>FWPY01000036.1:1278501-1917752 GCA_900174645.1 Sonneratia alba | reverse complement strand
AAGGTCGAAATTGGAGCTCGGAGGGGTTTTAACGGGCTGATCATTTCGGGGTTTTGGCTTGTCGATACCGTTTGGTGGGTTGGTGTGATTAGAGTCCAAGTTTTGACTCGATGAGCCGATCTTGACCCCAGCATTTTCGGCGACCGCCATGATCAGAGAGGATGAAGGGCTTAGAACCAAAAAGGACAGAGCTTTCTGCAAAATCTGCACGCAATAAGTGAAAAAAAGAACATTTTTTTGATGATCAAACACAAGAATGATCAGATTCAGAAGGAACACGTCTGACAGAGCGAAGCACTCACCTAGAGCAATTCCATCGGCCCAGAGCCAAAACTCACCTCGCGATCGGTCAGATACGGTGCGAAGAACGGTCGGAGAAATCTGACTACAGGGCTTGATGAGAAAACTGGAAGGAATATCGGGGAACGATACGGGTCGTTTGCTTTTCTATTGTAATCGCATCTGTACCTTCTGCTACTGCGTTTACGGTGATGATGATTATCTCACAGCAGTAGATAAATGGAGAGTTAGAGAGAGAGAGAGGGGGCGGGGTTGTTGGTGACTGCGGCGCTCTTCGGATCGTCCGTTTGCGGAGCAGAGGCTTTTTGGGGGCTTGTTCACACCGCCCCAAGAATGGATGATGTTGATGTCGTCGAAGATGTTGACGATGCACGGTGGCATCCAGAACTCAGACTCGTTAAAACCCTCCTAGTCCTACCCCCATAAAGATAAAAATGTAATTGTCCAAAATAACATTCCAATAATATTAGACAAAAACATATAACTTTACGAAAAAGAATAAATCATCATAAAATTCTTTAATAATACATAATTAAATGTTAAAATAAAAATAAAATTTTATAATTTCAAATACTATAATTCATTTTTTTTCTTCCATGGCCTCAGTCTGCCTAACCTGGGAATGATTGTACCTGCTTCCTCCAAACTAGGGCTGGCAATTCACATCGGCACATCACAAATCTACCATTAGGTTATGCCAGCATGACTCACCTTGGACAGTCTAAAAATTTCAACTTTGGTCTGACAAATAACATAATTAATTTATTTTTAAAAATAAATTTAAAAATTTTATATTTTAGAATAATTTTTTGCCATATAATTGACATATTAATATAAATTTTATATTAATTTGGATAAATTATTAAAATATAATTATATATATGTATAATTAATAAATTTTCAAATTTTCCTAAAAAAAATTTATTATAAAATTTATTTTCATACTTTTCAGAATAACGAATTTTTTTTTTTTTACCATACCAACACGACATGATCTCGCAGGCAACCCAAAAACATAGATCCAATCAAAGTTTTTTTATATCATATCCGGAGCATGACAAATTTTGCCACCTCTACTCCAAACCCTATTATACATGAAATACCACTGCATTTACACGTCATCAATAAATTTGCGAATTACGATTATTGCGATTTGGTTAAAGCACTTTTATGTTTTATTTAGGTTTAAATTGGTAAGGCGTAAATTTTCCCCACGTTAAGGGTAAAAAGGAAACTACATCCCCGACTTTTATGGATAACATCCGGAGTAGAGCTGGCAATTTGTGGCTGGGGCCGTGTGTGCTGAGGGTTATCAGGCCAACACGCCAGACAATTTTATCAGGCGTGTCGGGCCGGTAATTATCGGGACGTACAGTATGAATATTATTTTTTTATTCTCAAAAAACAATTTACATTAAAATAAAAGTAGCAGTCTTAAACTTAGATTGAATGTATTTTGTCTATATCATTTGGATTTAGATAGTAAAAAGAGCAAAAATGTTCTAATTAATTTAAATTGAATTTCTAATAATTATTTAAAATTATTTTAAAAAAAAGTTCACGATGAAAGTTTTTAAAAGGCTGACTTGGACAGCCTGTAGTATTCGGGCCTAGCTTACTGGTCCAATGCCCTATTAGGGGGCTGTGTGTGGCCCAACGCTTTAACATATTGGGTCGTGCTGGCCCGGCCCGTTAATACCAGCGCGGCACGATCCGCCAGCTCTAATCGGGAGCTATTTCTCAGTGTAAATGTCCGTATGACATGTCCCATGCGCCAATACCAAGCTATGCCATGTGATAATTCTGCCGTGATGCTCGGCTGTCCATTACATTGCCACGAAATAAAATTAAATCCAATGAAAATGAAGAAAATTTTATTAATAGGATTATTCTAATTATTAATAATTATAATAAATATTGCAGACAGTCGACAATTACTCGATTATTTATAATAATTTAATTTCCCTTGTCTCTCACCTCAAATGGCGAGTGAGATTACCAAAGAATTTCTTACCTAAGATGATATCTCCTCTGTAATTGCAGATTTGGATTATTACAAAGGGTTAACGTGCAATTAAAAGGAAAACCCAGACATATTTCGTTTCACTTTGCTATAATTGTAAAGAACATTATCATGATATTTGGAATTTCAAATAATCTCCCATGCGAAAAATACCCCCAAAAAAAATATCTACGAGGCCACAGGGCAAAGTGATAATGAAATCACCAAGAAGGGGGGAAACTTTTTTGACTACGTGGCAAAGTTGATCCGTACAACAGCATGTTTTTTAATTTTCCGTATCTAATATCGTAATAATCGATTAATCCATTAAATTATGTATTATATAATTTCGGATTTATTATTAATTTTCAGATATCAACCTCCGAAAATTATAAACTTTTAACTTGACTTATACTTATTATCAACTTACTAATATATTGTCTCCGTAATCTATAACAGCATGTTCTTATTTATTGCTTATATTTCTTCATTAGAATGTCTGAAAAATTTCAAGTACTGCATTGATGTAATTATCTAAATAATATCTATGATAAATAATATATATATATATGACTCCGAGAAGCTCCATTTTCTCATAATTAGTTAACCTTAACCTCGTGTTTGGATCAAGGAATTAGGAGAAGAAAATTAAGGAGGGATTAAGTAATTCTCAATAAGTTGAAAAATTAGGAGGGTTATTCATCTAGAATCCTTCAACTGTCATATTTTTTTATTCATCTAATTTAGAGCATAGAAAAAGATAAATATATAAATTTACAATTTACCTGAATATAATGATTAAAAAGGATTATAACATGTGCAATTATCTATTTATATTTTAAACAAAAATTTACCAAACAATTATTATATAAATATTTATTGTCCCTGCATAATTATCCATAACTCTTCCCTCGACGTCTCTCAATCCAAACATGAAGTAAAAGGCAGTAATTTTGAAAAAAACAATAAATGCAGTAAGTTTTTTGGTCTGAAAAAATTCTTTGTAAAAGATTTGGAGATAGAGATATGGAGAAAGATGCGATGGGTGGATGAACATTGCCACGTGGGATCGCTTCACGTTCGGCGCGCTGGAAGGAAAGGGTCACAGCGCGTGCCACGTGTGCGTGAGCCCTTGATATTACAAGCCACGACAGACTCCCCCATCTCGCCCGCGACGGGCAACACTCATCCACATCATCATCTTCCTTGAATTATGATTACGACGTCTACATGCATACATACATATAATATATATAATAATAAGTGATTAAATTAAATTAAAATTGGCAGGTTAATTCGCTCGAGAAATTAAAATCTAATAAAGGGGAAGAATGCGTCTGTCAGTAAATTAAATATTAAATCAGGGCACAATACATTGAAGGAATATCATGGAAATGATAGAGAAGATCGAGAATCAACGGCGGAGAAAAAAATATAATTGCAAAATAGGGTTGTCCAATTTGGGACCATGTGATGAAATGTTGCATGTCCATTTACAAGGATCGCCGAGATGATCCGAGTGTCAATCATACTTATGATCTCATTTATAATAATTTACCATAGTATATTACAATTTACTCATGTAATAATTACTTTAAGGGATAATTACAATAAAAAATTATACACGATTTCCTTTTTTAGTGCTTAAATGGTGTATATTTTAAATTAACTCTTTAATATTATTTGTTTAGTTTGATAATATAGTTATATTTTAATTTTAATAATATATTGCATGATTGTTATTTGTTAATGTGACGATAAGTTACACATATGGTGGTAGGATTTAACTACCGTAACATGATGGTACAAAAAAAATTTGCTAGCATGTCATATTTTGTAAGTAGATAATTATTATATGATATAATTAAATAATAAGTAAATGAATTATTAAAAGTAAGTATTAATTATGTTATGAAATTAAATATATATAATTATAAAAATTATTTTAAAATTTATAAAATTTAAATATAATAAAAAATAAATATATAAAAATTTTATTATAATTTTACCATTATTTCACTTAGGTAGGCATTGAGCATCGGAGCATGATTGTACGATAAGCTATGTTCACAAGTTCAGCCAGCTACGAGCAGCATTCCCTGCATAAGGACAAAGTAATCGATGCTATCTAGTGGGGACCGCTATCGAGGTGGGACCACCTTAAAACTCCTGTTTCGATAGTTGACTGCTAGGCCAGGGCTCACCACGGACCTGACCTGATCCATGGATCCCGTGGGCCCGCATTATTCCGCCTTTTAAATTTTTTTATATAAATTATATCTAACATCATAATAACTTATATGTTATACAATCTTAAAATCTATTAATTAAACTTCAAATAATGATTATTGAAAAATTTAAACTAAAATTTAATTTATTATATATTATTAATTTACTAACGATCAACTTCAAAAATATTATTCCGCCTTAACTAAATCAGCACCAAGGATTGCAAGAAGCCTGAGGCAACATACATATCGGTGATATTTTTTTATTTAAAATCTGAAGGAGTATTATTTAATAATAATTATTTTTTTCTTGAATAATAATATATTTTTAATAATTATTGAGAGTAAAGAGTGAAGATGTACTATCACGTATTTGTCCTGATTTAAAATAAATCTAAAATTATTTAATCAATTTATGATTTAACCTCGATAGGGTGGGCTCTTAGTTCAGGCTGATTTGAAAGGTAAATTGCTATATGTGCCATTTTTTATTTTTTTAAATAAATACTTTTTAATCTTTTTGAAATTCAATGGCCAAAGAATTGATTGTTAATGGTAGTATCTTGGTGGTTCAAGCCAATTTAATAAGAAAATATACCGGACTGATTTTGATTTGGTGGTTCTATTTCTTAGATTCAGGTTGTAATTATTCCTCAATTCAATAAAAATAATTACATACTAATTTAGGAGTAGGGTAAACTAGCCCGTTTAACATATCTAATAAAGAGTAATAACCGGAGGGGGAAAAGATATTTGTTAATAGGTTTAGTTTGGAGAAAGGGATTGCTGAAAGCACATTCGCATCCCAACTCTGGACGATGGAATTTCAACACAAAGTTGTCTTATGGTTATGGAAACAAGCTCGTCTTGTCTTGTTCCTTGAACATCCACTCTGACCGATCGATCAAAATACGGAAGTCCAAACTGACGAATGAGTCAATAACTTTGACTTTCAGCGTCATGCGATGATCGACATGCGGCAATAACATCTGCCAACTTCCCAGAAGAATCACCGAAAATTTCTCCTTTTCGTCCGGTTCCAGTCCTCTACGCGAAGAATTATTTCCCAAAATATAGTTATGGATTTGGGCCTAAGGTATCGCCGACGGCCCAATAACTGATGCGGCCCAGGTCCAGATCTATAAATTATCCGCTGCCGTTTGAGTCGGTGCCTCTCCCCTCACTCCGTCCCTCCCATCTCTAACGTGTTCTGTTTCTCTGGTTGCTGATTTGTTGTGGTTTCGTAGGTTGGTGCTGGGAGCCGTTTCTCACTCCCAAAATGTCGTCCGCAGAGGTTGCCTGCTCATACGCTTCCTTGATCCTCCACGACGACGGAATCACCGTCACTGTACGGTTCCGATCCATTCTCCGCATCTCTTTCCCTCGCAAATCGGTCTGAGGTGTAGCCAATCCAGCTCACTGTATTTTATTAATTGGGAAATGACCGAAATGACAGGCGGAGAAGATCGCTACGTTGGTTAAGACAGCAAATGTTCCGGTCGACTCTTACTGGCCGAGCCTCTTAGCCAAGCTCGCCGAGAAGAGGAGCATTGAAGATCTCGTCTTGAACGTCGGCTCTGGTGGCGGTGCTGCCCCCGTTGCCGCTGCTACTCCTTCCGGTGCTGCTGCCGCCGCCGCCGCTTCTGCAGCCGAGGAGAAAAAGGTCCATTCTAATATCCATATTCCAGACTCTCTGTTATTTGATTCTAGTGTTTAGTTACTTTTCCCGTTAATTGAAGACTTCTACTAATGTATAGCTTTAGTAGCTATTTTGTTTTCACATATGGTAGTCACGCATGTTGTGGTTGATGATTGGTTGGTTAATAAAACGAAGTGAGAACAATCAGGAATAGTCACATTTGTGTGGGGGCACCTAACAGTTGACACTTGGAGGAGTAGCCTTCAACCAATTGGGCCTGATATATTAGGGGATGTCAAACATTTATAGTCTGTTGTCCGATAAACTTGGTGTTTATCCCCTTAGACCTGACGTTGTCCAATCAGCAATGGTGAAACCGCATTTTTGTTCAGTGATTTAGCAGGTCAGTCCTCTTACTCTTACGAACCTCATGGTTGCAGTTGCACCACAGTTAGCTCTGTACCATCACCCTGATCTCTCCTAGAATAGAAACATAATGAAGATGGTCAACCATCTGATGTTGTAATGGTGTGGCATCAGCTGTCTACGATGTTGTTTATACCGTAGAGCTTCTTTCTCAGATGAAATTGTTGAAAAACAATTCAGTGACCAAAAGTTGTCGAAATGATATTCTGCGGGGTTGATGTGTGATACAGACCAAAGTGAAAGAAGCTTGTTTTTCATTAGGAACCTCCTTGGCCTTTGAATTTTGTCTGCAGGAGGAACCCAAGGAGGAGAGTGATGACGACATGGGATTCAGCTTGTTCGATTAGAAAGTCCTCTAATCACAGTATCTTCTTGTTTTGCCTCTAATTAGGATTCCACTGGGAGCATGATATGTTTTCATGTTTTTATTTTTTTTCACCTGAAGGCCTTGTGCTTCATTGAAGTTCATTGTTATGGCAGTGAACTAAAAGGATAGTCTAACATGTGAGTGTCTCCATTTTTGCTGCCTTGTTGTGGTTCAAGTGGAAATCCATCTTCTGCTGCCTGCAATCATCTATTTTCCTGTTGGCATTTCAAAATCATATGGGACGCTGTAACAGTTTTATCTGAAAGTCACTGCCAAGAAGTGGGGCATCGACTATATTAATCTATTAACTTTAGTTCAACAAGCTCATTACCTGTTAGAGATCATGATATGGTAAAGATTGACTTATATGGATTCACAGTGGCGTGCATCCTCCCTCGGTTGAGCAACACACTGTAAGCTGTGGTGACAAAAAGATGTGAATGAATGAAGAAGACGTTACTCGACAATGGTTATCATACCCACCGTGGGTGTGGTAGAGTGGTTCGGTACTCATCATCGTAATGGGAGGACTCGAGTTCGAGTCCCATCTGCGGCGGGGAGCTCTTAACCCCTTAAATGGGCCGATCCGGATTAATCAGCTGGACAAAATCCAATTGGATATCGACGGTTTATACCAAAAAAAAAAAGACAATGGTTATCGTTTGTGTTATGGTTCGGACACCACCAGACTATCATACAAAGGGAAAAATAGCCAAATGTCCATTGTAATTTATATCCATGGAGGCCGTTCAACGCCACTTTTTCTATAAACAAATCCCGGCCCCGGGCTTGAATTAGCGGTTCGTTAGTCCTGTCCGAGGCATCGACCCACTGGAGACCAGACGCACGCTGTAAATCGGAAAATGGCGATTCATGGCGTTTACCCTTTTAGTCAGAAGACATCAGAGCATTTACCCCTGTAGACGCACTCCTACTGTATGATCCTCTGTGCTCTCCCTCCTTCCGACCTGACATCGCCTAGTTAGTAGCCAGCCATGCCCACGAGCTGTGGATCTCCTTCGCCTGCACCAGTCCTCTCTTCCTCTTCCTTCCCTCCCCCAATCCCATCTTTCCTCTCTCCGCCTCCTTGGCCTTCCTCCGCAACCTCCTTATATTCCCGGGACCGCTTCATCTATCTCTTGAAATCGTCCCCGTTATCGAGGCCTCAGTCGAACCCTCTCGTAGTTCATCCGGGTTCTAGCCTCGATAAAACGTCGCCGGCGCAACGCTGTCGGGCTGGCTGGCGACCCCACCGCCGAGCTGAGGTGGGAGCTGGTATGTGTGCGCAGTCCACTCTCACATAAAATTTGCCGAACACTTTGCAGTCATGAAGCTTAATTTCATATCACTGACCGATGTGCGTTTTCTTGCGATTTCAGCTAGGTCCTTGACATTCTTTCAAGAGCTCGGTTTTGCCGACACAGAGTTGGCTTTGCTCCTCAAGCGGAACCAAGAACTGAGGCTCGCGCCTGTGGATTCATTACGAGCCCGTGTTGCGTCCTTGAGATTGGTAGGAATCGATGGGCTTAATCTTTCTTACTTGATAGCAAAGTCTCCCCTTTTACTCACAGCAGATGAGGTGGGTTCCCTGTTATGCTTTATAAGAGATGAATTGGATGGAAAAATCGATCCGGCGCAGCTGAAGAGGCTATTGATTTCAACAGACCCTTTGTTCTTGGCAAGCTTCGAGCAAAAAGTTAATATGCTGTTTCAATATGGGATTCCAAAAGAGAAGGTTGTTCACATCCTCAACAATGTGAACCTAACCAAGGCCCTCTGCCTCAAGCCGATCAGAGAAATTATGAGGCTCATTGATTTCCTGGGCGAGTATGGTGGGGTTGATCTAATCATAAGGCGCCCTGTCATTTTAAACTATGACTTGGATGAGCAATTAGTCCCGAGAGTTGAATTTCTCTTACAACTCAGCGGAGGAGACAGAGACATGACTGCCTCTGTGGTTCGGAAACTCCCCGCCATCCTGAGTTACAGTGTGGAGCACATGGAGGGCCATGTGGAGTTCCTGAGATCGTTTGCAGGCCTAAATGATTCCGAGATCTTCAGGATTATTCTCGTGTTCCCGGGCATGATTAGTGCTAGCAAGGACAGGAAACTGCAACCCAGGATCGAGTTTCTCAAGCAGTGTGGTCTGGGTCCTAGTGAGATATTCAGGTTCTTGACTAAAGCCCCGTTATATCTAGGTCTCTCCTTTGAGGATAACCTCATTCATAAGCTCGGGTTTTTGGTGAAGATCGGGTATAGATTCAGGACAAAGGAATTGGCAGTGGCAATGGGAGCAGTAACCAGAACAAGCTGTGAGAGGCTTCAGAAGGTGGTCGGCCTGTTTCTCGGTTATGGGTTCTCATGTTCAGATATTCTTGCCATCAGCAAGAAGCATCCTCAGGTACTGCAATATAACCCTAGTTCTCTGGAGGAGAAGGTGGAGTACTTAATCGGGGAAATGGGCCGTGAGCTGGAGGAATTACTTACCTTCCCAGCATTTCTTGGTTACAGGCTTGATAGTCGGATTAAGCACCGCTATGAGGCAAAGAAGGAGATCGTGGGGGAAAGGATGTCTCTGAACAAGCTTTTGAGTGTCTCAGCTGAGAAGTTTTCTGAGGCAACAACAAAAAAGGATGGAGGATAACTGCTGACAACAGATGGACATTCGGCTTGCCTGGTCCAGTTAATGGTATATGGTCCCGTGATCCCATGACTTGGAGTTCGTACACAAAAGGAACTCTCCCTTTCTATAGGACATCTCGGTTCACTTTCTATTCTAATGGCATCTGGCAGCTTGTTATCGACTGCCTGAATTATGATTCATTCAGTAAGGGAACGGTGAAGGAGAAGATAACATTACTCAAGTCTTCCAATTGGCCAAAATGACTCTGATCTAGCTAGAGTTTCAGCTTTTGGGTTTGAGATTAACTGCTTGTGCCAGTTATCAAAATGGAAATACTGTTGATGCCTCATTCATGGATACGATTTTTCCCTCAGATGTGTTTCAGTTATAACTACATAGAAATACTGATCTGCACGGAGACCTTCCTTTTCTTATCTTTCTGTGAAGCGGCTGCCTCTTCCCTATAGCAGTTTTCCAGCTCGGTACCTGGTTTAGATTGGTCTGTGTTAATCACATTTGTAAATGGTTCCTACTGCATTGAACTGCCATGAAATGGGTAGCAGTATATGCTAATAAAACGTGCTTGCTGGGTTCTGTGGACCTGTCCGATGTATTTTTGCACAAGTGGTTTACTTGTAGATTAAGCTTAAAAGAGAGATGTCCACTTAACTGAAGTCAAATTTGAAACCTTTATTTAAATCCACTGAACGGGCAAAGTTTTTCTTTTTCCCCTAAATTGGTCAATTAGACTGTTTGAGCCATACGGTGCACGCCGAGGGAAAAGAAAAATCTGATATTTCCCCACAAAAGCTTATGCGTTTTAGTCTTTGCCCGAGTTTGCAATCGGAGAGACATGATTGGCCTTTGGCAGGTGCCACAGGCTAAGTTGGAAAGCACAAGCAAAGGAGAAACGTGGCCGGGCCCTCCCCAAGCTTTTTGTGCTTGATTGGTGGGGCTCCTCCCCCACATTAACTGAGTGATAAAGGCCAACAAAAGGCAAAAGCTCCATAATTTCCACTGCTCCTTCCCTCAGAGATTCAAAAGCGCTCCTCCTTGAGATGCTGAACCAGGAGAGGGGTCCCACGGCTGTTCAATCATGTCTGCTTGATCGACCGTAAACCATGAGGACGAGGACGAGGTATACATAATACAACAAACACATAAAGTCGCATCGATCAGCGAGCCAGCAACAGGCTGATCCAACGCAGCCTTTGCTTCATGGTTCATGTATATTTGGGCAGTCAACAGCAAAAGAAAATTACAAGTGATCAAAAGGCACTACATCTTCCACTCGTATCATATGACATTGCAGCCCCTTACTTAACAGATAAGCTACGGCTGTATAATAAGACGCGTGAAAGTGGCCTTTCCGTCATAAACAAAAGTTCAGTGATTGGGAAAAAATACCAGAGATTTGACTAGTAAAATTGGATGCAATGATTTTTTTTTTGTTTCAAATCGAGAATAATGCCACCGAATTATATTTTCTGGTAATGATGAATGCATGAAAGAGAAACCAAGGGGGTCCAGTAGGGCCAATCTGCAGGCTCGTAGTGCTGATTCTCGCTTTTGGACTCTTTTACTGTTCATGCGATTCATAATCAACAAACTAAACAAAATGACCCTCTTCTGGAAAGATGAACGTAAGCCGAGAGTTCAAGATAACATAAATAATATATCTTCTGAGCAAGCAACCAGAAGTCAAGCTCTGCATCCGTGGCACATTGTCGCTTCGTTCGGATATAGTTGATCGAGTTTGACACCAAGTACGACGTGGAATACTGGCGAGGGTTTTCTGCGAAAAGCTATCGAGCGGATCAAGACTCTCGCGTCATACATACGAGCTAAGCTATCAATATAGCTTATCTAAATGACGTCCTGGTTCACCCAAAATTTCTAGGGTTTTGCTGAGTTGCTTGCACGTCCCTCCAAGAGAAACGACAAAATGCTCCCGATGAAAAAGCCACACATGTAGTCCCTCACACTATCATGGCCATGGCTCTTTCAAAGGCCTCCTCTTTACTTTCCCATTTCAATAATTCCAAAGGCCTGTCCTTTCTGAGATCCCACCTGAGAGACAAATAACGTACCGTCGCTGTGACCCGTCTACGTCGATACAGATGGTCGGTGTTATCTTGAATGGCAGCAGTGATAATATCGGTTCGGTTTTTCTCTCTTTGCTCCTCCTAGGGCTTCTTTGGCTGCTTGCAGAATTCGATGTTACTGAACACGCCCACGGCTGAAATTCCTCGTCCTTAAACCGCAGTCAAGCACGGTATCTTCAACCCCCAAACTGGGTGAATCTTCCAAACAAATTCACCCTTTTTTCACTAAATTTATAACATAAATAAACTCATATTTAATATAAAAATTTAAACTGATAAGATAATAATTTTAGATATATTATACACCATAAATCTTAATCATAGTTTTCTAGTATGTGATCGCATTACTCAACAGCTCACGCATTCTAAGTCGCAGGAGGATTCATCGACAAACCAAGAATTAAAGAAATACAAGAACAAAAAATATAATAAATGTTTTAATTACCAAGAAGAAATTAAATTTATAATAAATCTTTTAGCATTTGTTATAAAAATAATAGCATAAAAAAAGAGTACCAAAAGCAACCTTTTCCCACCTCGGCTTTTACACGCTCTTTTGCTCTGTGTGCTAACCATATATTCTATGCTATAAAGCTATTATAAGCTACTAGGTTAGTTAACGGAATGTAAAATTTCCTTATACAATCGTCACTCTACTTAAAGTTAAGAAATTAAAAGTAAAATGATATCATTTAAGAAATATGTTAGGTGCTGTAATTTGATGATATTTTAATTTTTATAATATTAATATATATTATTTTTATTAATTAATAAATGTAATATATCAATTATAAAAAAATTCTTTGATTTTGTTACCTTCGTTCTCACTTGGAGTAGGATCATATCTGACAGTCAAAAGGAGTGATCAATGCCAAGAGCCAACGATAAAAAGGGTAGGTGGGGTGCTGGCCGCCCACCTCTCCCTCTGTCACTCACTCATACACAAAAATTACACTCACCCGGAAGTTAGAGGAGTGTGTTTGTGAGTATCGCAAGATGTCAAAGCTCAACGCTGTATCACCAAAGCACTGTGCAGCCAAACAAGGCACAGCGAGGCTCGACGGCCTCCACCTCCACCACTACCTGAGGAAGCTCTTCTTCACCTTCTCGACCCTCTTCACCCTCCTCCTCTCCCTGATCCTCCTCGTCTGGCTCCTCCTCCGCCCTCGAAGCCCCGCTTCTCCCTCAACCAGGCCGAGCTCTACCACCTCGATCTCTCCTCCTCCCCTCACCTCATCAACTCATCCCTCCAGCTGACCCTCCTCTCCACCAACCCCAACTCCCGGGTCGGCATCTACTATGACGACCTCTCCGTCTACGCCTCCTACCGTGGCCAGCAGATCACTGCCTACTCCTCCATCCCAACCTTTCTACCAGGGCCACAAGGAGGCCAACCTCATCACGACCTCCCTCGCAGGTTCCAGCCTCCCCGTGGCCCCATCCTTCGGATATGACGTCGCCCGTGACCAGACCGCCGGCAGGATCGCACTAAAGATCAAAGCCAACGGTCGAATCAGGTGGAAGGTCGGCACGTGGGTGTCGGGTCGGTACCGGCTCAACGTGGACTGCGTGGGGGTCATGGACCTTGGGCAGACCCTCCCGTCCGGCCCGGTGAGCACTAGGCAAGGGAGTCAGTGCTCCACCATCATCTAATCAAAACGTTCCAGCGGTGCGACGACGGTAAAAGAAATGTGTTGCGAGTGTGTATGTCTGGATTTCTAGTCAGATCTACTAATAATTAGAAAATATAACATACATGCTGTTTGGTATGGATGAATGCTTATGTGGAGAGAGACAGGCTGGATCGTATCCACAACGAAAAGAAGATTGTATGGAGAATATCATGTTGCATATGCGAGGAGAAAAATAGTGGATTTTGAAGCTATTCTTAATATAGTATCTAAAAGTGTGATGCAATACAATTAAGGGATCATTCGCTTTAAACAAGGATCGCAGAATATCCTATCAACAGTTACTTGATAACAACGTAATATTAGAGTTAATATGAAGGTCTTTATCTGGAGATGAAGGAATTAATCCACCTGCAGAGTCTCTAAGTGGATCGAGATCCTCACACATCTAAAATTCCTTACAATGGGTGTCTGATATATCAGATCATCTTGAAAAAGTGTAAATATAGTGCAACACTTTGACTGATGCATGAATCACACCCACATGACCGTGAGCACGAGCAGTACGGTGACTTCGACTCACGGTGAGAATCGCTCCCCCACCTCATATGATCGATCCCTAGCTAGCTAACTAAGCCCGGCACGATAAAATTTGGATCAGGCCCATTAGGCCCGGTATATAGACCAACAACAGCAAGCCCGTGGCGTTTGTGTTGATCTATTAGGCACTTCAGTACGCCCTGTTATGTTAGGAAGTTAGAACATTCTATGAATTTTGGAAACAAAGAGAGAGCATGGGGAGAAAGAAGACCAGACTTTTTCATTTCTTTCTTTCAATCACTGCACATGTATTTATACAATTGTTTGACAGAGTAACTATCCAACAGAATTGGTTATTGACAGAACAACTATCTAACAGAATTGGTTGTTTCTGGCCAATTTCCCTCTTTGACTTGTTACACTCCCCCTCAAGTTGTGCGAAGATGTTTTGCACACACAACTTGCTGATCAATAGTTTGAACTGCTTGGGGTGCAAGGCCTTTGTCAGAATATCTGCCAGTTGGTTCTGTGAATTGACATATAACATTTTGACAGTTCCGTCTTGCAACTTTTCTCATACGAAATGGCAGTCTAGCTCAATATGTTTTGTCCTCTCGTGAAAGACTGAGTTTGAAGCTATATGAATGGCTGCCTCATTGTCGCAGTACAGCAGCGTTGGACCCCTTTGAACATTCTCCATGTCCTTTAATAGGCCCCTTACCCACACTATTTCACAGGTCACATTTGCCATGGACCTATATTCTGCTTCCGCTGAAGATCGAGACACAACACTTTGTTTCTTGGATTTCCAGGAAATCAAGGAAGACCCAAGAAAGATGCAAAATCCTGACACAGATCTTCTAGTGTCTGGGTAACTTGCCCAATCTGCATTGGCAAAAGCTTTAAGGGCTACCTCAGAAGAAGTTGCATAGAACAATCCTTGTCCTATGGTCCCTTTAAGGTATTGCAACACCTTCGTAACAGCATGCCCGTGAGGGATTCTAGGTGCAGCCATGTACTGACTCAAAGTGTTCACAGCATAACTCAAGTCTGGCCTTGTGATAGTCAAGTAGATCAATTTTCCGACTATTTGACGATATGCTGCGGGGTCCTTTAATAACTCTCCCCCTGTCCTTGTCATCCTCATATTTGGTTCCATTGGAACACTGGAAGACCTGCAACCAAGAAGACCAAATTCTGTCAGCAACTCTAATGTATACTTACGTTGGCAAATCGAGATCCCTGAGGTGGCATAGGCTATTTCCAAGCCCAGAAAATACTTGGGTCGCCCTAAATCCCGCATTTTGAATCTATGTTGTAGATCTTGTTTCAAGGAATGTATTGCATAGTCACAGTTACTTGCAATAAGAATATCATCCACATAAACGACTAAAGCAACAAAGGCTGAATCAGTACTCCCTTTGATGAATAGTGAGTGGTCTAATTGTGACTGTCGAAATCCTTGGGACACCATGGTTTCAGAGAATTTGAAGTACCATTGCCGAGAAGCCTGTTTCAGGCCATATAAAGACTTTTGCAATCGGCAAATGGCATTTGCTGGTGGACGCTCCCCCTTGCAACCATGGTAGCCAGGTGGGAGAGCCATGAAATCTTCTTCAGGGAGATCTCCATTCAAGAAGGCATTGCTTACGTCCATTTGACACAAGGTCCACCTATGAATGGCAGCAAGTGCAAAGATAAGTTTAACAGTGACCAATTTTGCAACATGAGCAAACGTATCTAGGTAATCGACGCCTTCTTGTTGAGTGTAGCCTTTGGCCACCAAGCGAGCCTTATATCGTTCAACTGTGCCATCTGCGTGGTATTTGGTTTTATACACCCATTTGCAGCCAATAACATGTTTCCCTGGAGGCAAGGAAACGATCCTCCATGTGTCATTGGCCTCGAGAGCAGCAATTTCATCCTGCATTGCACGTTGCCAAAGGGGAGAAGTAGCAGCCTCGGCATAAGTAGTGGGATCAGCCTGTGATGAAATGGCAGCTACAAAGGATTTGTGATTAGCAGACAATCGATTATAAGTGAGGACAGAAGACAGCGGATGTGCTGTAGAACAAGGAGAATTGTGAGTAAGTGAATAGCAGTGATAATCATGCAAATGAGAGGGAAGACGTGAGACTCGTCGTGATTGTGAACCAGTAGATGTGTCGTGATGAGATTGGTTGTTCTGAGGGGGTTCTTGATGGCGTGGAATCCTTAAAGAAGGCCTGAGGTGTTGCACATTTGCAAAAATGTCAGAGAAAGACTCATGAGAACTTTTCAAAGGGAAGATGGTTTCATGAAAAATGACATTTCGTGAAATGAAAATGCGATAGTCTTCAAGATCAAGTAGCATATATCCTTTGTGACTAGTGGGGTAACCAATGAACACGCAAGCTCGAGCTCTTGGGTCAAATTTCGTTCGTCCGTGAGGGCTCGTGGAAGCATAGCAGAGGCACCCGAAGACTCGCAAATGGTGATAGTTGGGCTGCTTCTTGTTGAGCACTTCAAAGGGACTTTGATTGTGCAGTAGGGACGATGGAGTGCGATTGATCAAATAAATTGCTGTTTGCACACATGCATCCCAGTAGCATAAGGGGACTCCTGACTGAAACATCAAAGCACGAGCAACATTTAGAATGTGTTGGTGTTTTCGTTCAACAACTCCATTTTGTTCTGGGGTTTCCGGACAAGAACGAAAAGCCACAATTCCCTTTTCTTGAAGGAAATCAGCAAACTGTAATTCAAAGGCGTTGTCTGTCCTTGTAGCCATGATACTAGTTTTATATTGGTTAGCAATGAGTTGAAAAAAATTGCGGAAAACTCTAGCCACATCAGATTTTGTTCGAAGCATGTATAGCCATGTGGCTCGAGAATGGTCATCAACGATTGTGAGGAAGTATCTGTAACCAGCAGTTGTATGAATAGAAAATGGACCCCATATGTCTAGGTGTATCAGATCAAAAGGTTGTGCACTCATATTGTTCATTGCAGGAAATGAAAGTTTCCTTTGCTTAGCTAAGTGACATGTTTCACAATGCTGAAAAGAATTTAACGAAGTGCCTTGCTTTAAACCAAGTTCATTACGCAAAGAAAGGATGCAACCAAATGAAGCATGTCCTAAGTGCAAATGCCACACATCATGAGAAACAATAGCAAAACAGGAAAAATCAGCTGTAGCAGAAGTAGTGTAATCAACGACTGATGTATCAAGAATGTAAAGGTTCCCTTGTCTGCTACCCCTCCCAATCATCAAGCCCTGAGCTCGGTCCTGTACAATGCAAGAGTTAGTGCCAAATAGAATGTAACAATCGTTCGTGGAAATCATTGCACTAACGCTAATCAAATTGAACTTGAATGAAGGTACGTAAAGCACATTGTAGAGTTTTAGTTGAGGGGTTAAGTGGACTATACCAATGCGAGACACTTGAATTGATGAACCTGTAGGTAAGTTAATTTTGATGGAATTCACTAGGTGTGAAGATGTGAACATTGATAGGGTGCAACACACATGATGAGTTGCTCCCGTGTCGAATACCCAAATCGGAGAATTAGAGTTCACCATACATAATGAAGGAGTGGAATGAAACTTACCATCCATGTTCATGTCCGTAGCCGAGCTGCTTGTACGTGGAACCATAGAGACATGGGAAATTAAAGGAGGGGACTCCACGATCTTTGGTGATGTATGCTGTTGTTGACTGATTTGTGTGCTCAAATATGCGATCATTTGCGGCATTTGTTCAGTGGAGAAGGGCTCTGTATGACTTACTGTAATGGCATTCGTACTTGGTTGTTGGTGAAAGTCCTCAAGCTGTATCTTATGCATGGGCCGTGACTGATGTGCAATAGGAGATGGGCGGGATCGAGCCTGGTAGCCTGGTGGAAAACCGTGAAGCTTGTAGCACTTATCAATGCGATGACCAACCATGCCGCAGTGGGTGCAAAATGGCCGTTCACGTCGTCCCCTTCCAGTGGCCACAATGGTTGCTGCATTAGGTGAACCAGCAAGAAGTGGCGATGTAATGGCGGAAAAAGCTACTGGTTCTGTTGGAACCGAACCATTTCCTATTGTCCTTCGTCTCTCCTCTTGCATGACCAGGCTGAATACCTTGGATAATGGAGGGAGAGGTTCCATCATTAAGATTTGAGTGCGAACACCTGCAAATGACTCATTTAGACCCATAAGAAATTGCATAACTGCCTCGATTTGCTGGTAATCTACGCCCTGCTGGTAGGTTTTCAATTCATCCTGAAGAATTTTGATGCGAGTAAAATAGGTGCTGACGTCCATTGAGCCTTGCGATAATGAGTTCAAGTTTTGCTTTAGTTGAAAAATTCTAGGCCCATTGCTTTGGTGAAACTGATCCTTTAGGTCCAAACAAATTGCTTGAGCCGTTTCTAGCGACATCAAACTTTCCGCAATTTCCTTGGATACTGAATTGATGATCCAAGAAACCACCATGCTATTGCACCTGCACCAAATCTTGAATGTTGGATCTTCTTCAGGAGGTTGTGGCATGGTTCCATCCACGAAACTAAATTTGTTTTTCGCTGTGAGTGCGACGCGCATTGCTCTACTCCATGAGAAGTAATTTGGTCCTGTAAGCGTGTGTGACACCAATGCTAGGCCTGGATGGCCGCTGCTTTGAATGAAGAACGGGCTGTGCATGTTATCCGATTGTGCTGCGACATCATCCCGAGCCAAGGCTTGAAACCGGTTCGCTGGTAGAGGCACAGGTGGATTATGAGACTGCGGATGATTGCCACGCGCCATGCTGGATGAGTTCTTCAACAAATGCAGTGGCTATAGCTCTGATACCATGTTAGGAAGTTAGAACATTCTATGAATTTTGGAAACAAAGAGAGAGCATGGGGAGAAGGAAGACCAGACTTTTTCATTTCTTTCTTTCAATCACTGCACATGTATTTATACAATTGTTTGACAGAGTAACTATCCAACAGAATTGGTTATTGACAGAACAACTATCTAACATAATTGGTTGTTTCTGGCCAATTTCCCTCTTTGACTTGTTACATGTTATCGGGCTGCCCACATCAAGCATTTCAAAAGATGCTCCACAGATGGTTCTCAGTCAGGCCCCATTGTTTTCAACGAGCTGTGTTCGAGTAAAGACGGCGTTTCCAGGACTCCCAAGTGTCTTCCACACGAGCGCCTGCTAGCTGGTTCACGATGTCGTGGGGATGGATGCAACTGTAGCGTACTTGAGAGTGACCCTGTACTAGCACGCACTCAGTGGAACGATCATGAGCCCTAGAAAACCGTTCATCCGATGTCCACGTAGTGGGCGTCAAGAATTAAGACATAGTGGAGAGGTGGAAGGTTATCAGAGTGATAGCAATGCTGAGCCGCCGACCCTAATGGAAGCTGACTTAACGTGTCGGCACCACAATAGAAGACGGGAAAGTGGTCGCTAGGTGGCTCTCTGGCCGCAATACGAGCGAGCTGGGGGAGCCCACCATAGGAACAGGAGCGCGCATATTTGTGAATTTGAATTCTGAAGTCGTCTTTTTCAAGATGGAGAAGAGCATCGAGGAATGTATTGTTTAAAATAAATGACGAATTTGTCTAAGTGGAGATGCATATACGATCCAACAACATCCCACTAGGCATTGTATTCTGATCATCTGAACAACAGATCCCATAAATCCGATCCCCTAACGTCACCCACATTACCTCGATACTAAAAAAAATGTAAATGTACGTCACTTGTGACCGACTTCCACGTTCCATGTGAAAGGTAGGTAGATAGATAGATTGATTGATTGATTGATTGACTGGCAGAAGAAACACTCGGAGAGGGTTGCCCCGGCAAAGGGGTTCCGTCCGAAGATTCACTGGAAGGACGATGAGATTATGAATGAACCAGAATTACTGAAAGTGAAAGTGATCCGTATCCCACCGACTCGGAAAGCTGAACCACAAGATTTGTAGCGACAGCATGCGGGCACCGGCCTCTCATCTTTAGGGACTTTCAGGTCCCCGGCTGACGGTGCCTACCTGCTGCTGCCCGGATGCTTCCTTCTTCCATCGCGTCTCTGTTGCCACCGGCCACCATCATCGATTGCCGACCTATACCATACTCTCCATCACGATTCCATTTCCACGACACGCCTTCTTCCTTATGCCCATGTGAGCACGCCTTCTTCCTCTTAGTAATTTTATTAAACCCCTAGTACCGGGGCGGGGAGATTCAGACTCGTGACGAATTATCAGCAACGTCAGCACCCTTGCGCAAGAAACAGTTGGAATTTTCTCGTAATTAAATAAAAAAAACATTATTCTATTTTCATCTCAAAAAAAATAAACTCTTAAATTATTCATATGTATTCTTAATTAGACCGGTCAAAACGAGCCTCACACAAGAATAACATAAAAAAATGTGCATAGATTGAAATTTTCAAATTACCTAAAATATTGGGTTTAAAATAGGAAATTAATATTTATAATTAAAAAGAAGATAGTAAGAAAATTGATGAAATTAATATAAAATTTAAATTGGTGGACTAATTATATAATATAACATTTTATTTTTAGGTGTAAAATTAATAAATTTTATTTTCAGAAAAATTTATTTGTTCAATTTGGGCCGAGGTAGCGTAGACGAGCCAAATCATAGACTATTCATACCCAAATAAGGATTTACAGGCTGGTGAGGAAATAGATTTATTTTTTTGAGTTTGGATGAAATTGACAAATCTATTAGGAGGACTCTGGTTGCTTATGATGAGAACACGTGTCGCAAGTACATTTTTTTGCCATATGATGAATGATTTTTATTTTTGAACAAAATCCTAAAAAAAAGGCCAGAAAATATTTTAAAAAAATGCAATGATCTGACACCTTTAAAGGTTCCAACCTCATTCTGACACGATTTCCTCGTGACAAATGGAGAAAAATATCATGAGTTGGCGCAGTAAAAGATTCCCTAGCCCTGTCCTATACGCATATATATATATATAATTTTTTCTTGTTTCAAAAATTTAACACGTTGACATCATGAGAAATATGATTAATGGGTGCCCACGTTTGGGGCGCCCGCTGATTTTCATATATCCCGTAAATATCTTACAAATCCGCGTGAAAAGACAATTCTTGCAAGGTGCTAACTGAGGGGGGCGAGCCCACCTTCGCACGACACCGAGCATAAAAAATCTACATGCCGACTGGCATATAGAATCGGATATCTTCTCTGTGCTAGTAGATTATGTTTTCTGAAGTAGAGGTGGCAAATCGTGACGGCCCGTTACGGCACGATAAGGGGAGGGCACGATAAGGCTGGCCCAAGCACGGCCCTTTAGGATATCGTTCCGGGCCGGCACGGCACGATAAGATATGAGCGACCTTGGCCCGCCCCAATAGCCCGATAAAAAAATTCGTTTTGATCGTAACTTATTTAAAACTACAAATAAACTCACAAATGAGATTTTTTTATCCTTTAATATTGTCTAATTATCTAATGATTATTTTTAAATAGCCCTAATCGGGCTATCGTGCCAGTACGGTCCGGGATAATCGGGCCTGGCACGCCCGATAAAATTATCGGGCCGTTCCAGCACGGCACGATAAGCACTGGTCCAGCATGGTATTATCGTGCCGGGCCAAAATTTGCCAGGTCTATTATGAAGAATTAAAGTAATGTGCACCGCATACGATTCATGCCATGCCACGATAGCTCAATTGATGTGATTCCACGGTTGCCAAATAAGTAAATGATTCTATTCCATCACTGTGTGGCCTGCTTGCCGTATCATACACTCAAGAATTTTAGGAGTCATTCATCAAGAACAAATATACATTCATACACACACACACACACATATATATATATGAATTCGCAGCAATGAATCTCTTATGAAATATGGAAAATGATGACATAAAGTGAAAATTGGCAGAAAGTAAGAAATAAAGCAGTCTTTCTATTTGATGCATATTCACCCGTGAGTAGAAATTCAGTAAATTCATTTCAAATTATATATTTTTTTATTTATAATATTAAAGGATTAGATTTGTATTTAAAAATCTCAATTGAGTTGTGCCCATTAAATTTATAAATTTTATTTTCTTTTTTCTAATAACTAGTAAATTTAATTGAATACGATGAAAATGGACTAATTTAATTTTTTTAAAAAAATATTATAATATATTTATTTTATTTTATTAAATTTATATTTATATTTATATTAAATTTTTATTTAATATAATTATATATTAATTATTTCTATTATAAATTATACTAAAATTATGATATTATATATATTTATTAATAATATTATATATTAAATATGCTGTTCAACCCATTAAATTTTTGATCCAATTTTTACCTTTCTATTAAATTAATACAAATTTACCTATGTATAAAAATTCAACAAATTCATTCAAAATTATAAACAATTTTTTTATTTATAATATTTAAGAATGATTATTTAAATATCTCAATTGACCACGCCCCAACACCCACGCGCACACACAACCACCGAAGGACGCCACCGACGACGCCGAACCCCAACACCCACCCCCAACTCTGTATATACGTGCTTCAACTCTTGGAAGCAAAGGCAAAGGGAGACAAGAAAATTTGTCAAACCTTGTTTTCTACTTCAGGCTCGGCCTCTTCCTATACTCGCTGGTGACATACGCAAGCATGGAGATGAAAGTCATATCCTCTGGCACTCGGTATTCGGCCCTCCCGGGGAGCTACGTGAGACCGGAATCAGAGCGTCCCAGACTGTCCGAGGTCTCGACGTGTGACAGTGTCCCGGTGATCGACTTAGGCTGCCAGAACAGAGCACATGTTGTTGACCAAATCCGCTATGCCTGCATATATTATGGCTTTTTCCAGGTACCTTACTACATGCCAAAGTACGTTATACGCCCCCTCCTCCACTGAGACAGGCGATGAATTTTACGAAGAGATTAACTGCAGGTTCATGGGGAACTTTCATCGAATACATTAGCTAAATTAATTTCCAGGTCTAGGGTGTGGCAGCTCCTATCCCTCCTCCATCCGAACCATAAATCTTTTAGACCATCTTCGAAACCGGGTAGTTTGCAGGAGCAACGATTAAGAAATTCCACGGTATCTCGAAGACCAAGAGGGTAACATCATTCCTGCAGTACACGAGCACATGTGCTACAATTTAAGCCCTGTTAACAGTTAACAGTCGGTGTCGAGTTTCTGAGGATATCAGTGACACAGCGTTTTAATCTTTCCAGAAGAAAAGAAAAAGGGAAAAAGAAGTGCACAGGGCGTTTAACACTAGCGTGAGTAAATATAAATATTTTGTGCCGTATCTAATTGTCAGGTGATAAATCATGGAGTGGCGGTGGAGACGGTGAAGGGGATGCAGGAGGGTGCCAGGGAGTTCTTCGACCTTCCGGTGGAAGAGAAGCTGAAGCTTTACTCAGACGATCCTTCGAAGACGATGAGACTGTCGACGAGTTTCAATGTGAACAAGGAGAAGGTGCACAACTGGAGAGACTACCTCCGTCTCCATTGCTACCCTCTCGACAAGTACGTCCCCGAGTGGCCCTTCAATCCTCCTTCCTTCAGGTAACGCTCGCTCACTCTCGTCATGGTTCGGAAAAACTTGGCAGTCGATATCCACCAATTCACTGAGAATTTATGAATATAAATCCATCCGCTTTAAAAAAAAATTTAGGTATTAAGTGATAAAAATTTAAAAGTTTAAGATTAAAAAATTATATATGTTACGGAGAGAGAAGTAGACAGATCATGCATAGGACAAAATCCCGTGATTGGGGGGTCGTCAGGAATCCGAGTCCTAGACATAGGGGATTTCATGTCTTGTGACTCAGCTTATATCGCCTCTCCGTGTCTGATGAGAATGACCAAAGTACCCGCCACTGCCCATGTGTTCACATGCCAAATCAATTCCCACAATTTTTTTTTTATATTTTTTTTGTTAAATGGATATGACAGGCCAAAAAATGTGGGGAAATCGATGGGTAAAGAAATTAATGAAGTTTGTTAGTCTGATCGTTGAGGTGATCAATTAGTCGAAATTTATTGTAGATTATGTTCAAAATTTAAAAATTTTGAGATAGAGTTGTAAGAATTAGTGACTATGTTTAATTATATAATGTATTATTCAAATTAATCAATTAATTATTACAACTATCATCGATAATTTCAATTAAAAAAAAGGGGGTCATGTTGATCGGTGCAAATGTTGCGTAGCAAAACGGTACCATAAAATTTTGGGATGTTATGCTCCGAGCGATTGATTAGATAGAATTAGACAAAACAATTATAGTTGATTTTTTTCCTTTCTTGGGGGTTGAGCGGACAGCCCGCTAACTCTGCAGGTCCGGTCATCTCATTCTCAGATTAGCTCGTCCACCCCCTAGGTGATGTCATCACAAGACGTCATCAAGATGTGGGAGCTAGGCCTGTGAATTTAGGCCGTGTCGGCATAGTACGAAACTACTACTCGGTTCCACTAGTACAGCTCATAATTTGACTGAGTCGAAAATCTTGACTATAAATGAAAATTTAAATTATATAAATAATTATTATTTAAAAATAATTTTAAATAATTTCATATTTTAAAATAAAATTTTTGATTAATTTAAATTTTATATTATTTTGAAAAAAATCTTAAAATGTAGTTATATATATAATTAATTTATTTGTAATTATTTTCTTTTTATTATAATTTTTTAATACTTTTGAGTTGTTATATTTTTTTTAGGCCGTATATCTTATGCTGCATGAAAATATCAATTCAAACCTAATTTTTTCATGCCATATCTTAACTGTATATCTTAGCTGTATTTTTATACGTATCAAATTTTGACATCTCGAAGGAGGTGCTACCCCTTATTTTCCCTATTTTAACCTCTTTTATTATCAGTAATTTCTGACCTGTTTTGGGGTAGTTAAACTACGCATTATCAACCTGATCCCGCCTATGACGTTAGAGCGTACGAACCGCGTTGACGTCATCTGATGAACCGTGTGGTCCATGTCTCACTGAGCTGGCAGGATCCGGTTCAACCTTACCTAGGCGGCAATTTAATACCTGGTATGTATGACACGAAGAAATTGTCCGTCCCACGTCATGTTCCATTAGAGTAACATTATGGGTGCGTATTAGATAGAAGACGGCAGCCTTCTTGTTCTCTACGCTGTTGGATCAGCACTCTATCCTCATCCCTACGGTCAAAATTCTAGAGGGACAGGATTCTAGATGGACAAGATGACCATTCAAGTAAGGAAGTGAGAGAAGTTCTGTACGTAATCATATTGGAGGACGTCATGTTCAACTCGCAAAACTTGGTGGGTATGAAATTTTATTTAAAGAGTTCTTGTCCCGTAGTGGTAGACCTTGCTTGACCTGACCTGGCTCAACTTGTTGGTCGAGGGTTACTATGTGTCTACAAGGATGTGAGTGGGGCAGAGCCTATCTAATCCAAAATTGAAGTTGATCCTGATCTTATAGGCACGCATGGAAGTGGAATTTGACCTAGTGTGGCGAGTGCAGGACATGACGAGCCTTGCACGTTTACGTTATCTACTATCCTTTTACAAAGTAATAGAATCATTTGTCATGGGGTGGTAATGGACGCAACAGCAGCTCGAAAGACAGAGTAGAGATGTGGACAAGCGCAGAGCCCTCTTGAAAATTCAATCAGGGCTTTGCCGACAGCACTAGACGATGATCTGTAATTGGCTGCAAGCTATGCTTTTCAAAGACTAAACGCGCTTTGACGCGTAGCGTGCTGGAAAATTGCCGATGATTTATGGTGCCGACCTCTGAACCGTCGGCTTCGGGCAATCTTTCCTTGTTGCAACAGTCAAGAGGCGGTGCGATTTTTCTTCCATTGGTGCAATCCTTTCTTGGATTTGACCGCCACTGCAAATGTGGCGGTCCATTCTTCTCATCACAGTGGTAGGTAGAATCGATACCATTCCGATTCTGATCTTGGGTCCAGTCATACGTACCAAGTGGAGTCTGAAAGAAGTCAGACTTATTAGGTCCGGTAACCACTAGATCGTGATGTCTGGAATCCAATGTTTATACACTTCTGCTCCATGGCTGTTTGGCTGATGTTTCAATGAGTAGGTGTAATACGGGTTGCCTGAGGTAATTTTATATAGTTTTCCCCTGAGAAAATTCTAGAGTTTGAAACTTATTGATATGGAAAATCTATGATAGCAACCATTTAAATTAAATTTGGATTAGTGATTATCAGTTAGATCTCTATTAAAACATATATTCATGGTTGCCCTTCTCTGAAATTCTCTAGAAGCCGTCTCCTTGCCTTGGTCTGTCTCTTCCTCTCTTTCAACAACCCCGGGGAGACAATTTTGCCAAAAGGGTGGACCCGTGCCATGCTTGCGCAGGATGGGAAGAGAGCTTTTCTTCTCCACCGCCCCCCCTCTTCCAATTGAATGTTCAACGATGGTGAAATTTGCTCCCATTGTTGCGTCAAATGTTCATTCAAAGATGTTGAAAATAGTCATTTGCTGCTACAAAATGAAGAGGGTCAAGACGTGCATTGGCTATCGGGTGGAAGTAGCATTAGCCAAATTTCTACACTAAGACTCTTCTTTTCCCCCCTTCAACAGGATAGTCACATTAACTCTCTCCTTATGTTTTTTTTTTGAATGCAATAAGAGAGAAAAAAATAAATGTGTAAAAAATTATACAATAAAAATCGAATATATGACATCTTAATTATTAAATTAAAAATAATATTACTATATCAAATTTCGTTTCCCTCAAATTAACTAGCTACTATAAGATTGCCTCATTTCACGGTAATTACCCATATAAATATACTTCATGGGTGTTTGTTTTTTCTCTTCTACTGTGCGCCCACAGAATATGTAAAAAAGTCAAACGAGGGATGGGTAATTGGAGTTGATGTCGGGTTGGATCGCCAGAAAAGACTGTGCATCCCTTCCCACATAGGGGTCTAATTAACTGAATCCAATCGTGGGTCTTGCTGAAAAGACTGTCATGATCGGCCGACATCCATAGCAGGCTCAGCTGCTTGGTCGATCAGATGACATCTATTGTAGTCCTCGCCGTCGAATCAACTTGGACTAGCTTTGTAATGCTAGTGGATGTGCATGCACGCAATCTTGTTAATGAACCATTTATCTATCAAATAGCTCAGTCCATGTAAAGAACATCCCTAGATACACCCGGAGTTGTTGCCGACCAAGCATATGTCTTTGGCAGGGAAATTGCGAGCAACTACTGCAAAGAAGTGAGAGAGCTAGGCCACTGGATAGAGGAGCTGATCTCGGAGAGCCTAGGGCTCGAGAAGGACACCGTGGGGAGGATCCTGGGCCAGCAGGGCCAGCACATGGCGGTAAACTGCTACCCGCCGTGCCCCGAGCCGGAGCTGACCTATGGCCTTCCTGGTCACACCGACCCGAATGCCCTCACGATTCTCCTCCAGGACCAACAGGTCAGCGGGCTCCAAGTCCTCAAGGATGGCGTATGGCTCGCCGTCGATCCTATCCCCAACGCATTCGTCATCAACATCGGCGACCAGCTACAGGTAGTAAATCCCCATCTCCTTCTAATAATCTCCGATTATATACAGCCATGTCCTCACGACTCCACGACTTTTGCGGCTATAATACAATCTGCAGGCGCTGAGCAATGGCAGGTATAAGAGCGTGTGGCATCGGGCGGTCGTCAACGTGGAGAAGCCGAGGCTATCGATTGCCTCATTCCTCTGCCCAAGCGACGATGCGGTCATTCGGTCCCCGGCAGCCCTCTTGGAAGAGGGGATGGGGCCCGTCTACAGGGACTATACGTACCCAGAGTACTACAAGAAGTTCTGGAGCCGGAGCCTGGATCAACAACACTGTCTCGAGCTTTTCCGGAACAAGTAACTCAAGACCACAATGTTCTCATTGTGAGACTTCTCGTACCCCTTTATTCCTTCTCTACTTTTACTATCTTCTCTGTAATAACAATAAAAAAAACATCTGTTAGTCATGAATATGTTCAGACTTTCTAGCTAGACAGGCTTGAACACACATATTTCTTAGAATGTACTGCTCACGCAGGGCAACAATGGACGCATTATTTAGGAAAAATTAATCATTCTTAGCGCGTTGTTGTAGCACATAATGTCATTTCCTCACCTTAACCATGAATAAGACATTTCCTACTTGTCAGATATTTCTCGATTGTCGGACTGTAGTATGATGTACAAGCAAAACTTTATCGACAGCCCAAAATTTTGAAAATCCGCTGGAAGCTAATGACATCGCAATGAATATATATATATATGTATTGACGTTCACGAGTAAGCCCCGGCCCACTCGAAGGGCTTCCATTGACTTATTGAGCCAATTGGGCCCAATCGAACAAGTTAGGTGGCCCTAAGCCCTCTCGGGGGCCCCAATGCCATGAGGAACCCTGATCCCCAGTAAAACCCACCGTAGAAACCTTGAGAGCGAGCAGAGTGAAACTGAAGCGAAGTCCGATCTTTTGCCCTAGCAGCCATCCATCGCGTCGCCCGTAGAGCAGAAAATGTCGCCTGCACGAATCGTCGAGGCCGCCGATGTCGAGACGGAGCAGCTCTCCGCCGCCGAGGAGATCCAGAAGAAGCTGCAGGTTTGGTTCATTGTCCGCTCCGGGTGATCCGCCTGTTTCATCCATTTCGTGCCTTTTCTGACGTGTCATTGTACCTTCAGGGCGATGAGCCGATTGTCGAGGACGTGAAGGTCGACGAAGTAGACGAGGACGAGGACGAGGACGACGATGAAGATGACGAGGGTGACAAGGACGATGGAACTCCAGGTGCTTGTTCGAGTTTTACCTTCCATCCTAATATCGTTCCACTGCGATTTTTTGGGATATGTATCATAGTGTTTTGCTTTACGGTGATAATGCTAATGGAGAATCCTCTCGGTCTCTATAACAGCGAAGCAGTTCTTTCTTCTTTGTCTTATTATTATTATTATTATTATTGATATGGGGATTGAAAATTGTAAATAATTGTACCCTGCAACATCTTCCACTCCATTGGCTAGAATTTTGCATATGGCTAAAAGATAGTAAAATGCAAGTATTCTAGATCTCTGACGAATCTGCATATTCTCAAAATCATTTTTTTTGTACTTTCTTATTATGAAAATGAATGCGAGACTGCCCCAATCTTCAATTATCAATAAAATGAGAAGCAGTTTAATAGTGTTCCATCTCTTGCTAAAGTTCCAATTTTTAGTGTGGTTCGAGCTTTAGGTTTTTTTTAAAATGCGAGTCAGCATGGGACTGAATAATTTCGTGAATTTGTTTGGGTGTGCTACTAATTTGCGATATCATTCCCATGTGAGCTTCCACCATGTGGATTTGTCGTGCTTTATTGTTTACAGATGAGATGTTGATTGCCTAGCTAAATACGTCTGTTGATAATCAAGATTGTTAGAATATTGGAAGAGACTTATAAATTCATGTGCTTAAACTAACTCATCTGTCATATGAATGTCTCCACTCTTTGCACTGCTCTTGTTTCGAATCAGAGAGTAGATTTTATCCTAATTATGATGACTTGAACTGGGAGCTGATGTATAGGTGCTAATGGGAGTTCTAAGCAGAGCAGAAGCGAGAAGAAGAGCCGGAAGGCAATGCTGAAGCTGGGCATGAAACCTGTTCCAGGTGTCACCAGGGTCACCATCAAGAGGACTAAGAATGTAAAAATATTCTAACCATACCATTTACTCTGTTCAAACATCTCCGTCAACTAATTTAGTCCCTCTTCTTTTTCCAGATTCTCTTCTCCATCTCAAAGCCCGATGTCTTCAAGAGCCCACACTCGGAAACTTACATCATATTTGGGGAGGCCAAGATTGAGGACCTAAGCACCCAGCTCCAGGCCCAGGCTGCCCAGCAATTCAGAGTCCCTGACATGGGCTCGGTGGTCTCAAAGCCTGAGGATGCTCCAGCAGCAGCAGCTGCTGCTGCTCCAGCTGAGGAAGGAGAGGAGGAAGAGGAAGAGATCGACGAGACTGGAGTCGAGCCTTGTGATGTCGAATTGATCATGTCCCAGGTCGGCGTTTCACGGAGCAAGGCAGTGAAAGCTCTCAAGTCCACCAATGGGGATATTGTCAGTGCAATCATGGAAATCACAAATTAAGTTGCTTCGTTCTTTGATCGATTTTGGTTTTTTAAACTTATTGGCGATCTCTGCATCTCAGTTTCGGAAGAACTGTTAATAAGTAGTTAGCTGACGCTTGGTTCAGTACACATTAGTGTGCCTAGGTGCTTTGCCATATGTGGGACTTAAAGCGTGGTCGGATTTTCCTGGAATTCTTCTTGAAATTGTTGATCTTCTTTTCCCTCAGCCTTGGGTCGTTGACACCATACCGTACGGTGCTTGAGCTTTTGCAGCGAAGAACCTCCATGAACCTGTTTAGAGGTCACTTCTAGCATTCTTTGGCAACCAAACTGAACAGGAAGCAGGATGACATGCAGTCGACACACCCGGTCCCAGTCCCCGTCCCAGTATCTAGTGGTGCGGATGACCTGATCCTCATAAGATTGGATTTGGTGGTTGCAGCAGGGACATCAAGATTATTGTGACAAGTTGGCTATACTGATACATCATCATCTTTGTCGCATTATTATGCCATAATTCTAGCTTGATGACGAGGGCTCGACATCCTTGTGGTCCTCAGCTGTTGAACTAACAGGCCCGATCAGACTGCATAATACGATTAAAATGTCAACCCTTTATCATGTCTTTTTTTTTTTTCTTTCTTGGGGTTAAAATATCTTATCTTCACCTTGTTGACTTGTTCTATGAATCTTACCTCGAATTTTATCCTCCTTATACTCAGCTTTGAGATCAGTTCCCGTATCTAACAGAGGCTCTGAAGTTGCTGCTGGAATATATGACTCACCAGGCTCGAAAATTCGATAGCCTCTGATGGGCCGACTTCAGTCTCCGCAACATCTCAATCTGAAAACTGATTGAATGAGGCAGTATCAAAGAATGTTATCTTGGGCACCCGTAGGTCGTCGAGGGTCGTTGATCTAGATGGGCATGTAATAGACGGTTGGCCTCGAATCTTATGAATCTCTCGGCCCAGTGGATGATGGTCACTCGGGACCCGATAGAGGAAGAACAAAAGGGAAACACGCACACATGCAAAGAAGTAACCAATGCAATGCTAACTGAAGGAAATACGAAATCTGAAGCCGAGCAGACAAGACTCCATTGTCGTGCGAGAATTTAACCCCCAATGGCCATTTCGACATGTCTGTATGAAAAAAGAACGAACAAATCCCTTGACAAAGTTCACCCGAAAATCAGAAATAGACAAGAAACGAAGAATCCGAATTGTAAGGAGTCCACGACCCAGAAGTAGAAGAATAGGGGGCGACCAACTGGAAACCCCTGAGAGCGGCGCCGGAGAAACGAGTCCTCCGACGCGGCGGCAGCAGCTGGTCTGTCAGCCTCTTCAGGGCCAGAGTGTACTCCTCCAGCAGCTCCGCCATAACCACCACCGTCATCATCTTTCGAAACCTGTTTCCCCACTCTCTCTCTCTCTCTCTCTCTCTCTCTCTCTCTCTCTCTCTTCCTGAAAACTCTGAGGATAACCTTTGTGTCTGAATCTCGCGGGCACATATCAATTGCAGGTGGTGGGCGAATTTATATATGAGAGGCCAAACCTGTAAGCTAGTTTTGTAATCGACTCGATCGCTTGTAAAATCGTGCATCATGTCCAAGTTTGACTTCCATGTAACCTTACCCTATTCTAACTTCCTTTTCTCTTGGTCTTTCGATGAATTTCTTATCGACTTCGGGTGTGGGGGTAATTTAAATAATCCCGTGATCAAAGCCCTAATCATCATCCCAGCTGATGAGTTAGAGATGTTACATACATGCATGATACAACCATAACTTAACGTTCCATTATCTGCGCTCGAATTGCTATCTATGTAAATGAGGCTAAAGATCTCCAGGCTGTGGGAAACAATCACTTCTCGTTTTATATCCCGATGGTGAAAATCCGGCCATCGGCGTACCGAAGCTACGTGTAACCGAACAAGCATGCACCGTCCTAACTACGAGAGTGCAAAATGATTGAACTGTTGAAAGAGGAAAAAGAAAAAGAAAAAAAAAGGCCTCACATTGTGCGTCAAATTGTTCATCATCATCATCACAGAGAGAGAGAGAGAGAGAGATGAACTAACATTTTTCTATAATGCGCCCATTGACTAACACAATACACAATAACTAGATCTGTCAATTTAGGGCCAGCCAGAAGAATTCGGGCCGGGTCAGCACGGCCCATTATCTTAATCAACCTGAAAATCCTAGTTCACTCAAATGAAACAAAATAATTGTTTTAAAAATAAATTTACATTTCAAAATAAATTTTTATATGGCATAATTGAAAGATTAGTCTAAATATTTTATTAATTTGATGAAAATATTGTAATAATTATTAAAATTAAAACTATTTATATATAATTACTTTTTTAAAAAATTCCAAAATATTTTTATTTCATTTTTTTATTTTTTTGACTGGCACAAGTTTTTTTATCCATATTTATGTGTACCTGCACAGCCCAATATCTTGGGCATTACAAAAACTTCGGCCGAGGCCAAGCTAGTTTTTGCCATATCTAACAATAACTAAAAGGGTTGGGGTATGGCTTTGCTTTATCATTATTTCAAGATTAAGAAAATTTGATTCTCATATACATGTATAATACGTATGTATATGCATATAATGTTTTAATAAATAATAGTTTCTCTTAATTTTAGTATCTTTGACCAGTGATTAATTTAAGATGTTGCGAACTCAACCAACTCTACTAGTAGTGCTCTTTCATAGAGGTGTTAAGATTTGGCATGGCTCAGGCAAGGCATGAAAAGACTGTGCCCGGGCCAATGTTTTTAGACTATCTAAGATATCAAATTGTGCCAGGACAACCCAAAAAAATCATGTTGACTTGAAAGTACGAAAATAATTTTTATAATAAAAAATTATATGGAAATTTTAAAAAATAATTAATTATATTTTAATAATTTATTTAAATTAATATAAATATTATATTATTCAGTTAATTATATTATCAGAAATTATTTTAAAATATAAAATTATTTTTAAAAGTAATTATTTATGTGATTCATTTTAGGCTACTCAAAGAACGAAACATTCATACTCAAGCTGGGATTTTCGGGTCGTCTAAGATGGAGGACCGTGCCGGTACGACCCGAATTGACAGGTCTACTACTTTGGTAGTTTTGGATGGTTTCAGCAATGATGAAGGGCTAGCCCAATCACTTAATATTTACTACAGGCCACCGCCGTGGGCCCAGATTATGGGCCGCACATGAAATAATTTCAATTTGTCACATTATTTTGTTATTTGAAACTCGATAAAATCTTGATTTGATCCAGCAGGGATGTAGGTACTAAAGGAGAAGATTTTTCTGATCATTAATTTTTTATTTTGTAATATTTAAATATGAGACCTCATCAAGAGGAATTAATTCTTTTTTTTTGTTTTTGGATTAAAACCATAGTTTGTAAAACTAGGCTGAGCCAACTAGTTTATTCGATATGACAGGGAATCATGCAATTACCCAGTCTGATTTACTTAATTAACCCAAATACATTATAGATTCGGCTAGATCCATCTAAACTGACATATTTCTAGTTGGGCAGCCAAATCCAACCAAGTCGACATCGAACTGGATGAATTAAAACTTATTTAGAAAAAAAAAAACCTCGCCGACCTATATCCATTTAAAAAAAGAATATTAACATTGTATTTTATTTTTATTAGGTTTAAATTTATATTTTTTTACTTTAAATTAGATATTAGATATTATGATGATATTTTAACTTTGAAATTATAAATTTGTGTTCAGTTGGCAGCATTTTAACTTATAATAATTAATATTACATTATTATAATTATTCATTAAATATATTATCCGACCCATTAAATCTACAAACCTATACTTTGATCGGTTCTCGGTCCAATTCGATTTTGAAAATCTACGATCGGAACTTTTTTGAGGTATCCATCTTTCAGCACGACCATCGACCTTATATTCTTTGCCCATGATAATGTCGGAGAAAATTGATGCCCCCTCTTTTTTCTCTTTTAAGACAGGCTATACAGTCTGTTCTCTGCAGCCATAATTGTCTCTGCGCATTATTCGAAACAGGCAATCCGTACATTAGCAACCCGTGACCTTTACCGCATACAAGAAGCCGATGCACTTGCTGATCACTTGCAAGCTTCGAGACTAGAGGTCGAGGCGTGGGCCAGTCTGGTACGAGGCCGCTCGTCGCTCGGGAGATGCGGCGGTACAGGTCCGGTGGTGTTCTCATCTCCGAAGAGCCGAGGAGGTGGGATCCATCCAATGATGTGAGTGTGTTGGCGATAATAACATGACTGCCTAACTCTCTTCATAATCTCAACATCATCACCGCAAACGTTCAATCATTGATATTGATAGTCTTCTTCTCCATCAGTGGTCTCTCCCTTTGCCTCCTTGCCACCCACTCTTTCTGGCCCCTTTTCAGGTTGCTCGCCTGCCACCTTTCCCTGTTCTTGCATCACGGGCTCGGAGCTCCGGTTCAGGGCCGGGCTGGGGAATAATCTGGGCTCGTTCGCCGGCCCCTGCGCGAGTCATCCATATGTGACATGAAAGTGGGGGAGGCCGCTTTACTTGCCATCCTCTCTGTGTGTCTAACTTAGAGATGTTGAACGGTCCAATTCGGCACGTCAAATCCAGAACCGACCTGCACCGCCCCTATACCGGCTTATAACCACTCGTATTGGATTGAGAGACGGTTATAAGCTCAGTGCAAAAGATATGCCCGTTAACCGAAACCGGCCCGACACATTTTCTCATTGAGCCGGCTCGGAACTATTGCAAAACTAACAAGGACCGCAAAAAACCTTGCAATCAATAGTTAATTATTTATCGGATTAATTTAAAATTAAAAAATTAAACAAAAAGGAAAGGATCACGATTCAGGGCCAGTTCATGATTTCCAAAACTTTGACCCTTAACGGCATAACAGGCTGAACCATAACCGGGTCAAACGGACTGCTCATTTATTTAACATCGCTAGTCTAACTCCCAGCCCCATAGGATGTTCCTAGCTATTAAGGTTAGGATTCCAGGAATCTGGAGAGCGTTTCTTCTTTCTTCTTTCTCTTCCCCCCACGTCCTTTTCAGTTTTCTTCTTCTTAGTGAAACTGGAAAACAAACAAGACAGGTTAACTGTTTCGGCTCTTGGATGAGAGTTCCTGTTTTCCATCCGTCCCTCCGTGAAAAGCAGAGGATATATGTCTCAGGGGAAATATCTACAAGAGGAACGATGACATGACTGGAGTTGCACCGCTGGTAAGGCATGCACGACATGGCTTATTTATAAGGCCTCATTCCATCACCTAGCATTAGGCAAGATCTTGAGAGATCCGAAATCACGAGCTTTCTGAAGGCTCCCCTCGATGACTTATCTCCATTGAAAACAAGAAAGAAAAAGACACAATCCGAGATGAATAGTCTGTACAGTTTCCACATGTTAGTATCTTTGATCCAGCAAAATCCATTACATAATGGAAGTGAACTCGCAAAAGCTCTCTCACCGTCAAACCTACAGTACATCCACAAGTACGTACACATATAGCTGCTTTACTTTTCCGTTCTCTTCTTGTTTCTGCAGTACAGAGAATGCACTGACAATGAAGGTCCTGGTCTGCACGGCAAAGAGGCAAGTTATGAAATCCAAGAAGAGCTAAAGCACCCATCCTGAAAGTTGGTTTGTCAGGAAAAAGCCATCATCCCGAGCACAAAAGATCCCGACCAACTTTGGACTGGAGATTGGTTCCCATGCGTGTCAGTGAAACCGTGATCAAATGAGTATCTCTCCCTTTTGAAACTTCCAAGAGACTGAGCAGCTTGAATTCATGTGATTCATCTCAGAAGCGAGACTTCCAGAACCATGAATAGCATGACTGATCTTTCTGAGAAGAACCCCGTTTGTTTCTCAAGATTTCACCTTCGCTGTTTTCCTGTAAGATCCTTTTAAGCAAATGCTAGCCATCTTTAGAAACTATGTCGCGTTGTTAACTGTTAACATGGCATTCTTATTGGTGAGAATACCACAGTGAGCCGAGCATGGTCCGAAAGAGAGTAGTCTTCAGGCCATTTTCCTTTCTCCACTTCCGGGGGGAAAAGAACTGCATTCTTCACACTAAACCCGATGGTTTGCTTCTGCTCACCATTTCCATCTTCATGTTTATCACACTCTTCAGGTCTTTTCGTTGAGCATGAAGGATTCCATATTCGCTGCTGCAGGCACCATTTGTCAAAGAAAATCAGCTAAGTGAGGGGGAAAACACAGAGATCTGTCCAGCAGAACTGAAAATCAGATTTAAGCTGAGCTCGGCAGAAAGGAGAACTGCATCAATGAATTTTCCCCACCCTCCCTTTCCACTTTCACATTTGAGTTAACGAAATACATGGATCAAATGTTAATCAACCAGGAAACGTATCTTTGGAGAATAAAAGTCACCTGAAATTCTTCATAATCAACAACTTCATTTCCATCTATATCTGCTCGGACCCACAAGTCCTTAGTCTCTTCAGCTGTTAGTCCATGCTCATGGCCAGTTAAATAGAGCTGTATCAATGACAAAAATCAACCACATCAATTTTCAACCCAATATTGCTATGCCAGATCAAAACTTAAACATACTATTTCACTGAGCTTGCCTTACCTGACGGAGTGCTTCACAGAAACCAGAGTAGGTGATATAATCATGATCATTGCCATCCTTAAGAAAGGCAAAAGCATCCTTATCTGTGAGTGAGGCTCTTCGAAGCCGATACTGAAATTAAAAGAAGCCCATGATTAGAGTCTTAAATGTGTAATAATCTAACAGTTTATCCAATGTCAAATATTTTATTGGTAACTCCTGATTATGAATTGAAACATTTAAACCTTGTGAGGTAAGAGGATCACCTTGAACATCCCGAACACTGCTTCACTCCAACTTGTTTTTAGTAGTTTTCTGTAGCTATTAGGATTTAGAAGCCAGATAAAGTCCACTCCACATATGTTTCCACGATGATTCCGGTGACTGACCCACTACGGACAAGTAATTGAATTTCAGTCAGTTGGAGACAACTAATAGTAAGAAAAGGATTAAAATATCACGTATATTAACACTGGCTTCCCCTGTAACCAACCTTGTGAGCATCTGCATCAGTGTACTGGTGAGCAGTGTCATAAGAGGATACAAACCCCTGAGATCTAAGAAACTTGTAAACATGTCCTCTTTTGCTCCCATTCCAGTCGCTAAAGAATCATGGTGAAAGGAAATCAAAACCACTTATTGAAGGCTTTGAAGGAAATTTGTACACTCGAGAGTGAACTAATTCAATAACTTACCCACACAGGATAATTGGCAAAGGACTAAGTTTATTTTCTTTCCGATAGGACTCCACAGATTGCAGGATCTTGTAAACCTGACAAAAGACCACAACAAGAATAGTTCAAGGAATGGCATCTTTGTGGAGAAGCTCAGCACGTTGATTTTCCGTTGCATTTATACATAACAGTGAAGGGAGAGAGAGGGGGTGTGGGGGACAGAGACACAGAGAGAGAGAGTAGTTACCTGCTGCAGACGGACTATACAAAGACTTGCATCATGAGGAAACAACAAGTGGGTATTTACAATGAGAATTTCTTGGCGGATATCATTGCTTCGGCATTCTGGGAATGGTGCAACTAATTCTACATGCAACATCTGAGCAACGCGATCACCACAGTCGTTAAATAGTAATTCCCGATAGTTGAGCACTCTAAAGTAGTCTTTTCGTATGGCAGTCAGCAGTCCTTCAAAATTCATTGTGAGTATAATAAGTCAATAGTTTAAAGACATGAAAGGAGATTCAGCAAAAAGAACACAGAGGCAAATCTGGAAATTAGATTGAACCAATGAGATGAAGTGCTTGATGATTTGGGAAAAGGACCTTTAGGGAAAAAAATTTTAATCACAATCAATCGAAAGCACCATGCCATGAATTCTCCATTAAAGTCCTCATCCTCGACGGTCCTCACATGGCAGTGGAATAGGTCATTCCTCAGTAGTTAGAAACTCTACTGCAGATGGAAAATTGTTCCACCTGTCCTCCTAACCCCCTACCAACCCCCAGAAGAAAGACGAGAAGAATATGATTCGATTGCCGTTCGAGAACTTAAAAACATACCATCTCCACGATTATTGGTTCGTCCGAGCTTGAAGCTTATATAACCAGCATCGCCGAGCCTCTTTTCATAAATGTTGACGAGCTCTTGATTTCTGACCCAGAATTCCTGCTTCGTCCCATGTACATATTAACAGAAAAAACATCCAAATAAGAACTTTCAGACAAGCCCGAATGCACTGTCAGAAAGGAGAAACTAACGATGGAACGACAGACAATGAATGAGCAAGTCAATAAAGGAAATAAACCTGAAGACAAATGATTGAAGACCTCTCGTAGAGCAACCAATCCAATATCTTCTGATTCCTCGTCAACCAATACGCTCTGTAATCGCTCTCTCGACAACTCGGATCCTGCATCATCCCCACGAAGGAAAAATAGGAAAGACAAGTTTTCACCAAAAAAGGAAAGAAAAACTCGAATCCAAATAGACACGTGAATTTGAAATCAATAGGCTCGGTTGGGGAGCAGAAACGACAGGTGAAATCGCGGACCTTCTGATTGAGGCGCTTGTAGATCGGGGCGAGGATGTTGAAGGTGGTGCAGGTAATGCAGGGTTGGGAATGGTGGTCACCGACCGAAGAGGCGATGGCGTAGCTCCCAATCCTCGAGATCCTACACTTTGTCTTGCTCCTCATCTCCGGCCAAACCCGCGAAGAGAAATCTACCCTCGACGAAACTAAAATACGCCCCCTTCCCTGATGAATTGCTCGCGCACGAATACGACGACAAGTTATATAACACAAACAGGCAGGGGAGAGAGAGAGAGAGAGAGTGTGGCGGGGTGGGTGGGGTCGTGGGGTGGTTCGGGATCGAGGGGCGGGCAAAAGCGGTGAAAAGCCGAGTTTTCTAATCTGGTCGACCGGGAAAAGAAACTGAATTACCGGCCCGGACGGTCTCTTTTCCCTCCCCACTAATAAGGCCAAGCGGCCTCCTCCGCGGCCTATGCGCAAAATCGACTTTTTTTTAAATATCGTAGTAAATAATTAATAATATTTTTAACATACTTTCATATATTATCATATTACTTACGTATATTTTAGAAATTCAATACTATTAGTAGAACACTGTGAAAGAGTCCTCATATTCTAAGCAAATTGCAACTCCAGTACTCCCAATACCACGATAAGAACAACAGTGGCACGCGGGACATGTCATGACAGCATATTCAAGACACAAGTTGGTATATAATATCATTAGAAATGGTCTTGCTCCTAATACACTTCTCATGAATGTCGCATTTACGCATAGTCTAGTTTTTGGAAGCTTATGTTGCTTAAAAAGAATTTTTGGATGAGTAATGGAGATGCATTGAATGGGTAAAGTCTGCTCGTGGGTTGATTGAGTTAAATACCGATGGAACTGCTAAAGGAAGCTCGTGCAGGGCAACTGCACGTAGACTCATTGGAGATGATACTGGGAGATAGTTAAGAGATTTTATGAATAATATTGGAATGCTTACATCAATTGGAACCAAGTTTTAAATTATGAAACTAGGTCTTGAGTTAACTTGAAATATAGGATTCCAGAGGTCGAACCTTAAAATTGACTCGGATGTGGTGCTTAATTCTAAATATGTATCATCCATAAATTTTGATTAGTATCAAAAAAATCTATTAAATATTTGATAGATTTTGAATCAAAATTGAATACTAACCTTAATCTACACCTTTCATAAAGAGAACACTAGTACGGATTAGTTTACCAATGAGACAATTAATCAAGCAATGGGATTCCATTGGTTAGACACTTATCTTGGGGATTATGATCTTTATTATACATTAATATTAACCTCTCATTTTTCTTATAAAAAAACATAATTTTTGTAGATATAATTTTATAAATTAATTTCGTATAGCGATATTTTGTACTGGAAAAATGATCCATTACACGGGTGGAAGGACAATTATGAAGGTGGAATAATTGTCCCACATAAATAATATATATTTAATGTTTGAGAATATTTCTCCTGCAAGTTGAAGTACAGCCCTCGGTTTTGTCGAATTTTATGCAAACCGGTTTTCTCTTTCCTTCTTTTTTTTTAATGCGTGTTAAATGGGGTTTAATTTATGCAGGGGACAATATTATTGGTAAACGTGTGGTCAACCCACTTGGGCGACTGATATTGAATCTGGACCCTCCGTTTTTCCGACTTTCTCTCCCTCCCGCGGGGTCAAGGTGGCCACCGAAATAGACGGCCGGATGAGGCAGGTCAAGTGCTAATCTAATCGTCTTACGGTCTTGTCGTGATAAGTCATCACAGTACAGTACTCCCACTTTATCCGATAATAATTAATTATTAGTTTACTAAATTTAGAAGAAAGAGAAAATCTTAAAAATTGACGAGGATAACAAGGTAGATCTGGGCGGTTGAGCTGAAGGTTGCTTGAAGAAAACGCACGGTCGTGATTCATTTTTCCCTTCTGATGTGACACGTGGAGGACACCGCCACCACCATCCATCATCATCATACCTCCTCATCCGGATGTCATGGTAGCTACAGGTTTCCTCCCCCCACGCCCCCGTCCTTTGCTTCCATTTTCAGCATGCTCACAGAATTATATCTTTTTTAAAAAAATTAATAAAAATATATCCCCATTATATATATTTATTATATAAAAAATTTATAAATTTATAATAATATAAGATAAGTGAAAAATAAATAAAGGGTATAATAAAAATTAAATTAATAATCTTTTAATTATTACGTATCAAAATCCTTTAAAATAAATAGAATGTGCCTTAAATACATAATTAGGGCATATGTATATGTAAGTGATGGCCGACAGCATATATGCGCCCACTGCACCGTAATTGAAGGGACCGCCCCTGCATGAACCGAAGGATAAGGAATTATCTTCCGATGTGATTCCTGAGGCTGATAGGGCAGCCCAGTTGGCAATAAGACCTCGGTGAATCTTCCAATCCGGAGACCGTCCATTAAATTTATTGATAAATTGATATTATAAAGTGCATTAAATTTAATATTTAAAATTTTTGGAGGTTAGTATTTTAAAATTAAAGATAGTATTAGAATATATGATATACTGAGTGAATTATTAAGATACGAAACATATTAATATTTAAAAAAAAGACTTCCATCTCTTCTCGCCATTGTCCATCTCAGCATATTGTCAGGTCGCTTGATATTTCAACATGACATAATATATATATGTATATGACTGATCTCTTACTTAAAACTCAGATTAATAACATGATGTGATATATATATATATATATACAACCCATCTCTGAGTTTAAGTATTGAAGAGGAAAATCGGAATTCTCTCTTACTCTTCCCCTTTTGCAAGTCGTTGGAGTGGCTACAATGAGAATACCGGATCGGGTGTGTGGCGGCTGGGCGGCAGTGGCGAGGAGATCGGATCAGGCCGATTTTTCCCCCGTTGCTGGCCATTTTGATTACGATCGTCGTGGTTGGACAGATTGATCCGCCATTTCTTTTTACTAAGATGGTGTCCTTAGCAGTAGAAAAAAAAAAGAAGAAAAGAATCTCTCAAATTCAATCCTATTCATACGAACCCTAATATCACAATTATCGAAAAGAAGATTCGAATCTTTGTCCAGTTTGATTTTCAAGTGATCTAATCTTTTGAGCTGAAAGTAGTGACACAAGAAGATTGCTTACTGTCGATATTGATAAACATTAATCAAGCATGATGATGATATAATTTATGGATCAAAATTTAATTAAGTCAGAAAATTTTCATCTGTTAACATCTTGTCATTAAGTTAATTGGATTAAACAAAATCTATTCATTTTCTAGATCGTCAGATATTACATATCGATGTTAATCGTGACTGCATATGGTTGGTTGAGCATCCCTATCCGTTAACTCAGACACCGAATTGGCACATGCGCACATGAAACTTGAGAGGCAGATCAGATCGCTCAATCACTTTTGCTACTGTTACCGCGGGTCAGCCCTTCTTGCCGTCCTCCTTTTATCGTTTGTCACTGTGTAAGGCCGAAGGTCCGGACAGATCTCGGTTGATTCTCTGGGCTCCCGGACAGCTTCCAAGCACGACTCCCATGGCTGTGAGCCGGCATCGATCTCATGCCGCTTAACTTCAGCTGTATATATCCGCACGATTTGATTACTAGGATTAGTGTCGCTTTCTTGTTTGTGGAGAATCACTTTTCATAATAAAAAGGACGACCCTTTTCTATTTATGAAATGGAGCTGGTCCCACTTCTTGTAGATAAGAATACGAAGTTATGACTTGGGTACCAGAATAGCATGCGAGTCACATCGACAATATAAAAATTATAAAGGAAAAAGTCGACCTTGCCGGCACGATCGATTCATGGGGGAGGTCATGTTCCGGTCGTTCCATTAATTTTTTGGGACAGGTTCTTTGTCGGTTAATGAACCATAGGGGTTTTGCACTAGTAAAGGCCATTAGACTTCAACCACGAGGTCTGATTCTTGTTGCGGTAACAAGGGATGATGGCAAAGATAAGAGGAGGCGGAGCAGGATGGGCATAGGTCAATCAATCAGAGCACATGCTTGAGTTTCATCATCATTATCGGCTGGAATTAGTGTTAGTTTTTTTTTTTTTTTGGCATGCAGAATTGAATTCAAGGTCGAGCGAATCCATCGTCTAAGACCAGCCAGCCTGCCTGCCGTATTTCTTGATGGAAGTCTCTTGACTGTCAGTGTTTCTTTCATCTTGTTTGACAAGGCGAGTGAATCGGATAGGCTTCCGATGACTTCACCTCCATTTAAAGAGGAATTTTGGGAGCATGTAGCAATCGGAGCTCGCAGATCGTCGGTCCTGGGCGCATCACCCAGGCATTGGATTTATTCTGGAGAAGCCTAGAGGCACTTAGAGTTGAGAGCGGCTCTTCGTTGTCACGATCGGACCTGGTTCTGTTTGCCGGAAACAGACTCCGAGGGGCCAATGGCCGTCCAGTCTCCGATGAGTTGTAATCGGTGGGCCCTTCCCTGCAAATTCATTATGTGGGCGGTCGGTATTTTCCACCCAATTCTGCCCACTTGGCCCCATCGTCCAATCCGATCGCAGACCTCAGACCTTAGTCTTCTTATAATTCACATAAAAATCTAACACGACGAATCCAAATGGATGTCCAGATAAGTGACGTCCGGATACGCGAGGATTACCTGGCACCTCATCCATTTTCCAGGTCATTTTTTTTCTGGCAGATCCACGGCTTTCATGATCAGCGCAGGGGAAGAATCGACATTATATTCCGGGCCCGGTTTCGGTTGTTTGATGAGGGAGTCCAATTCGTCTCTAAAACGTCCATTCCTCCTTTCAACATCGAAGGGAGGGGCCCGGACCATTCCCCTACAAAGATAAAGGTTTCCCTTCTCCTGCAAAAGCGCTTCGTGAGCGCAAGAAAGTATCTGCAGGGAGCAAAAAATATCTCCAGTGTCATAATATCATTGCATCGCATGAATGGACACATCACCGTCTCGTGAATCGGGTCTTGTCGTCATTTCCTGTGTGCGCGAAGCCAGCCGCCGTATTTAGATTTGATGTGAACTTACGCTCGTGCCTTTCGGTCGTACGGCCCATTGATCCGGGCTTTTCATTTCCGGCCTATGGTTGAAATACACGTGTCTCAATCGACCCAATCGGACTGCAAAAAATTTCCTGACCTCCAAGATGAGGTAAGAGGGAATTGGGTTGACTAGGGCAACATCACGAGCTTATTGGGCCAAGCCCAGAACCATTGGGCCTCCATTTGACGGGCTTAAATTGAATTGTGTGTCTCTTCTCCCTGGGCGCACATAAAATGGCTGTCCTTCTAGGGTTTTTCAGCTTGCCGCGTACCCCTCCGCACAGAGCCAGCACCGCGAGAGAGAGTAGCCGACGAAGATGAAGACGATCCTCTCCTCGGAGACGATGGACATCCCCGAGGGGGTGAGCATCAAGGTGAACGCCAAAATCATCCAGGTCGAAGGCCCTCGGGGGAAGCTCACCCGCGACTTCAAGCACCTCAACCTCGACTTCCAGCTCATCAAGGACGAAGCCACCGGCAACCGGAAGCTGAAGATTGACGCCTGGTTCGGTTCCCGTAAGACCTCCGCTGCCATCAGGACCGCCCTCAGTCATGTCGAGAATCTCATCACCGGCGTCACCAAGGGCTACCGCTACAAGATGCGGTTCGTGTACGCTCACTTCCCCATCAACGCCAGCATCACGAACGGCAACAAATCCATCGAGATCCGTAACTTCCTTGGCGAGAAGAAGGTACTGCCTTGTGCGACGATTTCGTAAAGTTAATACCTGTTGGAGGATTCGTTCGTGCTTGATTTTCCTGTGTGCAATGTTTGTTTTGATTGCCATTTACACTTTAGAGTATTGTTGTTTGATCAAATGGCTAGGAACGCTCCGCTGAGTCGACTTGGTGTATGTAAAATGATTCTGATTGTGCGATGAGCTTAGATGCCCTTATTTTCTCTGCCTGTGTGCTGTAATTTCTCTATAAAGGTATTTCCTTTTTATCCGTTTATGCTTTGAAGATTAATTTGATTAGAGAAAAGCTTTACTGGTTGATATTTCTGAAGTTGATGAAAGTGTAATAATCGAAATGTTTTCTTTCTTTTTTTGCTGAGTATTTCTCCTGTCGTTGCTTGTGATGGATTTGAAGATTCAATTGGACTTCAAAGCGGCGGTCAATGCAGCTTCTTGTTCATGTTCATATCTTAAGTAGGCGTTTCTGATTGTTGGATGGAAATCCAATACCCGCCACAGTGTCTTCTTCGTCTGTAGAAATGAGCTGCACCATTTTTTGGTGCTTCACTTCTATCTACTGAAGCTGATAAGTGCAAGGATTTCTGACATTGTTGATTGCTGAGCACAGTCGATTAGTTAGATTAGTGTGATTCAGTCTAGTTGATGTTTTCTTCAGGTGAGAAAGGTTGAAATGCTTGAAGGAGTATCGGTTGTTCGTTCTGAGAAGGTTAAGGACGAGTTGATCATGGACGGGAATGACATCGAACTCGTTTCTCGATCTTGCGCCCTCATAAACCAGGTATATTAATCCCTTGCCCTGCCCTTCTTGTTCAGCTATCAGTTTATGAAATGCATGTATATAAGCCTTAAGTCCTGTGCTTGAAACAGAAATGCCATGTCAAAAACAAAGATATCAGGAAGTTCCTTGACGGTATCTATGTCAGTGAGAAAGGCACCATCATTCAGGAAGAATGATCATATAGGATACAGTTCATCTCTCAGTTCTTTGGGTCAGTTTCTTCCAATATGCTGTTATCTGGCCTTTCTATCGATAAGTTCATGTGGACACCGTTGTTGAGCGCATCTGAGATAGTACTAGCTAAATTTTGTGCTGTGGAAGCTTCAAACTGGATGATTTGTTTGCTCTCTTACAGTTTTTATTATTTCCCATCAGAGGTGACTGCTTTCTCTGTCCATGCTCGTCTTAGAGCCCAGAGTGATGCTTTCTTGATTTTGCACAGTGGAAATGCGATGACAGGCATTCTTATGATGATACTGTTAGTATAGCAACATTGCACATGTCGGCCATATCATATCCATATGACGATCTCAGATGTTAGAGCCAATTTTTTGCTGTGTCTGAAAAGTTTTAATGACCTAGGTCTCAGCAATCAATCCAATTTTACCGCAGCAAAATCTGTGCTTTGCACAATTAACGCAAGAAATAGACCACATTACGATCACTAGGAGCAGAGACGAGGCAACCAATCGGCCACAGGGATGCGAATCAGTTTTTCATATTTAACCACAAAGAATCAAGAAAGCACAACATCCGAGGAATCCTCTCACACAAAGTCCATATAGAAGGAGATCAAATGAAAAAAACCACTGCCCCAGAAATGCCAACGCAGTCGGGGACTCACGAATCCAAGCCTCGTGGAAGAATTTCTACATATGCTTTGAAAAGAATAGTCAGAAGAGACCGAAGAGGACGGATAATCCGAGAACGATGAGCCAGACAATGTGGACGAGAAGCAGGGCCTGACCCGGAACCGGACCCGACCCGCCACTCCCAACCTCGCAGAACCCTAGACTCGCCACGCGGGCTCCGGCGCAGGCCGCATCTGCACATCCACACCAGTACGTCACCCCGTCGGCGCCGCAGACGGGGTCGGTCCGGAAGCACTTGATGGGGCAAGACACGGGCTGGACAGAGCCGTAGCAGAGGTCTCCGCTCGCCTCCTTCTGAGACGGCAACCGGATGGCGGAGGAGGGTTCGGACCCGACGGCGGGAATGGAGCAGAGTCCCGCGGTGGCAGCAATCAGGAGGAGGAGACGAAATCTCGGGAGCGCGCAGTCCATTGACCGGGAGCTTTGAGCGACAAGTTCAAAGCCCGCCGGCGGGAGAGACCGAGTGGACAGATTAAGAATCCAGCAGGGGATTTGAAGGGAAACTGAGCAAACAAACGGACCTGAACTGGAGGCGACAGCGGCGGAAGGAAAATTTGAATTCAAGGGCAAGGCAGGAGAAGGAATTCGTCTGGTAGGGTTTCCTCAATCTTCCCGCAGGAAGGAAGTTAGGGCAACCGCTGCTATCTAATTGAGCTCAGGTTACCTGCTCTGCGGCTCCTGTTTCTATTTTTAGGTGGGATTTGGTATTCAGAAATAATTTAACATCGGGTAATTTACGCTCCAATAAGGAAATTTTATTTATATTTTTTTTATAAAATTCAAAATGTATTATTAATTATGGAGAAAATATGCAAAATTATAACTTTAATCTTGTGATTGTGGCAATTGGTCCCCTTTTCTGTACCCTTTATTTCTCGTTTCACGTTACAATTTGGGCACCTTTAGCCGACAAAATCCCAGTTATTGCTGGGCTCGGGTAAAGCCCGACCCATTTACATCAAGTGAATGAAGCCCATGAGAGCTGTCAGCCCATGAACAACAGTAACTCAACCGACTCAACTAACTCGACTGTCAAAGATCAACTTCCCCCATGCATGCCCACCCCACCCAAAAACAAAAAAAAAAAAAAACCGAAAATCGTGATAACCGCTGCCGTTCTTCACACATCGATCCCAAGGCTGCCAACCGCAGGAACAGGTCAAGACAGGGAACTTCTGCTAAATAAAGGAGGAGAACTGTTTTTTCAGGTTTGCCTATTATAGGAAAACGGCTTCATTCTATATCAATGACCTGCATTCCCCAGCATCCGTCAGCCTCAGAATCTAGTGCGGGTTTGAACCCCACATAGGAACTTGCTCTCCTCTCCCCACCTCCAGGTCTCGCCCAGTCCACCCTCCATCTCCTATCGACAATGGGTGGTTGTGCGAGCAGACCCAAGGACCTTGACATTGCGCCCGAAGCCGTCCCGGAGGAGGCTCCTCGCAGCCCTGTGAAGGCCGAGCCTGAGGTTGCAGCTCAGGTAAGTGTGTTTTGTTTCTATGGTCTTGGTGTTTCCTCTCTCTCTCTCTCTCCCCTTTTTCCTGGTGCCAGCTAAAATTTCCAGAAAACCGTTTTCATCCTGTTCCAGAAGGTGCATTAGCCGCAGCAGTTTTCATCTGTAGGGTTCTTTCCCTTAAAAATTATGTTTAATTTGTTTTCCTATTTATATATTCAGGTATCAAGAAATTGCAGTCAATACTACGTTCTGTTCTAATTGCATTCAAAGAAAGTCATAGAATATTATCAGTGTTTCAGTTATCTCTCCCTGTTTCTCAAGACCAAACAGTATATCTTAGACGGTAGGAGTATTTCTTCAGGAAACAAATTTCCAGTTTTTTAGACATGAGGGCCAACTACGGACTGCTTCCGTAACATTCCGTGACTCTACTGAAGACCTGCGTAACATGACCCAAATATTCATGATCCTCTGTCTGACTGGAACTATATGGACCTGGTGCATGCAGGAGAAAAACAACGATGGAGGTGAGAGTGAGAACAAGGAAGCCCCTCCAGCTGAGATCATGGAGCCTAAACCTGATAACGGCAATGCAGCAGAGGCAGAAGTCAAGACTGTAACAGAGGAAAAAGCTGAAGCTGTCGCTGAGGAAAAGGAGGAAGGCCACACTGCTGCCCCTGAGAAGCCAAAGGAGGCAGAAAAGGAGGAGCAAAAGGAGGAGCGAAAGGAGGATCAGAAGGAAGAGCAGAGGGAAGCTCAGAAGGAGGAGCAGAAAGAGGAGCAAAAGGAGGCCCAGACGGAGGAGAAAAAGGAGGAAGCAGCTCCAAGCTCAGAGGATAAAAAGGTCACACCAGTTGATGAGAAGAAGAAATCACCATTTGAATTTATCCGATTCTTTGGAGCTTGAAAGTGACGGAATTGAAGACAGTGTGGGAAGGAGATTGCGTTGACGGGGATGAACACTTGTCCTGAATTGAGGGCAATTCATCTGGAAAATTTCTGCCCATCATATTCCATATTGAATCGTCTGTACTTGTTTGTTCAAGTTTCAGAAGTTCTGTATCTTAAACCTGCATCGGTTTTATCAGTCCTATATAAGATTCAGAAATGAATAGCTAAGCCTATGAATATACCAAGTAGAGGTTCCAGACCTGTAACTGTTTATTCTTTCTCGGTAATCAAATCTTGCTGCACGAGAAAGCCTGCCCGATCAAATCAGAAGAAAGTCATATGATGTGAGCTAAATTTTCTTTCAAGAATGTCTAGATTGTATGAGTCACAGTCTGGTGTCTGTCCTAGAATCTTCCTGGCGATGATGAAAAAGTCAAGTATCTAGAGCTATTGCAAGTCATGACAAGCCCTGACCGTGTCTGCATATGTACACTCTTGCTTGGCAATGTCGAACATATATGTATGTTGTGAACACTTTCTCGGCATATAGCTCTTGGTAACGTCAAGAAAAGCCGTCTTGTATGTAAAAGCTGATATCAGATTTTCAACTCGGACTGCTCTGGTGTTTTTGATCTGTCCAAACAAAGAGTCGACAACTGTTAGGTCGGCAATGCTTGAGAACATACAAACACATGCAAAATACCATTTTATTGGTTAAATAAGAACGTCTCTTGAGATATCTTGAAGAAGGGCATCTCATATTATTTACACATAAATCCAAACTCGCATCTCTTAGAATCTCTGGGGCTGCGGTTCCACTTGAAACTCTTCATGATATACTATAGCTGTCCTTAATCAGGCTTCTATTTCTTTAACTGTTTTATATTGCTGATCTGATCTGCCCTTGTTTTACAAAAGATGGCTGGACGGTAATTATTACCCAACAGGAGACAGCTAAGACCAGTTCATAGCAACACAGGCACTTGCCCCATCTTCGATCGGCTTGTTACTTCTGCTATACAGACAACAGATGGATTTGTAGAGATGCCATTTTAATAGTCGAAGCCATGGGTCCTCATGACACGGACAAGGAAAAGGCCCCAATCCTTGGCTTCAATGCCAACTACCAGGACAATCAGGGGCCAGCTTTCTTAGTCTTGCTAACAAGGAAAGTTAAAAAAAAAAAGGACAAAAAATATTGCTGTCGTGGAGTCATATATGCCTGTCGTAACCCGCTCTGGATCTTGACTTACATGGAACAAATGATATAGACGTGAAGATGGCTAGCAAACACTACAGAAAAGTTTTAACATAACAGAATCTTGATTGTTATCATTATAATGGCAAGCAATCTTGATTATTTGGATGTACATTTGCCTATTGATGCCGTTCCCTCCCTTTTCCTATCAAATTTCTGGAAAGTACAGGCAATTCGATACTATCTATATTCAGCAAGAAAAGAAAAGGGAAAGGAAATTGGTATGGAAAGCCAAACTTGTATCATTTCAATTCTGATACACCATTGAACGAGAGATCAATGTACCATTTATACGAAGGAGGATTTCATCTTACACTTCCAAGAGCCTATGGAAAACGACACCCGAACAATCTCCTTCACAAACAGGTAAAGAAGGAAGATAAGTATGAAAAAGAAAGATGTAAAAGAAGTAATGTTATCTAGGCCTTATTAGCATCAGCTGGCTAGACAGGGCCAGTTGAAGTGAGAGTGGCTGGCTTTGTGGGTTCCTCTTTGACATTTCCTTCGTCAATCTTCTCCTCATCATCTTTCACTGCCAACATTACAAGAACCAACAGAAGAGGATAGCTCACTGTGGTGAGAGACCAATTCACGATGAGCTGACTCATGAATGGGACATTGTGTGTATCAACTTGCCAGGCAACTGCTGCCCCTGCACTTTGAACTCCCTTGTAGAACCCACTATATCTGAAAATACAGGACCAAAAACCGTCAGACAAAGCTGAGAAGTGAGCTTATACCTCAAAATATGAGGAAGAATGGTTAGAATTTATGCATTAAACAGAAAGAATAGTATAACCAATTGATTGGATCATTAACATATCTAGTCAAGGAGCAATTTAACCTTGCTCTCCTTGCTAAGAGAGCGATGTAAAAACTAGAAAATCCTCTCTGTGTTCTCCAAAACCAAACAGTAATGGCAGTGGAGAAAGATTTCAGCTTATCTGACCGTTTTATCGCTAGAATGAAGCGTGTTTCCACTCAGTCATGTGAAAGGTTGTGAGAATAGAAAAACAGAACAACACCACAAGAAAGGCTGTTTCACCTGCTGAGGGTCTCGGAATCATCTGCCAGTGCACTGATTACCCAGTAGACCATGCTCTGGAACAGAGCATCTAACAGCCCATAACTGAAGTAGAGCACAAAAGGCCCAGCAAAAGCAGAACCCGAGTCCTTAAAATCCAACTTCTTAGGCAAACCACGGTTGGAGTATCTCAACTGATTAGCCAACCCGCCTCCCCAAATCGCAGTCCCCAGCACAGCCACTACTCCAATCCCGACAAATCCTCTTGTCCTCCGACTTGAGAAGCTGAAGTCCATTATGTACCCAATTACCACAGACCCCAACATCTGCGCTCCCCAGTAGAAGACGTTGTTGAGCCCTCTGGTCCTCAGATTTAAGAGGACACCGTTGACGTTGTTGAACTGGTATGTGTAGAAGAAGTTGCTCGCCCAGGCAGCAGGCGCGATGAGAAGCATTTTCCAGTTCAGGAACAGCTTGACGATCTCAGTCGCCTCGATTAAAACGCTTGAGTACTTCATGCTGGTGCAGCGGGTCCCATCATCACGAATAACCTGGGCAAGTGTTCTGAGTGAATCAGCTGACAGAGCCTCTGACGAATATCCAGAGCGTGAGAGAGAAATATAATGCACTCAATAATATATATATATCCCTCTCAACACTAAACAAATCGATAATCTCTTTTTGGATACCCGGGCATGATTGGACTGACAGGCAATGAATTATGCATCAGGGCACGATCAAGATTGAATTTTTTTCGATATTTTGTTAGAAAAGGCTGAATCGAATCATTACCTTCCTTGGTGGGAGGATGGTGAGGGAGAGCAGTGTGCCGACTGACATGAAGCACATGAAGCCGATATAGGTGGCGTCATTGACTGAAGCGGCGTCGCTCCGGTTGTAGTTGAGGATGAAGGGGATGAGCCCTCCGATGACGCCACCCATGTTGAAGATGCTCCAGAAGAGGGAGATGTAGGAGCCCTTCCGGTGGGGTGGAGGGTAGGAGGTCATGATGGCTCCCTCACCGGCCCAGAGGAGCCCAGCGCCGATACCAAGAATGGCTCCGGCAGCGATGGCAAAGCCCTGGTGCTGGTGGTGGTTGTAGTAGAGGAAAGAGCCCGCGTAGAGGACGTAGGTGGAGCAGCCGGCGGCGAGGGTGAGGCGGGGGCCGAATAGGTTGTAGATTCCGCCGCCAAGGACGCCGAAGACGGCAAAGGTGGTGTAGAGGGCGGTGTTGGCATTGTTAGCAGCCTTGTGCTTGACCTGACCGCCGCCGCCCATGCCGGAGAGGGCGTTGAACATGCCGGGGCAGCAGAAGCAGACGAGCCCGATAAGGCTCACCTGAATCAGCGGAGAATTGTAACGGAAGAACGATTTCGGTCGTTGCGCCAGTGATCCTTCCTCCCCCTCGAGACTCATGACCGGTTGTCTGAGACAGTCGGAGCGCGCGAGGCTCTGAGTCTAGGGAGAGAAACCAGAGAGAGAGAGAAGGGCAAGGCAGCCGCAGGGCTGTCCACTTAGCTTGGGAGAAGCGAATTTATTGAGGGGGGAGGAAGACCGCCCCATCCCGAGAGGAGGGAGCAGCAGAAAGTGACAACTGACAACCGCAGCTGCTAATCTTTCAACCGCAATCTACAGTTGTTCCTCCTCGTCTCCATGGCCGTGCAAAGTCGAAGGAAAAAAGTTTGGATTTTTAACCCAAAAAAAAAGAATCTTGGGTCGAATCATTGGCGATATTATCGTTCAATTTTAGATTAGTCGCAGAGGGGGCCCCACTCGGCATCTCTCACCATAAATCATCGGACTCATCGCAGTCTCGCTGGGCCCCACTGGGAAACTCTCCATCGCAATTCGGAACACGAGCCTCCTCCGTCGTCGTCGACGGTGATCCGGCGGCCCGGTCTTCGACCAGTGGATTACGTATTTTTTGTATAGAAATTGTTAAATCTTCATAAATGTGTCTTTAATTTATTCTTAGAATTTTTATCTCTTTTATAGGAATTTAAAATAGGAACCAAAGCTTAATCCACGTGAATTTAAATTAGCAAATATATGCATAATTTTTTTAATCACCTGAATATCTAGGAATCAATTACCAATGGAGGCACTAGTAATGCGAATCTCTTACTTAATTAGTAGGATTTGGATGGACGATATCTTGTGCCGACCCAGAAATCCTTAGCACTCATGAAGTCAATAATCATTTTAAAATAAATTAAACGAGAAAACAAATGAGGAAACTTTTTGAACTTAGCATATTCACTGACTCAAATTATATTAACCAATTTAAGGTTGAATTAGTGGTTCATTCATTATACTTCTAAATGTGTGATCCAATGATTGAATCTCAGGTTGAAATGGTCGATAGGAATTTTTTCAAGGATTCCGGCCCGACTGTAAACTTAGTCTTGAGATGTATTTCGACTGGTTCGAAAATAATGTATGGTGCAAAATAAAAAAGAAGACTCGAATTATGTTAGACATGCTGCCCCGTTGATTCCAAGAACTAATTCAGATGGTCTTGTCATATTCACCAGTTTCCAGCTCTCAACGAATGGGCCAATCAAGATTCCAAAAGTGGCGTCTGAATCTTCCGGTGATTCATGATATTGTATAGATTTGATGGCGGAATATTCCACGACTGTACGCACCTTCATGACGAATGAATCTCGTGCTCATATGCGGTGTAAGCATGTCCCCTTGGCTCCAGAACTAATTTCATCCCCTTCAACGTGATCCCGAATTTAACTAGGCTGGACATCATTGGATTCCACGGTGTACCATTCTTCGATCAAAACTAAGCTGAACTGCCGCGTTTCTGTCTTTGCGGTCGGGATGCTATCGCTGAATTGCTCATTTCGACGAGTATGAGACAGTTTTTCCCCAGTGGGGTCAACCGACCTCGAAAAGCAACCTCGATGCCTGTCAGGAAATGATCATCGGAATCTCCTGAGCCGAAGAGACAACTCGGTAACATGGACTACTGCAGTGCAAGAGAGCAAGTCTCCATTGGGTGTCGAGGGTAAAATTGAATTGGCCGTACGGGCATGTCCAGGCGACATGGACAGGCGGGGAATGCCATGCGGGGAGACAGCAATATATGGCTGAAGTCGAGGCTAAGAGATGATTCTGGTGGAAGCCATGACAAGGCCCGGTTCCATGTACAGTGGCGGTGTTTTATAGGAAGTGGTAGTTTGTTTCTGTCATTCTTGAATAGGGAGCCTGAGGTCAGGTCAGTTGGTGATTCCACATCTTTATGAATTTCGGGTAAGAGAAAATTCAGTGCTCCCTTTGATTTCATTGCCCGGTGCCATGGAGGAAGAGGAGGACACCTTATATGATCAAATACTATTGTTTCATTCAATCAAATGATTAAGTTCAATAGATCAAAGAGGATAGACTTTGTACCTACACCGGGTGGCTATATTTTTCGAAGTATAATTGTCGTTTTCGGTTATCCATGTCTATTTGGGGCACCTACAAAGCTGCGCAAGATTCAATCCAGAAGCTTTTAGTAAATATGTATGTGCTAGAAGCGCTCGTCTATTTGCTCTTATCTCGTTGTCTACTTCCCATTCATCATCTGCTGCATGCGTATCCATATATGTCTAGTCTGAAGCCGCCATTTTTAACGGTCTCTAGAGTGGAGGAGAAGAGCCAATGATTCTGTCTGCAAGATTCACAGTCCCCCCAGTCTCCACTGCTTTCCCAGTTGGTGTTGTTCGGTGTACCCGATTAAAGTTCCAAGCTTTCCTCAGACATCCCTCGGCCGTGAGAACCGAATCTGTTCCCAGCAAATCTCCTGCCCTCCTCAACAGTCTCAGAGTCCTCGAATGGGACAAACTCTGCGACTCTGTCGCCTCCTTCGCCGGCACCTCACTGGGCCGCGAAGCCACAAAGGTGAGCTTGATCAAATCGGATTCTGGAAATTAACTTAAGGGTTTCTGTTTTGATCTGATTTGTAATTGTTTTTTATGTGAATTTGGGGCTTATGCTGTAGACCCAGCTGGGATCTCTGAATCAGACGTATGAAGAGAGCTTGAGGCTTTTGGAGGAGACTAATGCTGCCGTGGAAATGCACAAACATGGCGGATTCAGCTTGGATTTTGGTGGGATTGATGTCGCTATGGTTGGTTAATTTGTTCTCCCACTCTTGATTCTGGAAAATGAACGCAAAGGCATTAATGCTTAATTGGACTCTTCTTTTTCTCCTGTTTCTGAGCCTCTGAGAACACCCGACTAGCTTATTATGTCGTGTCTGAGACCTTGTTGGTTGGTTCTACATAGATTTGTTAGCTGATGAAAGCTGTTGCCTTTAGGTCAACATTAGATTGCTTCCAAGTGCTCCAATTAGATTAAGGTAAACTTTGTAAGATAAAGCCCTTCGCCACTATTCTGTGGACACCCTTTATTTGCATGTTTCAGTGGCTCCAGATTTTACCATCCTGTGGAATCGCTGCTGCTTTAATCTATGGTCTAACACTCAAGGATTTTTTTTTCCTTTTGCATTCACTGCTGCTGCTTTCTGTCTCTAACAGCTGTCTTTTTGTCCTTGTCGAAGGTGAGATCTGCAATCCAGCATGTGCAAAGACACTCAGCAATAACAGGACATGAAGCAATAGCGCTGTCTTCTCTATTGCAATTTGCTGAAAATATGCAGCTTAACCTTAGAGCTGTACTAAAGGAAGATGTGGAGTGGCACAGACGCCTAATGCCTCTTACTGAAGAGGTAAAACAGGGCCATATCAAAATTTGAGTCTGGAGCCAATACAGCTGCTCTTTATTGATGTTTTAGTGGACTTAATGCTTATTCTAGTGTTGAAAATACTTTCAGATCCTGCAAATGGTGGTAAACCGATCACTAATTAAGCTGATACAACAGGTCATAGATGAAGATGGCTCTGTGAAAGACTCTGCAGTGCGTTATATATAACTCAATATCATTTTTTTTTCCTTTTAACTTTCTGTTTTTACTATTGTTGAATTATGCTCCATATTCTCACACTGTGCCTGTTTCTTGATTAGAGTCCTTCCCTGAGACGATCACGTGAGCAGGTGCATATGCTTGAAAAGAAGGTAAATGTAACTTCTTCTACTGTTATTCATTTTGTATTTCAATTTTTTTAAATGTAAAATTGTTTGTGTTTTATTCTGGATTCTGGAACTTCATCTCTTCATAAGTTTTTGCTTTGAATTCTGAGGGCAGTAACCCCTTTTTTGTGATTAAGGAATTATTCAACACTTTTTATTGTTTCTATGTTCAGCTACATCAGTTGATGGACAGCTTAATCAGGAGCGAGAAGGAAGGATCATCCTTTCTTGTATGTCTATAGATTGGATGTGTCGATTGTACTGAGTAAGCATATTGATTTCTCTAACACCTGCGGCTTTGATTCAGGAAGTGAGTAATGTTGATGGAAGGTGGTGCATAAGATCAGGGGCTGATAGTCGGACAAATTTTGGGGGCCTTCTATTATCAAGGTGATGCTTGTTTTGAATCAGGAACTTTTACAAGGCCGGGTCTAAGAGAGTTCTCAGAGACATAGTTGCTGACATGCTTGTAGTTGAGCTACTGTTAACAAATAGCCATGATCAACCTGGTCTAGAGAAATGTTTTTCCACACTAGGTCAAGATTAGCATTTGATGTATTGAGTTTTTCTGAATGTGAGCTATTATAGTGGTTCAGGCCATGGAAACATCATAGAGCCACTGGCTGCAGTTTCTCTGAATGATGAGTTGCAAGGAGCAAGGGCATCAGTAGCTAAAGCCGAGGATGAAGTGCTTCTAATGCTAACAAAGAAGGTTTCCAATTTCTGCGACATGAATTTTTTTGTATGACCTGCAACTGTATTTTCCTGATTTATTGAATAATTTCATTTGTTGCTAGATGCAATTGGATCTTGAAGACACTGAAATGCTGCTGCACAGTATAATCAAATTAGATGTGGTTAGTTGCTGGTATAAACTCAGCAAGAATGCTCGATTCTAGTTATTGAGGGGTTAATTCCTCTGAGCTTTTGTCTAATGTGTAGATTAATGCTCGAGCAACATACAGCCTTTCATATGGTGGAACTTGCCCCTACTTGCTTTTGTTTCAAGATGACAATATTCCAGAGGGCTCAGAAAGCAGGGAGTGGACATTGTTTCTCCCTGAAGCTTATCATCCTTTATTACTTCAGCAACATAGGCAAAACTTGCGGAAGGCAAATAAAGATATTAGTGATGCCACAGCAGTAAGTCACTGCAAAGATCTGCTGATGTTTCTTTTCATTAATATTTTTCTGCCATTCGTTTTTCTTTTACGTTGTCCCCTTTAATTTTTTACACTGCATCTTGGATTTAGGAAATTGGGAGGAGAAGAATGCAGCCAGAGAGAGCTACATGGAAGGGTGAAAACAATATCGATCTTTCGTCCTTGAAAGAGAGGGTACTCTGTTAGCATCAACTTTTAAATTGAATTAGGCATTAATCAGTCATGTACTGTCTCAAGTAGTGCCAATTTCTAGGTTGCTACACTTGAAGAAGCTCACCCAGTTCCAGTTGATTTCTTTATATCTTGTAAGACCAGAGTTCTGGTAATAACCGGACCTAATACGGGTGGAAAAACTGTTTGCTTGAAAACAGTTGGGTTAGCGACTATGATGGCTAAATCAGGTAGGCATGTTAATTTCCTTTTTTGACTTTCTTACTTTGTGGCAATTTCTTCTGCATGTAAATTGAATCTGCAAGAGTGAAACTTGCCCTGAGAGACAATATTTTCCATTCAGACTGAAATTCGAGTTTATGCAGTAGAAGCTCAATATAGTTCCTTTTAATTACAGGGCTTCACATTTTGTCTGCTGAATCGGTAAAGATTCCTTGGGTTGACTCAGTTTTTGCTGATATTGGTGATGAACAATCTCTGTCCCAATCTCTGTCAACCTTCTCTGGACACTTGAAACAAATCAATGTGAGCATAGTTTTCCCTTATAACTCGGGGATTTCCTGAGAATTTTCTGTGTAAAAGAAATGAATGGATATTCAAATTTCTGATGCAACAACGCATTACATGGTGAAGGATATCCAATCAGAATCAACGACCCAGTCATTGGTCCTACTGGATGAAGTATGTCAACAATGGTTTTTCCATTTCTATCTACTTGAAGATTCATCTGAACTGGCCTTTCACATCTTAGTGACTGGTTAGCCACAAAACATTTTAGGTTGGAGCAGGGACAAACCCTCTTGAAGGAGCAGCACTAGGAATGGCATTACTGGAAACGTTTGCCGAGAAATCTCAGTTGACAATAGCTACGACTCACCATGGTGAAATCAAAACCTTGAAGTACAGGTAATTTATCTCAGTTAAAGAAATGGTCCTTTGTTATTGTATGTGCATTACATATCGTGCATCCGTCTCCCGGCATCTTTGGGTTGATTATGTCTTTTGGTTTCTCCAACAGTAACGAGGCTTTCGAGAATGCTTGTATGGAGTTTGATGACTTGAAGCTAAAGCCCACATACAAGATTTTATGGGGAATACCAGGTTGGATTTCATTGGTATTAATGCTCAGAGTCTCAGTTCCAGTATTTGTTTTTACCAGTAGCTGAAGTGTGAAAGCTCTCTGTGATGTGATACCTTGAGATCAGATTGCTTGAGATTGAGGAGTAGAAATAACTTGTGCAGGAACTATTGTTTTTTTTTTTTTGTAGGGCGTTCAAATGCAATTAATATAGCTGATAGATTAGGACTGCCTGCCAAAATTGTAGAAGATGCTCGAGAACTCTATGGAGCAGCAAGTGCGGAGATTAATGAGGTAGCAAATTTATCTCCTCTAGCATAACTTTGTTGAGGTTCGTGTGGCATGTAGCAGGCGCCCATCATCATCTTCATCTATCAATCTTGCTGTCAAAAACCTCGTCCACTTTGTATTTGGAATATTTGCATTTTCTGTTAGAGAGCTTCTTTCAAGACAAAATAGATCAATTTCACTTGCAGGTTATAATTGATATGGAAAGGTTCAAGCAAGAATCCCGAGATTTGTTAGATGAGGCACGGGATCACCTCAAGTAAGATCCAATTTGATGATTGGATAACCACCTTTGTTGGCATTTGATATCAAAGTTTTATTTCCTCACACAAATGTTTTTCATGCTTTAGACTCTCCAGAGACCTCCATGAAAATCTGCTGATCGCCAAGAGGAAGATTGAGAGACACAGCATTCAGCTGAGGCAGAAGAAGCTGCGGGAAGTATCGGAAGCTGCTGCAAGGGCTCGTTCAATCCTCCATAGTAAAGCAAGGCAATTTCGGGCATCTGCAGCACAGAAAGCCCAGACAATTAGAGCGAACCGAGGTCAGCAAAAACTTGTCAAAATGTCCCAGGACTCCGAAGAAGTGCAGCACAAAAAACTCAAGTCCACAAAGAGCACAGTGCCATCTCCAGAGGCTTCAAGGGACACCGAGGCCGAAACCGGTATGCAAAAATAGGACTCCTGATCTTTGGCTGCAAAGCTCTTCTTTGAAGTGAAGTGACACTAGACAGAAATTATTTACGAATCCTTCCTTTTGTTTTTGCAGGTAAGACGGCTGAGCTCCCAAAGGTCGGAGCCTTGGTGCATATTTCATCGCTCGGGAGGAAAGGAACCGTTCTAGAAGTGGACCCATCCAAGGAAGAGGTGGTAGTACGATCGGGTGTCATGAAGCTGAAATTAAAATGGACCGACATCAGGACCTAAATCATCGAGAAACGAGGATATCTGGTGGTCTCTGAGCTCAAAAATCCCCGGAGAAGCCATGTCATTCTGCTCTCAACCCAGTGGCTGACTGGTAACTGAACAGGTAGATATTTAAGCATCAGCTAGCTTCTCAGGACTCAGGAGAAACATATTGTCCAACAGCAGGCATCCCTTCACACCCTCTGATAGCATGGAAACAGATCAAGAAAAGCAGGATTGTTCGTCCGTACAACAAACCTTCAGAAACTCTTCACGAAAATCTGCTAATTCAAAATATGTGAAATTCTCTAGTCATAATCTTTTTACTCGTTAAATTCATATGGATTAGCTTCAAGTTTGAAGTGTCTTTTATGCATACACATAAATTGACTGATATTTAGACTTCATTGGTTCTTGGCTAATTTAGTTTGAACAAAGTCGGTCTATTTAAGATAAAATTCTTTTATTTGAGATCTTACTTAAAAAGAAAGACATGTTGAATCATTTCATAATCTTTTTGAATGAACATGAGATTGATTTGGAGTAATATTTGAAAAGAATACGACTCGTTGACTCCACGTAAAAATATTATCTGGTTCTTCTTAAATTAAAATAAATAAATAAGATTGATTTTTTCAGTAATAAATCGGATAAATTCACCCTGATTTTACCCGCATTTTGCGCAAAATTGCACTGAATTTCATTCCCGGCTGTTACTTTGTAAGAGACTCACAGTTTCATCCTTGTCCATTTTGAAAGATCCTCCTGTTCTGTCAGTCCTATCTGCAGCCAGGTTGGAGATGGGGTGGACTTGAGCTAATCCATATATTTCCTATCCATATAACATCTGGAAGAAACTTGATCATCTCTGCGGCTTGAAGAAAAAAAATCATCTCTACTTTTTCATGGGAACTTAATACAACTTAATCCTGGAAACTGAGTGACTTGGCTTTATGTGCCTGCCCGTTGTAGGATGACTTTATTCTTTCTCTTTAACAAAATGGCTTCTGCGAGCCTGACTGTTGTCAAGGTATCTTTAGCCATTCCTTGTTCTTTGACCCTTCAACTATTGTTGCTGCTCAGTTCCTTCAATTTCATTACATTCTTATTATCTATTGTTTCTCAAGCTGCTCTATTTCAATTGTCTCCTCACCACTGTTATTGTATTAATTATTCAAACTTTTCCCTTCACTAGTGAGGCATACTGCAGCAGATGAGAGTTTAGCAAATTTAGTGTTCAATTTGTAGATAGAGAGATAATGTGTATACGTAATATTTCAGGAAATACCGTATAGCCTGTTCGTTATATTATTGCTCAGTTCTAATGGCAGTGGGATTGTTATAGTTCTAATAGATAAGTGGATGGTTGGCACCGTTGGCTTGTGCAGCACAGGTTTCCAAGTTATACGTATCAAATGGTACCTTGTAGCTGATAATTTTTAGAGATCTGTCTTGGTTGATTTAATCCCCAGGATATGCCGCTCGTGGAAGAGTTTACTATTATTTTGTTTCTCCACATATTGCTTTGTCCCTTGTTTTTCCAGCTGTTGATGATCTGCATCTTTAATCTTGCAGTTTGAATTGCGCTCATCTGCAGCAGAGTTTTATGATGCTTGTTTTATTTTCTCAAGATTTTCCTTTGCTGAAAAGTTGAACCTTCCCCTTTTCTCTTCTTGGATGTTCCAAATTGTGTGGCACACTTACCTCCTTTTCCTCACATTCAGGTAAAGCTACTGGATCTCCTTGGTGCACCGGATTATTGACCTGGACGGATACTTAGTAGTTGTATGGAAATACATGATAGCCCCATAGCAGGTTCACATGATATGTGACATATAAGGGGTCACCTAATAATATTTTACTGGGGACATACTTAAGGTGGACTGCAAGGTATCGTCCATGCACATAAAAAGGAAACTCCGGGAGTGTTTCACAGCCTTCATTGATATACCATCCATCGAGGAGCATAGTCTATCTTCTCTGACAGCAGATGGATCTGAAAGGCCCCTTCCCGGTTGCATGGCTCCTGAAAGCTTGTCTGATCCTCCTCTCTTGCTTGGCTGGACTGCATGAATAAAGCTAGCTGCCGGAGCTTCCAGTGGCTTGATCATTTACTACATGAAAGATATGGGATTTAAATCTGCTCCCTTTAACTTATCAGCTGTTTGATACTCCTAATTTTGAATCCTACGTGATGCAATTGCCAAATGATTCCGGCTACCAGATATAGGATAGCCTAATAAGAGCTCGTTTACTTAGCATGGTAGTTTCTTGCCCTGTAAAATTTTCAAGAATCTGTGTATCATATGGGTGTGTATACATGGGTCTCACATTCTCCGCCATTAGCGCCGAAATTCTTGGAGCAGATTTGACATTACAGGCCACAGCTTTTTGATGATGCATGCATCATTGATAATAACATGTATAGCCATTACAGACCAAATCCTCGGTTTCTAATAAGGGGAAATCGGATGGTTTTCAGGATGCCATGACACTTATGCTCGTCAACGAGTTACTCAGGTAATTTGGCTGAAGATTATATGCCTTCACTCCGATAGAGCTGAAGGTCATGTAATCTGAGTTTCAGTTCAGAGGAAAAATCAGGGAACGCGATGAATGACGAAATCACTCACCAAGACGGCAAGTCGATCGTGGGCCTTAAATGGGCCCGATGGTCCCAACTGCTTATGGGCCCAAAAGCCCATAACAAACCCACGGTCGACTGAAGCTTAGACGTGTAACGACAAAAAACGACGCCGCTGCCGTCTCCTACCTATCCATAACCTGGTCCTCCCGAGAAGCTAAACCCTTGATATCCCCCTCTTTCATCCTCCATTACTGACCTCGGAAAAACTTCAATTCTCTCAACTGAGCCTTGTCGATGGAGGAGCAGAAGCGTGGGTTGGTGGTTGCGAAGCTGATTCCTCAGAAGAATCCAATCGAGCAGCTGCAGGCTCGCTTCAAGCAGTCCGAGGAGGGGTTCAGGATGTGGCTCTCGAAGCAGTCCTTGCTTGTGGAAGCCGCCGTCGTAATGGCGACGAGCTCTCTCCAGGGAGCAGCCATCGGGGGCATTATGGGTACTATCACTAATGACGTTTCCTCTACCTTGACTCCCCCTCCTCAGGCCAACCTCAACTCTCAGGCCATGGCGTCTCTTCAGCAAGCTCAGGTACGAATGCTAGCCCTCTATTTTGCTCAATGCATTAGTTGAATGATAATCGAGCTGTTCAATTCCTAGTGCTCTGCTATATTGTAGGAGACAGTTGATTCTTGGTCACTGTTGCTATTGTAAAATGAGAACAATTCAGTTTTGATGAGCTTGAGATGCAAATTATTGTTATCTACGGAGAAAAAAAATCGTGAAATACCTCCATGGGCTACGCAAGTTGGGAATTTGTTTATAAGTCACGTGCATTACCGATCCAAGTGGGCAGAATATGCCATGTCGTAACTCAGGGAAGACTGTGAAAACGATTGCATCTAATGAAAGCAATCAAGTTATGCGTTTTTTGCTAGCATTTGAAGATGAACATGCCCATTTAAATGAACGTGCATGTTTGATTGCCTAGAATAATAATGAAGGGTGTGGAACAAGTAATGGAGTGTAAAAGCATGTTCATTGACTTCAGGCTCTATCCGGAGGTCCATTGGTACAAGCTCGGAACTTTGCTGTTATGACAGGTGTTAATGCTGGGATAGCCTGCGTCATGAAAAGATTAAGAGGAAAGGAGGATGTCCAGTCCAGGTTAAGATAATTTTCAAGCTATTCTGTGGAAATGCTTAATAGTTTTTCTAAATTCTTGTAGTTTAAAGCGACTTGCCTTACTAAAAGAAGATGATGTGGTTAGTAGCATTATAGATCCCATTCATGGGCTGGAGAGAATAAACTCCTTGTTATAAAAGAAAAGGTAGCATTATCAATCCAGCCGTGAACTTGATTTCCTGCATTGCTGAACGCCTTGAATCTATCAGGTTGTCCCAGGGAATATTTGAACATATCAACTCTTTGTTGCACTAAATGACTGCAAGCTATGAGATGAACAGGAGATATCCTTTCTTCAAGTACTATGTCTGGATATTGATATTGAAAACAGCTGTATTACCATTGCAGTATGGTTGCAGCTTTTGGGTCTGGAGCAATGTTTTCATTGGTTAGTGGGCTAGGCGGCCCAAATCAGGTCACCAATGCAGTAACTTCAGGACTTTTCTTTGCACTTGTTCAAGGTGGACTTTACCAGGTGAGCACCAATTTTTTCGAAATCTTGTTATAACTGGGAAAGGAGCTCAATCTGCATTCTGCTGTGTTATTTTGCTCTCCCCTGCAATAGTAACTCAACTGCATATTATCTGCATGTACTGTACTAATAGCTTTATTCTTCTCCTTGAGAAGATGGGCTTCTTAAGTTAACATTTGTTTGCCTGCAGTTTGGTCAGAAGTTCTCTCAGCCACCAGCTGAAGATACTCGATACTTGAGAGCTAGAAGCATGCTGACAAGCCTTGGTCTTCAAAACTATGAGAAGAATTTCAAGAAAGGGCTCTTGACAGATAGCACTTTACCATTGTTAACAGACAGGTGACTATCTGTGCTAATACTTTTACTTCTTTTCCCCTAACCAAGAACCCCCAAAAGCATATAGTAGTACATGGATTTTTACATTTTTACCCTTATTTTGAAAATTTAAAATATGGCAGTGCACTAAGAGATGTGAAAATTCCTCCTGGACCGAGGCTCCTCATTCTTGATCATATCCAGAGGTCTGATCTTTCACCTATTCAGGTAACCATTTTTACTTTAATATTCAGTTTTTGCTGACGTGGATTGTATTCATTGATAGGGATCCGGAGCTAAAAGGGGCTAGGAAGAAATAGTTGCCTAAGATTGATTGTTTTCCTGGTGGGTACACCATCAAGATTTTGCCAAAACGGTGCAGTTCTTGAATCTAGAGTTCCCTGTAGTATAATTGCTGCTTAGGTACCGCCATGCACTTGCCATTTGGAGATATTACAGCTCTGAATTCAATAGAATTAGGGCAAGGGACTAGTCCTGACAATGCTTTGTTGTTTTGCTATATTATAAGGAAAACATCAATTTATTACCGAACATTGCTCTGTCCTACGGCAAACTACTGCTGACTTGAAATCAGGAACAGCCATTCCCTATATGGTTTTGCGCTAGCTGTTTTCACATCATTTTGAATTGTGGACTTCAATGCACATATAATTTCAAGCGTATATGTTTATGATTTTATGGAAAACGTTCCGTGGCGCTCCAGTCACCACCCATGACCTGATTTCCGCTATTTGGTAAGGTAGTGAATTTGAGTGATTCTTTTTTGGGTAATTATGATCCGTAGATTTCATCAGGGTGCCTCTTTCTTGATCGAGTTATTTGATCCCTTTTGGGCTATAATGATCTCACTGAGAGAGGGGCCGCTCGTCTTGCAATAATAATCCTTTGCTTCGACCTTGGATGAGGCAAAGGTGCTATCTGGCCATCTAAACAGGCCAAAGCAGCTTAAGTTACCTTAGGGGAACATCGCTTGCTCTTGATGTCCTCTCGTCTCACTTAAGTACGGGACCAGAAACAGGGAAGCGATAACTGCCCCTTTCTTGTTACTTTACATTACGGCACAAACCAACTCGCAAAATTGTTGATTGGATGCGCATATGCGAAAGTAAGAGATGTGACTGGTCCCCTCGATTATTGCAATTATTCAGCTCTTCCTCCTCCGCTCGTAGTGCTGCATGCTGCTGTTGAGTGGAGCTACAATAATGGGGTGTCTCAGCCCCTTTAGGTGTCACACTGTAGGTCCCCTTAGGTGGGAAAGAAAATCGGCAAACCCTCGTAAGTGGAATTCTTGAACTAAAACCCACCTCTTTTTTCTAAGTTAACTACTACATAAAAATAATTGAGTCATGATTAAATTAAATCAAACAATTATATTACTTAAGATGAAATAATTGTCTATTTAACTTATATGGTAGGATTAAAGCCTACTCTCATGCTGAGGCTAGGGTGAAAATTCAAAGGAAGGAAATGATTCGGAATTTGAAAGGGATGGTTGATGGAAGACGGTTTGCGTGCATGGCTTCCCAATCTTTGTCAACCACAGATTCGAACATGCCACCAATTTTGTCAAATTTCGTGAGGGATGAAATTGGACCATTGAGACAATCAAACCGCCAGGTTATAAAATCCACAGCTATACACTATTCCTTTACTCTCAAGAGTTGATTAATTTTAGTTGCTCATGCCTTTTTGGGTACTTCATTTCGCTGCATTTTCAACAACCACTCCCCCCCGAACAACAAGATAGCGATGGATGACCGGCCAGGGACTCGGGAAGTACAAGTACGAAGGATCCGTTGGCAAAAATCGAACCAGACCGCTTCTGAGCCTTCACCACTAGTTGGGGACTCATTCACATTCGTGTGATGTTAAGACCATCGACATAGAAAAGAGGAAGAGCGAAAATCTTGTCTGCACTGCACGTTCAAGAGAGGCTCGTACTCAACAACCGTTCGATACACATGGCGACAATTTTACATGCACATCTGACGGCTCACATAAAAAGAAAATAAATCTAATAAACTCCAAATATATATATATATATCTAAGCGATCAGATCAGACAGACAAAACAGACAAAAAAGAAACTACGGCGACACGTACAATTTCATAAGACCAAAAAAAATACACAGCATGAAGATTGTACGGACGGGACGGGAGGTGCTAGGAGTGGCATGTGTTGTGTCGCGTGCCACGTTCATATCGTTGTTATGATGTGGCGGCAGCGACGGCGGGGGAGGAGGACGTCTGGAGGAGGAGGAGCTGATGGGCGGCCTGGGAGAGCTGGGAGGTGAGGGAGCGGATGCGTGCGTGGTAGTCACGCGCTTGCTCGACGGCCTCGGCCTCGAGCTCCCCGAGCTGGGAGCAGAGCCGCTCCTCGGCCTCCTCCGCCAGCCTCAGCCGCTCCACCGCCCGCTGCAGCTCCACCCTCATCCTCTCCTCCTTCTCCCTGCTCTCCCTCAGCTCCGCTTCCAGCTCCTCGTTCCTCTTCTTCAGCTCCGCCTCTCCTCCCATCCTCAGACCCTGACCCTCCACTCTGCCAGCCGTTAAGCCCCCCACGGCCATCAATGCTGGCGCCATTTAGTCAAGGGTATTCGGACTTCTCTCCCTCTCCCTCTCCCTCTCCCTCTGTCTCTCTCTCTCTCAAACTGGGAATTTTGTTCTCCAGAGAGAATCAACGGTGGATGAAGGAAAGGTGGCTACAGGGAAGAAGGATTTATAGGCTGAAAATAGGGAGGGGAAGGGGGTGTCCAGGTTCAATGAATCCGTCTGCTAATAATGTAGCGTTGCCTGCATGTATTGTTTTCTCCATAGGAGCCAGAAGGGGAACCATTAAAGCTTTGCTTACGTATATGCTTCCGTTTTTCTACTTTTCCGAAATAAGCCTCATAGAAATTTATTAAAGATATATAAATAAGCTTAGTGTGGTTAAAAGTATGGTCTCATCCGGTTTAAAATGGATTTAGAATAATTGGATTTGATTATGGTTCGATCTGTTTGTTTAATGGATTGATTCAGTTACGAATTACGGTTTCATGCAAATATGAACTGGCATGAAATCATTTATAAGTAAGCTGTAAATCATCCATTTTTTAATTTTTTAAAAATTTTAAATTAATCGGACAAAATTTAATCGTTGATTTGCAAGAATTTTTTACTGTCCAGACTAGTTTTTAATTGTTCCAGACCAGTTTCTAAAATGTTTCAGATTTGTTCAACATGGTAACGGTTTGTGTTAATTACGATTCAACGGATCCATATTTATGAATCGGCCCGTAATTACCCTCAATCCAATAAAAATGGTTATTGGTCAGGTTAAGAATGGTTTGAGCCAATTCCAGGTTTAAATAGTCCAATTATGAGTTAATTTGGCCGTTTAATATCCCTAAATAAGGCTAATGAAAATTACCTCTAAAGTGTTGCTGTTTAGTGACCAAATTTCTGGTATGTCGGCAAAAAAAAGTCAATAAAATAATTATTAAATATCAGCAAAAGCATAATTGTACTTTTCTGAGGATGGCTCGTCACTCAATACTGAATAATAATTATTTAGCTTATCTTTTATATATATATATAAATTTATACATTGCCTAATGGGAGGGGACAATATTGCCACCGCTGTTGCTTCCTTATTTGCTTTCATTATTGATTGAAGTGTAATTAATAATTTTCTTATTAAATTTTTAAATAGGCATTTTAATAAATGAATATTATGTTGAAAGGTGAACGAGAATTTTTTAACAATCTCAATTTTTTACAGATTAGTCTTGAGATACATTTTGATTTATTAAAAATATTATGCCGTAAAAAAAAACACAAAAACAGTGAGAGAGAGAGAGAGAATAGACACTGAAAATTTTAGGCTGAGAGCACGCGAACGTGTCACCGTATCACGAAGAGATTAATTCGAAGAAAGAAATCTTCCTTAATTAATGTTGAGTAAAAATATTTGTTATCTTTCTTTAGCCAGTGCTTGGATTTCTTCTTTCGGCAATCTACTTCATCTTTGGCTAGCTCCAAAACCGACTTTACGCGGTACCAACTTTTAACATTATTTTTTGGGGCCCAAATCAAATAGTCAAAATGTTCATAAGTGGGTAAAAGGGACCTTCGACCCCCCCTCTCATTGAAAAAAAAAAGTTCATGCGATGTAGATTTGGGGGGTCATTCAAGTGGCTGAATCGAGGAATATTCTTGGGATATCGAGGTATCAGCTGTAGCGTTACTGGGTCCCATTCTTGTCCGCCGGTGGGTCGAGTGGGTGTAGGAATAATTGATAGAGCTGCACAGGAGAGAAAAGCTTGACCCCATGTGTATCCCATCAAGTTTTCCTGATCAACACCGCCCTCGACTGTGTAGACCGGATTCCGTCACCGATAATGTTGGAACTCTCTGTTTCTGGACACACATCGTCGAGTGAAGAGGCTGGAATGGATCGAGAGGCCCAAATGAAATACGGATATCCCAATGTCCATATGGATCAAAAAAGCCCGAGTGAGATTCGACTGTCTCAGTTGATTTTTCCGGCGTTCCCTAGCCTGTGGGATTTCAGTTCGCTCCCGACGAATACCAAGCTTCTGCGAAGAAATTCGGCAGCTGTTAAGCTGCTCTTAACTGTGGGTCTTGAGTTTGCCTGGGAGATCGCAGGTTTCAGTTGTTCTGAATTAATCGTTCGTAGCATCGGTTAACACATCATTACTGTTCTAACCATCAGTGGCTCACAATCATGTCAATTTTCAATTGATTTTCCTCTCCCCAACTTTAGAGATGTTAAAAGGGTTGACTCGCCCGAAACCAACCTGGACAGGCCCTAAACTGGGGCACGTTGCAGCTCTTAAGCCCAGTCAAAGAAATAGGTACATTGAACTTGATGCCACGTTTTCCCATTCAACTGACACCAAATCATTTGGAGACCAGCCCAAAACCATTGTGGAACTAGCCCAGATCAGCCTAGACCACTAAAAACTATATAATCAACGGTTAATTTTGTGTCGGTTCAATTTAAAACACTAAAAAATCATTTATTTTAAATTATTTTAAAAAAATATTTTAAAAGAAGAAAGTGTTATAATTTACGGTTTAAACTCGTGCAAACCATGAACTGGCCAGTTTAGGCCTAGTTTTAGGTCGATTCATGATTTATTGAATTGTGACATATAATCAGACCAAGCTATTGTACTTAACTGTCCGAACTATAATTAGGTTAAATAATTCTAGATCTATTTTGAATCAGTTCAAACAGCCCATTTAACATATTTACTCGCCCATGATAATTAATATCTCTACATGGATTTAGACATGTAGCCACAATTGATGCATATCTAACCATTTCGCATGCTAGCTTGTTCGCTTTTACTCTGCTGATTAAACCTGCTTTTTTGACCCAATAGATCCAAAGTGAATCTTATCATCTTCGTTCGAGACTTCTAAAGCTCCTGACATGAGTTGGGCATCCTCTTTTATGCTCTGGTGAGCTGATTTGGACGACCTGCAAGAACGGGGAAACGTGTAACCATCCGTCAGTCAAAAGGCCACGTGTCGGACAAGATCCTCTCGATGATCTATGACAAGAGAGACAGAGGAGTGAGCCTGTTTCCTCTCGATAGGGTGGTCATGGACGGAGTTGACGGTGGAGGGAGGAGGCTCCGTCCTTTTTTTTTATATAAATAGTTATTATTCAGTTGGACAAAAATTAACTAATTTGGATCGTTTTCGATCGTCCTATTTAAGGAGTTAAGAGTTTTCCGTCGCAGATGAGACTCGAACTCGAGTTTTTCCATTGGGATGATGAGTGCCGAATCATTCTATTACGTCTACGGTGAATAGTCGATTGATAATAAATATACGTGATTGACCACATCAACATACTGCTTAATATGGCATATAATACATATATATATATCTTGTGCATGGCTGTCCCCAGTGACGCGGATGGTCCGATTGAGTTGGACCTCTGCGTTCAATTTTATATAGTTCTAGAGTCACTTTCATGTGGACACATTATTTTTCTCCATTTCCCCAAAAATAAAAAAAGGAGAATTATTGTTCGGTAGAGGTTAACGTTGATATTGTCATATATATATATATATATAACACATATTATCCTCTTATTATTTGATATAGTTCTTCATATATATATATTATTTATAATATGCTCTTCGCAATCAACCTGATTCGTACGCAAAGTACAGCACCAGATGACGATGTTATTTTCCAAGGAGACGGCGCCTAGTGAGTGTATGTGATTTCTTGTTAGGTACGTCTTGACAGTTTGATAAATGTGTCATCTATCAAGGTTTCCTGAATAGGTGGTAACATATATTAATATATATGGTGCACGTCCACGTCACGCCATCCGATTCCAAATACGCTAGCCTAATATATTTTAATCTTTCGGGGCCTGGCACCGGTGGAGATCCAAAGTACATGCAGAAATGCAAAGCCATCTAGCACCACGTTAATGTCACCGCCACATAATTTGGACCAGTGGGCACTGATTTGGATACCGTAAAAGCCAAGCCATCAGCTTATATAAATTCGAGATATATCTACGTGCCTTACCCACCGTGTGTGGTACGGTCTTATGGAATAGCGTCCGACTGTTGCCCGTTATGCTCAATTGATACACGTTTATCACGTGCCAGAGAAAAGGATAAATATAGGAGGAAAATTAATAATGAGAGAGGCCAGAGGGCCAGAGTTAGTCTTAAGTTCACCTAGTAGTGTTATTAAAATTGCGGTATAGGCATGTTTAAAACGGATCTGAAATTGTTAAATTCGGTTATAGTTAGGCTCGTTTGCTTAATAAATCTGTCTAGTTACGAGTCACGGTTCAAGTAAATATGAACCGGCTTGAAACCATTTATAAACGAGTCGATTCACGGACTGGGCTGATTTGACCCTTGAACGGTTTATATTTTTAATTAAAAAACACAGTTATTTTCGAATTATTAACGGTGTTTTGATTGGCGTGTAAACAGTGTTTTGATTGATTTAGTAAACAATATTTTTATATGATTGGATTACTCGTGCATTTATGACGGTTGATTTTTCAATAAATGATAGGAGATTGCCACACTTGGCAGGTGAAGGGTTATAGTTCACAGTTTGGGCCGGTGTAATCAAATTTTGTAACAGTTTTGGGCCGGTTACGGTCAGTTCAGTAGATTAACGGTCTGAATCGATTATGATTCAACATACCTATATTACTGACCCGACTCGTAACCGCTCATCAACTCAATAAAAGCAATTACGGGCTGGATCAGGCCGATCCGGTCAGCCTGCCTTGTTTAACAACTCTGAAAGTAAAAAATAAAGAAGCAACGGACAGGTGGCGGCTTGGGATGGGAAGTTGGCCACCTAAAAGAGCCGTACAAGAGAGACATACGTGTGTGTATAATATATACACACACATTACAAAATTTATCAGCCATTAAACAAAATTAAAATGGAATATTGACGCAATTTCTAATATTTAATTTTAAAATAAAAGTTAAAATTCATAAAAAAACTTCAAAATGGTTGAAAATAATTTTGTATAAATTAATAAAGTATTTAAAATATATTTAAATTAAAGCTTTTGCAACTTTAAAAATGCTCTGAAATTTTGACAAAATAATATTATAAATTTGTTGAAAAATATTACAGAATACCTAAATAATTTCAAATTTCAATTGCAAAAACTTATAATTATAATTTAAATTACGAAAATTATAAATAAGGAAAATATATAGATACTATAAATATTTAAAAACAACACAAAAAGTTGCAGTGGACTCTATAAATGAATTTATTATTGATAAAACAATTTTATATTAAAATTCACTACTTGCTATTACAGATTTTACAAATAAATAATAATAATAATAATTCTTTCTTATCCAATCACATTCCTAAAAAGACAATTTCGGTTCCGATTTGGATTCACCAGAGGGGCCTTATATTCTGATCCACGTCTTCATCTGGGGCTCTCTTCCTCCCTTCCTATCTCTCTTTCTCGACGGATTTTGGTGATTTCTTGGCTTTAGCAGATCAAGTGACTTCGACATTTGCATTTGAGTGGATTGAGGAGCAGGCGAGTGATTATTCTGTCTCTGGGATTTCTTCTTTCTGTTGTTTCGAGAGATAAGAGCGTGCGAGTCTGAGAAGATAAATGAGAAATGTCGTTGCCCAAAGAGCCGGAGCAGGTGATGAAGCTGAGAGGTGGGTCGGTATTGGGAAAGAAGACCATTCTCAAGAGCGACCATTTCCCGGGCTGTCAGAACAAGCGCCTCTCCCCTCAGATCGATGGCGCCCCAAATTACCGTCAGGTCTGCTCGCTTCTCTCTTGTCTCCCGTTTCTTTCTAGTTTCTTCAATATTTACCGTAACTGGTCTCTCCGTCTTTCCGAAAGGTAAAATGGGGGTTGATGTGGATGCAATTATACAACATGAAAATGTAATTGGTGGTAGAGTAAAGGTAGCAGCTTTAGTGACGCTCTTGTCTGATTACTAATCTGCAGTTAGAGTCTGCAATTGCTCCCTAGAGACACTGAAGTTTCTTCTTTTGCGCCTCTGGTGGAGTGGAAATGATGAGATTCCACGTCACCTGTTTAGCTTTGCTGCTAGCCTGCTAGTTCTGCATATGTTGTTAGAAATTTTGGGTGTAAGAGCAATACTTTCATGTTTTTGGCTGCTGTTTATTCTTAATTTGATGTTCATTTCCGGGATCCGCAGACATGTTCTAGTTACTTGTTTAATTGCTTATATTTGAGAATCTTGTATTTGAGCTCTATTAGTTGTTCCTGTATTTTTTAAAGAATTCCTGGATATGCTCCTTTCATGGTAATTAAGGGACTTCATCTATGAATTGATCGACTTATTGCTGTCTAAATTCTCGGATGTCTGGTTCTTCTGTTTTGATCTGGACTGCATTGGGGAGTGTTCCTCCTTTTGGCTTCATTTTCTTGTCCATAATTTTTCGGTAACTTCCATAGGCGGAATCATTGTGTGTCCATGGTGTTGCAATTCCGACTCTTGATGGGATTCGGAATGTTCTTGAGCATGTTGGTGCTCAGTTAAATGGGATTCAGGCAAAAGTCCTCTGGATTAGTCTTCGGGAGGAGCCGGTAAGCACAGTAGAATCTGTTCACTTATACCAAGATAGTACTTTCTCAAATGCAGTTTCTGTCAAGGGAATAAATTAGAAGTTAATCTTTGCTTGCTTTGGAAAAAAGTTAAAAAGTTCACCATTTTCTCATCTGGAATGCGGGCAGGTTGTGTACATCAATGGACGACCCTTTGTTTTACGTGATGTGGAAAAGCCATTCTCCAATCTTGAATACACGGTACTTAAATTTGTGGAAATTTTGCCTTTTGGATTGGACCTCTTCCTTATTGATTCGTTGCATAACTGCTGATCTGCCTAAATAGTTATATTTGATGTGATGCCTTTTGTTCCAGTACATGTCATGAGCTTATATATCATGTAAATTTCATAGAAAACCTTTCCAAGTTGAAATTGTTCTATTTTCAAGATTATGTATTATAGATTCCACGAGCGTTACAGTAGTCTGTCCTTTACATGAGGGTGTTTCTTGTTAATAGGGGATTAATCGAGATAGGGTTGAACAAATGGAGGAAAGATTAAAAGAAGATATTATGTTAGAAGCTGCAAGGTAATCTATTATTCATCTCCCTCATTTTGTCCATTTTAGCAAATTTCAAAACTATGCTGTTTCACCAATTTGATAACAATATCTATTATGAACTTTTGCTTGATAGATATGGGAATAAGATCCTTGTCACTGATGAACTGCCAGATGGCCAAATGGTTGATCAATGGGAACCCGTGTCTTGTGATTCCGTGAAGACACCTCTGGAGGTTTTAGTTTATAAATTCACTGTTTCAAAAACAAAAAGAAAAAAAATAGAAGCCTTCATATATGTACAGATAATAAATGCACTTTTTCTCCTAAACATTCACCATAAAGTTACTTTTTCTCTGATTTTAGGTGTACCAAGAATTGCAGCTAGAAGGTTACCTTGTTGACTATGAACGTGTGCCTGTAACTGATGAAAAGTCTCCAAAAGAGCAAGATTTTGATATTCTGGTGGGTTTCGTCTATACGAGTTCTTGTTGGCCCCACAACAGACTATGTAATCTGTTTTGTTGGGATAGATAATGTGAATCCTTATTTGTTTAATGTTTCGTGCGAGCAGTTTTTTTCTTCTTTTACTCCAAAAGTTCTGTTCTCTGTGGGGATTGAGAACAAGGGAGAGGAAGAATATTCTAGGATGAGGAATCATAGACTCCTTCCATGGACATCACGTGAAAGAATCAAGATCCATTGTCTTGGTTGATAATTTACGTAAGAATTATGCAGGGTTAGTAGTTGGGAAGTCCTATTGAATTTCACCCTATAAGGAAATCTGCACCAATTATCTTGTTTTTGACCTTGCTCTCGAAGTTTGAGGCTTTGCATTTTTCCATCACTACTTGTTACAAGGAAATGACACTAGACTAGTGGGAATGAACAACAAGGAGAGAGATTACTACGGAAGAAGACTTCATCAGAAAGTTTTATTAATTGAAGATGGATCCTATTATCTACAAACAATTCATGCATCCCTCAGGATTTCTAGCTTGATAATAAAATTCAGATTGTTCATCACTTCATCTGTTGGTTCTTGAAATTAGCTGAACTTTTCACCTTACAGTTGTCTAATCTCCAGGAACTTTCTGTTCTATGATTGCCGATGGGTGTATGCCCACCTTTTTGGTCATTATTTTCAGGTGGAGAAAATTTCTCAGGCAGATATTTCTACCAACATAATATTCAACTGTCAGATGGGGCGTGGAAGGACAACAACTGGAATGGTGATTGCTACTCTTATTTACCTTAACCGTATTGGAGCCTCTGGTATTCTTCTTTGCCAAAAAAATGTAAAATCATTAGTTGATGTGGTTTTTTTTTTAAATGGAACTGAGCCCATATCTTCTTCTTTATGCCAGGTATTCCAAGAATCAATTCTATTGGAAGGATTTCTGACTCTGCGTCTAGTGTCGCTGACAATTTGCCAGACTCAGAAGAAGCGATTCGCAGGGGAGAATATGCTGTCATAAGAAGCTTGATTAGAGTTTTGGAGGTACTTATTTCTATTTTTGTTGATGTAATCCAAGACTTGATAAGTTCTTCGATTAACTAGAGGAATATCTTGCCTTTTCAGGGTGGTGTTGAGGGCAAAAGACAAGTTGATAAAGTAATCGACAAGTGCTCTTCTATGCAGGTATTGCCATAATCTATTAGTGTCTGTTTCATTCTTCATGTAAAATTTAAGTTCCTCCTATTGCTTTTCTTGAAAGTGTTTCGTGGTTTGTTTGGCAGAATTTGCGAGAGGCGATCGGTAACTACCGTAATAATATTTTACGTCAAGCTGATGAGATGAAAAGAGAGACGTTGCTCTCATTCTTTGTGGAATACTTGGAGAGATACTACTTCCTTATATGTTTTGCAGTTTATATCCATTCAGAGAAAGACACCCTCCATTCTAGTTCTCAGGGCCAGAGCAGTTTTGCTGATTGGATGAAAGCGAGACCTGAACTCTATAGCATAATTCGTAGGTAATGAGACTTAAGTGTTTTGATAGCATCATTTCCCTTTCCCTATTTTTGCTATGGATTTGAGCTATATCTTTAATATTGCAGAGCATTGAAGACATTGGAAGTCTTAAATTATTCAGTATGAATCTTCCAATCTACTGAATCTGATTTGGTATGAATTAATTGGAACTTGATGAGAAGATAATCACCACAGAAACTGAATCATTTCATGTGAACTTTCATTTATGTTCTCTTTATGTACCTTGATACAGGACATAGCCACTGCTTCTGGTACTGGCATATAGCAAAATTTACCATCTACTGCTCGTTTGAACTCTGAAACATTTGTTTGTTTCCCTAAAAATAGAGAAGAAAATATTATCTCATTCATTTGTTTGTTTCTGCAGATTGCTTAGGCGGAACCCAATGGGTGCACTTGGGTACTCAACTCACAAGCCATCATTCATGAAGATACTAGAATCCACAGATGGCCGCCCTTGTGAAATGGGAATAGTTGCTGCCCGAAGAAATGGGGAGGTTCTTGGGAGTCGAACAGTCCTTAAAAGTGATCACTGCTCAGGTTGTCAAAACCCTTGCTTACCTGAGAGGGTGGAGGGTGCCCCAAATTTCCGAGAAGTTCCTGGCTTTCCTGTTTATGGAGTTGCAAACCCAACGATTAATGGGATAAGATCTGTAATCTGGAGGATTGGTAGTGGAATACATGGGCGACCGATATTCTGGCATAACATGAGAGAGGAGCCGGTTATCTACATCAATGGAAAGCCGTTTGTTCTTCGTGAAGTTGAAAGACCATATAAAAACATGCTTGAGTACACGGTACACCATTCATTTTCAGGTTTTCATAGTAAAAATCTTCAGATCTAGAACATATTGAGTAAATTCAATTTATAGTGGATACATTTTTCATAACTGCATGAAGAATGCTGGATAAAACTGTTATTAGATTCATTATACTGATTAATTACATAGGCATTGTTAATAGTTGAACAAAGGCTTTAGCACTATCAAGCAATTCAGGTTGTTCTCTTGATGGATAATCGATTCTGGTCTAACATTAGTTATCAACATGTGTAGGCTCTGTTTAGCTGGAAATGGAAACTGTATATGGTTTTTTTTTCCTTTTTCCCAATTTAGTTTTTCTATCCATGAAAATGTTGTGATCAGGGAGAATTGCATGCATTTCTTTTCTTTTATTTTCTTTTTTTTTTCCCTACAATTCCTTGGTTCTTCATGTAGAATAAGGGAAGAAATTAAAAAAAAAGGGATTAACAATTAAAGCAGTCTTCCTTTTCCCTTTATAGCGTACATGTGATTTGGTGATTGAAGTAGTGATTATGTTCTCAGGGTATTGATCGGGAGAGAGTGGAGAAGATGGAAGCTCGGTTGAAAGAAGATATACTTCGAGAAGCTGAATGCTATGGTGGTGCTATAATGGTCATTCATGAAACAGTGGATGGGCAAATATTTGATGCTTGGGAACATATAAATTCTAATTCTATTCAGACCCCCCTTGAAGTATTTAAGAACTTGGAGTCTGATGGCTTCCCAATTAAGTATGCAAGGGTACCTATAACTGACGGAAAAGCTCCTAAAAGTTCTGACTTTGACACATTAGCAGAGAATATTGCTCCTGCTTCCATGGACACTGCTTTTGTTTTCAATTGCCAGGTTAGAGCTTTTTTTGTACTTTTTCTGCATTTTAATAAAACTAGGATGCATCTTTTGTGAATGGCCTTTTTGGGAACTTCCCTTAGGCTAAATTTGTTAACTTCCATTTTCTTTTTATTTTTCCGTTTTTCTATCTTCCATAACTCAGTTTCTCTGGGAAGCATCTTTGTAAGCTAAATTTTAGGGGGAAAATTCCAAAGAAGATTTTCGGAGCTTTTGCTAGTGTGGTGATTACTTTTAAGTGGCTCTAGATGATTCGAGGAATAACATCTACCTAAAACAGTTTATTCCTGTTATTAAATGAAAGAAAAGGAAAGCATACATAGTTTCCTCGACATATTCATAAAAATGATTCAGTGGTTAAAGTAAGATTTTTTGGAAAGTTGTTTTACTCTTATTTAATCTGCATGTGATTTCCTGAACTGGAAAACATTCCTGCTAGTAAACAAACTTGATCTCTCTTTGGTTTTTTAGATGGGGAGGGGAAGAACTACTACAGGGACTGTAATTGCTTGCCTCTTGAAGCTCCGAATTGAGCATGGGAGACCCATTCAGGTCCCAGTTGATGACATGGTCCAGGAAGAAGTGGAGGGCTCATCAAGCGGAGAAGAGACTGGAAGCAATAGTGCTCCTGTACCTTTGAGTTTGGCCAAGGAACACAAGAACAAGGAGCAAATTCGTGCTTTTGGAATGAATGACATCCTTTTGCTGAGGAAAATTACGAATATATTTGATAATGGGGTCCAATGTCGAGAAGCTTTAGATGCTATAATTAACCGATGCTCAGCTCTTCAGAACATTCGACAGGCCGTGTTGCAGTACAGGAAGGTGTTTAATCAACAGAATGTAGAGCCTAGGGTGAGGCGGGTGGCACTGAATCGTGGGGCTGAGTATTTAGAGAGGTACTTCCGTTTGATTGCTTTTGCTGCATATCTCGGCAGTGAAGCATTTGATGGGTTTTGTGGGCAAGGAGAGTCAAGAATGACTTTTAAGAGCTGGTTGCATCAGAGACCTGAGCTTCAGGCCATGAAGTGGAGCATTAGGTTGCGGCCTGGGCGATTCTTCACTGTTCCAGTAAGGAAATTCTTCCCTTCACTAAAGTAGGATTCAAGTTCAAGTTCACATTTTGTTCATGTATTTGTGTTTGCTTTGTTTTGGTACTTTTCATTTAATCCTTTTGTAACTGATTATTGCCTTTTTTACTGTTTGGGTTCCTTGAAATCCAGGAGGAGCTGAGGATGCCACAGGAATCGCAGCATGGCGATGCTGTAATGGAAGCAGTCATTAAGGCTCGTAATGGTTCTGTATTGGGCAAAGGCTCAATTCTGAAGATGTATTTCTTTCCAGGTCAGAAAACTTCCAGCAACATTCAGATTCATGGAGCTCCTCATGTTTACAAGGTAGGTATTTGCAACAAATTCTTTGGGAAAATTTCCATGGAAGAGTTGCTTTCACAGACATTTGAAGTTTCTTGAAGAATCTGAAACTTTTTCCTCTGTTTCTCAGGTTGATGGTTACCCTGTGTTCAGTATGGCGACGCCAACTTTAACTGGGGCCAAGGAGATGTTGGCATATCTTGGGGCACACCCAAAAGCGGGAGAAAAGTCCCAGAAAGTGGTAATAACCGATCTCAGAGAAGAAGCAGTTGTTTACATCAATGGAACGCCATTTGTCCTCAGGGAACTCAACAAACCAGTCAATACTCTCAAGCACATTGGAATCACTGGCTCAGTGGTATGCGTATTTCTGATTGGTAACTTCTCAGCTTTCTCAGCCCAAAATGATCTGTTGATTCTAAATAGAAGTTATATAGGCCACTAGGAAGTGATAGATCGGGTAACATATGGCCAAGTAACTGAACTTGCTTCAAATTATTATCTCTATCATACATTCCATGAATATTTGGGACGTTGAGGAATATCTTGCTTAACATATTTGTACAACGTACCTATTATTATTTTTTAAATGTTCATGGGTTTAACTGGAGGTTCAGTGGATTGTTTAATTTCTATAACAATAGCAACTACATGAATCTGTTAAATTTATAGAAACGGCATTGTTACTATCATGGATTGCCCAGTTTACAAGTGAAACTAGCCAACAGCTTATTTATAGATTTGTATTTTTTTTCAAGAACTGGACTGGAGAGAGGTCCTGTTCTCTTTTCAACTGGCTTGTCTGGTCTGATTTTTAAATTATGTCTTATAGCTCCTCAACCTTTGATTATAACCATTCACAGGTGGAGCACTTGGAAGCTCGTCTCAAAGAAGATATTTTAGCTGAAGTCCGCCAAGCCAGAGGTAGAATGCTTTTGCATCGAGAGGAGTATAGCCCTGCATCCCACCAGTCAAGTGTGATAGGCTACTGGGAAAACATTTATGCCAATGATGTGAAGACTCCTGCTGAAGTTTATGCATCCTTGAAGCATGAAGGGTACAATATCGCATATAGGAGGATACCTTTAACTCGGGAAAGAGAGCCTTTAGCTTCTGACATTGATGCTGTTCAGTACTGCAATGATGAGTAAGTATCAATCAAAACCCAATTTCATTAAAAATTTCGTGTTATTCCTTTCAACATTTTCCTACCTGCAATGGTCATAAGACCATATTCTTCAGTTCTGCAGAGTGTTATCTTTTTGTGTCCCACACGGGGTTTGGGGGAGTTGCATATGCAATGTCAATTATGTGTCTTAGGCTCAAAGCAGAGTCTAATTCTGAAGCCAAGGTTGAGCAGTCTCTGATAAGTACAAAGCTAAATCCATCACCTGAAGAGAACTTACCTTTAAGGACTTCTGTTGAAGAGGCGTTAAAGATGGGAGATTACAGTGACATACTGAACCTTACCAGAGTCCTCATCTATGGTCCCAGGAGCAAAGCAGATGTTGATATCATCATTGATAGGTAGGTAGCAAACTTTTCCTACATGGGCCATCACTTTCTTCCTAGCACTATTGGATACGTTGTTCGGAAAGAAGGAAAAATAACTTGTTATTAGAAATGCTTATGTTTGTATCTGAGACCAATTATGCTTGCGTAATAGGATCTTTTACATGCACTTTCTGGAACTTTTACCCTAGGTCCTTTCTTTTTTCAATTTTTTCCCTCTTGTCCAGGTGTGGTGGAGCTGGGCATGTATGGGATGATATCCTCTATTATAGGAAAGAACTTGAGAAAATGTACAACTATGAGGAGGATGAAGAACATCGAGCTTATCTTGTTGACATGGGCATCAAGGCTCTGAGGTTAGTATTGATTTCTACTTACTGATTGGAGGAGCCAAAGTGATCTTGATTGTTGTTGCTTATCATTTTCGTACAATCATCTCATTAAATGAAGGGGAAAAGGCATAAAAAAGGGGACTAAAGATAGAAACACCTTTTAATCTTTGTGAATTTGCAGGCGGTACTTTTTCCTCATCACGTTTAGATCGTACCTCTACCGTACATCGGTTGCTGAGACATCATTCGCATCATGGATGGATGCAAGACCTGAACTTGGACATCTTTGTCAGAACCTCAGAATAGACAGATAGATGTGTCAATAGCTCGTGTAGTCTGTAAAATCTCCCTTGTTCTATTAGCAAAGAGGCAACCACCAGAGCAGAGTCTCTATGGGCTACTTACCATCCAGACATGGTTGTTCATATGCCATATCTGTTTGTGTACATATATCTATGTTATCTTTGCAGGCCCCCTTTTTTTCCTGTTCAATTTCAGCAAGATGTACATACGCTGTCTAATACATCCGTATAAGCCCAACGTGATTTTGTAGATCTTCTCATGCGATTGTTAATAACTATTGGTGGTCTAATCCAGATATTTCCATGTCTATCAAAGTCTTTCTTCCCATAACTGACATCAAGTGGTTCGGCGTTTGTTTCCCTAGATCAATACCATGACATTCGATCCTCCTGAACAGAGAAAATGAAGGGCTTTAACACCCCCAATGGGTCCAACTGACATGAATTGATATCAGTCAAAGGTTCATTAGGTGTCCGACTATTTGGGTCTCCAGGAAAAAAAAAAGTCCATGATTTTATGAGATGGATGCACGAGTGCAATCTGAGTAGCAAAACAGATTCGTCAATTGAGTGATTACTTTTGTATCCTTGAAATTTGTCGGTTAGAATGTATTTTTAAAGAAAAATTCAAGCAAGCAGTTGAGGGAAAAATGGATTTGTGGGGTTCAGAATTTGGAGGACATGAATCATGCAGTGCATAGAACATAGCGGAAGAAAGTCATCTATGCCATCCTTCCATGCAAAAAATCCAGAAGTACATAATATAATATCGTTAAGTTATATGAGTATGTCTGCATGGGCAGTTCCAATGTACGGTACGTGGAGGGATTAATGCGACAGATGATTTTCCACATGTGATTGTCGTTGAAACAGAAGCCCGAAGAAGGAGGGAACGCCGCAAGAACTGGACATTCGTGAAGAAATAAAAAACAAAGTTAAAAAAATGGGAATGTTTCAGAGAGATGAGAGGAGATAGCTGTAATGAATGGGGTAGCTTTCTTGCAAAGCTGTTCATGAGAAGAATCTCGAAAACTTCACCCTCTTGGTTTCAGATCCCTTGGCTTCTCCTTCAATGTAAAGGAGAGAGAGAGAGAGAGAGGAGATTTGCCGTTGCATGATCTTACTTTGTCTTAAGAATCAATCATTAATGTAAAATAAATGAATAAATAAAGCGAGCTCAGTGATTCTGCTCTCTTCAGAGTGCTCCATTCCTTGCTCCATTCAGAGGGCAACCCCAATGGCTGTTATAATCTTTTTCAATCAGACTTTGCACTACCTCAACGAATGCTCTTCTTCCTCTGTTCTCGAATCAGGTAGTAACTGCAAACCCCGTCTGCTTCCATAGTTTCGATCCAGAGTACTTGCTCCTTGTGTTCGATCTTGGTTGTTGAACGGGGGTAACATTTCTCTGGGGAGTTAGAATGGTTGTTCATGATCTCACACTGCGCTTACTTGATTGGTCGATGGACTCTGACCTTTATCTAGTTTCAGAAGTTTCTTCCTCCTAAATGTTTTCATAGGCAGACAGTGATTGATTACGATAGAATATTGACCTTTTGTGCTTCTTGAGATTCAGTCAAATACGTTATATACACTCTGAATTCCGAATGCAGCTAATTATTTGTCTTGTAGCCCCGCCGAAAATTGAAATAGCGCCAGGACACCAGCCAACTCTTCTTCTTCTCTGAACCATCTCAATCCTGCCCAGTTAAAATCGGAAGATTTTGTTGTGCCTTGGATTAAAATGGAAACGCCTGGCTTTTGCAAAGCTCCGCAGCTGAAGCTGCCGTCAGCCCAAGACCGCATTCTAACTTCGCCATTCCTCGGAAAGCCTGTGAATAACGGGCACTTGAACAGAAGATTGGCAAGTGTTCCTAAGATCGGAAGAAAATCCTACCTTATAACGAGTTGTATCATGTCTAAGGGTCCACCCCTTAATTCAGCTCTTGCGGACGTGCATGAAGATTTTGTGGTAATTATATTCATTACGGTCATCTGGTCCTGAAACATACTTTCAATTTCATTGCGGAAACCGAGTTCCTTATTTAGTGTATCAAGTGGTCCTGTTTTAAATGCAGACATTTGAGGAACCAGCATTTTGGAAACCCAAAGCAGACCCCAAGACTGTTGTGTCGATCATATTAGGAGGTGGAGCTGGAACTCGGCTTTTCCCTCTCACTAAAACACGAGCAAAGCCCGCTGTGAGCTATTACTAAACAGACCATTATGTTGCAGCATTTCTTACCATGCTTCTTTTGGTAAAAGGAATCGATCCCTCATTTCTTTCTTGTTCATTCATTTTCATTTGTAAATATTTTTAGGTACCAATTGGGGGATGCTACAGATTGGTCGATATTCCCGTGAGCAACTGTATCAACAGTGGGATCAACAAGATTTACATCCTCACTCAGTTCAATTCACAGTCCCTCAATCGCCACCTATCTCGAACATATAATTTGGGAGGCGAGATGGCTTTTCACAATGGGTTCGTAGAGGTACAGATGATGTCTTTCTAGCTTAAGCTTTGGATTCTCAAAACTTCCCTGGCTAAAAACATCTTCATCGGTTTAAATTTGTTTACCAAGATGTTCCATTGACCTTTCTCATCTTTCTTGATTAGGTATTGGCTGCAATGCAAACTGAAGGTGAATCAGGGAAGAAGTGGTTCGAGGGTACAGCAGATGCTGTAAGACAGTTCGTGTGGTTACTAGAGGTAGGCAAAATGCTCCGGCACTACTTTGGTCTATTCAGTCACTGGAAGGTCTTTATGAGTCCCAGAACTGGTGCAGGACCCGAAGCGTAGAAACATAGAAAACATTCTCATATTGTCTGGTGATCACCTCTATCGGATGGACTACATGGATTTTGTGCAGGTTTGAGCCACAAATTGTGTCCTCAATCTGATATACACATCATTTGAAATCTTTTTCCTAATCATTTTTCCGGAAAATTTAATCTTTTTCTGCAGAATCACATTAATTCGAGAGCTGATATATCTGTTTCTTGCGTCCCAATGGACAACAGGTAAACTAAACCTTGCCTTTCCCTCTACGTAAATAGATTTGCTTTTGTGCATATGGATATCCTCGACTCAAAGCTAATGCTATTTCTGATCTCTTGCAGTCGTGCTTCTGACTACGGGTTAATGAAAATTGATACAACAGGACGAATTAGGCAATTTCTTGAAAAACCGAAGGGTGACAGTCTGCGATCTATGGTTGGCTTTGTCCCATATTTTAGTAGATGCTCCCAGTGAGTTTCCAAACTATATCTCATCAAATATCTGCTGTTACTCCAGCAAGTGGACACGACAATTCTTGGGTTATCATCTCAAGAAGCTAGGAGGTTCCCATTTATTGCATCGATGGGCATATACTTGTTCAAGATGGATGTCCTTCTGAAGCTTCTGAGGTAACTAACTTGATTAGCAGTCCCTCTGACTCTGATTCTATGGAAGAATTAAACGAATATATATATTCGTTTAATTCTTATATATATATATATATATATATATCATGCTTGTGATCCATCTACTCTGTTGTCAAAGGTGGAGCTATCCAACTGCCAATGATTTCGGATCAGAAATCATCCCGATGGCTACAAGAGATTACCATGTTCAGGTAATTTCTTGAAAATTTTCTTGTACATTGCTTTGTTCTAGTTTTATCTTCTGTTGGTGTAACTTGTAAGAACAGCGAAGTACTTATTTTTGCTTAGGCTTACTTATATGGCGGATACTGGGAAGATATCGGCACCATAAGGTCTTTCTTCGATGCGAACTTGGCACTCACAGATCAGGTATTATTGTTCATCACGATATGACTCTCCAAGTTGCTTCTGCATTCAAACTTGTTCTATAATCAATGTGTGTACTGTTTCTCGTTCTCGTGGCTGTAGCCTCCCAACTTTCAATTCTATGATCCAGAGAAGCCAATCTTCACATCTCCTCGGTTTCTCCCCCCATCAAACATAGAGAAGTGCCGGGTAATTTTCAAGCTCATGAGTAGTTTATATTTACTGATGGATGGTGATGTAGCAATGCGGTATTCTGACCATGTTTTCTAGGTCGTCGATTCTATAATCTCGCACGGGTGCTTTCTAAGAGAATGCAGTGTTCAACATTCTGTGGTGGGGATTCGGTCCAGATTAGAGAATGGCGTGGAGTTGAAGGTTATGTCATATTCTTCCGCATTTCTTTATTCTCTGTTCTTGTCTGTTGCAAGCATCGGGATATCGGGCATCAGCAACCAAATTTGGAAAAGATTTTACAATCATAACAACTTCTGTTCATTTTTATAGCCTGAAGCAAATGATTCCTGCAGGATACAATGATGGTGGGTGCTGACTTCTATGAAACGGAATCTGAAAGAGCAGCCTACCAGGCAGAAGGAAAGGTCCCGATCGGTGTTGGAAGGGACACAAAGATCTGGTAAGAAGATACCAAAATGTAAGGTCGTATTGACAGCTCTGTAGTTTGATGGTACAGTCGTGTATAATTTAATCTTTGCTGCAGCAACTGTATAATCGACAAAAATGCAAGGATTGGGAAGAACGTTATAATAGCAAACAGGGATGTAAGTATCTTGACTTCATAGCGAGTTTATTTTTCGAAAGTGGAGTTGTTAACTTGTGGGATATAATGCAGAAAGTAATGGAGGCAGACCGACCGTCTGAGGGGCTCTACATCCGGTCTGGCATCACCGTTGTGTTGAAGAACTCCCTAATTCAAGATGGGACGATCATTTAAGGACGAGTACTCTTCGACAAGTGAATCCGGGCTCAGAGGAATAATACACGGGGAGGTTATGGAAGCAAGACGTATGCCAAAAACACCAGCAAGGTTTTTTGCACATTCAGCATCACACATTTTTACCTGATACTGCTCGCTTGTTCAATCTTTCTAATCACAATTTGATCGGATGGAATTCGTCATGGACAGATGGTCGGTAGGTGATATCGAGCCAGATACACCGAGTTGTTTTCTTGCTTTTGGCCATATCACAGACACTTCTAGATAGATCATGGTACCAAAAAACATTTCTACTCGACTGTAAAGCAGCTATTGGAGAAACTACTTGGGAAGGAACATGTGTACTATTCCCACTCCCTGAACATCTTCCAGAATCTTTGTTCTTCTCTTCCAAGTTTTCATGTAATTCATGGGAGAGATGATAGCCCGTGACCGTAACAGTAAAAGGATTCTCCCTCCAACATGACTTCGCAGCCATCCCTCATGGCAGACGTTTCTTGGGATCTGGTGTTGCCAGAAAAAACTCACCACCACATGGACTCCCAGTAACGTAGATTGCACGGTAAATCTCCCCCAAGTAGCTGTCTCTCTTGTACATGCTGCCATTCCACGCACCATGACGGAAACAGTTTCTACCCATCACATCACCGTGAGGAAGGATCGTTCGAGATCTTCCCACATATGTAACCTTTTGACGAGTCCTTGAGTTGATCGAAGATCCTAGTTTCTCTAGTCGCGTCAGGAAATAGTTCTTCTGGATATGCGTCGACCAAATGGAGCTAACATGAGTACGATAAAATTGGTCTGTAAAATTCGGCTGCTCAATCGACTGGGATGACATTTATATCCATATTCTGCCAATGTCTGCTGTGTCGATTGTACACAATGCACAAATATATCATTGTAATAATAATAATATCAAGAGAACTAGCAGAGATTCCCTAATTTCGTCAGAGGGAAGACATCTTGCGGGACTGGAGAGCAATGATGGAGGCGGTGGATGGGCTGTCCTGAAGAACAACTTCGTACCCGTCTCCCATGCTGGACATTCCCTCATCCAGCAGCTGCCAGAAAAGCCCGCCAACACACGCACCCCTTTTACTGGCACTTTCGTAGATTGCATTGTACATCTTCCCGTAGTAGCCATCCCTCTTGCCGACAGTGTAGCCTTGGGCCCTTGATGACCTCCCGAATTCTGCTACGATCATCGGTTTCTGGAGGATCGAGCTCGAGTCCTGAATGTGGTTGTGCACCCAGTTGTCCACGAACGTGGCCTGGGCCTGCTCGCTCGCGTTCACTAACCTGTTAGGAGATGGGACACCACATAACAGCCGATGGTCGTCCGTGAGAAGTGCATGGGACAAAGTGGGGTCTCAGGGTATCGAGCCCGGATTTGACAACTGAGATGGACATGCAATTACCACTGCTCGGGGTACACGTGGATCGTCACGAAGTCGACCTGGGGGACCCGGTTGTTAGAGATGAAGTCGGATCCAACGAGCAATCCTCTAGGATTGACCAGCGACGACTTTCCCTGCCCGTAGAACCCCTCGAGCCCAACTTCGAGCAGATGGTTGCTGTCGATGGACTTCACATGTGCTGCCATTTCACTCACCCAGTCCTAATTAAGAAGGATCAAAATTGGAAGATAGCATGGCATGTCAGCAAAACACAATCCAATTTGGAATCCTGCCCTAGGAATAGCATTTTCCAACCATCATCGTCAACCAAAAAATTTCAGAGAGACCAAAAAAGAAAAAAAAAACTCGGTGGGATCGTCGTCAGACGTTGCTTTCGAGCTGGGACCGGGTAGGGTGATCTGAGTAATTTCTCTTTGCTGATTTTTTTTCCTCAACACGTTGTTATGAACTGTGTCGTAGATCTCTTTCGAGCACCGAGGACAGGAGGGTGGATTGTGACTTATTTGGCTACGACTTATTCGGGCGGAGAGGATCGAATCGTGGATGAAAATGGGTACCCGCCCGAATTAGAACGGGCAAAAGGATTCGGTGCCATCTCTACCGACTTCATAGGTTTGTGCCCGTTCTTCTTAATGTAACATGTAATTGGGGAGGTGTATCGATAAAAAAAAAAAGGAGATGTAATGTCCATAACTTGATTAATTTAAATTCGAATCGTCTCCATAACTTTTGAAATAGGATCGGATTAGTTGGTTTGACGGAAAATCGGGCAATTACTCACTCCGGTTTACTTAATTAATCTAAATATAACCTAAATTCAGTCAGATCCATCTAAACGGATTGGTTTTTATTTCGACCGTCAAACTTAACTGAATCGACGGTTGAACCTAGTGAATTAAAAATCATTTTAAAATGAAAAAATATCATCCACCTTACATCTATTTAAAAAAAGAATATTAATATTATACTATATTTTTATTACACTTAAATTAATATTTGTAGCTTAAATTACATATATGTATATTTTAAAATTTGAAGTCATACATTGTATTTTAACTTATATTACACATTATTATAATTATTTATTAAATATATGATTCGATTCATGAACCCGTACATTAATTGGTTGGTTCCCGATCCGGCAAAGTGTTAAGAACTATGATCATATCAATAAATTAATTTATTTTTTAATTTAAATTATAAATTTAGTTAGATGGAATTGGCCGAAATCCTCCGGGGCGCAGCGGATGAGTGTTTTTGCGTGCCTCAAGGTAGGCACTAGGTCTGCGGCAGCAACATGAATACGTACCAGAACAAAACAGGTTCCTAAACTGATTTAAGTAGCAAAATATGTCCACACCACCACACATCGGCATCGGGTGCGGTGTGAAATTCTCGGATCCCTTCATTCGCCCATTCAACCTCCCCTGTAACCCGGGCAGAAGCCAATTTCTATGGATCTTGCAGCAATGTTTCACTTGAACTCACGAAAATGAAGAGAGGGAGGGAGACAACTGACCTGCACCCATCTGCCAGATGGGTCGGATTGGCAGCGGGGCTCGTTCATGAGCTCCCATGCGAAGATGCTCGGCTCGTCCCTGTACGCCACCTTGGTAATCGAATTGATCCTCGCGAGCACGGCCTGCAGAATCAAATATCGAACAAGACAACAAGTGTGAGCGACATGAGGGGTGAAGATTCAACAACAGCTAAAGAACAAGTGAATCGGTGGGCAGGTGGGAAGACGTGCACGCACACGCAGCATACGACCAATTAGTCTATTGGCCTTGGGACTTCCCGGGCCATGCGATGACAAATCGAGTTTGACACGCCGCAGACCCCACTGAAATTGGACCCGATGACGTTCGAATTTCGACGTCACGACCTGTGTTAATTCTGGGTCAAGCAATTACCCCTTGGTGAAAAATTATTTGCCTAGCACACATAATTTTACATTGGTTGGCCTGTCATTTTCACCCATCTTCAATTCCTATGATAAAAAGGGGTCTGAGATTTTAACATACGCCGGTGCAATTGTAACAGATGAAGCTCTAATTATTAGAATTGGCATGTATCAAATCTGATTAAATACGCTAATTATATAATATAATGTAAACACCCAAAAAGAAGAAGAAAAAAAAGGAGGGGGGAGAACCTTGACGTGGTTCTTGTAGAATCCCTTGACCACGGGATTAGTGAAGAACTCATCGTCGTTGTTCAGGCGCTGCCCACGGTCCCGTGCCCACTGGACGTATTGCTGCTTTCCCCCCATCTCTTTCCAGTTGTTCACCAGGCTCAGTATCACGTACACCCCATGCTTCTTCGCCTCCGATATCACAAAGTCCAACCCCTTAATGACAAAAACATCGTTAAGTAATTAATTATGGACACAGACATTTAATCGATCTTGAAATTTGCATTAATTTCGTCGAAGTTACGGGGCAGTCCTTTCGCCAATTGAAAGATTGACAAGGAAATTCGAGTGATGATGCGTGCATTCATTTATTCACAGATGTTGGATCTGCACACCGTACATGGATCGGTCGATGCGACCATCAATCGAGTGACTCGTGCCACCTACCTCGGATTACGGATTTGTATCGGACGAAAAATTATTACGTTAGTAAAATCTACGCATGCAGTCCGGAACCATTCCTCCTCTCCGACGAACGCGTTTTCTTCACTTGTCGTTCCCCCACCCCCCGAAAGCAGTGTCGAAATATCTCGACATGATACTTGCAAGGATCGGACAATATCCTTGAAACGCGTAAATATGCGATCACCGGGTAAAAAACCAGAGCATATCTTTAAGTACGATTGTCTGTTGGTTGGTGCAACGGCTTACTGTTATTTTTAGTATCTTCTTGAATTTTACCTTGAACACGTTCTCGTCATAGGAGCCGGGGGAAATCTGGAGAGCTCTATTCCCTCCGTCGCTAAAAGCCCACGTCCTAGCGATGTTCATTCCCTTCTCTGCGGCCAGCTCGATGGCGCTGGAGACCTTACCCCTTGTGGACGGGTCAGCGGCCATGTACATCATCCAGTAGGCGTTGAACCCGTTCAAGAACAGTGGCTTTCCATTCAACATGAAATGGATCCCGCCGGTGCCCACGAATCCTCCGCCATGGGCGACCTCCGAGGAGGTGTAGTTGGCGGGCCCAGCGACAGCGTGGCCATTCGCCCCCTGGAAGATCACCAGAAGAAGTGCCAGCAACCCCAGCTTGTGAATGAACCTCATCCCTTTTTCAGCTAGCTCGTAAACTGGCCCCCCCCCTTCCTTTTTTTTTTCCCTTTCTTCGGGATCAGTGCCTCTATATGAAAGATAAGGAGCAGCTCAGAAAAAATGGAGAGGAAGTGGAGAGAAGATCGATTAAGGAAGTTTTAGGACAGCAGTGCTTCAATGGAGGTTTTGGGAGCCTTCTGCTGCAGGGTGTGCTGCTGGGTCGTTTATATGAAGGCACGGTTTCACAGCCGTGTTAATCTTCGATGGATCAGGGGACCACGTCACTGCAACATTTTTTTGGGATATTTTCTTTTAAATGAAATTCTATTTAAGTTATAAATGGAAAAAAAAATCTCTAATACCAAGCAAATGCCCAATACTTCAGTGAAATGCTTCTCCCAAAAAAAACAAAAAAGATGCACTACAGTAAATAATCATCAACTCAATTATAGCACTACACTTATCCCAAAGCAATAACTTAATTAGAGCATTAAGGTCCTGTTTACTTTTGGAAATCTCAACTCCACTTCACCTCTTCCCTTTTTCTAAATTTAATTTTTTTTAGTGGAAATGTGTGTGATAAATTACCAAATTATGTGCCATAAATAAAAGGGTTAAACATGATGTGTCATAAATGAAAGGGTTTTTCAAAGTTAAAAAAATAATTACTTTCTAATTCTCTAATTTCTACCCCATTTTCCATATCCTTTTCCTGATTTAATCTCTTGTAGAAATGTGTTCATTAATGTGTTAAATTAAAATAAAAAATTGTGTTACATAATATAAAAATGAAAAGTTATAAATTAAAAGGTCAAAATTAAATTACCTGAGTAACATAAAAAGTTAAATATGGTAACAGAAAGGTGCACAAGAGAGTTAATGTAGGTTAAGTAATAATTACTTATCAGACAGAGATACTATTTAATGAACCAATCAAAATTTTTGGATAGCACATTCATTTACACACTAATTATTGACTTAATTATAGAAAATGATAAAAGAAAAGAAAATTGCAAATAATTTTAAAAATTCTTAATAACGGAAAAAAACGATGTAGAGATTGAATCTTAAATTTAAAAAAAAGGTAGTGGTGTTGAAATTATAGGATAAAAAAATCCTAAATAAAAATTTTAAAATGATATTAAGTTAATGGAAAAATAGAGACCTAAAGTGAGAATTTCTCTCATTTATATATGATTATGAAAAATGGAAAAGAAAAATTTTAATGGAAAAAATATATTCCCTTTCCATACACACACACACACACATATATATATATATATGATTTTCCTTCTTTGGAGTTTTTAAGAAAATGGGAAAAATTCTCCATAACTAAACTTGCTATAAGTAGATCTTCGCATGCAACATGTTTAAGGAAAGAAAAAAAAATTCTGCTGATGCTTAGACTTTGAAAATTGTAAAGTTATTTTGCATTTTTTTGGTACCCATAAATTTAATATAATTTAGGTTTGAGTCGGTAGATCATTAGTGGATAATCTCTTGCCATCATGAAAACATTTTTCACTCATATAATTGGCTGAAAGATCTTAGTTAGATGAAACAAGTATGGAATAACATCAAGTGACCATGTTGGTCCACTACCACAAAATTTGCCTTTTCAATCGGATAATAATGTAATATTTCTGGTTAGCTCAAGTCTTTCTTGATGCTGAGTTGGGCAGTCCAGGAATCCACTAAATCAGCAACTTAATGGCGTGGAAGTCTGTGAAATGTCAGTGGCAATCAGTGTGTAACGGTTGAAATTTAGCTTCCTCGTGGGCCTTCTCTCACCTTCTCTTTTCCTCTTTCACTTGTGCTTGCCGATCGAAGAAAATGAGAACATGGAAAGGCTGGGCTTTGCAGGATGGGATTCGGCTTGTTGATATGTTGATGCTCTAAAGACAATTAATTGGCTTACATGTATGGCCTGTGGATGAATATAACAGAGAGCATGCATGTAACACCAAGGTGATTCAATGACTGAGCCCGTAATGATGGAACACCGACATGTCTTTAGAGTCTTCGAGCTGAGCTGAGCTGAGGGATTCTGGGAATTGCAATGACAGCAAGGAGTTCAGAATTTCCAGATCTCTCGTCTCATGTCCTGCACTCGGCTGGTTTCTAACTTGTACATATTTTGACCCCAATCTTGTTATAAGGCCTCGAAACTTCTCGACAGCTCTTACTTACAGGATCTTCCTTTTGCATAAATCTAATAAACCAACAGCTGCGAGAGCGAGACTATTTACTTGATTTAAATCCAAATTCATGATTCAACATTAATCTATCAGATCAGCTTCTCATACAGCAATTGCGCCATTCAGAATGAAGATGGAGTTTATGATCAAGTTTTTCATGAGCGCTATGGCGGAACAGCAGCTTGATTGCAATACGAGTTTCTCCATCTGAGAGAAATGATATGGTATTGCTTGTATCGAGTTTACCACATAATTGGACTGATTATATTTTTGAATGTACAATATGGGACATCTCTCTAAAGGTTTCCAGGCACTTGATTACATTACAAGTCAGTGTATATGGAGGGGTGAAACCAATTCTATGCAAGGACCACAGTTTGGATGGCAGTAGCTTGTATGACTTGTTGAATGTGCTCTGTTTCCCGGCCTTCCCAAATCTCGGGCAGTGCTTCTTTGATGTTATGGATGCTTCTCAGGGCATGATCTGCTCCTGGAACCGGGACTGAGCTCCCCACCTGCAATTTTCACAGTTCATTACGAACATCAGGAACCAGCTTTAGCTTGAAGTAGTCATAGACAAATCTGTGATAGTGCATAAGGAGACAGCTTATGGTCAGCTTACAATGACCATATGAAGTCCTGCTGCCTTCCCACTTGCGATGTTTCTCACACTATCGTCGAAGAAAATCTGAAGATGGGAAAAGAATGCCATCAGTTCTTTGTTATGCCTTACTGGAACTGTAAAAAGCACATATTGCAATTTGAGTTAAGCATATGGCCCTTGGGGTGGTAAATCTCAGTAGGATTTACTGTTTTGCTTGGCTCAACATTTGCTATTCTGATTGCAGCTTCGATTGCTTCAACAGAGGGTTTGCAAAGGATCCGTGACTTGGAGCTCAAGCTGGTGTTGCTGCCATCACTAGAGGTCCCCGCTTCATCTCCCGGGAGCAATATTTTCTCATTATCATGATCGAGGAAATCCTCTGCAGGTTGAGGAGGTGGGTTAAGAGTCTCAAAGCAGATCACGCCCTCAAAACAGTCATCCAGTCCCAACCTGCTCAGTACCTTTGCTGCGTGGTCTTTGTCTGCATTGGTGAAGATCTGAGAGAATCAAACACACATACCGAACCAAATTTCAGAAATTTCAATCCATTTTCAAAGGAAAGGCAAAAAAAAAAAAAAAAATCTTACTATTTTGCGTTGTGGCATTGAGAGCAGGAGGTTTCTAAGAACTGGGTCCAGCTTGAGTATCTCGTAAGGTAATCTCCCATGGACATAAGCATGGAACTCATCGTCGTCAAATTCGTAACCCAGAGCCTAAATTGTTGGAAAATAGAATCCTGTTAACTTTCCAGTGAGATGAAATATCAGAGGACCTGAAGGGCAAGTCAGTTTTTCTGCCTTATCACCTTAAGACCAGCCATGGTCGTTCCATATTCCCTGTACAGTTCCAAGCACATGCTGGGGACTGCACTCTCTTCCATCTGAAGATTATGCAGCATGAACTCTGCAATTGAAATTGCCCATGAAAATATGTTTAAATTTGACATTCAGTTGAACAAGTTGTGATCGAACTATGAAGCTGTACCTTCAATGTTTTTCTGGCACGCTAAGTTGAAGCCCGTGCTCATTGGATAGAGGGTATCATCCATATCTGTGGACCATGAGATGAGGTTTCCATTAAATGAAAATACTGACCCTTATTGTCTAATGTGCATTATATTTCATCCAAACCGCTAGAAATCAAACCAGCTAAGCAATCTTACCAAAGAGCAAGAACTCGTACTTGGCTCCATTGGGCATACCAACAGCATCCATTTGAGAGAATATGCCTACGAGGAAGCTCATTGAGATCAATGAAAACAATAATCTCGCTTCGCAAGAAAAGGCTCAATTTGCAAAATCACCCTCTTTCATAGCAAAATACATAATTCTTTTCAGTTTACAACAGAATCAGCAAAGTCCATATCATGAAAAAACTTATCAGACGAATTGTTTGCATGGATGCCGGTGACGAAATAAAAGAGAGAGACCTAATGAATCCGTCTAGGATGTGTGCTGTAAGCAAGAGCAGAGGCTTAATGCTCGAAGTCTCTCAAGTTTTATAGACGGAAAGAATCTGTATGTGTCCTAATTTTCTCAGTTGGAAGCTGAGGTATTCAATATTAGTGCAGACTGTATGATGAAATCATAGCAAGCAGATCAATCTGAACCACATAAAGAGAGTCAAAAGACAGGAAAATAAAATAATCCTCAGCGCTTTGTCCATTCAAAGAATACACTAAAACAGACAGGAAAATGGACTGGTGCGGACGCATGATTCATCCTGAAAGTGAAAAACAAAGACCTCGAAACAGTGGGGTTGATGAATGCAAACAGCTCTGGACGATGATCATTCATTGGCCTAGAGAGTTCCTATTTATAATGTTCTGAAATGAAAGAGTGGAGATGGGGGCCACCAAAGGGAGCATTATTGAAGAGTGTGTCTTCCAACATCTGATGTGTTGACGATATTTTTCAAATTCCTCTTGTGCAATTCCAATTCTATGCTCCTTTAGCGTCCACTCTGCTTTCTGTCACCAGTCACTCTCTTGGGAGGAAAAAGATAACTCTTTTTATTATCTTCTGGAGTACACTCCATTCAACCATTCGAGGAGAGCCAGGAAAGGGTCCTTCAAGGATATCCTAGAGTCATCCTTATAAAGACACTACAAATAAGCAGCTCCTCTCCGCTAGTCTTACATTGACCATGCTGCAGCAAAATGGCACTTTTAGTCTGGCTATATGGAAGGTGAGCTCAAAAGCTCAATTAGTGTAAGGGTCCATTTAGAATCGTTCCCGAGACAGGTTTCCCCAAGATGTGCTAACAATCAAGGCCTAGACCAGCAACTGAAACAATCAGTGGCTCGTGATCTAAGTTTCTCAGAACGCAAGTGGAAGTTCGAAAACCATATTGAAACATTGAAATGATCAAAGATATGTAATTCTGTAACATCTCGCTCCACAATTTTTTCTGCCGAGTAACGAACTTGGACTCTTACGTTTTGCTTGTTAGTGCTATTCGCTTTTGTATTAAATAAGGAGAGACCAAGAGAGATATAAGATGGAAGGTCGAATCTTTACTGCTCTAATGATCCAATACATGCTATCCACCTTCACACTTTGCTCGTTATCATCATCCACTAAGAAGGAATAATGTGACTTTTATCCGGCCATCTCCAGGAATTTGCACAGATTATGTTGAGAATCAGGGAATCAGGAATGTGGGCGAGATTAGACTAGATAATTTACACATTATGTGGAGCTTCCAAGGTCGGATTTTCAGAAATTACAAAGGAGACCCACGGACTAAGAAAAGTTGTACAAAAGAAAGAGAAAAGGATACTAAAGTATGGTGCTGTAGCACCAGACCCTTTGTACATGAACTGTAGCTGAAACCCAACTGTTGCTAGGATAACCTGAAGCTCAAGTTGGGATTCGGCTCAGATAATAAGCTGTTAGCCTTACCAAAGGTGCAAAGCATAGGCATGTATAAAGGGAAAAAAAAAGAACGAAAGTGGAAAGGAAGTGGGATTATGTATCATGGAATGATATTCTCTTCTTCACTGTGGCATATCTCCGATTCCCAGAATCTTGTACCAAATAAATCTACAAAGCCCACCTCTCTGTCTGTTCTTGTCCAGAGAGCAGCAACTAGCTTCCCACTAGAAGCTGCAGGGATCTTCCATAATGGTTAGGCCCGAATCAGAATAATGGATCAAAACAAGCACAGCTGAATCCTCCACCAATCGACTCCTTGGCATCGGTTAACATTTGACATGATTTGAGTTGTTGCTGGAACGAGGTTTTTATCTGCATAAAACATAGTTCTCCTTCGAGAACCTGCATCACCAAGGCAAGTAGGGAGAGTATCCCAATTCAAAATAGAACCCTTATGGATTCTATTCTGTTGTGCTCCTCCCAACTTATCCTTTCTGCAAGTAAGAGATGCCATGCAAGGATTCGGATTGTTACTGTCCATTTCTCGAGTACAAAAGAGAGCCATGATTCATGAACCTATAAGAGAGGAAAGAACAGGGAAATAAAGATAAGCCATCGAAGTAATGTTACTACAGCAAGCAGACCCCCATATTGTGGACTATCAGTTAACACCTCTTTTTACTTCAAAATCAATCAGCTGATTCTTGGATGTGTTTTCAAGTTTCTTGTTCTCGTCTGCTGCCTGTGAGCCCAGGCCGATCCTGTCGGTGAGCTCTCAGTTCGGGCCCATGGGCGGCTGCCTCGACCCCCCTATTGAGACATTTAATTGACAACGTTTTTGACTTTTCAACGGTAGAGGGAGAGAAATATCCACTCGTCTCGTGTCTCTTACTCAATCAAACATATGGCGATGGATTTTTCTCAGAAAATCAAAGGCAGAAGAGAAAAAACAAAGACTGATGGAAAAGTATAGTCGGGTATACAGCTAAGTCATGGAGAAGAATTCTGTGATATGGGGTCCTCCAAACCAGTTGGGCTTTTCTTCCATCCACAATAACAATATCCGGTTAGTCTTCGAGGGGAACCGAGTATTATTATTTTTAATCAATTTAATTAATTTTTTACACCATTTTATACTCAAAAAATCTTAGATGATCCTAACCGATTGATATTCGAGCCAGGTTATTCGTTGAAAGATCGTGGATTTAGAAAAAAAAAAAAAAAAGAGTCGTCACACTAACTCAAAACGATTGCATGTCAGTCCAATCGAACCCGTCTAGCTGGTCGCTTCCCCATGCCCAAGTAGTCAATTCCCATCACATTTGATCCGTGGCATATGTACGAGGGAAGAGGGGCGTCCATTTTTCAACGAAAGTCTTCGTCTTCCACTGCATAATATCACATGCAGTTTGTTCGCTTCAGGGAATGACCAGTCCGCTCCTTTTGATTTGAGCTTGAGGACGACTTCCGGTCACTTCCTCGTGTAAAACGGAGCGAAGCAGTCTCACCGTCCCCTATACAGAATATGAGACACATTCTCAACAATTCAAGGTTTCGGGTGCTTTCCATGCAAGATCTCCATCGTGCTGTGGTGAAGTTTCCGCTAATGCCCGGCGAGAAAAGAACGAATAAGAGCATCCCCAGTGCCAGCCGGACGTCATCGTACTGACTGATGCATTTCCTGTGCACTCTTGACATCATACTTCTTTTCACTCGAGCGGGGACCGATACGCTTTCTCCATCATGGACCATTCCTAGCCTCCCTCCCGGGTCTCATAAGAAAAAAAAATGTTGATTTGATAATCGGGATAAGCCGGATGGGTTAGGTCCGTTAAGATGTTCGCATAAAACTTCCACAACGGGATTGTTCTATTTTTCATCCATGGTGCCGCGGAGTTGCTCGAATTGGATTGAAATTAGGAAAGGAGAGAGTGTTCGGTTTTGAAGAGAGACGATGATGGGGGATGGGGGGGAGCCTGTCGATGGAGAAATGTCATGAAAATGACGCATATGTGGCTCCTAAAAGATTGAATGTCACAATCTCCTCGTACGGACCATCAGAGTTGTCTTAAAAGTTTTTCTTTGAACTCTGTCCCTCAACATCTGAATTCATCCATTCCATACGTTTGCCCGCTGTTCTCGTTGTCTCGAATTGCCGCCCCCGTCTTTGAAATCTCAAATTAACTGAGCATTTCCGGCTTATCTGGAACACTTACAGTAGCCGAGATGTAAGTTCGGTGTGATCCTAAAGTCCTCATCTCGAAGAGAGACACAAAATTTCAATGGAAGAGGAGGATACCTGATGCGAAAAAAATACCATTGATGCATATATAAAAATCCCAAAAGCAACCTCTCTGTTTCTACAATTTACCGCACACTCACGAACACAAGATCACAGCAGGAAAGGAACTTTTTTGCTGTTCAAATCTGTCAAATCCAACAGAACATCAAAGTAAAAGGTTGTCTAGATGAATAGGAACTATGAGGTCCTATGTACAAGCTGATGAAAATGATCTTAACTGCCTCTTGCGATCAGCAGAGCTGGTTCTGTTGGGGCCACAGTAAACTCGAGCTGCCGGTTGTGATGAATTGAGAACCGTCTGGTTTGATCTCATTGTACGGAGGCTGCGGAATCTGGTTATGTAAATTTGCTGCCGCCATTAACAGGGGGGAACTCTGGGAATTGTCTGTCCACCTTATGTCGCCGATCTGGTTCTGGGCTTCCATGAGAGTGACCGAACACGAAGCCTCCTTATCAGACATGCTGCAGTCCGTTAGCCCCCAAGAGAAAACCCCATTCTCGATGAATGACCCATTGCTGTTATTGCTCGAACTCGAAGAATTACCAATGCCGTCCCAGAACCGAGGCTCGTCCAGCGGAAACGATTTCATCACAAGGCTCTCAGTTGGAACTGTCACTGAAGAAGGCGTGAAACCGACTGGGCTGGTGAGAAATGAGCTTGTGGACTGAGGGAGGATGGAAGGTATTGGGTTTGGATTAGGATTGAGTTCTGAATTCATCCCGAATGATTTACCAATCAGGGCAAGCCAAGGAGAAGGGGTCGAGACGGTCGAGCAGCTCGGAACTCTAACGTTGGTTGTGTAGTTGCCCATTGCCTGCAGAGGGTTGAAGCTGTCTTCGGAGTAGTAGTCTCTGCTGACAGCAGAGTTAGAAGCCATCGTAGTGGTATTGCTGCTAATGCACCCCATGGCTATGTCATCCTCTTGCTTCATCTGATATGCCTGTGGTGATGGCGATGATCTCCGCTCAGTTAGAGCTGAGATGGGCTTTGAGCTCTGAGCCTTCTCCAAAGATGTGGCTGACTTGCTGTCTCTATCATCTCCATTATCGACCTCCGACAGAGGTTTGTGGGTCACAGGGTCAATTCCCTTCTGCCTCAGCCTCTTCTTCAAGCACGAGTTCCACAGATTCTTGATCTCATTGTCTGTTCTTCCGGGCAAGCGTGCTGCAATCTGGGACCACCTGCCAGAAGGAATATCGAATTACAACTTGAATCGAATCGGATTGAATAGGCCCGAATGAATGTACTGAGGAAATCAGCCGAAATCTCACCTGTTTCCTAGGAGTGCATGGAGATCAATGATGAGTTCCTCTTCCTCCTGGGAGAATGTACCTCTTTTCAAATCCGGCCTGAGGTAGTTAATCCACCTTAGCCTACAGCTCTTCCCACACCTCTGAAGGCCTGCAAGCTCCATTAAATTACAATCTGAAAGGGATTGCGCAGGAGTGGAACTCCTAAGCATGATATCTCCTGCACGAACAAGTCGATTCGAGAAAGTTACCAGCTTGCTTGGGGACGGTGCTCCAGCAGCCGTGACCGTACTTGGTGATGTAATTTTGGAGCTTCTCGTCCTCCTCGGGAGACCAGAGCCCTTTCCTGAGCTTCTGCTTGTAACAGCAGGAGTGCCGGCCCATTTCCGGAGAACCCAACTGATCAACAAACTGCAAACGGCTGCTCTCTGCAGGAGAACTTTCCAACTGTGGGAAGTTTCTTGCTTCCTCTCAGGTTCTCGCCCGTGGAGAGAGTTCAAGGAGAAACGTCAGCAATTCCCACACACCCCAGAGAGACAGACAGAGAGAGAGAGAGAGAGGCTGCTTTGATTTTGATCTCTAGAAGAATAAAGATGTAAGCAGAGAGAGAGATTTGATGGGAAGTGGGAAGAAGAAGACGGCAGGGGAAGGAAACTGAAGTAAGCAGACAGATCCGGAAGGGCGAGTTCAATATTAATATAGGAGAGTGGCATGGAAACGTTGGGGGGGAATGCCCCCTTCTATTAATAAACGGAAAAAGTCCCATTCAATATATATATATATACATATGATATAAACTATATTTAATAATATAATAATAGATTAATTCACTAAATAATTTATTATATAATTTGAGATTTATCATTAATTTTTGGATACTAACTTTCAAAAATCTTAAAATTTGTACTTATTCTATTTCATGTTATCAGCTTTCCTTGAAGATAGGTCTCACTTAACATAATTTTTTCTACTCCTCAACTATTTTTTGTAATTATAAAGAAAATTTTAAGAACATATAATATAATATAAAAATTATTAATAAAAATTAAATCAATAAATCATAATTTTGACTAAAAATACGGTACCAATACCTTTTAATTTTTCTTTCCATGAAAAAATAATTTTTCATTGAACTAAGAAATTATATTATCAATTGCTTGCTCATTACTATTATGTATAACACCGAACTGGGAATAAGAAATTGTTTCACACGGTTTCATATCACAACCTTGAAGACCATAATTAAATTTTCAAAACAACTACTTATCGATACATTAAGATAAAACTAATTAAGTTTCAAGCCCGATAATAAATGTACCGAGAGATAAAAACGCTTTCAACAATGGATATTCTCCGAAAGAAGCAGCTTATTCGATTTGCTCCGAGAAAAAATAGGGGGGATTATATGTGCAATTAGGAGTAGTATTACCCACCAATGAGCACGTGCCGAGTGGATATATAATAATATTATATACGAGGAAAATAGCATCGAATTTCCATCCTCGTGTATGATTACATAAGAGGCCTGACAACGGCATAATAGAGTAGTAGTCGTTTTGACCACGATCAATAGTTAGTTTTCTCGACTTGTTATAATATGAATATTTTATATTATTACAGTAATTAATATGTATATATATGTATACACACACGCACATATATGTATGTATAGGAATATGAATATGCACACCAAAAAAAATTGTGTTATTTCTCTTGGCCTATATATGTATATATAGATGTATTCTATTAATTATTTTCTATTTTTCGCCACTCGCACGGATCTATAATTTCTTCAAGGGATAGGCTGAACAAATCTTCTTCTATTTATTACTTGATAGGACAATTTTTTAGAATTTAAAATAGAATAAAAGATAAATAAATTAATAAATATAAAAAAATTTTATAATAATTATTAAATTTATAATTTTTTAATTATTAAATCAAAAATAACAATACCTTAAAAAAAGATCGGAGTTGAACTTTAAAATTTTCCCCTAAAGTTACCAGAAGAATGTCTGAATTTTCGAGAGAGAGAGAGAGGGGTGGGACCCGCATGGAGCGGCCGTATGACATTTCGACGCTCCCGACCGACAGTCCTGCAGCCAAGTAATTCAACCCTCGTGGAGGGTTGAATTCAATTCAATCCATACAAAATACTATTAATAATTTAATTTTATCCCATATTCAAAAAAAATTTTAATAACAAAAGATAAAATCCAAACCATTTAAGAGAAAAAAAAGTTGAACCACTTTGAATTATATTCTTCATATTAGCCGTGATTAAATTATTGATAGCTAGATGAATAATTACAGTAAAAATATTATATATTTATCATTGTTTGCAATTAAATTTTACGTATTTAAAAATAAAAATTTCAATCATTTATGTTTTGTTTAGTATCATACTCGAGCCGTAATTCTAAGAATACAATGACGTGATCGTTATCTGGTGACATATCATAATAACTTTACAATAAGGTACTGGCATAGCATGCTGGCATTGCAAATTTGTCTGATATGATGAAAATTCTACCGATATGTCATGCCACGTGGCATATTGAATACCACATTAGTAGACTGTTAAAATTAGGATTCAATTACGTTACGAATTTAAATATATAACTCAAAGATTTATTTTAAAATATATAAAATTTAAATCATATATCTATATATATATATATTGTTTATTGCGAGCGGTCCCATGAGCTAGTAAGCAGAAGAAGCAGATAACTCTCCATGTGTATGCGTGTATGTGTATATATATATATATATATATATAGTGAGGAATCAAGTTGATGATTAATTTGCAACGAGCTGACGTGCGCCGGCGGAAGAGATTCCTCTTTGTTTCCCTCTTAGTAATAGGATCCCTCTTTATCTTATGTATAATTAATGATGAATGGGATAATAGAAGGCATTCGGCATATCCCTTATGTGAGGTAATTTTCGTTCATAGTAAAATGAACAATCTTGAATATAAATTAATAAAAATATTTATTAGAATTTATAATATTATTTTTATTTCAAAACAATCGAAAAATAAGATGTATTTGTTTGATTATTTATGAGTTTAAAGCTTAAACATAGGAAAAGGGCTAATATTATACACTGTTCAGTCAAATGTATACATGTGTCTTTTCAATTATGAGAGATATTTATAGATCCGTAATAAGATAATGGAAAGATAAAGTTGTGCAAAAAGTTTTAGTAATATGGACCGGACTTAAGTCGGGCATATATATATATATATATAATAATGTCAAGATACCAAACTCGGATCCATTTACGATGTACATAGCTTGTCGCTTGGCAGCACCATTATGAAGGGCTGCTTGACCTTAACAGTGTCTCAGTTCACAAGCCCAACAAGTAATGCACCCCCAAATTATTAATCAATATAATCTTTTTATTATCCCATACGATATAAAAAAATGATAAATGACAGAAGGATAATCCAAAAAACAAATAGATAATTCTAAGTCCTGTATATATATATATGTATATGTATATGTACACACACTGGTGAGCTTGTCAAATGCCAGCACATGAATGATTCCCCCCTGGCTTTAGCCAGTCAACCATCGTGTCTCTTCACGGCTCCAACATATTCATTCTTCACTGATTAAAAGCCATCCGAAATGGGCGGCAACAGTGCACCTTAACAGAGCCATCCACTGCACCAGGTAGCCCTGTGCGTCTCTGAATTATTGCATCTGTCGAAGTGATTGCGGGATCCAAGAATCTCGAGAACAGAAGCGATCGGGAAGAGCAACATCGCCGATGGTTCCGAGACTTCTTTCGAAAATCTAGCTAAAACACATGCACGTTTTCTTGGGACCGTATAGCGAACACCTAGCCCGGGTAGGATTGATCGCTCGAGAGTTGAAATCCATCCTTTGAGTTGATTGAACGTGGGACGATGTCGGTCGTCTACTTGAATTCCGGAACCCCCTCTTCCGAGGTATGTGTGAACGTATGGGAGGGAAAAGACACCTTGCATGTTCCCAAAATCGTCCTTATAGGACGAATCCAAGAACGAGGGTGGGTGCGTGTGTGTACGCTGAGCCGAGAGATTCGTGTGTGGGTGTTGTCGAAAGGACACTCAAATCATAGATATATATCGGTACGACCTCGTGGCCCCCTTCCAAGTGAAAGGAAGAACAGTGACATTCGGGTCGACGGCCAGTGTGAGACATGCTGAGGTACATGTGTAGCCCAGCAAAACTAAGATCTAAGCAACGTCCTCCTCATATGAAATTAAAATTTTATATATTCGATTCTTATAGGTTACCAATAGCCTGATTTCTCTCTCTCTCTCTCTCTGTGTCTCATCCAAACAAAAAGTTCGTACGCCTTCTCTTGTGTGTATATATAGTAGTTATAGATGAACTTGGCAGGTGTTCCAAGTGCCTGCCTCGGTACGTCGAAAAGGAGGTTGTTGACCCACGAATAATTGTGTGACGGTGGCCTATAATAAGAACAATATAGTTCCTATAAAATTAAGGATCACATTATATTGTCGTATATATACATGTGTGTGTGTGTACCGATGATGAGTTGAGACACGACCAGAGGGTGTGGGCGGTCCACATCCATTGCTCACACACGAGTGCCTGTGTGGCACTTTTGCTCGAGTGCGAATAGAGATTTATTAGCCAGCCTAAAAGGGAGCGTGGTGTATGAACGATGAAAAAAAATAAAAATTGAATATACACATATATACGTACATGCATATATAATATTCTTATATATAGTTTGACATTAGTGAAATATCATCGCATCACATATATGTATCATGTAACGTGATAGGCTGTGATTTGATCGATTTCAACATGATTCGTACCATGCCCTTGAAAAGAGAAATCGTTGATCGTATCGGCGCATGCATGCCCCACAAGTCGACTTGCCAGACCAGACCAGACCAGACCAGACCGTTGGCTCTACATCATTGTGAGATGAGGTGTGATGATACGTTCGAGTATCATAAAACTCGGTGAATGCACCTGGCCGGAACCTCCGACATGAATGGAGTTGGGAGCCGGCCCGGTCGGCGGCATTATACGCATGCATCATATGTCGTATCTTCCATGACGGCTCGTTCCAGCGATGACTAGGCTGTCAAGCCCATGAATATCCGATCCCGGATCTCCCGTGGGGAAATAAAAACAACCGGAATTTAATGTACGCACAGTACATACATATATATATATATATCTGTGTGAATAATTGGGGAGCCATGATATATAAATAATAGAAAAGGTAGATAAGGTACTTCTGGAGTTGAGATATGATATGAATATGTGTGTTGATAATACAAACTGAGCCCACTCATGACTCCACTACTCCTAATAAGGTGGGGGAGGGGACACTGTCCCTCAATCATTCCAACCCCCCCTCCCTCCTTATTTAAGGTTCATGCAAGTAAATGCCAAAAAGTGGCCGAAGAAGATGAAGTACATGTACATGTGTATGTGTATATGTACATGTGTGCGTGTGTGTATATATATATATATATATATATATATTCCCAGTTTTATTATGCACATGAGGATAGAGATGTTAAACGGGCCTGGTTGACCCGTAACCGGACTGTTCGAACCTGGAACCGGCTCGGACTGCTCCTAACCCGGCCCATAACTGTTCTTATTGGGTTAAGGTGGTTACGGGTTAGTTCAGAAATATGGATCCATTTAACCGTAATCAGCACGGATCGTTATTATGCTGAACATGCTTGGAACCAATGAAAACCGGCACAGACTGCCAAAAATCCTACAAATCAATAGTCGGGTTTTCCAATGCTTGGAGCCATTGGAAAACCCGATGGCTCGATTTGCTTTCACATTATTGAATCCGTCATGAGCTCACAAGCAATCGAGTTCGTTTCTATCCAAAAACTTAAACCGATAGGTGGTAGCACTCAACCTTCTTATGGGCCCACAAGTTCTCTCTTAATTGTCCGATGTGTTATCGTATTCTCTACACCTGCCATCACCTGACAAAGCGATCCACTTTACCGTGTGCTATTGAACATCCGCCATCAACGATTGTTCACAAGCTGGATTTTCTTCTTCCGGTCTCAGATGAGAAGAAAACCTAACCATAAGTCGGATAATTTTCTTCGGTACTTGGGCTTATATCAACTGACTATGAGCTGAACTTCCAAACTTAGGTTGGGCAAAGTATGAGCCCATTAGCGTTGATACTATATTGAATTCGTTATGAGCGCATAAGGGATTTCAGCTTATTTTCACCTAAAGGTCTACACTGACAGATGGCGGTGTCCAACTTTCTTATAAATTTATAACGTTCCTCTTATTTTTCTTATTTGGGATCGTATTCTCTATACACGTATTTGCTCTGGACGAATACACAGGTCTAGAAGTCCGATCAGCTTCTTGGTGTGTGTGTGTGTGTCTTGGTACTATATCGGCATCGCATGAGACTCCAAGTTCAGTCCACTCGGATCATCTTTCCCCTTGTAATGAAAGGAAGAGTCCTCGAGGACTCCATTATCACTGCTTGATATTCGACTCTGCATATTTGATTCTGAGCCCGGGTCCCATGAACCGACTGACCCAGATTCCGAGGCGAATACAGAGCCATTCCCTCCACCGATGTTCCTTCCCATCCGTGTCGGTGAGCATCGTCGGGTCAGATGACAAGGAACCCTAATTAATGATGAGAGACTTGTGAATACGCAAAGCTCTCTAACGACATGCCACATTCTCATGCAAGAAAATGTAGTACCCACCCACCAAAAGGCATAGGCATAGGCATAGGCATAGACTTAGGGGTGTTTGGATGGGTACCATGGTCATCAATCATCATGGAGCAATAACGCTGTGGAGCCATGTCTCCTGGCTGTATGTATTATACATCAGATCCCTTAAAACTCAAAAAAAATAAATTAAGAATGAGAAAAAGAAAGGGGCAAGTGAACGTCAACCATCCAATCAGTACCGAAGCCACGAACCGCACAGCGCTTCCACGTATCCACCACCACCACCACCAGCAGCAGCAGCAGCAGCAGCAGCCGGACGGGGTCTAATATTATTACGAAAAACATGGAAATTAAAGGGGGGGTTTGGTTCTTCGGGGAAAATTTTGCAGTGGCCAATCATAGCCATTGATTTGTATGGGGACATTCATGCACCATCCGATTCCGACGCGTCCGGGGTAAGATCCTTTTTTCCCGTGGAAGGAGGGCCCATAACATAACATCTACACACAATTCCACAAAAAGGGAAGTGTGGGCCTTCGGATCCTGTCGACCACTTGATGGGGGGAGCCCACTGATCGGTACCAAGATCAGTTTTTCCATTTTATTGCCCCCCTTCTGCCATGACTTTGGAGGTATTTCGGGCCTCTTCTTTCTTCTTTTTAGTTTTTTTTTTATATTGATAGTATTTGATGGCGTAATAATCAATTAATCCATCGGACGGTGTATTATACCATTCGGTGCCTGCCATTAATCCCCAGATATTGACTACCGTGGGTTTTCGAACCCAAACTTGACATACTGCTTGTCGCCAGTTTATCAGGAAAATGTCCTCCATGAAAGCAGGGGTATTTCGGGCATCAAAGGCTCGATACAGTCAGATGATTGAAAAAACCAGTTCGAGAAGTTCACCACCTTCTGCACCCGAAGAAAATTCCTATGATACCTTCCCGATAGGTTTTGAATGAGCAGATCGCCGCAAGATCAAACATTTCGGTGTCAATCTCTTGATGGTTACCATGCGTAGACCTTTCGAATTGGACAGTACCTGAAGGCACCAAAACCCTGCTTTGATTCTAGTGCATGGAATTTTAAGTTTAGGATGATTATTAAACTTTCAACTACCATGATTATTATTATTATTTTTTTACTAATTTACATATCGAGATATGATATTATTGCATGTATGAGTGTATGTATATATATTAGGAGGGGAAGGGGGATAGGATAGTGCATGTGGATTGAATGGTTGGTCATGTCATGGCCTATCCGACACAATCATGCCCCTAAGATAACGTATGTTAGGATGAATTTGGGGGGGATACACCTAATTACCCCCCTCACCCCCACCACAAATCGGGTTCTTAATTACTACTATTTGGTGAAGGCAACTTGACTGGGGGATATAATTAACGATGATGAAAGTGATATCGGGTGAGATAGATAAGATGACATCACTCAAAACAGTGATTGTCGGCACAACCCCCTCCAACCCCAACTTCTTTAACCACGATTTACAATACCAATATGGTATTTGATGATGAGCTATTGGTGAAATTCGGTGTCCCTGTCCCCCCCGCCCTAAATGGCGAGCTGCATGCAAGCCCTCGACAATGCCTTGAGATGCACAAATGAAGGTGGATTGGCCATATCACAATGATTAGTAGTGGGAAGTGGGGGGAGAAAAAAAAAGAGAGAGAGAGAGAGAGAGCTTTCAGAGCTTTTCCTTGTTTGACTTAATTCCCCAGTCCCCCCTCAAAAAAATGAAAATTTCCCTTTTCATCATTATTTCTTTCTTTTTTTTTTTAATTGTAGAGAGAGAGAAATAAACTTATCCAATTGCATAATTTCTCAAGGGGATGGGATGCACGACCGTGATGCAAACAAAGCTACTCATGTTCAAATTATGTGATATGGGTTTATTACTCCATGAAATATCTATCCACTCCATCTTTAAGTGGGATTGGATCATCCACGAGGAATGCTCCATGATGTTGCGTATCAAGATTGGGATCCGGGTCAGTTGCCTTGGGATATTTTGGGAGTTTCCATTGTCGTAAAAGTTGGGGGAAATAGTGGTAAAATTAATTCTTGTAAATTTTCCCTGTGGGTTGGGGAAACATTTTTTTTTTTTCGAGAGAGAGAGTCATTAATGTATCCACTTTGGGTCAATTCAATTAGATTGCAATGTTTGCTCCAAGATGCTGTTGTCGAGCTTCCCCTTGGGTCGGTCCACCTCTTCCCCCAACCCCCCACCGCCATCCCTGCTCTTCAAATACTAAAAAAGTGTATGCATACATATATATATATATATATATGATATGAATTCATCCGGTCTTCTACTTAGGACTCTATGATCTGAGTGAAACGTAAGCCAGCACAGACGTGGAATTTCGTAAATCCGACAACTGCTCCTCATGGCGCCTGCTACATATTTATTACATGTGAAATTAATATTATATTGTATTCGGATAGCAAGAAGTGCATATTGTAACAATCGGATCAGTTCGGGTGGGGAGCCGAAAAAGCATATAAATATAAATAAATATATATATATATATATAATGCCTGGATGGATGATGTGGTCAAGATCCGTATCGGATTGAAAAAGCAAGTAACAAATTTATGGAGATGGTGACCGCTCAGAGAAAGGCCACAAGGCTTCATTTATTTCTCCTTGCCTGCCTTTTATGCTTTCTGGAACAATATTATTAGAGATAATGTTTATTATAGTAAAAAATTAAATATTTAATAATAAGATAATATATATATAAGTTAATATATTATAATTTGATTGAAATAAATTTAGATATTTTAAATATGTTAATTTTTTATTTAATTATTTTTTCTAGATATAAATAGATATATTATCTTATGTATTTAGTGAATTCGAATATTATAATAATACTCTTATAATTCTGATCTTTTGATCACTATATATTTATATTATTTTCACTCTCATCATCATGTTATATTTTAGTTATAAAAAGAAAATACAAAAAAATGAAAAATTAATTATTTTATAAAATAAAAAAAGAAGAAGAAAGAAAAGAGAGAAAATTCTCTGAATGTATTGAAGAGTTAAAAATAAATGAATAGATAGAGATGTATTATTGGACCGTACGACAAGGGCATCGCGATCCACACGGATGGGTTACCCTAACCCACCTAATTTTATTTGTTTCCAAGAAATTTTATAATTTTGTGCGATAGTATCAACGGAATAAGAAGTAAAAGAAAAATGAAATTTGCGCACTACAGTCGGTTTGAGCATTGATTTCTTATTTTTCTTGAGATCTCTACGGCGATGAGGTAGGTGGTTTCTAAAACACGAGATTGTAAGGCGGATCATAGCCACCAGCTTGGTCGAGTCACGGACGGTCCCCAGGAACTGCTCTGTACCGAAACTCGGTACAACAGATCGATCGGCCACCTCCCACCTGACTTCACTAATGATTGAGCAAGCTGGAAATCTCCAACCGAAAATCATTCTACAGAAGTCAGAGTTAATCGGGGTGGGGGGGTTTGATATTTGATTGCGGGGGTGGGGCGTGGTCTGGGGGGAAATGGAGTGGATGAAATGAAACCAGAACAGAGACGGAGACAGATACAGAGAAAGAAGGAAGGAAAGAAGGTCTAGAGGGGAAATTGTGATTAATAAGAGATTCTCTAATCAGAATGCCATTTTGGAAACCTGAAGCAAGAGCGACAGGCATCTAATGTAAATGTAATTGATATGATCTGCATACATATTCGTTCCTCTTTTGGATCACAATTTGCGAGAGGGCACACATTAATTTCATTTATCTCCTCTTCTTTTGTATGTGCAACCCCCCCTTTTTTGTTTTTTCTTTTCGACAGAGACAGAGACAGAGGATGACAACCCATTGACAAAGAAAGATCAATGATCACCGCCCATCTAGAAGAAAATCAATGATGACAATTATTAGTTTCACTTGGATTAGGCACATTTTGCTTCCAAAAATCCTCCACCATCATTTTGTCCTTCCAAAATCTAACAGATTTGGTAATTTAATTGTATTTAGATTAATTAATTCTATTAAATACCATAAAACTCTTATAATTATAAATCAACCCAACTTATAAATTCAATTTTTTATTTTATAAAAAAAAAAACCTATCACATAAATGGTTTCTCTCCTCCCTACGGTGCCATCACTATGGTGTTTATTGACTAAAGCACTAACATGCATAAGTGAGAGAGGTCCATCATGATTAGAGTTCCAATCGATCGTGGTACAATATACAGTGTTGTTTCGGAATGATATAGGGATTTCCTTGGTCCCATCTTTTGCAATGTTTTCAATTTCGCCGAGATCCGTCTACAGCTGTAAGGAGAAGTGCCCCCCTAGAGTAAGATTTTTACCAACAAGAAAATAAAACCTGGAAAGTCTGGAAGGGAGTTCGCAAGTGGAGGTTCTGATCGCCCTTCTCTATCATTGATTTAACTAACAATTTTCTCTGGGGGAAGATGAGATAAAAGAGTGTGGGGGGAGCAAAATCGATAAAATCAAATCTAAAACTCATTGTAATTGGGTGAAAATAATATTATTATATTAGACTTTATTTCTCAATCCTACCTTTGTAGACTATCATAATAAGCTAATTATATATATATATATATATATATTACCAGCATCTTTCCATGGATTAGGATGTGTATGGTAATAACTTTTGAGGGCTCACTTTTCTGTTGGTTACCGTTAAGATTGTGTTTAATTAATAAATTAATGTTTAATTAATGAATTAAATGTAACAAAAGTAGAACATGTCGACTAGGATGTTCTGTTAAGATCCACAGAACACAATATTTTATAGCACCAACAATCAAGTAATCGAGCTGCTTGATTGAGGGGAGAAAGGAACTAAATATTTTATCCAAAAAGACAGAGTTTATCAGGGGTAATAAGAAGGATTAGGGCATCGAGGGGGGTTAATCATCTTTAACCTCATCACTTTGAGATAGAGTAGACTGTGGTATTATTATTATTATCATCATCATTATTAACCAGAGCTTTTTGTTCGTGTTGACAGTTGAAACAATTGAATATATTATATATATATTTTCACTGTACACTAGTTAATTCTGCTATGCAAATGCAGTATATGTATATATATATATATTTCACTATACACTAGTTAATTTTCACTGCTGGGAGTGACGGGATCCAATATACTGCTGAATCAGGAGGAAGTAATCGCTAAGCACAGATTAGCCTAATAGCAGCCCAATAAGCACAGAATACTCAAAAGTAGTAATCCGATTACCTGGATCAGTATATTAGCTGACAACTTCACTTTTCTTGTCTCTCAGCGAGCAAAACGCAGGGTCAGCCACGTCCCTATTCTGGTAGATCACTGCACAAGTAAATAGGCGAGTTTTTTGTGAGCTTTAAACACCGACGTGAACTAAAACAAGGTGATTTTTCCGGCCAATTATAGAGTTGTTCATTGTACACAAAAGCTCTATGTAAGGTCTAGTGGATTGTAAATATTGCCACTGCGCCGCAGTGAGAGAACAGAATTTCTGCTCTCAGAGAGAATGTACATGGTAGCTTGTGTTCTCAGTGAAGAAACTGCAGACGTGCTCAATGCATGAAGCTGGGCCTTTGCTTTTCTACAGTTCCCTTTAGCTCAACACGGAAAAATATGATCCAAGGCCGGTACTTTGAATTTTCCGTTTCAGAAACTGCTGACCTGCCCAAAGCATGAAGCTGGGCCTTTGCTTTTCTACAATTCCCTTTAGCTCAACAAAGAAAATTCCACCCTCACTAGACATAAGCCCTGGTCCTGCAAAACTATGTGCTCTCTGTTTCTACTTTCTTTATGCCTCGAACCAAGAGAATCACTTGAAATGGGTGATCTAAACATTGGGCTTTCAGCATCACCTTGTGTATCCACGATATTTTCAGAGGATGGACTATCAATGTCTCTTCTCTGGCCCTGATGTCTTCGTGATGCAGGACTATTAGTGTCTTCTCTCTGTCTCTGATGTCTTCGTGATGCAATACTGGACTATTAGCATCTTTCTGCTGATCCAACTTACTTCTCGCAGGGTGCAAGAGTAGCTCTTTCTCTATGTTAGTGCTCCTTGGATCAATGCTCTTCCCGCCAATCCTTGAGTGGATGCTGTGTAAGCCTCCCTCATTGGCATTGGAACAATGTGGGCCTGATTTTTCTGTAGCAGGTGTAATTTTGTTCTCATGAGATACTTGCCAGATCCTATGCTCATTTCTTTTCAGCTGTACTGAAACTTTAAGTTGTTCTGTCCCTGCACTCCCTTTCACTACATCGGATTTCCAGATTATATAAAGGATTCTCAGCATTTTCTATGAATGAATCATTGACATCTTCTTGCAGGACATGATGGACAGGCAATGCCCCATTGATGATATCTGCATGCTGACCTGGCTTACTTGTTTGTTTGGGGATATTGTAGTCTGGAGTAGACAACATTGGATTGACGATACTCCCATTGACTGAGACTGGACATGGCGAAAAACAGAACCACCCGAACATGATTCCTCAGCAGTAACAGGGTTTTGCCTATCAGATCGCTGCTGATTCTTCTTCTCATATTTTTTTGGTGGAACCGAAATTTTACATGGCTCAATTTGAGAACCCTTCTCCCATTCTTACTTCTTTTGCAGGTTGAGGGACAATCGTTGTCAGCACCCTGCAACCCGATGTACCAACCCCTCTTGAAAGGAGAGAATATTTTTTTCTCCCAGATTCTACTGGAAGCGGATGGCACTCCATGTTTTACTGTGTCTTGCTTCAATTTAGTTGGTGCTCTTCTCCAAGTCAAAGATCTGGTTGATGGTTTCTTCTTTTGCACAAACAGGACGTTTGGAGTCTGTTTCAATTGTATCCAACTTCTGTCTATGCTTGACTGCTCTAGCACCAATTTGCTTCGCACCTCCCTCAAACTGCACTGCATTGCCATCGACTTCAAGGGTCTGTGAGTTATGCTTTTATTTGCTTGGTGAACAGACATTTCCTAGCAATTCCCAGGGCTTCATCCTCAATGCCTCACTTTTCCCATTCACAGTATATTCAGCCTTGTCTACAGTCCTAGACACAAGCGCTTCCCTGTTCCTTTGCAATCGTAGATGGAAATTTGTCTCCAATTTGACTCTGTATGTTTCTCTTCCATCCTTTTATCCACAAGCCCAGATGTCCCTTCGAAGAAGTTACTAGGCTGAGTGGGTCCTGATGTTTTCTTGACTGATGATTCAACCACAACTCCAATTGAAAATTTTATTCATTGACTATGTTGATGGCAGTTACTACCAAAACTTGGAACCACGCTCATCGGATCCTGTTACATACATATAGACGAGGTGTGACCCTTGTGTGTTGTACGGTTGTAACAGTGCATACTAGATTAACAATAGTTGTTCGTTTTGCAAAGCACCTCAATATCCAGTCGTTTTTCTATCTTTTAAATGCAGATGGACAGGGACAATGTCAAAGAGCGAAGTGCTATTAAACAGCATTATTTTCATCTTATGAGCATGAAAACAATATTATTAGGAAATTTAAAAATTCATCCCACAAGCTGAAACTCAAGATCATTCGGAACTCAACAGTAAACTGATCCTTGGGGAAAAAAATCCATAGCACGATCAGAGGAGCAAGAAAGCGCACACTTAGGCTGCTTCAACGAGACGATAAGAACCCATCTCAGAAAGTAGGACTCGAAGCACATATAATTGCTTTTACTTGACAGGGTAAGCTATGTAGCAGACAAGATGTGTCAAACGGCTGTTTTAACAAGATCTTCATAATTGATTCATGTCTCGTAAATTTTATAATAGACAAGTATCAATAAAGATAGCGTAGCAATCGGATGCTCGACCCACATACCTATGCATCTCAACCTCATTAATGGTGGAAACTTCTAAGGTTGATCAGTGCTCCGCGGAAGCAAACTTTAGAAACGAATTTGAGAGCTGGAACAAAAGTGACCTGAGGATGGAATCCCTCAGAAACGGACCCAACGAGCCACAACACAGCCACATTTCTGAATTTAACATCAGATTAAAAGAATAACGATCGGTGGATCCAATTCACTGAAGCAACTGATCCATCTGAGGGAAAACAGAGCTAATAGAAATCCAAGCTTAAGTGTGAGGATTCACGAGATACGTGAATCGACCATGCACGAAGAAGCTCGCAAGGGAAATCAAGGCAAGTGAGAGGAAGTAAACTCACCGGTCCTCGTCCGGCGGTCGGACTTCAACAATGCAGGTCATGAGAGCCCTCGTTGGTAGAGAGCAGACACTCGGAGCAGTGGAGGAAAAGCTTCGGGAATGAGCCGGAGGGGAAGAGGGAAGGGATCCTCAGGAAAACGTGGAGTGAATGAAGCGGGAAACAACTCCTCGAAATGCGAGCTTTGATCGTGGGACGACGGGAAAACGAGCCGCCCGTATCTAACGAATTCCTGGGTGCGCAGTGCGCACCAGTGGACTTGCACGCTTCGCGCCTTCTGCAATCCCAGTACGTACGGTTACAGTACTCCATTTTGACACGTGAAAATCACATATATATATATATATATACGGACTGAACATCTTTCAGAGTCAGAACTCTGCGTTTTCCTTAAATGCCTCCTGGTGTTCCAAAAGCTAATATTATTTCCTTAAATAGAAAGCAGGCCGTGGGCCTACAAGATACGAGGAAGAAAAGAACAAAGAGACAAGAATTTTCATTGACAGAAGCCGAACTTAGTGCCTAGTAAGTTTATGCCATGATTGCGATAATTCTCGACCGGGTCATGATGGAAACAAGAGAAGGGTCCTTAAAAGTTTTACTGAAGCAAAATTTAACAGCTTTCATCACGTCAGCAAAATTCATAGATAATCAAACTGATGACTTCAAGACCATTCTCCAACAATCAGGTGTCAGAACGCGGAGGCAAAAGATGCATATGACTGTGGAAGTATGGGGATCAGATAATATAACTAAATGCTGATGAAGAATATCCTTGGGATGAGATCAGTTTCCCAGGCCAACAAACAGAAGCAAAGCCTAGTAACTCCTGCCCCAGTAGCTCCACTTCTTTGCAGGCTTTCCCGAGGCAAAGCACTTCGTACCTGAAGATAAGACAGGCGTTCAACGTGTAAGTAGCAGTTCCCAGACTTGAATCTAACGGAACTTCACATCTTTGTTATGTAATGGGATATACTAATAGACATCAGCCATTTAATTTTCAAAAAGATTGATCTTTTCAGAGAGGCCATAGACAAGATTAATGTGAAAGTCAAGAGCAAATTATCTATAAATGATAGGAGAGATTATTGTAGATTTTGGTGAAGGAAGTGGTGGGGTTGGATGGCCCCTGATCAGCATAACAATGACTGAAATCTCATTTGATTGCTACAAAGAAAAATGACTGGAATACCTTCAGGGAGTTCTGGCTGATCAAATGGAGAACAGAGTGTCTTGGCCGCACCCATCTCACCCTTGGTTCGTGCTTTTACATCCTTCTCCACCTCCTAAAAGACCAATAATCCACAATTACCTCAATTACAAACAAACAAGATGGAAGGATGTGCACATGGATCACATTAAATCATACCTCCTCATCACACCAAGGAGCTAAGATCATTTTCTTTTGGCCAAGTGCTTCCATGAACTCTTCCCAAGTTCTGGCAACCTCAATGCAAGCATCTCGTTTTTGCTTTGCAGCATCGAACAGGCTCTGCTGAATATCTTCAAGTATCTGATTCACTTTCTCAACTAATTCGGCACGTGGTATGTCAGTTTTGGCAGAATTGTCACGACGAACAGCACGGACCTGAAGTAGAAGTAAAAAAGATTATGCACTATCTGGAATTACTTCCAAAGAGTTATTTTAATAACTTGTTATTTATTCATTCATTGGTCAATGAGATGTATCTTTTTGTTTCTAAAATGGAATTAGACATTTTGAAAATCAATACAAGAGACAGTGTCTGCTTTAGAAGAAAATAACAGAAAAAACAAAAATGTGTATCCTGCCAATTGTTTACTAAAGCCCAATTTTTAAAATGAGATTCGAACTTGATTTTGGAATTAACTAAAACAACTAGTTGTTGTGCTTTCATAAGCAAATATTCAAGTCAATTTCCGAAAGGTAACAAGGTATTTCTCCCATTGGCAAGCCTAAGAAAGGATATGATACAAAAACAATTTTACCCACCTGATTGTTAACAAAGTCCTTGGGACCAATTTCAATTCTCAGAGGAACACCTTTCATCTCCCAATGCGAGTATTTCCAACCTGGCGAGTAGTTATCTCTGAGATCAGCCTCCGCCCGAATTCCAGCTTCACACAAGGTGTTGACAGTTGCAGTACAAGCATCAAAGATCCCTTGTGTATCTGCATCCTTGTATGGAACAGGAACCACGACAACTTGCACAGATGCCACTCTAGGAGGAAGCACCAACCCCTTGTCATCCCCATGAACCATTATCATCACCCCAATCTGAAGCATCCAGAAAGAGCAAGACTTCAAGATCAAAACAAAGAGATTCACTTTCTTAAATGGCCAATGTTGGCCATGCTACCCCCACAAAGCCAAGAATCCAAGTTAAAGCTTAGTCGCAAAACCCGTCTACTAAAGAAGGTTTGACAAGTCAATGGAATCATGTCATGATGACTTAGTTAACCCCTTCAATCACTTTGATTAGCCCTTGATTGGACATCAGACTGGCAAGGCATTGATTCACAGATCCAACCAAGAGATCAATAGCTCGGTTATTTAAAAATAGTCAAACTATACCAGATTATTAGACATTAAAGTCACACAGCTATAATTCATAGTAAAAAGCTTGCCATTTGCATCCTGTTTTGGGTTAAACTCCCAGTTCATTGTATTTCAGATTGGCTTGGCTTACACCTGTGTCTTGACCCACTCAACAATCATACAAGAACAACTGAAGATATTCTTCATTAAAACTGGGAATAAATTTCTGGGCATGCCAAAAGAACAGTTGCAAGTTATAAATATTTAACAGTTAGTGTACAATACCGTCCGAGAGCTGTAGGCCCATGAGTTCTGCCACACCATGGCTTTCTCACCCTTTTCATTCTCAAAGTTGATTTCAAACATCTTTGCGAAATTCTGACCAAGGCAGTGTGAAGTTGCACCTTGAATACCACGACCAGTGTTTGGAATAAATGCCTGGAGAAGTAAAAGAGCCAAGAGTATCATCATATATTAACAGTCTAATTTAGGGGAAAAAGGTTGCAGATCCAGAAAAAGAAAAGAGGAAAGATTCTTATAGTCATGTTACTTCCTCTGTACCTCCACACTTGTAGTGTAGTAACCACCAGCAAACTTCTCCAGCTCACTTTTCTTCCCCTTTATAACAGGAATAGCTAGGAATTCCTCATATATGCGCCTGTATAGTTCCAATATTTCAAGAACCTGAAAATTGTCGCACATTAGGGAGCATTCTCTCTTTTTTCTTTGAGTAATAGTTCACATATTGCTTCAAAATGACAAGAGACTCATAGAACCAGTATAACAGAGTGTATATGACGGTAATTTCTCCACCTGCATATTTCTCATAAACAATTTTGTAAATATTTTTCCATAAATTAATGACTAATGACAATCTGAGTCAAGAATAAAACCATGATACAAAGATGTGCATCCAATGATAGTTATTCCACTTTTACACATTTCACATTGAAATATTTCTGAGTGGAATATTCATCTATAGATCTATGTACGAAATGAAATCCAAAACTAATTTATCATAAAACAATTTCCGCTGTCTAGTCTACTATCTTTTCATAGCACAATAGCAGCTACATATCAGCCCAAATCATAATACTACATAACACACCTCTGTATCAGCCTCTTCCTTGGTTGCAAAAGCAGTGTGACCTTCTTGCCAAAGAAATTCACGACTCCTATTATCTCAAGGTGGATTAGATTAGCAAACATACTGCTAATAAGCCAGAATAAAAAAAAATGAAATCAATGAGATTCATGAAGGGTCCCAAAACTATTTGACTTATTCAGTGATTGTAAATTCCTTGTTGGAAGATGATCTCCTCACAAACAGGACCAAAGGAAAAAGGCTCATACTTTCCATTAATTAAAGAGAGCAATCAAGGAAAGCGCTAATTATAATACAGAAATTAGAATCTCTTTGTCCTTTTAGCCAACAACTGAAACAACTTAAAATGGAAAATCATTTCAGCAATTACCTGATAAAGGGAGTAGGATTACTGAACTCCCAGCGGACAACATTGCACCATTGATTCAGTTTCAGGGGCAAGTCTCGGTGTCCTCTAATCCATTTAGAATAGTAGGGATACATCACAGTTTCACTAGTTGGGCGAATTGCAATGGGCACTTCAAGATCAGATTGTCCGGATTTTGTTACCCAAGCAACCTAGAAATACATGAAGGCTCACTCCCACCTTCAAAAGTGATGTCTTCCTCTATTTTATCTAAGATAAGCTGTTTGGAAGTTATTTTCTCTATGTTAAAATTGAGCTACAGTTTCTTACCTCTGGGGCAAAACCTTCTATATGGTCCTTCTCCTTCTGTAGTACAGTAGGAGATACAAAGAGAGGGAAGTAACAGTTCTTAATTTTCATTTTCTTGATTTCTGCATCGAAAAATGTCTGCATATAGAAAACACCAAGTGACAATTAAATGAATGAACCACATCATACATCAGATTTACAAAGTTGAAACTATCCATACAAGCACACTACAAGTAAAAGAAAGATGATAAAGTGAAAGGTATCTCAGGGAGACAGGATGTTGTCACATAAGCTAGAATATGAGAGAAAAACAGGAAGCAAGAATTTTTTAGAAGTAAAAACAAGTCAAATACTCACTTGCATGATCTCCCAAATTGCCATTGACCATGGCCTCAAAATGTAACAGCCAGAAATGTCATAATACTCGATCATTTCTCCATTGACAACAACCTACATTTAGAATAAATTGAAAAGAATATAGTTTCCTGATTTAAAACAAATGACAAGAGCTTTGATCAAAATTGACCATAACAAACAATCGGAGCCAAAAAAGTCATGAACTTTTTCCAGCCTGCAAAATGAATTCATATTGAGCGAAGATCTCAACTAGACAATTATAAAATGCTCAGCAGGTGCAGCCCTTGTCATATAATGCAGTTTTTAACAAGTTTGTCTTTTCACACAAATAACTCCTGAATTCAAATTAATCCTATAATTCCCCATCCCTGAACAATGAGATAGAGATCTTTCGAGGCAGCTCTGTTGCTGAAGCCTTTTCACTTAAAGAAACAAGGAAAACACACTATCTCCATTCATTGCTCCATTAGAAGAACCTTCAATCTAAAGCCTTTTCACCCAAATAAATAAAACCATTGACATAGGTCATGGATCAGAAGAACAAAACATACCTCAGAGTACCATTCACCAAAGTTCTCGTCCTTCTTATTAGTGAGACCCAATCCTGTTTCCTTCTTGACTTCCTTCTTTTTCCCCCCTAATTGAAAGTAGGAAAGGATTACGACAGTCCGATTGCATCAGTGATATCACAAAACATCCATTTATGGTTAGATACTGACCACCACCAGACTTTTTTGGCTCGCCCCCAGATTTCTTTGGCTCACCCCCAGATTTCTTTGGCTCACCACCACCCATAGTCGTCTAATCTGATCTACAGGACACATTCGAATCCCAAAAGGCCAGCTTCAGAGGAAGATCAGATTGCAGCTTGAAATACGGAATTTGAATGGGTCGAACAGGAAATGAGACTCTTAACATATTAGTTTGACTTTCAATTCCATTCAAATCCAATGTAGATGGGATTGTTCCCGGACATTCATGCAAAATGCAGGAAAGAATTTCAGCTGAAAACAGGCATATTGGCTTTCAAAGGGCCCTTCGGAAATGAACCGGACGCATGCGGTACAGTAGAGTGACCATAACACGGGAAACAGGGAGATAAGTTATATGATTTCACAGCAAAATGTCAGTGCCGGAAAAAAAACCAACAGCCGCGAAAAAGGACCCAATCAAGAGCAACAACACATCAACTGTCACCTGTTTCAGTTCAGCCGGACAGCAAGCAACGCAGCGGCTGCAAGGGCGGATTAAGTCCGTTAGGGGTAGTAGGGAGAGGGGATCAGACAGCCACCAAACTGCAATAAGGAGCGGCGGATAAGGGAAGGCGGAAGCGGGAGCGATAGGACTCGAAAAGCTGAGAACTTGGCGGGTGGAAGCGAGAGGGAGTGGGGTTGAGTTGCCAAACCCTAGGGGTCAGATCGGAATCAGACAAGCTGGCAACTTAAAAGTCAAAGTCAAACTACTCTCACTTGCCGAGTTTGACCCGGCCCGGTCCGTTAATCCATATTTCCATATCTACATCATATGGACGGGCCCCTTTAGGTAGATCTTGTTATCGAATTTTATCACCGAGAAGAGTGGCAATTGCATAGACTCCCATCACTTTCACTTTGCAGTTCGCACCTTATGAATGAACATTTTGCTCCTCTTCATTTCTTTCCTAACAAAAATGCTCATTCCCGCTTGGTTCATAAACATATATATGAGCTCTAACCAAGGGATGCATATACAAGGAAAAATTCCCATCTTAGCTAACTCATGATCGGTAACTACATATAGGACCCATGCAATGCGCAGTGCAGAGGTGGAAGCAGAGACACAGAGAGATTGTTTTCCACAGAACTCTGCAAAAGTAAAACAAGTCTGTAGATTATCTGCTCTACAGCTTCAAAGAATTGTTTCAATAGGGAAGTTACTGAAGCAAAAAACAAAGAACCGACCGACAGAATCCAAGGAACTCATTTGCCAAACTTATCTCTGCTCGGAGTGCTTAATATAGGAAACAGCAAGAATAAACAAAAGGGATTGTGCTTCAAGAAACAATAGCCCCCGTATCCTGTCAATGTACGCTCCTCGGATTTCCCAAGATTTCCGTCTTGTCAATATATGTATGCCCCTTGGATTAGCTCTTGGATGTGAATTACAGCCAGGAAACAAAAAAGGCAACCGCTTGACTAGCTCGGCTCTGGAGGCACAACCTTCAAGCCCCGCATCCACTCACAGAAACTTGGATCGTCAAAGTGAATAAAGCTGTTTTTAAGCTTTGTCCGCTGTTCTGCTGTCAAAGATCGGAGCTGCGGGAATCTTGCTTCCTGTGATATACATATTAGGGGCATTCAGCATCCAAATTAACTAATCAAACATGTTCTCTTCTAGTCCAAACCACAGAATGTTTCTTCCAAAGTTGGAAACTTATCCCAGTTTTCCATTTTTCTGTTATTGAACAAAAAAAGAAAACAATGTAATAAAAGGATCACCGGCATCAAAATAATCCCTAGGTTGTCAAAAGCATTAGGCGCACTCAAGGCACACATGTCCCATATTGCCTGATGCGTAATGCATAAAAAAACGCACACCTTACTGAAATAAGGTGCATATTTTTAAAAATAATACGTATTCTATTCTCAAAGAATAAAGAATGTGATGTGCAATACAAGAATAAGAATCTAATTAGTAAAGAATTAGTTCATCACACATTAGATTCAGAGTGAGAAGACAATCAAATAAAATCTTTTAAAAACCAAGGTATATCAAAGATCAAAGTCAAACTAGATAAATCAAATAAAAAATTAAACACCAAAACATTTAAACAAGTCAGTGATCCTCCTAGTCCCTAGAGATCACTCTTGGAGTCCTCATCGCCAAAATTGTCAGTCTAATATCCATCATCTGACTTGTAACCTTCAACATCACCTTCTGTTTCATAAGAATCTGCCTCGTTTTCCTCGAAATCTCCCCCAATATGATATTTTTAAGTACGAAAACTAGAGCCTGAATTTTCAGAAGCCTGACTTGGCTTGTTTTCTAATGAATTTACTAGGTCCTCCTACCCCAACCGCTTTAGCTATAATATCCCATGTCAAACCAGTTGCACCACCATCACTAAACATCATATCTGATAAGTATTTTAGTTGCACCCTTGGTTGATAATACCCACTCTGATGTTGGAGGCACTTCTGACGTGGAAACTAATGTTATCGATGTCTTTCTACCCTAAATTTTTTATCTTTATTTTTTTATAAATCTAATAATGGGTAAACCCATTAATTCAAAAACCTAAAACAATCAACCCAATCCATGAAATAATAAGTATTTTAGTAAAGTGCAAAAAGCAAAAGTGCTCGCCTATAATGTGCCTCACTGAAGTGCTGGGCCTGAGGGACAACAAAGCCCACACATGCCTTCTGGCACCTGGCCCGGTGTGCCTAGGCGCAAAGGCAAGGGCTTTTGATCCAACAGTTCTTGTAATGCGCAAATTCAACAAATCTCCTACTTATTTTGTTTATCATGTCATCAATTTGTTGATTGCCAGTATTTTCTTCATACTTGATGAGGAGAAAGACTGAGAAACTTGAAAACTGAGAACAAGTTCCAGAACCAGATGTCTTGCGGATAGAATTCTGGAAGTTAGGATGAGAATATGTGCCATTTTATTAAGCCTGACCTGCTCATAAGGAGGATCCTTGTGTGCAGGTATCAGCCGAGAAACAAAGTACCGGGCTTGAGAGCTGCCTTCCTGTGACCACAAAAACATGATCCAATGAGAACCATTAAATTCCATTTTTCCACTGCATGCTTTGAAGTATTCATTGCTCTATTCAGAAAGAGAAGGGGGGGGGGGGGCGGTGGCGGTGGTAAAGGAGGAAACCTTAAAAGCAAGGATTCTCGGAGCAGGAAAACGTGATTCTGTGAGCTCTTCAGCCAGTGTTCTGCAAGCTGCTAGAGTAGCTGCACTTCTTCCCTCATCCGCAGCTAGTTCAGCACCCTGAGTTGATATTATTTAACATCATTTCACAAAAAATCTACACAATCTGAGAGGAGCATTTTGTTGGTTTTTTGAAAATGCAGCAAAACTCGTGGCATGATGGTAAGCAGGAATAGATCATGAAAGAAGAATACCATGTGCTATTTCAAATTTATGGTTATCGTTTCATTAGTATTACCAAATAATTCAATTAATCTAAAGCCAGTATTCTCTCATTTTGCAATCACAAACCCTCGAGAGATGGAGCTCATATATGAAAACTGGAAGAAGGAAAAGACATTACCAAATCTTAATCATTGCCCTTAAAGTTCACAACAAACAAAGGGGGAATATTTGAGAGTGAAATACAATGAGATAAACTCCAAGAAAGATCCTCTCGCATTTCAAACATAATGTGATTTCTTCACAAAGTGAGAAATAGGAGGGGCTAGAAGTAGCTTACCAACCAAATGAAGACATCTGTCCCATGGTCAAGAACAACTGCCGTGTCGGACTGCATTGCAAGATCATAAGCGGGCAACTCCTCAAATGTTCCCCCTTCCCGATGCATCAGACAGTGGGGCGCCACCATACGAAGAGAGAGATCAAAGGATGCATTGAGGAAGAGATTCCTCATAACAGACCTCTCATCTTCATGCCCCACTATGCTCCCGAGCAATGGACCCCTCCTAAGATGGAACAGGAGTTCGGGCAATAAAGACAGTTCCTTGGGGAACTTGCACAGCTTTGACTTCGGCACTTGTGAACCAAACTTTGAGGCAATATCTTTGATTCTCTCATCTATGGTTGCATGCATGTTGATTGCCTCGGATTGGTTCTTTGCTCGTAGGAGAGTCCTTTTGGAAATAAGGACAGCTGCCACCTCATCTTGAACGCTATCAAGATAGGCTGAAACACTATCAACAGTGGCCAATCTTGCTGTAATAACCCTTGAAATCTTTGCTTGATAGATATTAGAGAACTGAAATACAAACTGAAAAAACACGTGCTCTTTCTTGATGTCCCTTTTGGTCTCCATGGACAGAGAGAAGCTCTGTGTCTCCTCAACGCTCAGCATCTGAATAGAAAGAGCAGCATCATTTCTAAAGCTCTCGTGGGCCTCCGCATGGGCCTCCTCACCAGGGCCCACAACCTGGGTTATTAGGATATCTTCTGAGCAGCGAACCTCCAGCAAGCCATGGGACCCAGCTGCCCTAGTCGATGCCCTCTGCAGGTTCACACCAAAGGCCTCCCCAAAGTCATCATGAAGGACCAATACACCCCCAGAAGCCCTTGACAGAGGCTGCAACGTCAGAGCTCCAACAGGACAAGTCCCAGCACACAATATGTCAACTACTGTACTGTGCCGATGGGCTTCACGGCCAAGATTCTCCATCCACTTTAAAGCTGTCTTTTCCAAGTGAGCATAATTTGGGTGACTGAAAGAGTGAGGAACTGAGCCAGGCCCATAAGTGCAGGGCCCACCAGCGCACACTATAATCCTGCTGTTCCCTCTCGACTTCTTCACTATCCCACTTGACATCTCTCCTGAAGGGCCCCTTATTAACGCCAGAGCAACCTCAACTGCATTCCCCAGACAGCGATCCCTCAAAGCTTCTGGAACATTCAGCTGGTATGGCCTTATTGAAGAGATTATCGTATGTGCTACAGGTAAGGAAGCATGAACGGGAGATAAGTACACCCCAGTCCCATAAATTAACTGCTTCAGCACGTCCTGGTTCGGGGATTTGTCCCCAGGAAGCACATCAGCAGATGCGACCGACTCTTCACTGAAGTCATAGACTGATACTGTTCGGCCATAAAGAACAATTCCAATTCTTGTCATGGCCCCTAGGGAATCAACAAAGGCATGCAATGAGCTTTGCAGATGCTGGAGGTGGGGCTCATCAAGGCACTCGTCTATAACAAGAATGATTGGCGCAGACGCCCTTGAGTCAGAAACAGGTATGTAGTCAGAGATCTTGTTTCCGGTCTGGACATAGTCCACCGTCAGAGATGAGAGCTCGGGGAAGTTCCTGAGGTCTTCCATGCTTGGAGCTATGTACTCACCTTCACTTCCATTTAGTTTAAGGCAAATGACGCATTGCCATTGGCCCGAACCAAGGAGAATCTTGCAATAGACGTTTGCATAGGCCCCACAGTTCTGGCAGCGATGAGGGCTCCGCTCAATTACCTGTGGACCTGATGATATCTCCCTCCCAGGAGAAATCAATGCCCCAAAACCCAAGCTGGGAATATTCGCTTGTTTCTTTTGTTTCAATACCTAGAGGAAGAAAAAAGGTATCAAATAATGCAAGTACATATGAAACTGTACAGATAATAAGAACCATTCAGCATCAAACAAGTTGGAGAAAAGCAGTGTTCACGTTAAATGGCATCAAATCTTCTCTTTTCTTCTCTCTCTGTCTGACAAGGATCTTGTTATGTAGCCAATTCAGGTTCATGAACACCTCATGAGTTAATAGATACAGATAGCTGTAGGCTTCTATAGAAGCAGGACGGTGGCCACTCCACATTTAGATGCAGGAGCAGGTGCAGGTGCAGGTGCAGGTTCAGAAAGCATATCCTAAGAAGGACCTGGTCCACTTCCTTAATCACTCATTGTAAGCCGGGGTTTTAACATTTCAAATATAATACGTTGCATCCAAAATAGATAAACTGAACTTCTTTATTATGAAAATTCTAAAGAAAGCGACTAATACGTTAAACTTAGAGGGAATCAAATGAAAATCAGTACCTTCTGCGCTGAAAATAGTACATAAGGTGCACTCCCGCCAGAACTCAAGTCCTCCACAGGATCAGAAACTTGATGTAACAGCCGAGCTGATCCATTTGAAAAATGTGGAGGCGAAGAAGTCGGCAGAGTCGACCCTGAAGAGATTGCAACAGGCTGTGGTGTCGCAGGGGAGGTCCGGATAGGAACTGCAGCGGGCCTCAAAGGCGAACTGAAAACAGGAGGCCCAGGAGGAGTGCTTAAATGGGGTGCTGGGCTGCCCAATTTAGCCCCACTAGCAGCGGGAGACTGTAAGTTAGGGGTCCTGGTGGAAGGGGATCCTACGTGATTCGGTTGCAGTATTGGTGGTGTAAACCGGGGAATACCCGGTGTATTTTGAGGAGGAGGGAGTGGACTTCGAGAGGAGTGAGGGCTAGGGATTTCGCGATTCTGAGGGCCAACAGAGATGGAAAACCCTGAAGAAGGTGGAGGTGGGTTTGCCATCTAAGATTGAGATGGTATTTTGACGGAGAGGAGCAATTCCAGTAATCCAATACGAAACCTGAGTGATGCACAGAACAATTTAAGATGAACTCCCTCACAGACAGGCAATAATAACTGAGGATTGCATATATTCTTGAAATGCAGAATCTGGCAAGCAAGCAGCGGAAAAAAAAATTGAATTTTCATCGGTACCCGATCCAAGACGTAAACCCAGAAGACAATCAAGAACCTAAAGAAACACCAAGCGCCGCTTCCCCGGATGAAATCCAGTACAAGATATATAAAATCGCGAATTAGGCGGATAATGAAGCGATACGCTGCATCTCCCACTCCTCAGGCAAAGATCTCAGTGGATTCCCCTCACCAACGAAGAAATCTATCAGATGGGTCACCAAAAAATCATCAGAAGGAATCGAACTCAGCGGTTTCTTGAAACCAATAAGAAGGATCTAGGGTTTAATGAAAGGAAGAACAGTAAATCAACTGAAAAGAACGCACCCGAGAGGGGACGCGGAGTTCTAACACGGAAGAGTTTGATCTTGGCGGAGGATCCAGCACCCGTTTATCATAATTCAAGTTCTCCTTTGACATGTACGATGTACAATACAAGCCCCTATCTCTCTCACCGTCTCTTATGAAGTTTTCACTGGGCTGGGGTGCATGGTTGGCCCGAGTTCTTGATTCTAATTGGCTGCTGCTACTGAGCTGGACCTTCCCTGACGTGTGATCTTCTGGAGAGGCAAGTGAAATTCGGCTCTGTGGGGGTTCTTGAGTAAGTTGTCTTGGGCTTTTCGAGTCTCAAGTAAATCACGCTGGGCCTCTCGCGTATGGCTTGCTGCTCATGACCAACTTCATTTCGGCTTTCTCTGCCCACCGTGAATGTCGAAACAAATGGCACGACGCTGTCTACAATCTAGATTCTCGAACACCCTGCGGCCTTCCATTTCCGCAGATTATGACTGGGACCTGGAGAAGACGACACCTCGTGAAATACATCACGCAATCATTTTTCCGGGTATCATCGTCAGCAACCTCATGAAATTGTCAACTTTGAGTGGGACCCAATTCAACCATTTCGGACCCCCAATGCCGACATTCGGAAAATCCTGCGCTACCCCGGGTGTTCTGTTGTCTCTGGCATCGTGTTCCATGCAGCCTAGAAGCCATTTATCATCGCTGTCCAAGCATGTTTTCCCACGATTTACACGCTAAACGCATACAAAACCTATAAAAAAAACTTCATTAAATAAAGAAGATTTAATATAATAATAACATCATTAACTTAATAATTTTAACGATTCACTTCGTCCGTGTCATTTTAGGTGGGGGAAGACGGGCTTCTGAGAATTGTGTCCAGGATAGTTTCTCGACTATCACCGTACAAAAGGTGCATAAGCCCTGTTCGGTCAGTGGTTGCTCAATCACAGTCTGGATGACAACAGTCCACCTCAGCATGGCCCACGCATTACCCCATCACATCTGACCCCTGCCAATCAGCGAAGAGTTCTCTCGACTCCTCCTCTTCCTCCCTCTTCTTGTTCCTGCTGCGGCCCCTTTATCCTCGGATGGAAGATGAGCCTTTTCTCGCACCCCAAGCAGGGTCGAAGCACCACGGAGTCCCACAGCACCATGGCTTTCTCTCTTCACGGGTCCCCCAAAAGCAGCTCTATGAAAGAGGAGGAGAAGCAGAAGGAGGCGGAGGAGAAGAGCAGTCATCCCCACTCTTCAGAGCTTTCAAGAAGCCTCTACACAGGTCCAAGACGGCGCCAGCTATGGCCGTCGTGAAGGACCTCGAGCACGCCCCGACCCACGACCCGAAACCCCTACCTGCATCCGCCTCCATCGTTCGGCAGGCCTTCCTCTTCCTCTGCATCTACCTCTTCGTCGGTGTTGCCATCTATGCCTTCAACCGGGACCACTTCTCCGGCCTCGAGACCCACCCGGTGATCGACGCCCTCTACTTCTGCATCGTCACCCTGTGCACCATCGGCTACGGGGACATCGCCCCCACCACATGGCAGACGAAGGTCTTCGCCTGCTTCTTCGTCCTCGTTGGGTTCGGGTTCATCGACATCCTCCTCAGCGGTGTCGTCAACTATGTGCTCGACCTCCAGGAGAATATCATCCTCTCCGGAATCAAAATGGGCCGGGTCCGAGGGGAGGACTTCCCTGCCGGCAATTACATCGTCGACCTTGAGAAGGGTCGGATGAGGATTCGGCTGAAGGTTGGGTTAGCTCTCGGAGTCGTTGTCCTCTGCATCGGGATGGGGGCGTTGGTGCTGTATTTTGTGGAGGACTTGGGTTGGGTCGACGCGCTCTATCTGGCAGTTATGTCAGTTACCACAGTTGGCTACGGGGACAGGGCATTCAAGACGCCTGAGGGCCGGCTTTTTGCGGCGATTTGGCTCCTTTTCTCGACGCTCACTGTGGCTCGGGCTTTCCTGTACCTCGCTGAGGCAAGGATCGACAAGAGGCACCGGATGGTCGCTAAGTGGGTGTTGCATCGGGAAATTACGGTGCAGGACTTGCTGGCAGCCGATATAAACAACCACGGGTTCATAAAGTAAGTGACCCTTCATCCCAGTTTTCTTTTTCGGGTCTTGTGCATGCATCGGAGCTTGGAAGTGAGCCTATATTTATACTGCTCCTGTTGAATTCGAGGCTCATTCGTCTTTATTCGGGGAAGAACTTCACTGCTTCATCCTCTATGATACGCTCCTGACTATGTTGTGTCCTCTTTGCTGAGACCAGTAAATCGGAGTATGTGATCTACAAGCTCAAAGAAATGGGGAAGATCAGGGAGAAGGATATAATGCAGATCTGCGATCAATTCAACAAGCTCGATTCCAACAACTCCGGGAAAATCACGCTTCCTGATCTCCTTGTGAACCGCTCATGATGATCGAGGGCTGATCTGCAATATGATTCACGACTCTAATGCGGCATTGTTATTTTTATCTTCGGCCTGGATTGATGTATAAATCAAAAGGAAATGTAGATTTCAGGCCTCTTTGACCCAATACAGTTGATTCAATCATGTAAAGAACGACTATTTCATAGATAGAACTGCAGCATTTTTCCCTTCCATCTCGGCTTTTGTTCTATCTTCTGAAGTGTTGCCGCGAGTATGTTTCTTCTCCTAGCTGTAGGCTGTAACGACCTGTTGGTCCAATGGAATAGGTGGGAAATGGATAGTAGCCTAACATCCATTCACCGTGCCAAAGGGCCCGGACAAATGTTGTCACTCGGAAGAATCCTTTAACAAGTCCACAAGCAACTCCATCTGTGGAAACTGCGATTACAAGAAAACCAAGCTACTTCTGCGGACTTTTTACAGGACGGTGGGTCTTCTAGAAAAATTTGGAATTACAGAGCTGAAAGTCAGGGGCAGCACCTGCTCCGCTAGAACGGATGAACGAAGTGCAGATCAGTACTTCGCGTCGAGAGAATTGTTGGGTATGCAGTGATACATGGACATTCATGGATGACGGGAAAATAATAATAATAAGGTGATAGCAACACTGCCCCTGTAGAATATATTCCTTCATTAGGATTGTCAAGCTGGTCATGCTAGTGAACATGAGACTCATGTCATGGCTTTCGAATTTCATTACCCTCTATTTAACTATTCGGCTCTTCAAACGTAGGTAGGTCCATTTACTAAGGCTTTTAACACATGAACTGTTCACAGTTTCACAAGATCCCTCAACACTGAGGATTGATCCGTCAAGTGACTGCATGGTTATTGCCCGATCACTAGCCAGGTCTTATATATTTTGTTAGACTGTAACAATGGAGTCAAAAGAAAAAAAAAATTCCCTCGCTATCTGGTGGATTCCTCTCTACTGAGACAGCACCTAGCTCAGAGGGCCACACTGCCCCAGTCACCATCAGAGGAGCGGCTTTCGACCATTAACAACGATTCTGCAAACTGCCCCAGATCATGAAGACTTCTTAGGCATCATCCCTAACTGCTCTTCCAAAGCTCAACTGATTCCTGAGCTTATCCCGAGATTGAGGGTGGAAGTCAATGATAATGAGACTCTTGCTTCAATAGAGAAAAGGGACTGTTCAACAACCAAGTTTGCTCCATATGTTTGTTCCCATAACTGTTGTCTTTAGATCGTAAATTCACCGCGTGATATGTTTTACTATGCACCGGCCGCAGGCATCCTCCGTCTGTCTGTTGACTCCTCTAAGTGCTTCCTCTATAATTCCAAGGATGCTAGAGAGGAGAATTCCATAAATATTAGTTTATCTTTCACATTATATAATGGTCTCTACTCCATTGTCTGTCTAGATCACCTGACCGTCTATCCATTCCACTGTCTCTGCATCATCTCGTGTCTTCTTTTGTCGATATATTTCACTATAGGATTATACAGTACAGCAGAAGTACTCTGCTCTCACAGATGATTCTAGCTATCATTTTCTTTTCCATGCAAGTCAACAGGTTGCGCCAAGAGAGTTTTTTGGTTCATTAAGGTCGCATTTGTATTGAACATTGAGGTTGTTGGTTAAGTTTTCACATCCCTAATTTTCATTTATAACCCAGAAATAACCCATTTTCTGCTTAGGAAATGAACAAAAAGAAGGGACAGATGGCTGCCCCTTTTCAAATGACCAAATCCATTAGACTTCTTTCAATGTTCTCTGACCAGAGAGCCTACCCGACATAGAACCTAATCAGGTGCAGCCTCGGGAACCTGCTCCTCTTTCCTCTGAGACATCAAACACCCAACTCATAAATGGACTTTACTGTGGGAGATGCGGTCAAAGTATGATCTCCATGTGGGGTTTCCTGGCAAGGGTTACCTCTGGAGCGGATGCAGTAATTTTCCTGCTTAATCTTTAGAGGGATGTAAGACAATGTTACGGTTCATGTTATCACATTCTAAACTTTGTCTTTCTGTGTCCTTTTAGTTTTAGCCTCATGTTCTTCACGTTTTTTTGCCCCTTATGGAATCCACCTCATCAGATTAAGTCCACTTATGGAAAGCCGTAAATTCAGCTAACTGCTTCAATTTGTCACTGGACCTGCGTCCATTCTGGGACATGTTTGCAATTTCCCGCTGAAAAGAAGAGGAAGCTTAGACCTTCCTTAGTTCGAGGTAAAAGATGAAGCAGATATGTTTTCTTTTTTCCCTTTGATTCCCAGGCAACAGAATCACACATAATAATGCACGGGCAATTTGACTTTCCCCTCCCTCCACACAACCACAGTCCCACCTCCATTAAAAAATTTCGATTTTTGTTCCCTCTTGTTCAAATATATATACATCTCCTATTCCATTACTCTAGGCAAAGAATCCATCTTTAGCCGTGAAACTGAAAATGGGAGCTCTATTCTTGCTCCGGGGTATTGTGCTGCTTCTTATGCTGCGGTACTCTGCTTCCGGGGCAGAGTACAGCTCTGCGCTTGGAGACCCGGGGATGAGAAGGAATGGGCTCAGAGTTGGATTTGAAGCTTGGAATTTCTGCAACGAAGTTGGCCAAGAAGCTCCCGGGATGGGAAGCCCGAGAGCTGCTGACTGCTTTGATGTCTTGAGGAGTAGGCATGGAAGTAGAAGAAAGCACGGAAGGCACCACAGTGTGTGCTTCTTCTAATCTCTCATTCATCTGCACTAGTTATTGTTCTCTAACAAAAACATTGCTATCAAACTTCTGAAAATGGTTACTGGGCAACTGTGACTGGGCATTAAATTCCCATTCATTTGATGATTGTCTGGAGAATTTGGTTCAGGACAATTGGAGAGATGGATCCAAAAGTTTTATACGCCTTGCAAAAGTATCTGCCCTTTTTTTTTTCTAGACATTGAATTGGGAAGACATGAAATTTAAATCTCATGTTCTCTGTGTTTTGCAGATTCTACCCTGAGAGTGAGACACAGGGTGACAGAGGCCGACAACAAACTAGGGGTGGGCAAATCCTTCCCAGGCCTAAACTTGAAGGCCCTGAACGACCCGGACCTTTACGCTGCAGAGAAGGAGCTCTATTTGGGTTCACTGTGTCAAGTGAAGGACACTCCAAGGCCATGGCAGTTCTGGACCATCATGCTTAAAAATGGAAATTATGACCCACGCTCCGGCCTCTGCCCCAAGAATGGCAAGAAGGCGCAACCTTTCTTCTCACGGAGCTTCCCATGCTTTGGTATTGGGTGTATGAACCAACCAATTCTTCACCATCAAGAAACGGAGTTGTTGGGAAATGGCACGATGATGAGAGGAGGCTTCAGTGGCACATATGATTTGGATTACTTGGGGCCTGGCGATGGAGAGAATTCTTACTTTGAAGTGAAGTGGGAGAAGAAGGTCGGGGATGGAAGTTGGAAATTTCATCACAAGCTCAAGACTTCAAGAAAGTATCCATGGCTTATGCTCTACCTCAGGGCAGATGCCACCAGAGGTTTCTCCGGTGGTTACCATTACGACACCAGAGGGATGCTGAAATCTGTAAGTCACCATAACCCTCTCTAAGTTTTTTTTTTTTTTTATTCGATTTGAAGTTTCCTTGCTTGTTCAATAATGAGATGAGACCCTGGACAGAGAAGGCTTTTTCCGTGTAAGCTTGTATCTCAAGGATATCCAAATCTGACTTAGGGACTTTTCTTTGTGGGTCCATCGGAGAAATACTATTCTATCAGAATGAAAAGTTGGAAGACTCTTGAAATGAATTTGGTGAAGGATTTAACTAATAAAGTGTTTTGTATTCAATCGAAGTTGTTATGAAGGATCCGATCGAAACTTTTAAGCCGATTTTTCTTCACCTACAGCTCCCCGAATCACCTAATTTCAAGGTCCAATTGACCCTGGACATCAAGCAAGGGGGAGGGCCGAAGAGCCAGTTCTATCTTGTTGACATTGGCAGCTGCTGGAAGAACAATGGGTCGCCCTGTGACGGAGACACGACCACCGATGTCACAAGGTACTGTGAGATGATCATAAACCCTGATACTGCCTCATGGTGCAGCCCCCACGGCTTGCGCAACTGCCCTCCATACCACATCACCGCCGATGGCAGGAAGATATACAGAAACGACAGTGCCAACTTCCCTTACTCGGCCTATCACTACTACTGTTCTCCTGGGAATGGTCAGCACCTGGATGGGTCCACAAGCACTTGCGACCCGTATAGTAACCCTCAGCCACAGGAGCTGGTTCAGTTGCTGCCTCACCCGATCTGGGCTGACTACGGCTATCCGACAAAACAAGGAGATGGTTGGATTGGAGATGCCATAACTTGGGAGCTTGATGTTGGGGCACTATCTGATAGACTCTACTTCTATCAGGTTAGTGACTTCTCCTTTTCTGTTACTTCCACGTCCAAGAATGTAACGACAACATTGGTCTATGTCTAATAATCTGTTTCTTCCTAAAATTTTTAAGGTTCTGATGTGCTTCATAAACCAGCGCTTATTTGTTTTCCACTGTCCGACACAGGATCCAGGCACTGCTCCAGCAAGAAGAATATGGACTTCAATTGATGTAGGGACTGAAATTTTTGTTAGCCACCAGGACGAAATGGCAGAATGGACTCTCAGCGACTTTGACGTCATTCTCACATAGAAAAATCACGATTCGACTTCACGACCCATTACTTCTTCAGCTCATTCATTCTTTAAAGCAAACGGGAAAGGAGGATTGGTTGAAGGGAACAAACAGATATTTCAGGATCCTATCAGACCCGAAACAATAAGTTATCATCAGATAATTGTGTCTCTCTGAAGGCAAGAAACGCTTTGTATTCATGCTCTATCTCTATCTGTCCTAAGGATCCATGGGCAACTTATTCCACCACAAAATCCCTCAAAGTAAAATACAGATGTGGGACATTCTCCAGAGAAGAATCTCTCTTTTGTCTTTGGTGTTTCTCTATTTGGGGGTGAAGTCACAGGCGAGCACTGAAAGATGCAATTGCATCCATTTCCTGCTGGAAAAGCAGTGCATCTATAAAGACATCAAGATCCTCTCCCATTAATATATCATCAACAGCATGACTAGTGATGCCCACGCGATGATCTGTAATGCGTCCTTGTGGGAAATTATAGGTGCGAATTCGCTCAGATCTATCCCCGCTACCAATCTGTTTGAAACCAAAGAGTTTCTTGAATCTCTTTAACTGATAAAAGACAGCACCAGAATCGAAAAGAGTGGAAACAGGATATACCTGATCAGATCGAAGCTTCGAGCGCTCCAAATCAATTCTGGATCTCTCTATTTCATACAGCTTAGCACACAAAATTTTAAGTGCTTTGGCCTTGTTCTGCTCAAGACAAAGTCAATGTCAAAATCCTTACCGACATGTTGTCCAGCAATATGTAAAACTCCACATGCAATTTTCAACAATTTAAATTTACCATATGCTGTGATCGTTCATCCTGAATAGAAACTACGATTCCTGAAGGTATGTGAGTGACTCTAACGGCACTGTTGGTGGTGTTTACATGCTGACCTCCAGCACCACCCGCTCTGTAAGTATCAATTCTCAGGTCTTCATTTCTCAACTGGACATCTACCTGCACAAGCCTTCAACAATGAAAAGTTTCCCAGGATAATGTGAAAAAAAAAAAAAGTGATCCCATGTAAGCAACACAATGACTCTCTAGCTAAAATGTAAATTTCATCCTACAGAGAAACAAGAACCTGATCAGCTTGAGGAAGGACTGCAACAGACACTGCACTGGTATGGATACGCCCTGACTTCTCAGTCACTGGAACTCGCTGCCATGAGGAACTTGTCTTTAACCAAGAACCCATCATGAATTACTCAAATCATGTAAAAATAAATAAATAAATAAATCTTACCTGTACCCTGTGTACTCCAGTCTCAAATTTGAGTTTCCCATAGACACCTGCCCCAGAAATTGCTGCACTAGCTTCCTGTTATGAGAAGCTAGAATGTTACTAAGCAGACAAGGCCAAGATATTCTGCCACTCGGTTAGAAATCATTACAGCTTTGGCAATACCTTGTACCCTTTGAGGCCTGATTCCATTATATCTACTACTTCAAACTTCCAACCTTTCTTTTGTGAGTATCTTTCATACCTGTTGAAATGAAAGTAGTTCAAGATAGCTTCTAAGACATGAAAAAGTTAGGCACTAAGGACTAAATCCACCATTTTCAACTTACATCCTGAATATGTCCGTCGCAAACAAAGAAGCTTCTTCCCCCCCGGTTCCTGGTAAGGAGTTTCATCAGCACCGTGAGAAGAATATAGCAAATATGTCCAAACTTGACATTACAGTAGGCAGCAACCACACAGCATTTATTACCTGCTCTCACCTCTAAAATGCAGTCTCTTTCATCAGCATCATCTTTTGGTAGTAACGACTTGAGCAGCAAGTGTTGCAGCCTCTTCTCTTCTTCCAAAGCCTGTCCCAGTTCCTCATTTACCATATCAAGCATGTCTCTATCATCTGGACACTCTTTCACCATGGAATTCAAACTATCAATTTCCTACAAAAGAATGGGATGGAAAGGTTTCACTCTCAGCTGTTGAATTTCATCAAACCTGAATGAAAGCTCCAAAGCAAAGAATTACTTTCTGTTTGACTCTCAATTCATTGATAAGTTCCATCGAGTCTCTGAGTTTCCGAAGCTCCTTATTCGCCCTCGAATACTCAGTTTGTGGTGTCTCTGGCTGTCTTCAAATGAACAAATTTAACATGAAAGAGCACTCAATTGTCCTCAAAGTATATCCTTCATCCCTTCACGACTAGGGTAGAATAAAAATTTTGGACATGCAACTAAACATCTATAATACAAAATCCAGAAGAAAATGATACAGATACAGGCAGCATTTACCCGGTCTATAAGATTCTGAAGGCATGCACTCCTCTGCTCAATTGCAGATAATCTTTGCTCCATCATCTTAAGAAGGTCAGGTGATAACTGAAGTTGCAATTCTGCCACTTCAGGTAGAAATTGAATAATTGCAGGCAAAAATCAGAGTAAACGGCATCTCAGAAAAATTATGTGAGCTCAGAGCCTAGTAACCTGCTTCCTCATTATGCAAGGAAACAAAAAGGCATCCTTTTTTCCCTTAGTTTCCTCAGCTCAAAATCGTAATTTCAACATAACAATGGGACCCAAGTTGCTAGGGAAGCTGATAATTATCGGAACAGCAATCAGCGGAAGCTCCAAGAACGTACAAAATTGACACTTTGATCAATCCAGAGAGTGTATTACAATCAGACAGCTCAAACTAAACAGTTGACAAGACATAAATTAACTAAAAATGAGTAATAAGTACCGGTCGAGCAGGATCGCCGAAGTGAAAAAAAAGCATTGCAAGCGGGTGAATGAAGATTCGGCCGTCGAATATGACAACCTGCAGTTACGCTCGATGAGAGAGAATCAATTCGATTCACCGCCCGCAGCAGGTTTTTCAACAGAAACCCTCGATTCATTCCCATTCTCATGTGCTGTGCGTCAGGGTTTAGGTTTTCTGGATGACAAAGGGGAACATGGTGATGACGGTGATTAGCCGAGCCATTAGCTGATTCCGTACATGCGGGTGTACATGCACCCGGTGCAGCAACAAATACCAATTCACTCGTTCAGGCATCGCGCTGCTAAGGCCAACCCGACCACATCAGATCCGAAGGAGAGCAACCCGTGTGAAATGGAAATTTCCAGATTCGTATGGTCACTACTCAATACAAAAATTCCCCCCATGCTTATCACATATGTCCGAAAGTAAACCGAACAAGTCGACTCAAAATGGTCAAGAGTTTTATTGGTTTTGAATAAAACAGTATTTTTGAACCAGCTGAAATACACATCAAAACTAATTTACAATCAGATTATGATCCCTGAGAAAATACATGTTAACTCTTCCAACTTAAGATTCGATTATTAAATTATTCATTTAAAAGTTTAATGAAAAATCTACTAATCCAATCTCAAGTTAGGCAAAATTTTCTCACCATCGTTTTACCATATCCATAAAATCCGAGACTTCACTTATGGTTCACCAAGTTGGGTTTTGCAAAATCTCGCCAATGAAAAATAAAGTGGTTTGACCAGCATATGGTTTAAGCTTTACAAGTGAAGGGTCAATAGTGGACCGATCATCCGGTGGGCTATTCAGAAGCCCACTTGGTCCATCCCAGAGATTAATATACTAGGAGCCTCACAATCTTCAGAAATTATAATCTGTTCACTGTAATTCCTCCATCTCTTTCATTGTCTTTTCCTCCATTGATGTTTCATTTTGAGCGAGGAAATAAAAGAAAAGGATAGATCCAGAAATGCTTTTGACTGGCAAAAACCAAAGGAATACATTGCTTCAGTTGCTAGCTTGCTGCTCACAAAGCTTCTCATTCGTCGGGCCCATACCATAACTACAATGGACAGAAAAACATCGAAAAAGAAAACGAAAAAATCACAATCTTGATTACAGGATATATGAGAGATTCATCTCAAACTGGGATAGCAATGGCAGTGCTGCAGCTGCAGCAGCAAAGGGAAATGAAATATAGCAAAGCAAATCACGCTTCCACTCCTAGTAGCAAGCCAAACGAAGGCATTCGAAGAATTTGTCTTCTTGTTCTCCTCTTCTCTCAAGACTGAGGCTTCTCCCACTTGAGTGGCTTCACCACCTCCCAGGTGAAGTCGGGATCGTCCCTCCCGAAGTGTCCGTAAGCAGCAGTCTTCAAGAACCTTCCGTTGCAGCCCCTCTTGAGGTCCAAGTTTATGGAGATCATCCCAGGCCTGAAGTCGAAGTTCTCCTTCACAATCTTGAGGATCTCCTTGTCCGGAATCTTCCCAGTGCCATAGGTATCAACAAAGACAGAGAGAGGCTCAGGCACACCAATGGCATAAGAGACCTGGACAATGCACCTGCGGGCGAGCCCATTTGCAACGATGCTCTTGGCCGCCTGCCTGACAATGTAGGCACCACTCCTGTCCACCTTGGTGGGGTCCTTCCCGGAGAAGGCACCTCCTCCGTGGGCTCCCCACCCTCCATAGGTATCAATAATAATCTTCCGGCCAGTGAGCCCCGCATCACCATGGGGACCACCAATGACAAAGCGGCCCGAGGGGTTGAGGTGGAAGATAGTCTTCTCATCAAGGTACTTCTCAGGGATCACACACTTGATCACGTGCTCCTTGAGGTCAGCAGCGATCTCATCATTGGTAACAGTCTCGTCATGCTGGGTGGAGATGAGGACAGTGTGGACACGGACAGGGACCATAGCGCCCTTGTCATTGTAGTACTCTACGGTAACCTGGGTTTTTCCATCGGGCCTGAGCCAAGGGCAAGTCCCATTCTTCCTTACCTCGGTGAGGCGAGCCCCAAGTTTAGTGGCAAGTACGTGGCTAAGGGGCATCAGTTCAGGTGTCTCATCGGTGGCATACCCAAACATGTGACCCTGATCACCTGCACCAATCTCCTCAGGGCGCTTGGTGAGATGGCCGTGCACACCCTGGGCAATATCAGGGCTCTGCTGCTCAATGTTCACGAGGACCTTGCAGTTGTCCGCATCAAGCCCAACGTCGTCAGATACAAACCCAATCGAGCGGCAGGTATCACGCACAATCTTCTCGTAGTCGACATTGGCCTTAGTGGTGATCTCACCAAACACCATGACCATGTTGGTCTTGGTGCATGTCTCACAGGCGACCTTGCTGTCAGGATCCTGCTCAAGGCAAGCATCAAGCACCGCATCTGAGATCTGGTCGCAGAGCTTGTCAGGGTGGCCCTCATTCACGGACTCCGAGGTGAATAGGAAGGTCTCCATCTCTACAGTAACAAAAACACAGAGAGGGCATATTAAAGTTCAAGCCTTACATGTAAACATTTCTAATCGGTCCTACCCCTCAAGAGGGATGATAAACAAAAAACTAGCATTCCTAAACCACTTTGCGGCATAAAGCAGTACAGATATTTGACCGGACAAGCACGTTACGATAACAACAGGTCCAACTACAAAGTATATGAATCTGGGGGAAAAAACAGCAACAAAGATCATGGCAGATTTCAGATCTGAGACGAATGTAACCGTTTGCTATGACGTGCAAACTGTAGACCATGAAATCTACCCAGTCAGATTATCAGAAACACGTCGCACAGTCAGTGACAGAACTAATCGGACGGGTTCAGCATTCTGCGAGAGAGGGACACCATGAATAGGACAGAGATCCTCGGATCCGACTGACTACACGCCTAAATTAACAGATCATGCTCAGATCCAACTAAGAAATGAACAAATCTAAGCATCAGTTTCGTAACTTCATACTTCTAGGACAGACCCAGTTCGAAAAATTAACCACTAAACCACCAGATCTTTGGATTGATCCAGTCCCAACATAGGAGAGCTGCAAATCTGCGCTAGATTGAAGCTCCTTAAGAACCACGAACACAGATCTGGTGAGATGAAGCGGGAAAGACAGCGTTTGACTAGCACTGATGCTACCAGCGTTACCTTAAATATTGACGGTGTCAGTACGGAGGCGGAGCCCTGTTTGTCCGTGCAATGGACTATCCCGCTGTACCGAGAGAGGTAGGAGGAGAAGACAGACCTAAGCGCAGTCTCTGGAGCTGTCGGGGAAGCGGTATTTATAGGGAAAGACGGCACTCATTACCGAGTACCGGAATAAGCGGTAGCAGATTGAGAAATAAGGAGTTGGCAGAAATGTCTCCATTTTCTTCGGGGCATTTTTTGTTGCGCGTCGGTTGGGTGATGGATTCTTTTTTTCGGCACATATTATTTGTCTATCCTAAATATATTATAAGTCAATAATGATTATCTAATTAAAAATTAGTTCTATTATAGTCTAATTTATTATTTATACATATAGAATGAAGAATTACAATACACTAAATATAATCTTATGAATTATGAGAATTATCAATGATATTTTATATTTGACGAGAATTTATTATATATAATTTTTTATTATAGGGTAAGGTATTTCACATCAAATCAATAGATAGAACAGAGCCACCATGCAACACACTTGCTTCCTAGTCAATGGAGTAGTTGGTACTGACCAATTTCATTGGACCATCCCATCGCACTGTTTTGATATCTATCATCGCAAAATTTGCACCCTTGTAACCACTTTTGAATCAAAATTTTCGTGAATGAGTTATCATCACTGACCAATCCACAATTAGTTTTGTAATTTTGGGAGATAAAATTCCGATCAACTTGAGAAAAAGCCCAAAGGTATGACGTCCATTTCGCGACGGAGTTGGGGAATACGCTGATGTTCTGTTAGTTGGCTAAGTTGTTGACCTATCGGACCGGGGACTCTATCCGGGGGTTAGGAATTACCTGCAATTGCCAGTCCCTACCAACCTCCCCCGGTTGACGGCTCGGGCTTTCCTTGGACACAGCCTATAGGCGAGGCTGTGGGTAGGTAAGGCCATCATCATCGATTGATAATGCGAACACGAATTAAAACATTCCATCAGGTTCGCTGCACGTAGGTAAGAGTTAGTGTTGAGAATATCATATTAGACCATCCATAATCTAACAAATATCTCTTTCTATTACTCATTGATATATCGTACTCAAGTTAATAGGGAGCAAAATTAACAATTATACTGCGCATAATTTAGCAAAGTTTGACTTAAGTCGAGCCATCAGGGATACATGTATATCTATATATTTGCTGATGACACTCCAACACTTGGGTTTCAACAACTTTTCTTTTTCAATCACGTAAAGTGATAGAAAAATATGATATATGAGAAATTGTACTATGATAAAAGTTGAACATACAATTAAATAATTATTAAGTTAAAGATAATATTATTATATTAAAATTTATTTTTAGAATTAAGTGAATTTTGAGATACATTAGCTCTCTTGATATTTTATTATTAATTTTCTTTTCATATATTAGCTAAAAGAAAAAAATATTACTTTAGATATAGGTTATTCTCGACTATAATGATATATATATATATATATATATGCTCTTCTTTCCCACAACCATAGTGCTTTTTGTAGCATATCTTGGTTATGGAGAAAACGCAAAAATAATTGCTAAGCCATGCCCACACAGAAGCACCACTAGATCCCTCCATGTCAGCAATCCACCGATGAAATCACTAAATCTGTCTTGTTCTACACCGTTCATGATTGCATAATAAATCTTTCTTATTTTATTTTAAATTTATAAGTTTATTATATAATTAAAATAAATATTATTTAAAATGGTATGAATAATGAGTATCACAATGTAAAATTGTACATATTTTACTTCAACAAGGCGATGGGTTCGATAATTTTGTAAATGATAGAAATTGTTAGTATAGTAAACAAAATTATAATTCGGTAAAAATTTTTGGAATTTGTTCTTTTTGTTATTTTTTCTACTTTTTTTTTGCCTTCAATTCTTTTTCTTTAGGTTAAAAAAAAAGCAATGCAAAACGCATGCACAGCAATATATTATTATTAATGGCAGTAGAGGACGAAATAAGGCAGACGCAAATCCACCAACTTAGAGGAGGCAAATCGTGCTGACCCAAGCATAACCCTTTAAGATATAGAATTGAGCCAGCATGACACAATAGGACTGGGGAGTCTCTGAGCAACTTGATAATATGATAATCTTCCTTAATCGTAATTTATCTGTAATTATAAGTGAACTCACAAAAAATTTTTTTTTATATTTTAATAATATCTTATAGTTTATTAGGTTTTTCTTTTTCTTTTTAATTTTTATAATCGAATTATCGTGTCGGCCCAACTTAGGGATTGTTGAGCCTAACACATCCAATAAAATTACCAAACCATGCTAGCACTACACGATAAGTTTTTGGCACAATAAGCCCTAGCATAGGAATGGTGTTGTCCTGTTGGGCTATTGTGCCGAGCTAAATTTTGCTAGGTCTACTCCAGCTTTCAATATGGCCAAGGTTGCAACGGGGTGAGAGGACTAATTTTTACATTTAAAACACGTAATATTAACAATTAAATTAATGATAAACCATCCAATTACTCTCCAAAGAAAATAAGTAACATTTGAAAAATAAGATAAATTAGAAATGTTAAATGGGCCGGCTTGGCCCTGAACCATTATGTAATCAATTTTATTGAATTGATTGGTAAATACCGGCCGACTACAAGAAATATTCCCATGGAACGATAATCAGCATGGAACTATTGCAAAATCAACCCGAACAGTTAAAAATCATATAAATCAACGGTCAAATTTTATCGGTTCAAATTTAAAAATTTTAAAACAAAAATATGCATTTTAAATAATTAAAAAAAATAAATGATTTGGACCGGCTTACCAAAGAACAATTTTGGAACAATTCACATATTATTAAACCGTGATCCATAATCGGATTTGTTCGTTAACAAAATGAACTGTAACTAAATCAAATGATTCCAGACCTATTTTGAACCAGTGTAAAGTGCCCGTTTCAATATCTTTAAGATGAATATTTTAATATATTTTTCTTTTAAATAAAAATTTGAAATTCAATATTATAGATATATTTATTTTTTTGGAAAAAAAATCAACGATATATGGAGTTAATTTATTTAATAATTCGTGCTTTCCATCATCATTTTTTGTATAAATTTTTTGCTCTTAAAAAACGATAGAGAGAGAGAGAGAGACCAAGCCAAGGGATACCGGCTCAGCTCCACAGCCGCAGCTAAGTTGCAGTTTTCGACGTGGCAGCAGATAAGAGCAATGTCGTTTTGCGGTTGAGTGGTGTCGTAGTAGTAGTTGAGAAGTTCGTCCCCTTCCCTACTTTCATTTTTTGTTCCTTTTAAATTAGGGAAAAAGATAATTTAACTCTTTTGACATTTTGTATTTTTCATTTTATTATAGATATTTATATTTTACTATTCTTATCCTCAACAATATCTATTTTTACCACTTTATTCCTATTGTTAAATTTTTCATCAATAATGCTGAGCTGGCATTTTAAAAAATATATATAAAATGATAGCAAAAGTTCTTAATGAATAAAGAGAGAAAAGATGAAAATTATAAAATAAAACAAAACAAATACGGATATCAGGGGGTACATCCTTGGTGGGGCTCCCTCCCGCCGGCGGCCATCTTCCCCAAGCTCAAGGGAGGTCACCGAATGCCGACCGCCTTCCATTCTGGAGTCGGACGTGGCCTTACCGAGGGATAATTTGCAGGAATTAAAGGCAAAGGGATTGAGGAATTAAATTAAGCCTAGAGTCACCGATTCCCCTATCCACTGTCTCTTAATCCTCCCCTCTGGCCCCCTCTCCATCAACCCCCGACGCCCATACTGCTGCCTCCGTCCACCTCCAGCTCATCTGTCTTCCTCTCTCTTTTACTACTTCAAAGCTGTAACTACAGAAATACGGAGTTCTTCATCGACGCCGGTCCAGGCCTTTGCCCTCAATCTGGCGGGTGACAGAATCATTGGCAATTTCCCGATTTCCATTTTCTACCATTTACATGCCCTTTTTTTTTAAATGCTATATTTTCTTTATTTGTAATCGTTTTAAGAATTTTTAAAATGCCACATCGGCAACACTATCATAAAATTTAACAGTGTAACCAAGGTGAAAAAATAAGGAAGATTGATGATAAAAATGGTAAGAAAAAAGAAAAGATTTATGACGAAAATGATAAAAATGTAAAAGATCGGGGATGATTTTAGATTATTATATCACACTAACAAGTGGTTAATATAAGGACCAATTCATTTTAAATATGTCACGTGCGATTATTAAGGAGCTACATAGTGCATGGAGGCCCATCTTGATTAGTGGCTACTCGAGTTCGATACAAGGCCCTAGATCCATTCTCGTGAGCAAGTCCTAAGTTTCATATGGACCGTCACCTGCGAACACGAGCAGGTAGGTCATCATGTGACATTCTCTTTCGTTTGTCATGGGTTCTAATGTCCCCCGAAATAAGCTGTTTGATGGCCTTGGCCTCCTAATTAACTGATGTTTGAGACCAACAAATCTCATTGTTATAATCATTTGGTCAATGAGATCAAAACTTGTAAGACTTCCATGTAACCAGGTCTACACCATGGATTACAATGAGAATTTGATCGCAACACTTACCTTAGTTTGGGTCGAAGACATCGGCACCAACCGAAGCTGACCTCGTAGGATTTCTCGAGCCAGGGGTGGAAAACTTTGATATGAAAGCTAATGATCACGTTGCATATGAAAGTAATATCCAACTGGATACGAGCACAAATTGACGACAGACAGCTCACTCGTCTAGCTCGAGTGACCACTGATCAACTAGTAAGGGAGGTGCAACTGCAATCCCATTCAGTTGTCAACAGAGCATAGCTAAAGAGTACGGCACTGTCTGTCTATGAACATTAATCAGCAAGCCAAGATCCGTTGATCTAAGTTTCGATATCCACTTCACGATGCCGTTACCATTTCAGTGCCTGGATTAGAAAGAAAACGAACAGTGAACCATTTGATGGGCCATAAAGTAAAGAGCCAGAAAAGATTCGCAATGCAAAATATTCTTACCTGTCTAGTTCCTCCGTCTCCTCGTCTGTCTCCGCCATTTCTGTTGCAGCCGTACGACAAGTTCCGAGAACCAGCCGTGGTTGCGTTCAGTAAATGCGTTGCCGATGACCCCGCCAATCACTAGACCACTCCCAAACCCCATCAAAACAATCTTCCAGTCGAATTCTTTGAACCAAAGCGAGTCTTCTTCCTCCTTGGATGAAGAAGGTTCTGGTGTCTCTGCTTCAGAGCTTATGCACTTCCTGGATATAGCATCCCCGCACAGCCCTGGGTTCCCCCGAAATGAAATTTCGGTGAACGTGTTGAACTGTTTTCCTCTTGGTATTCCCCCGCTAAGGTTGTTATACGACAGGTTCAGAACAGCCAGGAAATTGAGGTCTGCCAGTTCTTGTGGAATCTCTCCAGAAAGTCTATTGAGAGAAAGGTCGAGGGATTCGAGCTGACTGAGGTTTCCCATTGAAGATGGTATATGACCGCTGAGAAAATTGTTTGAAAGATTCAGTGAATGCAGCTGCTTCAGGTTGCCGATCACGTCAGGGATACCTCCCTCAAATTTGTTGCCAGATAGATCGATGGCTGTGAAGATCTCAGAAACCTTTGAGTAATACATGTCAAGCCCTTTATTCACCAGCCTCATGTAAAAGTCATAGAATCCATAATAAGTAAGTGAAATGGAGGCGACTGGCTTCAAGCTTGCCTGTAAATATGTGACTTCGCCTGGAGCTGGACCTGCGATCATCATGGAAGATAAAGTTCCGAGATATTGCTTGGGCAGCAAACCAGTGAATGTGTTGTGGGACAGGTCGATGATCCGCAGACTTTTGAACCCAGAACTGAAGCCAGACGTATTTATGACACCGCGAAATTTATTGTGGCTCAATATGAGGACGGCAAGTTCTTGTAGAGATTCTAACCAGGATGGGAATGTGTCGTTGATCTGATTGTTCCCGAGGTCAATAAATTCTAACTGCGAACAGTTGGCCAATGACCTCGGTAGAGGCCCCTGCAGATTATTATGGCCCAAAGCAAACATCTTCAAATGCAATCCACTTGCATAAAGCTGGGGAATATTTCCGGTGAATCTATTCCCTTGCAGATTTATAACTGCAAGAGATGGGGAGATATTGCCCAAGCATTCGGGAAGAGCTCCGTTCAAGTTGTTAAAAGACAGGTCGAGCATGGCAAGAGAACTCCAATTGCAAATCCAAGGCGGGAATGTCCCGGTCAGTTCATTTTTGGAAACCAGATAACGTTGTACTTTTGCAGATGTAGGAATTGCTGGTGGAGATCCCGTGAACTTGTTGGATGAGAGGTCTAACGTTTCTAGAACATTCCACGGAAGAAACTCAGGCGAAGAATTTAATCCTGTTAGGCAGTTGTCGGAGAGGTTAAGGAAAAACAAGGAGTCTACACCAATGTTCTGCATCCACATGGGTACTTCATGAATATTGTTGTGCGAAAGGTCTAGCCAACCCAAATTCGGATGGTTTTGCAGAAAAGCTGGGAATTCTTGCAAACTACATGAAGCGAGTCCCAGAGTAAAAAACTGAAGGTTCGTGTAGGTCGCAGAGCTCGAGGAATTGAGGTCGAAAAACAGGTTCTGCTCCACCGTTCCGTTAAATTGGTTCCAGCTAAGGTGAAGCATCGTTAAACTTGGGAGTTGAGTAATCCAAGAGGGTACTGGGCCTTGTAATCTATTACATGCAAGGCTGACAGAGATCAATTGTGTCATGTTCGAAATCCAAGAAGGGATATGACCAGAGAGTTCATTGCCTGCAAGTCTTATGTCCCTCAGTTGCCCTAGGTTCATGAGCTGGGATGGGATCGGACCCTTCAATGAGTTACCGCCGAGTTCTATGGAGACAAGCTGGGACATATTCCCGAGATGAGAGGGTATCTCCCCCTGTAGGTTCATTTCTCCAAAAGTTAGAAGTTGTAGTCTGCTCAGCTTCCACAACCAGGAGAACGAAGAGAAGTTCTGAGCTGTGAATGGGTTCAACAACAAATCAAGAAAAGTTAACTCTGTTAGGTTACCGAAAGAAGACGGTATGGACCCTGTGAGCTTGCACTCCCTTATCGTAAGATCTCGCAAACTATGGAGTTTTCCAACTGAACTCGGTATTGACCCAGTTAGATTGCAATTATCAGTCCCCAGTTGCAGTCTTTCAAGTGACTGCAGATTACCGATTGAAGGGGGCAGCTCACCAGAAAGAGAGACACCAAGCAAGTTTAATTCCTTGAGAGGACTAGAGGAGTTGAACTCGGGCAAGAGAATGGTGAGGTTTTTGTTATAATTGAGTGTGAGGACCTCTAAATTGGGCATCTGAAAGATACTTGCTGGAAATGCGCCAAAAACTCCACTATAATCCAAGAACAAATAACTCAGAGAAGACAAATTTGCGAAGATATGGGGGACTGGCGACAGAATACTGACTCCGCTGAGGATGAGTGACTGCAAGTTGGTCAAGTTCTGTGCCAGGCTTGTCAGGCCAGGCTGTGGTAGCTCAAGACTGTTACTGAGGTCGAGTGAGACTAAACTGGTCAATGTGAAGATGTCTGGCGGGATTTGGCCAGAGAATGATGAACGCGAGAGATCGAGATGTGTCAAACGTGAGAACGAGCCAAATCCTGATGGTATTGGGGAGTGACCAAAGTTATTCCCGCTGAGGTCGATGCTCTGAAGATGGACTAACTGGAAAAGGCTGGAGCTGGAATTGATGGATCCAGAGAGATAGCTTCCTCTGAGGTCGAGTGCTATCACATGACCAGTTCCTTCATCGCACTCGACCCCCTCCCACAAACAGCAATCAGAGGACGTTTGATTGTTACGGTCCACCCTCCATGATTCAAGTTTGGAACCGGAAAGAGAAACATTGTCAAAGCTGCTCTTGAATTCGAGTAGAGCGGACATGTCGCCCTGGTGACAAGAAGCTGCCACGGAGCGAGAGAGGGAGTTCAAGGCTAAGATGTGGAACTTCAAACAGAAGCATACCAGATGCATTAACACTGAGAGACACGAGAGAAACTCCATGGTAGCGTGAAAGTATTGGATCTTGTCTGGAGCGAGGCTTCATCAGGAAACTGAGAGGTAACTTCATAACACACAGAAGCTACGCATGGTCTTGCCGTTGATTGACTAATTGTGCACGCAGTACTCGTCGTAGACATGTCCATATGGTCAGCTCTGAGGGGGAGAAAGTCTACCGTAAAACGTGGTCCCAGACTCCCAGTCCCAAACCCGACCGCTGTCAGTCACCGGAAAATTTCCACTCCTGGATTGAATATTCAAACCTCTCTCCAACTAACACACCAACCAAGTCGAAGAATAATTCAAATGCATTCCACTGCCAAGTGTACCAGTTGAATTGGTTGCGTGCTTGACCCGCTGTCCCATATCTGAAAGACGATGGCACATCAAAGACTACAAACATCGAAAAGAAACATTTGATTGATCCACCAACCAACAGGTGCTGAACAATTTCGTGGGCTACACGTCATGATGTCTTGTCTGAATAAATTTTGCTAAATCATTTTGTTCCTTAAATTTAATTACATAAGCGTATACTAAGTTTAGCCATTCTTGGACAGAAGTTCTGTGCCCATATTCGATTAAAAGTTAAATTGATGATGAATGATAAGGTAAAAGCCAGCTATATTCTTAAAAGTAATTCTACATTTTTTCGTGATATAAAGTCAATTCCGTTGACAAATCTGACTTCACTGTGTTGGTCTTGAAACCACTTTATACGTCAACTACTCGCCAGTATTTCTCCTCTAATTGATCGCTCCAGGAATCAATCAGGGTAGGATGGAAGAGCCAAAATATTTCAGAAAAAGCATTTTTTGAGGCACATAAAAAAGTGCAATTCACGAGGAAAGGGCCAATTTCCAAACTCTACTCTCCATAGTTTTAAAAATTAGACCGGACCGGTCAATTTGACCGGTTCAATTGGGAACCGATCACTCACCTAATCCAGTTCGGTTCTTATAAAAGATCCAATTGCACTCTTAATGAGGTCAACTCTGATTGAACCGGCTGGTTTCCGGTCCGACCAGTGAACTCAATTGAACAAGTGAAAAAGCCGGTCGACTTAAAATTAAAAAAATACAAAAACCTATTATAATGTATATATTTTATTTTATTAAACTTTTATTTATATTTTATATTAAACTTTTATTTAATATAATTATTATATTAATAATTTTTGTTATAAATCATATTTAAATAATAATAACATATAAATTTATTAATAATATTATATTATTAATATTATTTATTAAATATGTGATTCAATTTATTGAACTCTGGTTCGATCCATGAACCCATGCCTACACCGGTTCTCAGTCCAGTCCGGTTTTAAAAAATATGCTACTCTCTCTCTCTTTTATATTAATAATAGTCAATACTGTAACAACATACTAATCTATCGGACAATATATTATATAATTTAAAATCCACAATTAATCTTCAAATACTTATTTTCGAAAGTTTTGAACTCTGAATCTTGCATAGCACGTATGGATATGTTGCGCATTTTGATCCGCTAGTGGTGCATATGGAGCAAGGATTCTTCATTTCGGGAATAGTAAGAGCAAGATTTCCTGACCTACTTTTTTTATTAGGATAACATCGCGTGTGGAAGCATCCTCCCGAACGTAGAAGCTCACGACAGTACAAATCCACAGGTGAGCAAGAACAACTAAGAAGGCTGAGGCCTTGAGTTGTTTAAAGTTCGTGAAAATAAATAGCCTATCATTCTAACAGCAGAGATTTGTACTCATGCGCCTGCGACAACTTCAGATTTTTTTCGGAAGCAATCTCCAAACCAGTCACAAGCACGCATTGACAGCAGACTGAGTGTTATAGCCCAAATAAACCCGTGCCACCTTCAACTAACCATTTGTGGCGCATGCTGTCTGCTCGTCCTGATCTGTTCTGTGTCACACCCTTCGGAAGCGAAGTTGACATGTTCACAGTTCATTGGAAACAACGGTATCCTACATCCAAGAGACTCACAGGAGCAGATTGCAGGACACCCATCAGTAGACGAGCTTTTTGGTAGCTTCCCTTGCGGTTCTGCTTTCTCGTTAGACTACTGCTCTGTATATCTTCATCCGGTCCTCCCCATATTAACACCGTCTAAAAAGACAAAATTCAGCAACCCGATATTAACAGCAACGAACAAGAAAGAGGGTAGAGAGGAAGAAGTCGAGAGCAAGAGCTTGTACACATATTTGTGAATATACTACAGACAAACAGTGTCATACAATGATATTGTACCTTATGAGGCTCGAAATAATCAGCAGGGACACCACACAGAAATATTAAAAGACAAATTATATGGTTTTTTTGGCAACGATCCTCAAGCCACGCATGGTTTAGGATGAAGGGAGTACAGCTAAGGGTGCCGCAGCAGGAGAGCGGAAGTGCTCTCTGGTCAATTGTGCAATCAGCAAGTTCCTAGAATTCTTCTATGTTGCGGCATCAACTGCGGATGCAGCGGCACTATCCTACAGTTCAGGTTCAGAGAAAATTTATGGGTGTTTTCTCGTCAAAAAAGAATTTTCTTGACATCATATATCCTATCCTATACTAAGAAATACGGATTAGGATGTCATTTGTTGAGTCAGATCCTTGGGAGGACACCAGAGATCGTGAGATCAAGTGCATGAGCGTCATAAGAGAGGCTAAATGATCATCAGTTCTTGTGTTTGGTCTGCTGGTGCCATTCTGAGATGATTGATTTTGTGATCTACTTTGAGACAGTGAAGCATCCTTACTCCGTGGAGATATGAATCACAATTGTCACGAATAAAATATATTGGTTACTTAATTACCTACTGTTTTCTCTCTTGATTCATTGTTTGTTGATCAAATATATTGGGTATGTAATTAATTATCTTAGTCCGTGTTACTTTTTTTTTTGTCTCTTACGGATGATGATCTAGTGGCTTATGTTTTGAGGCCGACGACTTAATGCTGCTCTGAGGGACGATGGTCCAGTGGCTTGTGTTTTGGGGCAAACGAAATTGATGTTGCTACTTACAGCCATTATACTCCATGCCCTTATCGTAGCTCCACATTCAGACCTCATTAAATTTAAGACAGTGAAGCAGCCTTGTCCTCTTTCTGATGATGCTGTGAGAGACGATGATCTTAGTGAATTTCCGAGTGGCTTCTATATTTGTCAAACGTTTGACGCTGCCACTAACAGCCATACTCCATGTCCTTGTTCATAGGTCCACTTTTGGAAACTCATTAAATTTCGGATAGGGAAGCATCCTCAACCTCTCGACGAAACACTCACTCCTTTCCATGTTGAAATAACAATTTACTGACCCAGTCATGGATTTGGGACTGACGTGACTCAGAAAATGAAACCACTTGGTTTATTGCAGTTTCTACAGTATAAAGCCTCCCCCTGGTGCTCAGTCTATCCCATCAAACAAGTTAAAACACCGAATACTTCATTAGCTTAATCATCATGGTTTCATCCCCATATCCCCCCATTTTTCTCACAAAAGTACTCTGCTTATGCTCTCTGTGTCTTTGCATGTCCATACCATGGTGCCATGAAGAGGATATGTCTGCACTGCTTGAATTCAAGAACAGCTTCATCATTGATGAGGCTGCTTCATTTGCACCTTACGCCTATCCCAGGACCAAGTCTTGGGAGCACAGGAGTAACAGTAGCCGCTCATGGGATGGGGTTGAGTGCGACAAGGACTCAGGTCGTGTAGTCACACTTGATCTCAGTAGCAGCTGTCTCTATGGCTCCATCGACTCGACCAGCAGCCTCTTCAGGCTTGTCCATCTCCAGAGGCTCAATCTTGCCGATAATGACTTCAATGGCTCCCGCATCTGGCCTGAGTTTATCTACTTTCCCCGTCTGAAGCATCTCAATCTGTCGGGTTCAGCCTTCTTAGGTCAAATCCCATCGGAGATATGCAAATTAACTGAGCTGGTTTCACTGGATGTGAGCTGTGGTACAGATTGGAACATCCGTCCAGAATTGCTCGAACTCCGGAGCCCAGGTTTGAGTAGCCTAATCCAAAATTTAACAAAACTACAACACTTGCGTCTCAATAATGTTGTCTTATCATCTGAAGTTCCTCAGAGCGTGTCAAACTTGTCTTCTTTGAGAACTCTGTCTCTAGCAGATACTCAAGTTCACGGTGTCTTCCCTGCTAGAGTTTTTCAGTTGCCCCACCTGCAATACATTGATTTAGCTTATAACAGTGACCTCAATGGGCACCTGCCAGAATTCAACTTGACCAGCTCCCTTCAGATTCTGTGTCTGCGGTTTACAAATTTTTCTGGGAGGTTGCCAGCTTCGCTTGGTGATCTCCAATCACTGCTCTCATTAGACTTGAGTTCTGCCCACTTTGAAGGGCCACTGCCACATTCCATAGGAAACCTTCGTTCTCTGAACTACCTAGATATGGAATGCTGCATGTTCTCGGGATCAATCCCATCTTCCTTCAGCAACCTCAGTGAGCTGACCTACTTGAACATTGGATCGAATCAATTCTCCACTCAAAAACTCAAGTCGTTTTCCTGGCTGTGGAAGCTGACCAAGGTCCAGCACTTGAATATGAAGAATGCGAATTTGCAAGGTGAAATTCCCTCTTCCATTGGAAATATGTCCCACATTGTTTCTTTGGAATTGGATGGCAATGGGCTGAATGGTTCGCTCCCACCTCAAATTATGAACTTCACCCAACTTGCCGGATTAAATCTCAACAACAACCAACTCTCTGGCCACATCCCTTCCTGGTTAATGAATTTGACTCAGTTAACCACTCTCTACCTCTCAAACAATACATTCCATGGCCTGGTACCCACTTCAATCTCTCAACTCCAAAATCTCAAATTCCTCTGGCTTTCTGGGAACAGGTTGAGTGGAACAGTTGAACTCAGCACCTTTCTTCAGCTAACAAGCTTGAGCGCCTTGCAGTTGTCTTGGAACAACCTGACTGTTCTTTCTGGAACCAAAAGCAATGGCACTCTTCCCCAGCTCATCGGTCTAGGATTAAGCTCATGCAATTTGAGTGGGTTCCCGAGCTTTCTGAAAGAGCAGCAGGTGATTTGGCTTGATCTGTCCAACAATAATATACATGGAGAAATCCCCGGATGGTTGTGGAACATGAGCATATACAATCTTGAGTACATGAACCTTTCGCAGAATTTCTTGACGGGCTTCGCACAGAGCCCACCAGTCCTTCCATGGAAGAATCTTGTTGCTCTAGATTTATCGTCGAACTTATTGCAAGGATCAGTCCCAGATCCACCACCAACAATTCAGTCTTATCTGTTTTCCAACAACTACCTCACCGGGGAATTCCCGCAGTCAATCTGCAATTTGAGTTCTCTGCTAACGCTTGACTTGTCCTCCAACTCCCTCACTGGCATGCTTCCAAGTTGCTTAGGCAATACCAGTGGTTCCCTCTCGATACTTAATGTTCAAAGCAACAAGTTCCATGGAACCATTCCCTCGTTGCTGACTTGCGGGACCCACCTCCAGATGATCGATTTCAGTCAAAATGATTTTCAAGGGAGGTTACCAAGGTCATTGGGCAATTGTTCGATGCTGGAGTTCATCAACTTCGGAAATAATCAGCTAACTGATACATACCCGTCTTGGATAGAGTCTCTCCCAAGGTTACGGGTCCTCATCTTGCGGTCGAATCAATTCTACGGTGTCATAGGGCGACCCAGCTCTAACTCGTCATTCCTGAATCTGCACGTAATTGACCTGTCGCTCAATTCCTTTACGGGAAACTTGCCCCGAGAGTACTTTCAGAGTTGGGACTCGATGAAAGTCATTGATGAAATAATGGGGAAGACACCGTACATGCAGCAAAATGTACAATCAAATTGGTATTACAGCGACTATGTCTACTCCATGAGGATCATCAATAAGGGCCTTCAGTTATATTATCCGAAGATACTGAACATCTTCACGGCCATAGATCTTTCCGGGAACATGTTTGAAGGAGAGATCCCAGACACGATTGGTGACTTGAAGGAGCTTCACTTACTGAACCTTTCAAACAATTATCTCATGGGCCGAATCCCGGCCTCTCTGGGAAACGTCAGGGCACTTGAATCATTGGACCTGTCACAGAACAGGCTCTCCGGGAAGATCCCACAGGAGCTGAACAGACTCGACTCTCTCGAGGTCTGTGATGTGTCTAACAACAATCTGAGTGGCCCGATACCAACAGGGAAACAATTCGACACTTTCCCAGAAAGTTATTTCAAAGGGAACAAGGGACTCTGCGGGAACATAATATCCAAGAAATGTCCTCCATATTCGAAGACAGAAACAGCTGAAGCTTCGGAGGATGAGGACTCAAAGTGGTGGATCGACTGGAAAGTTGTTCTCATGGGGTATGGGAGTGGACTAGTGATTGGAGTAGTCATTGGAGCTGCTTTTGTCTCAGTTGGCATGGTGACTATCTGGATAACCGGATTCGTGAGAAGTTACAAGAAACTTGTGTGGTTCATATCAGAAGTAGGCTGCACTTAGTCCGTCTCTCTATTCCTGTTTCTAGCTGAAGAATAGCTTTACTGTCATGCCTGGTGAATCGACTGCTAATCTGCTACAGATGCAATGGCTAGTTACAGTAAAATGTTACTCCCAGTCAATTTCATCAGCAGATGCTTTTGCATTCGACTAGTAACAAGGCAAAGATAATATTCTAACATTTCTTCACGTGATTCAAATTTTACATCAGATAAGTATCAGCAGTAATTGTAATTTACTACTAGAAAAATCTTTTCTTGTGATTTGGTAAGAAAAGATAAATAAATATTTTTTCCCCTTAGTTTCGGATTTTGCTTCGGTTATCATTTCATTTCCGACTTATCCTTTTCCTCTTCAAATCAAAATGGCGCCCAAGAAAAATAATAGACGGAAAAAAATTATCAATAAATAAAAAACATATTTAATTTTAACTAATAAACAATATAGAAGACGGAAAATGGGATAATTGCACACAGGTTAGCATCTGTCCACCCGGAACATCGTGTCCGGGTGATGCACCCGGTGTAAATAAGCCCAATTGTGTACATATGGGAACGTGGCATCTGGGCCTACTGCGCCGGGCTCATAGATGATGATAAGCTGTAACTAACAGGGTGCACCCCGCGGCGCACTTTCACTGAGTCCCATAATAATATATATTTTTTATAATTATTATGGTTCTGTTGAAGATTTTCCCTCATTCTACCGCTCAAAGATTCCGCACTCATCGGCTATCGGCCGGAATCTCCTCCATGCCTCGCCGCCGGCAACTGTGGCGTCGGGCTCCTTTATCCGCTGCGAAAGCTCTGATCTTTCGTACGGAGAATCTCCACTGCAGGCTGTGAATAAATGGTGTGTGCGTGGGTGTTGGTTCTGTGTTGATGGTACAGCGAGAGGATTCACGGAGAATCCCTGGCATCGTCTAGATTTGCTCCAGCTTCCGGGGACACGTGGCTTTTCGTGTCTCAGTTGCTCCCATTTCAGGTCAAATCTCAGTGAGAGTGAGCTTTCCACTCGGTTTCTTACATAATTTCTCCCACTGCCCTTAGTTTCTGCTCTGGAGATTCGCTTAAGCTTAATGAGGATTCTATTGATTCCGTTTCAATCTGGATTTTTGCTGTGGATTTTGCGTGTTGCATCCTGGTCAAATTCAAGTTTGAAAATGTATGCTTTAATAATATTGCTATTAATTGTGGCCTTTCATAGTCAATTTTGATATATAGCTTGATTTTCTGGGGTTTCCTCTACCTCATCGTCTGCTCAAATCTTCTCTTCATTTGACCTCAGAAATAGTTGCACGATGCCCATTCAGGATTTTTTATGGATCTTAATGGGAATTCAGCTGAAGTAACGAGTGTTTATGGGGTTTCTTCGAGCTTCCTTGCTTCAATCTGGTTGACATTTTAGTTTGTTCTGCCTTCGATTGGTTATTCACTGTTGTATGTCTTCTACAAGATTTAAAAAAAAAATAAATTGTGAAGATTGGCTATTGGAGGAGAAAAGGAGAATCTTGATACCATTTCTTAGATGTAACTACCGGGATGTTGAGTTAATTGTGTGCTTTTCTTTGCGTCGTTTGTTGTATTTACTTGGGGTGATTGATTGCTTTCCTTTCGTTTCTCAGCTAAGCAGATGGCTGAACTCAGATACTGTTTGATCGTGAGTGGATATTCCCAGAGATAACTGTTGAGGGTGAGGTCGTGGCCCCTGAATGTCCTCTGAATTATTTGTAGACTTGAAGATGTGGCTCTTTATAGGAACTCCACTTCTTTATAGGTTCCAATGGGAGGCAGTCAAACAAAAATACTCTTGTCAAGATAGCCCCTCCACCTGTAGATGTTAATGAATCATTGGAAGAAGGAGAGAGGTGCTTCGATTCTCTCACCGGATACCATCCTGGTTGGTTAAGGAGGAGGCCCAGAATTTACTGGATGGGTGCTGGGATTTGGACCCAGCTGCAACACCAGATCAACTCCTTCATGGCAAAGTTGAAGTTGAGGCTTAACATGAAACTTATATTGCAAAGAGAGGAAGCAGCGGAACTGGTTCGAGTAAAAAAATCTTGTTTTTGACCATTCTTTAGACAATTTTTAGGTCTAACTGTACAAATATTCCACACTTGGCTTAAGAGAGGCCACTATAATTATAATCCTCCATTCTGATGGTTCTTGGGAGGGTTAATCATCTAGTCCATTGACGTCTCTGTCTTTGATGTCAGACTTGCTGAAATTTTGTTGTGGATTTTGACAATATCCAAATTATAGATGGCGTGCCTCTTTAAGTGGGATCATTTTTCTTCTTCAGCTTATTTTACTTGCTGGAAGCATGTTATTGTTTCTTCACCCTTTCTTCTGGAGATTCCCTGGTAAGTTGATAGAAATCCATCTACAGCAAACCAGTGCCTCTCCTCCCAACAAAGTGCTGCTGGCTATCATCTTGATTTATAATGAAAATTTCTTGATTACTTGCTTGCATAGCAGAAGAACTAATTATACATGCATGAGCATAATATCATGTCATCTACGTGGTCGAAAGATGTATGTGAAAACTTGTAATTGGTTGAATTTATACTTCATAGTTGAAGCAACTGCGCTATAGAATTTATAATTTTAGCTTCACTGGATCGTCTTCAGTCTTTAACTCAGCAAATTCTCTCAGCACAGCAGGAAAAAGAAGGGGAGAGAACAAGATCACATAATTGAACGGGAACAAGGGCTTTAGTTCTATCTCCAGTTCTTGATGTGGACTGGCATCCTGATTTGCCCTTCTAGTCAGGGAAGGTAGTCATAGTGGCAAGAACCATGACCTGCAGAGAAAAGGAACATCTCACAAAAAGTCAATGAAACACAAACTTAGGTTTGCAGACGACTTAAAATTTTTTTTTCACTTTATTGCTTTTAAACCAATTTACAACCATAGTTTATAACCTCATACTATATGTTATGATTCTTAACTTGTATGGCTACGTTCTCTCTCTCTCTCTCTTTTTTACGCATTTCTGTCATGTATGGGGTTAACTCGGATTAGAATATAATTTTTATTATAGAAATCCCGTGTTACCCATAGAGCTCCATTTCTTGTTATATGCAAAGCAATTAAGATATTACATGGCAGCCCACTCCCAAGGCACATGGGAGATAGTCGCGTTTTTGACATGTGAAGATGCAGCATGGATATCGGATCTTGAAATCTCTCAGCGGGGAACCATACAAGAAAGTCAAGATCCGATGAGAGATGATAACCATGTTAATGTATGCAGGAGAAGAATATTAGGTCCTGTGTGCTTACTGGGATCGAGCTCAGTGGTCATGGCGGCGCCATTGAAGAAGCAGGACCCACCCTGGCTCTTGAAGTGCTGGTAGTAGCTATTGAAGGCATAGGAAGCATGGGCGCTCGTGGTATTGGGGAGGTAGCAGGGCCCATTCACCTGTATCTGGCTGCAGTCGACCCCTCCTTGCTCGCAGGCCCACTCAAGAGCTGCCTGAAGTTCAACATCAGGGGTCTGTTCATCGGCCACGCACCACTGCTCAAACTCTCCCACTAATACTATGTTCAACAGAAGATCAGATTAAGCCATCTTCTTATTTCTTTGTTGCAAACTTAAATGATTCACCGCAATGAACTTTACCTGATTTTCTGGGAAACAGAGATATAGCCAACAGAAGAGCAGCAATCAGGAAACTTTGCATGGCAGTAGTCATGTTTGTGTGCGTGCGTGCGTGTGTGCTCTGTGTGTGTGTGTGTGTGTGTGAGAGAGAGAGAGAGAGAGAGAGAGAGAGAGGGAGAGAGAGAGAGAGAGAGTGGACAGAGTGAGCAACTCCTACTAAAAGGCTCTCAGGGCCACCGAAGAGTCAAATTTTGAATTTGTAGGAGGCAAATCTGTGGAAAGTGTTGGTATGGGTTCCAGCTCTATCTGTTTCCTCATTGATCATTGTCTTCTAAAGGTGGTCTTTTGCTCTGCCTCCACGCGGAGACTAACGTCGATTCAGGAACACAGGCTCAAAAGGGCAAGCATATGGACCAATAGGACAGTCACATGGTCGGAAATCCCGAGCCATCTGCAGCAGATCATTGAAAGATTGGACAATTTTTAGATACTGGTTGAGAATGTGATTTAGATACTGGGCCAATATGGATTTATCCTGGCTCTCTTCGGGCCCTTTTTTCTTTTCCTGCCTGCTGCAAAGCATAACTGGCCCAAATTCGAGATCTACTGGCTTGTCTTTCTTCCGGTATGATTGTTACCCGAAGAGAAAATTGGAGTTCACAAGCACGTGCAGCTTGCTTATGTCTTTGTCCAAGAAAACTCAATACTTACGTTTCTGCATTACACTGATCTGCATCGAATCATTCATCCTGATTCCTGGATGCGGTCTATATAAGGCTCTGCAGATGGCTTGGAAATTTCCATGAGAAAGATACAGAAAGCTGATATCTTACATGTAAAGCATTTTTCTTCCTATAGCCGAAGTGTCGACATCAGAAGTCTCGAAACTTTCACATGGTTGTTTAGGCGAGGAACACAACCAGGCCGGGTTCTTCATAGCTCTCGGATCAATTGAGTAGCGTGGCCGAGAGAGCGCAAGAAACCTTGGCGAGGCTGCACCGGATTCATATGCAGTCGGAAGGAAAGCTCATTGCAGCCACGAGATGTACTTTTGAGCTCCCTCGAGGTTGAGGAGGAGCCAACAACTGTTTAGTAAGCTCCCTCCCAACTCTCCTCTGCTTCACTCTCTCCAACTCCCTGAACCTCTCCTGCAAAAGGGCAAGGGAGGAGCTGACAGCAGTAGGATCAGACACCCTGTCGACCCATTCGGTGCAGGCCATGGTGTTGACAACCCAACCTTCAGCAGCTAGTAAAATACGAGAAATGATCTGGAGAACGAGATGGTCTGATTCGAGATGGTTTAATTTGTGGACAAACGACCGGCTGCTATGCAAACAAAAGCCTAGGAAGAAGACTACCAATTATACTGGAAAGGACCCCGTAGAGGAAAGAAGAGACCAACAGGAAGGCTCCAGAGAGAGAGCAAAGTAGCATACGGAGTTAATGTCTGAGGAGGAAGCCTGTAGCTGTCAGCTTAGCGATAGTGGCAGGCTGCGGGCTTCATAGATGGCACAACGCCTTTGTCTCTGTATCAACCTGTTTGGTCGTTACGTGAAATTTTGCTCCAGGATCTCTTCTTCTGAACTCTACTTCCAATCCTGTTCTGCTCCTATGAATTTTCAGAGGGCCCGAAGAGACAACCAGTAGGAGGAGCCTCGAGCAGAAGTAACAACCATAAGAAGCCGGGGATGGGATCACCTGTTATCCATCAGTAGAGCCAAGAGTGCAGCTTCATGTCCAGGTTCAGTCTGGAGCTCTAACGTTCTGGCCATCGGATCCTTCCTTCTACTAGATTTTTCATGGTGAACGGCAGCCTGATGAAGCCCTGTTGACTCAACTCATACTTCCAGGATTTGAATCCTCAAAATTCGGGCTCAATGCTGCGAACTGAAGGGCATCACAGTTTTAGCCAACTGCAGAAATGCGGCTGTTATCCCATTCAATCTCAAGGACACTGGGATTGAGTAGCGATAGATTCGTCAGCGATGTTGGACTGAATTCTATCGATTTTCATATCATAGGCAAACACTGTTCCAAAGGATTATTATTTACAAGCCAAGTAAATTTACACGATGATGATAATTAATACATCATCACTGTACGGCATTGCAAGAATTATTCAAAATTGCAGCCGAATTATAACCTTTGACGGCTCTGGGAGATGAAATTGTGATAAGTCTGACCCTACATCTTCCGACAGTAGGTGCATCCAGATTCAATCTAAATTATTATTTGAGGATGAATTATCGCCAATTTTATAAGCTGTGCATAAAGATCTAGTAATCCCTCGGGAACACTAAGAGTCCAAAAGTGTTTGATCCTGCAAGATTACAAGAAGCAAATGAGATAAACCTCCGTCCATGGTAAAGAGCCCCTAAAGGATTAGCCAAAAACTTGAGTAAATCTACATAAAAGTGATGCAAGCGAATAATAAGGCGCAAGCAAGCACAACCCACCAAAAAATGATTGTGTATCATTTTCATGTTAGCTGAAGTCAATATCTTCTTGTTGCCGATGTTCAGCAAGACTGGGAGCTTCACAAACGAGCCTTGCAGACTTATTGAGACATATTCTTGCAGTAAACTACAACAGCTTGCCTTTCTTCATAGTTTTGAGCCTTCATCAAACATAGAACACCAATCTGATAATATATACAGCAAACACAAAAATCAGCTGAAGATATATGATAAGGCACTACTTGATAGTGAAACAGAAAGTGGTAACGATCACCATCGGCTCACCTCATTGATGTGAAGCCAAGTTTTTGCATGGACGGGAAAGATATTTACACCCTGGAGGGAGGAAAAGAATATAGCCTTGACTCGTTTCAACTGTGATAATCATCCCAACTTTAAGTCCATATTTCTGAAAGTATGATACTTCCAGCAAGTCATGATGTTCTGAAGGGAGAAACTCAGACTAATTGCATTGCCTCAGAATCCTCAGTCTATCAGCAATTTCCAACGCTTCAATAGAAAAACCTGCTTCAGACAATTCTCTGCCCATTATCACGTAAGTTGGTAAGCTAATCCTGAAATTTCTGGACTCCATGATGCGAAGAAACTTCATGCACACATCCGAGTTCCCTTGTTTCAGCAACCCATCAACTAATACTGTCCAAATAATCTCATCCATGTTCCACTCTTTCTCAAGCATGCTCTCAAATAAACATTTTGCCTTGTCCATGCGGCCAACCTGGCACAGAGCACAGATAAGTGCCTTATAAACCATTAGACGGGCCTCAAACCCCTCATCTACAATTAAGTCGAATACTCTCAGAGCATGATCAACCTCCAAGTTCTTGCAGTAAGCATCTAGTAGACAGGAATAAGCATACAAGGCAGGAGATAAGCCTTTTTCTTTCATGTTTTCAACCAGTTGATCTGCCTCAGCAGACCTACCTTCCCTACACAAGCCCATGACTAAATAATTGTATGCATCGACTGTGGGTTCACATCCAATCTCAGACAATCGCGTTAAGAGATGAAACACCAAATCAAAATTGAAGTGCATATCGACAGATGTGGAGCTATACACAGTTTCATGCTGAGCCACAACCTTCTCCGAGATCAACTGATATTCCTTCTGCAACCCTTTCAATAACACACCATAAGTTCGATAGTTTGGTACAAGACTTGCATCTACCATTCGCTTAAAAAGCAAAAAAGCATGATCTAACCTACCGACCATGACAAAGCCATCAATTAGTGAGGTGAAGGTTACAAGATCAGGAACCAGTCCTTTTCTCTCCATCTCATCTACCAGTTTCTCTGCATTCTCAGCCTTTCCTTCCTGGCACAGTCCATATATGAGAGATGTATAGGTGATAGAATTTGGAGGGCAACTTTTATTCTCCATTTCATGGAATATCTTAAATGCAAGGTCAATTCCACCATTACGTACAAGCCCATCAATCAAGGATGTGTAGGTTATCACATTTGGTTGCAGTCCTTGATCAACTATCTTACCAACAAGCTTCTCCGCTTCAGAGAACTGATTCCCTTTGCTCAAACCACTGATTAATGCATTGTAAGTTTCAATTATAGGGATACAACCATTTTCCTTCATCTCCCTGAATAATGACAATGCCTCATCCATCTTCCCTTGCTTACAGCAGCCATCAATCAAAGCAGTATAGCTAACATGATTAGGACTTATTCCTTGTCCCTCCATGCCTTGAAGAAGAGAAAATGCTTCCTCAAGCTTCCCACCTCTACAGAACCCAGTAATCAGTTCACTGTAGGTCCACTCATCTGGACTACATTGTTGCTGCTTCATAAAGTCTAGCATTCTAACAGCATTATTAAGGTTTCCTTGCTTCAAATACCCACCAATCAGAGTGTTGTATGTCACTATATTCGGCAATGGACCGCCTTTAAGCATCTTATCCAAAAGAACCATTGCCTTCTCCATATCCTCCATAAAGCATAGCCCCCGAATTATTTCATTGTATGTCCGAGCATTTGGCAAATATCCGATTCTCTCCATCATGTCAACAACTTTAATAGCAATATCGAATTTCGCATCTGCACAAAGCAGATTTATCAAGGCATTGTATGTGATTGTATTTGGGACTAAACCTACCTTCAACATTTTATGGAACATTCCAACAGCCAATTCAATTAGCCCTGCCTCAGACAGCCCACTAATCAGAGCAGTGTATGTCTGAACATTTGGTTGACAACCTCTCTTCTTCATGCCACCTGCAAGCTGAATAGCTTCCTCCACACGCCCCTCCTCACACAATGCAGTAATCGGGACTGTATAGGTATATACAGTCGGTTCAATGTCTTTCTCAGTCATTTCAACAAGCAGGTCAAGTGCTTCATCCACCCTACCTGTCTTGCACAGCCCATTAATTAGAGTGGAATAAGTGGCAGAAGTTGGGTCACAACCCTTCTGTACCATCCTATCAAAAACCTCAAACGCCAAATCCACATTCCCATTCCTACAGTACCCAAGAATCAAGGATGTGTACGTAAACGCATCGGGGATCATGTCAAGCTGAGAAATTTTGCTGAAAATCAGCAAGGCGTCTTGCACCTTCCCCTTCTTACAGAAGATATTAATCATAGTATTGAACGTCAACAAGCTTGGCTTAACCCCTTCAGCCAGCATCCGAGTATAAACTTGCTGAGCTAAACTAATCATATCAAACTTACCCAGTTGCAGCAAGAGAGTATTGTAACTATACAGACTAAGACGATAACCCTTTTGACCAATCTCATTCAAAAACCCCACTGCCAGCTCAAGCTCCTGTTCATTCCTACTACCCTTAATCATAATAATCCTAACCCGGTCCATGGGCATGAAGAACTGGTCTCGGATCAGCCTATCCAACATGGCCATGGCACAGCCCACATCGTGTTTGTAGAAATCTCTACGAGAGATCCAGTAGAAGAACTCGAGAGCTCGCTTCGCGTTCTCGTGGGTCTCGAGGATTTTGGACACCTGATGGGGTCGAAGTCTCGGAGTCAACCGGAGGATCTCCGGGTTCTTCTTCCATTGGGCGGCGCGGAGAAGGTCGCTGACAGCAGAGACCAAATCTGGGTAATGAGGAGAGGGAGCGGCGGACAAAGAAGAGGAGATGAAACGACGAGGATTGATGGAGATACGCTCTATCTGCTGGAAAGTGAGAGCCTTGATGGGCCTTAGCATTGCGGCAGATAGAACCGAGTCGGAGAACCCTTCAGATATCATGCAGATGTGCATTACGCCCCATTGAAGATCTTCATAGCGAAGGGTCTATTGGCGATTTTGGGTACGTGGAGTCTGCAAGTCGTTGAACGTGGAGGTAACAGCGCCATGGCTGGGGAGAGTGAGAGGGAGGGGTCCTTTGAAGGTGGACCTCACTAGGGTTGTCCAGCTTCAAAACTTGATGTTCTGTTTCCCCTCCATGGTCTCAAGCTGTTTCATTTTTCTTATTGTGCCCGTCAAGTTGTTCCTTACCAGCTCATACAGCCAACTTCACACCGTCCTTCTTTATTATTATTATTATTATTGGTAGCCAATTCCATATTGGCTTAGGAATATCATTTGCTGACTGTAGAATTCTCTTGTTTAAAATATTGAAAAAATAATGATAGATGGTGATTTGATACAATGTTCCGAGATTAGATGGATCTTAACTTCGATTTCATACCTTGGACCGGCTGGGAATTTGATCATGTAAAACTCTAGAATCAAAGTCGAGCCTGTTTGATGGCTATAGCATCTGTTAGATCAAATAGGTTAATGCACAACTTAGGTATTCCCTCACAGTCTCCACACCGAATTTCTTCTTGGGCATCGATTAAATGTTATGGTACATCGACCCAGTGCAGAGGCCATTTCAATGGCCAGCTTGTTCTGCTCACATGCTCCTTAAGTCATCAAGTTTGAATTTGTTTTGCTCCTTGAAGCATGATTAGCTTCAAAGACTGATCGGAATCGGAGTCCTCAGATGGATCGGAAAAGAACAGTTATGACTGACTGACTAATTGCTTAGACTTTAAGCCAAGAAAAGAATAATTGGCTGAAGTATAAAGAACTATTGGATGCCTATCACTCCCCCGGATTATTGTTATTGAAGCAAGCTCCAAATCAAGAGCAGGCAGAAACATTTCCAGTAAGCTCATGGAGTGGTAGCAGCAAATCTACAAATCCATGCAAAGGAAGAGCTGTTTCATGAATCTTCTTGGGGGAAAATGAGTCACGAGACAGACTCAAAAAGCTCATGAAACCATGATTTAGAGCATGCAAAACTTCCATTAAGGATGAAACATGTCACTAGCTGATCAGCCTCAACATAACAATGCTTTACTTGCTGATAATGACTTGTTGTCCATTGAATAATATCGTTCTCTCTCATAATCTTTTTAGACATCTACCATGCAGGGAAGGAACCAAGATGAATCAGCATTTAGTACCTCACAACATGAAGTTCACAAAAGGATTGACATAATGTTGTCTGAAACAAGACCTGCTATAGTATTAATAAGGAACCCTCACGTTTTCCAGTTCCTAAGGAACATCCTATGATCCACAGAGCGGCAAATAAGAGCAAATTAAGCTGAATAGAGAAGCTATTAGTATTAGTAATAGAATGTGCACAAACAAGAGATGGCTCTCCAATGAAGAACCAAACAGCAACTTCAATGACAAAAGAAGTGTCTTCCTTACTCTCATTTTCCCATTCAAAGAAACCAAAATACCATGAAAAAGGGGGTAAGATGAAAAAACAATACATTCATATTACACATCAAGGCTCCAGCTTCAATGAAACAACTCTTGACTGTCTGTTGCGCTTTGCTGACTTCATGAAGACTACTGAGAGGCAAGACGGAGCCCACCATGGCCGTTGGACCTTCTGCTCCCCTTTAAGGCATGCCACTAGAAATATGTATTGTCTAAGATATATAATCTTATCTAAATAACCCAAATGCAAATAAAATACATTTATATCTTCATTGAGGGAAAAAACAACCATGATCTTGAAACAACTGGATCAGGTATAGTGCAACTCCAAGGAGGTTTCAAAAGGAACACCAATAATGATTCAAGAGCATATGCAAGTCAGCAAGAAAATGCAAGTCAGAGTTTTATAAAATTAGGTGGAAGAATTCTTCCTCTCAAGTCACAAGTCAAAAGAACCCTGGTCTGGCCTCTGAATTGATGTGCTTATACTGTTGGGAGAGCACATCATCAAAGATGTGGATGTGAAACTTGTGCTAAAATTCCTCAGCATAATGAAGAACAGGATACAGGTTCCAACAAACTCTGCAAACATCTTATGCTCCCACCTCATCACATACAAAGGAATGGAAATTTTAACTAAGCACAAATATTGCCTTATAAAACTAGACTATCCTGTAGGAATTCCTTTGATTCCCTTTCCATTGTCATACAAAAGAATGAATTTGGCATTACTTTCCTGCTTGTTTAGATCTACTTTAAAAAAAGAAAGGATCTACTTCAACAAGGTAAATCATGCACGTCATACAATAGGTGGAAAAGAGAGTAAGGTACCTTTTATTCGTCGAAGCTCTTTACAGAGAGTGATGAAATCTCCCCATTTCATGTGGCATCGCCTAATAAACCGAAGAATCTGCTCGGTAGTGAAGATTGACATGCTCTCCAAGTACTCTCCATTAATGCCATTTTCCTTGAATATTTCACGGTAGTTACCCAAGTTTATCTCCTCCAACCACAGCCCAACATCCTAGCCATGGACATACATGTACAGAGTCAAATTGGACAACCACTTGTTTCCCCGACACATCCAAAATAACAGCTTGATTAGAAATAGCCCATATCACATGGAATAGTGACTATTCAATCAGAATTGTTGAAGCAATGAATCTTCAAACATCAATAGGGTTGGAAATGAGATCCCCAGCCAATAAAATCAAACAGGAGAGAGTGGGATTCACGTACCTCAACAGTCCAGATGAAAAAATCAAGAGGCTCAGGTGGCTGTCCTTTGTTCATCTCCAAATAAAGTCTACGTAGCAAACCAGACACTCTTAAAGGTAGCAGGAGAAAAACAAGAAAGATCACATGTTATTGCGATTTCCATCAACAATCCCAATATTATCCAAGAATCGATAACAGAAGGCCAAGGTCAATCTTGAGCTAATAAGACATCTGGAAAGGCCCCAACTTTGTAAAGAAAGCAAACCCTCATGATGAACTGAACCAAGATCATGGTCATATCAAAATCTCCAATAAATCTTGCTGCTATTTGTCGTACAAGTTACAACTGAGCTTGAACCACAAAAACCAAAGACCCAACACAGGCATAGGATAAAATTATCAAAAATAGGAACAGAAAAAAGAAACAAATTTAAAGCGCAAGACTCTATTTCTATCTCCTCCAGCAGAAAAACAAATCCCTGGATGATAAACAGATGCAAGATCACAGAGACGCCGCAATCAATATCAAATGAAAATCCCGCCTGAAAAAAAGACCGAGAACTGGGAAAATCACGAGATATAACTACACGAACAGGAAGAAGAAACCGGAACTGGGAGTACAAAGACTCAGTCAGCAAGTGCTCTAGAAGGGGCAAAAAGATGGGTACTTCTGGACTCTCATGCAAAAACTATTTCCTTTTCCCAAGAAATCCTCAACAGACGGAAATACGAGAGAAAACGACTTGGAAATTAGAATTTTTAACTCACCGTGTGAAAAGAACGGCGGGTAAAGTTCCTACATCTGAGACGGGAAAGCTCATAGAGCAGGGGAGCGTCGGATGAAATGCACAATCACCACTTGGCTAACAGTATAAAAGGACTGTCTCCTGGGTCATCGATGAAGTGACCGCTGCTGTGGTGGGGTCCATTCAGCTTCTGGTCCTTCGTTCTCTATGGCCCACAGTTGCTTGCCCGTGCGTTTATACTGCTCTCACTTCACCCATCAAGATCCAGGAATGAAGCAAAAGCTTGACGGGGCTTTCTCGGTTTGGTCAACCTTTGCCAGTGCTAGCCAATCCAATTGTGCCATACAAGACCTTTTAGAATCCGAATAATTCTTCCCCACCATCATGATAAAAATTAATGAGGATTCAAAATGCAATAACTAATGAAATTGAGTAAAGGATCGCATACTATAATTTTTAAAATTGAGCTATGTCAGCTGATTAGATCGGTTTAACTGATAATCGGAGAGTTATTCGGTATGATTTACTTAATTTATCAAATGCACTTTAAATCTCGTTTGATTAATCTAAACCTACGAATTCTAGTTCAATAATCAAACCCAATTTAATTGGCAGTTAAACTAGGTGGATTAAAATTACTTTTAAAATAAAAAATAGCATTAAACACAACATTTATTTAAGAAAGAAATATTAATACTTTATGTTATTTTTATTAGACTTAAAATTTTTTGTTGAATTTAGATATTGTGATAAATATTTTATATTTTAAAATTATAAATTTATGTGTACTATATTAACTTATAATTATTATTTATTAAATATATAATTCAATTTATAGATTCGTAAATTCATACTTAATCAGTTCTTAGTTCAGTCTTATTTTAAAAACTATATCACAAATAATTGTTAGTTGATTGGCCTAAACTTAATATCGTTGGAAAGTTGTCTTATTTCTAATAACGAAATCATTTTTTAAAATTGTTTCAAATCCCTAGATTATAGATAAACTCTATCCACATTGAGTACAATTTTTTGTCAATTCAGTCAAGCACATGATTGATTACTCCAAGTTCTTATTAGGTGATTAAATTTTAGACCAAAAAGAGAGAGATGGAAAATATATTATTTATTTGTCTTCGATAAATGATTTGGGAGTTTAGGATTAATCATGGAATTTCAAATTTCTGCCACCAAAAATCGATGCGGTTACCCCCTGCTAATGCGGACGGGTGGATGTGATGCATGTGGTTCGCCTGAGCGTCACCTGCAGCGTTCCAAAGCCCATCCCCGTACCGATCACTACACCGTGGACCACTCTCAGTAACGTTCACTGGTCCCATCGTCTCTCTCGCCGCTTACTCATGTCGTGAGTTCAAGGACTGGCGATTGAGATCGGCCTGCCACTTCAGCAACTCGGTCTTCCCCCCCTGAGCGGTGAATTTGGTTGTCGGTGAGCTAAAACAGATCGAACTCCTTCTGGACTTATCTCCGTCACATCGGATGCTCCGGTGTAGTTTCTGCAGAGCTTATATGCCACACAGACGGCCCCCACTGTCTCAATCTCTTCCAACTGGGCAAGAGCGGACAGAGGAGAACGTACAGTTGCAGCTTTGAACCATTCTGGTGATAATTTAGTAGGTTCCCTACCTAATGTTTTTCCAACGACAACCTTCCAAAGAGACACGGGGAAAGCGATAGATGCTCAGAGAGAGGAACTTTCCTTCGCTGGAGCTTCCACTCAAGGCATCTGATGTGAGTGCGTACCGAACTCGGTTCTTCATCAATCGTTCGGCCTTCGACAGTCCTGTAATTACATTCTGAGCTTCACTCAAGCACTTCTGTGATTCTGTGCAGACCAAACTCGGTCGAATGGCATCCCCACTCTGATGTGCAAAATTCTCGTCAACCCTTTTAACAACATGAATCTTGCTCAAGCTATATGTACTCTGTAGGACCCTTCATCCTCGCAATCTGCTCTCAACAATAATGAGCCGGTCAGAATTCAAATGGCAGGCCAATAACCAAGTCGGGGGAATATAATATTAATAGTGTCTTGGATTCACTCTAGTAGAGAATTCTTTCGAGGCAACTGAACAAAATGTTGCATTGCAATAAAGTCAACCTATCAAAGAACCTCAAGTCTTCACTTGCCGGATGAACCGGTCTTGGTCCTTGGAGTTCTGCTTCAAGCTTCTTTTCAATTCCATGAATGACCTGTACGTAGTCTGGAGCACATTCGAGGGCATTCTTTTTCGTAGTCGCTGAAGCAACGTTGATGGAATGAATGCGTGCACATCAAAGCAGGCATCAGGAAGATCAAGGGGTGAAAGTGCATGCAGTGCGCTTGCAGAGCCGAAAGATCCTCGCGGCGGTCCTGAGATCCCGAGTTTCTTTTCTCATGGCCAAATGTGTCCTCCTGCAAGATGCAACAAATTTCCTGGGTCAGAATGGATAGGCAGATTGAGATTTTCTAAGGTGCTTATATTATTTCTCCCTTCTAAACAGAGGAACTGAGGCTATTTCTGAGGTGTCAAACATGTCTAGAATTCTAACTAAGATGTGCAAAGAATTGAGATAGAAATTAGACTACAGTGCAATCAAAACGTACATCAATGCATCTAGATTCTAGACTCCCCAATTTGACAGTTCAACTGGGGGTATAACCACAGAGGGATACCTACCTAGAAAGATCCTCTAGCAATACCTCGAAGTACCCATTCACGTCTTGCTCCCTTCTTGGCGACGTACATTATTGCATGCTCGTGGAAGTTGGCAGCTCGTCAGACCCTTATGGCCGTTTCCACGTCGAACTTGAGCTCCCCAACACCATCTTCACTTTCAATGCACACATTAGCTCTGAAGCTGCATCCTTCAGTTTAGTTTGGTATAGCAATTCAACAGAAGCCTGGTGTGATCTTTAGAGAGGCAATGAGCACTTTCTCATGTGAATTCCTCACGCAACTTGTGACATTACAGATTCTCGGTGCATCCAGAAATAATTTCTGTATCACGCATGAGGGTTTGAGGTGGCCGATGGTATGGATATATTGAGCCATGGCTTCATCGTAATCCCGCTTTGTGCATGGATGATCCCCATAGTTCCTCAACATTTTCTGCAGTTGCAGCAACATCGGATTGCTGACTTTGAACAAGATCGATGGTGACGGTAGTGCAGCCCGTTCTAGTTTCAGGTCCAACTGGTAGCCCTTTCTCTCTATTTAGACTACCAAATGTTACTTCGCACCGAAAGTGTCAAGTACAAACCGGGAAGAGCTAGTGTTAGTGTGCATACATAAATTAGACCAGCACCTAACCTTCAGAAGACTTCTTTGTTGCACATTTTTACAGTAGGGTATGTGAGAATGGTGAGCGGGACAGCCCGGCCGGAGAACGGAGAAGAAACGGCAAGCTTGTCCGATGTTGTTCAGACATAAAGATTAGCAGAAATTCGGACAAGCTCTTTGTTCAAGTTAATAGTAATATATATATATATATATAATAATTCTCTCAGTATTCATATATTATAATAAGAAAGTGGTAAGTACAGTAAAATTTTCATATTTTTACTATTTTTATCACTTATATCATATACGTTTGATAATAACTCTTTCAACCGAGAACTTATCAGTTCAACTGAAGTTAATTTCATTAAAAATACAATTGAGTCTTTTATAAGAATCCGACTGAGTGAGTGGCTAATTTTTCATCAAACCGACCCACCCAATCCGGTTTTTTAAACCGCCAATGACGGGGGCGGAGCAGTTATTCATATTCAATTATACTGGGAAACGAAAGTACAGATAAAGCCCAGAGCCACAAGAAAGCCCTGGAGTGGGCCCCGGCGGAGCCACCGGCCCTGATCCTCCGCTTCTCCCGCCCCGGCCCCAATCCGTAAATGGCAACCAGTAACCACCTAAAAGACAGGCCGAAGAATCTTCTTCTTGCCACTGCCTGGCAAACGTAGGCACCAAATGACAGCTCAGAATGATCCGACCGTCATCTCACAATCGCCATACCATACTGCGCTCGCAGCCAACACTCCCCTTTTCAGAAATAGAATTTCGGAGGGAGAAGGAGCAGTGAAAGGGGCTCGGCTTGTGCGGCTTTGGTGAGGGCATTTACGTAAAAACGCAGGGATACGGTTTCGGATATCCAGACGGATTTCCATTAAGCCCCCGCAAGGTTCTGTAACGACAAGTACAGCCTGTAAATCGATGCTTCCGATTTCCCCGCTTTACTTTTTAATTTAGAAAAAAACTGTTTTTTTTCTTTTTTCTATTCACATATTTACTTCTTCAACAAGGACACATGTAATCTCAGCTTAGTCAATTACAGTGAAATGGATAAGAAATTAAGTGAGACGGAGAGGGGGAAGAGAAGTAAAAAAAACAATTGGAGAAAAAAAATAACGTAGCCCTTTAACTTAATAAGTTACCAGATTTGAATTCTGAGTATGAAAATTGTGTATCTTGCTCCTTGAAAGTGTTTATATGCATTTATATATTTATAAAAATATTAGTTGTGTTTGTCCGAGGGACAAGCACTTGTGTCTCGTTGAATCCGTTGTTGTTTTTTAGCTCAAGGACGCTGGCAGTGCTCTCTTTATAGCTATCCGTTCTGTCCATTTTTTCTTTCCCCTTTCCCCTTTCAAAAAAGGATGCTTGTTTCTTTCTCCGTCTCTGGTTGTGGTGATCTGGGGAGGGATGGTATGGGTAGTGAGAGAACTATTCCAACTTGTATAAATGGTTTCACTTTCCTTTATGGACAAAAGAACAGGAGACAGTGGGGAAGGGACCGAGTTAAGAGTGTGTGTGTCTCTCTGTGGGCATAGTCTGTGCTCTTTTGTCTTTGTGTTCGAGAAATCACTCAGCTGTCGTTGCTGTTGTTGAGATGCAGGATTTTGTCTGAAAAGTTTGCTGGGTATGTTCCCGCATCCTTTCTTTTTACCCAAGAAGATGTGTATGCGTCACTTCTGTTCCTTGTGCCTGTTCTGATGTTTTGGTTCTGTCAGGAAAGGTTTGACCTTTTATTTTGTTGCTTGTTTCTCTGCAAAACGTTCCTAAAGAAAGATCTGGTCTTTGAGTTCGTGTTATTCCCAGCAATGTTGACGTAGATTTTCCACTTGCTAAATAAACGAACAGTATTGTTTGCTGCGAAGTTGAACATTTGACTTCTTATACTGAGCTGGTCGATTCTTGTTTTGTTTGCCAATTTATGCAGGTGTGCTAAAGATGTAATTTTTGGGGCAATGTTGAGAAATTATCTCGAGTACTGCTGTCAGTTTTCCTCATTTGGTCGTTTAGTTGCGTTTCCTGTCCGAGGAATCGAACGGTAAAGAAAAGTAATTAGGAGAAATGATATCTTCATCATATTTCTCTTAGGTTTTCCTATAAGAGAATGCGCAATTATGGTAATTCTGCTGGCATTTAATGTGAGGAATGAGGAAAAAAAATGTTAATGTTGATGTTAGAATGGTCGGCCGTACACCCGATGTTTCTGTATCGTGTTTGTGTTTTTGGATGGGAGGTTCCACAGCATCGTTGCCTCAAGCATAGTCTGATGATACTCCGGGTATATAATGTGCAGCAGGAAAGCTGGATGGATTTCTCAGAGGCGACCAGAATAGTATATGAGCGGATCCAGATGCTCGAACCCGAGAACGTGTCCAAGATAATTGGGTACATTCTCTTGCAGGACGATGCGGAGTGCAAGATGATCAAGCTCGCTCGTGGGCCTGACAGCTCCATCAAGTCCCTGATCGAGGCGGCAAAATCCGAACTCAGGCTGTCTATGCCAGTGAATGTGTCAGTGGCATCATCCCCGTATCAGTATCCTCCCTACTCCCCCGGCTCAAACCTCAGGGCAGGGAATCCGTGCTGGGATGCTACGGGGTTGGGCTTTCCAGCGAGCTACTTATGCCTGGAGCCTTCCCAGAAAATATCCTCGCGCTTGCCCCAGTACCCGGTCAAGATTTGCCGCTACTTCCACAATGGATTCTGCAGGCATGGGAATAACTGTAGATACTTCCACGGAACCCCGGCTATGGCTGACAACTTTCCACAACATTTCAGCTTGTTCACTAACTATCCTGTAGTTGAGGAACGTGGGCTTCCCCAGGAATCACTTGAGAAGCTCGAGCTGGAGATAACAGAGCTCCTCAAATCTCAAGGCAGGTCACCCATGTCGATTGCTTCATTGCCTATGTTGTACTTTGAAAAGTATGGACGGTCCTTACAAGCTGAAGGATATCTTACAGAGAGCCAGAGGCACGGTAAGGCCAGGTTTAGCCTCTTGAAGCTTCTAGCACGGTTGAAGAGCAGCATCCGCCTCATTGACTGGTAACTACATCAGAGTTTTATGCAATCTCTTCTAGAGAAGATCTTTTTCTCCCCTGCACATCTGCTTTATCATTATTTTTGTGACCTTAGCAGGCCTCATGGGCAGCATTCGGTTATTTTAGCTGAAGATGTCCAGAAGTACTTAGATTGTGAGCACAGTGACCCAACTGGAATCGGGTCAGCTTGTCGGCAGATTTATCTTACATTTCCTGCTGAGAGTCCTTTCACTGAGCAAGATGTATCGGAATACTTTGAGTATGAAAAAGAAATTCTGATTCAAATCCTTGTCGATCTTTAGTATCCATGATTGCTTAGTCCCTGATTTCCATTAATTAAATTGATGTGCAGCAAATTTGGTCCGGTCCAAGATGTGAGGATCCCATGCCGGCAGAAGAGGATGTTCGGATTCGTGACGTTTGTCTTCACAGAAACAGTGAAGAAAATTCTTGCAAAGGGAAACCCACATTTCATAAGCGGTGCACGGGTCCTTGTGAAGCCTTACAAGGAGAAGTCGAGGCTGAGTGACAGGTAAATTGCAGCAAATGAAGATATGGCTGGTTGGCCCTTGCAACGACAGTGGAAGAATATCTATTTAATCGTATATTGATTGATTGATTAATTGTTGACACTGCAGGAGGAATGCAGAGAAGGTGCACAGCATGATTTATCACAATCAGTGCCTGATGGAAAGCGACTCCGAGATTCAGTCAAGTGAGTGTTGAACCAAATAACTGTTAATGCACAAATTTCTATTTTAGCGCTTCTTGATGGCAACCATTTTTCATCTATACAGTGCCGGGCTTTCCTGATGTGTCAAGATTCCTAGCAGATGAGTCACTTGAAGAACGTCAACATGCACTCGAAATTGAGAGAAGACGCCTTGCTGACCTTCAAGTCACACCTAAATCATTACCTCACTATCCCTATGGCTATTCAATGGACCATCTGAATCAATCAGAAGGTTATTATGACAGTGATAACTCAAAATCGAATGATGTTGAACTCCACTTTGGTTTAATTTCTGTCTGATCATTCCTTTGCCACTGTACGAACCCAGCTTGTGAGCAGCCATTGGAGTTCTTGTCAGTCGATCCCACCAATTACCTGTTCAATGTTCTAAACAATGGCTCAAATAGCAAGGACAATGCATTGGGTTGGACTGATCAGGACAGGTTTAATGCCTTTTATCCCCCATTTGAGTATGCTCAAACTAAATTATCTTTCTACTTGGATCCACAGTTTTCCGGTTTCTGCTTCTCTCCCCTTAAAATGCGAAGCAATTAACCAATATCAAGAAAGAAATCAAAAACCAGAGATGTTTTTTTTGCCTGTTCTTCTAATATGATCATCTTATATTCTGTGGCAATGCATCTTCAGCGTCCAAGGATTCAATCTTCCCGAGAGCCTGTTAGCAAGCAGTATGCCAACAATTGAATAGAAGAGTTAGACCCAGTTCAGATATCACACAAAGGAAAACCTTATAGAGCATTGAAGAACGTGACTGAAGACGGAAACAGAGATTACTACTAACTACTATTTATCATAATACTGAATCAGCTTCAGCCGATGACTTATTTTTAACCTTTTCCCTTGATCTCTCCCCTGATGATAAAGGATAGGGCTTGGAGCTCTCTTGCCACCGAGAAGAGAGAGAATCACAGTAACAGGAAGCCATTACTGATAATATAAGTACATTAACAGGCTAGCAGTCTTTTTAAAATTTTCTGTCGCTATTGGCTACAGAGCAAGCTTGATCAGCTGCTTGAGATCTTGTGAAGATTAGTAGGGGAGGAATGCAACATAGGCTCAGCTTTACCGACAGTAGGAGATCTAAAGGAGTTGTGCGTACTTGATAGCTATAGGAGAGACTGCAGATATAGAATCCGAGTTGGACAAGTTTTTACTTTCCTTCTTCTCAAGCTTAAATGCAGTTTCTCGGATAGGTCCCTTAGAGAGAGAGAGAGAGAGAGAGAGAGAGAGAGATGTGTATGGTATTTAGATCATGCTATCTTTTCTTTGTGCGCATGTGCTTTTCTGTAAGCGACCCATTTGACCCAAAATGATTACTTCTGTCCTTGAACGTCTGATTCTTTTAAATTGGTATTGATTGATCAAAAAATACATTACCAATTCATGGTGGGTCTATGTCGACGAGTGCATGTTTTGCCCAGTTAATTAACTGTCACGTACGTTTTCTGCTTTAGTTGTTTCCACCGCAAGGGATCTTTAGACAGGACAAAGTCGAGCTGAACCAGACTGATACGCTTAATCCTCGTGTTTCTCTAACATGTGCCACTTGATATTGTCAATATTATTTCCACCATCCCTTGTGTATACAGAGAACACAGGGATGGTGGCTGTGATATAACAATCAAAAGTCTTGATGGTCTGCCAATAGGGGTATTGACGATGAGAAAGGTCGGAGTCTTGCATGTTCTTCAAAAGTGGCTTTTTCTTTGTATGGTTGTTTCTTTTGATGCATGATTATGACACAAGAGCTGTGGACCTGACTCTGGTTTTAGCATCATCTGGCTCAACCACATGCTCGCTTGTGTTTGCAGCTAAGAGCAGGCAGAGGACCTTCCCACCATTCCTATTAGGGATTTCTATGGTTGTTTCTAGAGTTACAAGTAACATGTAAGGTACAAGAAGCCATTGATTTCAGGTTCGATAATGAGTCATGTACGTTCTCTTGTTGATCCAGCAGCCTGTAGGAACAAAGTATGGCCATGGGACTTTACGGTATCCAACTGCTCTGGAGCATAAAAACTATTTTTACTGTTGGAGTGATGTTTGCAAGTAGATTGCTAAAAGGGCTTGAAAGCCCCCACCATATCAAAGTAAGAGTCCTAATTTGGTCACTACTAATCTCCATGACCCATATGAACATTCGATAAGCTCATGATGAGTACGTAATCTCTAACAACGCACACCATAAGGTGATCAGTATAGAATTTTCTCCGACATAGGTCCGTGGTGACTCAAACTTGGTTCTTTACCATGGGAGTCGCATCATTCGACCGCTAGGCCAACATGATTGGTACTTTCTTTCTTTCTTCCAACGATCAAAGAGTTTGAGCCTGCTGCAATCGCATGATGTCACAATTGTGTCTAGGTGAATAAATTATGTCAGATAGATAGATAGGCCAATCTTCAATCAGTCACTTTTTGTTATAACCTCATCCAAACTTCAAAGATTCGAGTTGATTGGTACTTCTCGATACGATACCCCCATAGGAGCAAAGTTGGACACCAGCAGGGTAAGAACTAGTCAAGAGGATGTGGTTAACTCTGAGTTTAGCACTGAACAGATGCTGCTGTGTTTAGGACCTGCTGCTGTTCATTTCTTCCGCACTCGCCACACCTTGACCTTTCATGGGTTTAGCAGTTAACTGCCTGTTTGCTTGCTCTTGCGTTGATCTACCCTGCGGAGCTGAGCCGGTGGGACTGCCTCTCTCAACTTGGGATTTGCAGTGAGATGACGGATCACCCTTCTGTTGCTCACTCAATTTACCCTCGCATTCTGGAGCAGAGTTCCTGCTTGCATCACATTTATCCTCAGACTTGCCATCTTGCTGCTCTGTTGATTTACAAGTGTGGTTGCAGCCCTCTTCTCTCCCACAGCTGCACCAGCGGAGACTGCTTCATCTTCCTCAGATTTAATTCTTTCTCCATCATTATGTGCAATACTTGCACCATCAGTTCCTGCTGGGTTACGAGTAATGGTCCTTGCAACAGGTATATCATGGTTGTGCCAACCTTCATAAGTGGTCATTACCATTTTTGGGTCATAAGATGCCCTTCCCACATGTTTCTTAGCTGGACAGCCTGGACTCAAGCACCTGTAGTAGCTCCTGTATTGACAAACAGACAGGACCCACCACAGTGACACACTAAGTTAAGCCCGGATGAGAACATAAAGCGGGGAAAAGGATGCAATCTACCAAAAGTAAGGCATTTAGGAACTGAGGCAGGACCAATCTAGGAATTTTTCGAGGAGTCTCTAGACTCCATTCCACTTGCAACGGACTATAGAACTACCAGATCAGATGACATAAAAAATTTCTCTCTTCATTGGTGGAAATTCACTTTCTTTTGATCATATAAACTCAATAGTAGAGCTGCGGATTGCTAAAAGTAAAATTGCAAATCAACATGCTAAAATATGTAGGATACTTTCTGAGGAGACATATAAAGTAGAACTGACATGACCTTGGAATAGGGTTCCCTTTCACAAGCTTCTGCCCATATTTATGCCACTAATAGCCATCATCAAAAATATCAACCTCGCTCAATGTCTGAATGATAAAGCATGCTTCATCAGCTGCTTTATCCACCATAGCTGCATCAACACCATAATTTTCCTTCTTCCTAGTGAGACTATAGAAGGTTAAAAGAATATCAATCTAAAGAAGGAAAAAGATAACATTATCAAACTGAAATTTAATTTCTTTTTGAGCTAGGATCATCATTACTGTCAACCTCATCCCGCAACCTTGTCCTTGGTGACAACAATTCTTTGCTCTTTACACCATTGCTCACTTTAACCACAGGGGACAAAGATGTACCCATTTTCTTGACCTGCTAACATGTTTAGCCTCTAACCTCAGAAATTTTTCTACAAATTTAAGATATAAACACTGGGTCTTTCTCCAAGGAACAGCAGACGATCACGAAAAGTATAAGGCAGAGTTGTTAAATGGGGCGGGATGGCCCAGAACCGGCCCGGACCACCCCTAACCCGGCCCTTAACCGCTCTTATTGGGTTGAGGGGCAGTTATGGGCCGGGTTAGAAATATAGGCCCATGAACCGTAACAGGCCCGGACTGCCAAAAATCCTGCAAATAAACAGTTGAATTTTGTCAGATCAATTGTAAAATTAAAAAAATATATATTCATTTAAAATATTTTTTAAAAAAATAAAAAAGATGGACAGTTCACAGGTCAAACCAGCCTAAACCGTGAACCATCCCGCTTATAAAATGATTCCAAGCCAATTCATATATGCCTAAACCATGACCCATAACTGGACCGGCCCATTAAGCAAACAGGCTGAACCATAACTGGGCCAAATAGTTTCAGGCCCGTTTTGAACCGGCCCAGACCCCCATTTTAACAACACTACCCTCTATAACAGTTGAAGAGGGGTTTTCTGGTTTTTCTTCAACTACGGACACAACAAAGCCAGTGGCTAGTGGAATGTTAATGTGAGGTTTAGGATGACCATGCTGACCAAAGTAGACAGTATCAGTAATCTTTCCCTTGACTGATTGCTCCATCTGCTTCTTCACAAGGCAATTGGGGTGTGTGCATCCGTAATATCTCCTTATGAATTCATTTCCCTTCATATTTTCTTGTCCAAATTTTCTCCAGTTATACCCATCTTTTGATGCTTTCAAGAATTTTGCAGAAGATGAGCTTCCTCCTTGACTGGGTGGCAAGCTGAGGGCCACTTTGGAGAGGGTGACAATGGTCTTTCCAAATTCATGCTGGTAATCTTTCCTTCCTGTATTGACTGCACCAGAGAGGAATCTCTATCAGGCCCCCCGGACATTTTTTGAGTTGTAGCAGAAGGATTAGCTCCTTCATGATCAGATTGAGATCTAGGGGCTTGACTATCAGGAATCATTTGCTTTGTTTCACTTTGAGGAGCTCCCTCTGTTGAACCATCTGCATGGATGATAGCAACAGAGCATGAATTTGGATCAGAACCAGATGGACTCTCCCCGCTGCAGATGACCATTTTTGCATACCATATCAGCACTGGAGATATATTATTCCCGGAGTGAGAATATTGATTTCAGATTGGGGAAAAAATCATGAGTCAAATCAGAGAATGAGTATATTGGTCCATCACTTGTATGGAGTAAATCTGCACTTTTCAGCTAACAAATTTGCCTTTTTTCTTGAGTTCCAATATGCTTCTCAAAATCACATGTAAAACCTGTATTATGTAATGCGTTGGGCAATGGATAGTCTACAGTATGAAGTACTGAAGTCGTCCTTCAACAAGATTAAGCAGACATTATCAGGATAGCTTGCTACTTCAGCATCATAGGCTTATTATCTTTTCACAAAAGCAATGGATTTTTGAAGCCTTTAGCTTAATTTCATCCATAATAAGCTTCACCGGACCGAAAAATACAGACACAAGATCATAAAAGTTCTCCCCAAAAAAGGGAAAAAGAAAAAGAAAATTCCCCATATCACAAGCTTTAGAACAATCAATTTCGTTTTTTTCTTTTAGTGGAGAAAATGGAATAAATCCGTCGAAATCTACCTCGCCTCTTTTCCTGATGAGTTAAGCACCGAAATTCAGCTAAGCTCACTAATAATTCAGTTCGAGTCCACTTATACTTGTTTTTGCATAGCTAAAGAGCGAAATTCAACTAAACAGAGACCATCAAACGTTTGCAGCTATGGTTTCAGCTTCCCGAACAACGAGCAACTAAACAATAAGCAGCCAAATTTGATCTTAATTCCTGAAATTTGGTCATTTCAAAGCTCGTAAGACATCCTAGAGCTCGGAAAACTGCTGAAAAATCGAAATAGAGAGCGAATTATGCTTTAAAAAACAGAACTTCAAGCCAGACCTTGCAGTTCGAACCACGGAGCGCTGACTATCTCCCAATCAGGTTCGCAAATTCCACGTTGAACCGTGGGAGATACGGCGAAGCGGCAGCCTGGATCGCTCCGGTGGAGTCTTCGGGCGGGAGCTGGTTCGGAGAATGGGACAGCTGAAAGCTCCCCGGACTCGATGTTAACCCGCAGTGCGGCAGTGAGGGCTGGAGGAGCGAAGGAAGGCCGAGGAAAAAGTTACGCTGTGAGCAGGATCACTGGAGCATCCGTGATCTTGACATCATTTCCCTTTTTGGATGAGTGGAGCGAGCCTGATATCCATCGTGGGCGTTGATTGGTTGCTCTCAGATGGGCCCACGTGTAGTCCTAAGCGGTGTTTCATAATTTTAGAAACCTCATCTCACAATGGTAACGTAATTAACAAATTTATTATAATTACGATTATTATTTATTTATCTATTCATTTTTACAATTCACCTATCCAAAATACCTTAGTAAAACTTTTGTTATAAGTGAGATAATTAATTACTACGTTAAATTTTATTTTTTTAATGATTCGACTATGATTATATAGTTTTAGTAATTCTTATATTGTTCAAGATAATAAATAGAATTAAATGTTTAATTTTCTTTACAACCAAAATACCATAAATATGAATATACTCTAACGACGAGAGGTGTGGAGGGTTAAGGAAGGGAAGGATTTTGAGTGATCGTTAAATCTTTGATATTTGTCTTATGAGATATATAAAGAAATTCGGAAAATTGAGTTATCTTTTTTATAATTTTCTATTTTTTATTATTTTATCAATTGAAAAGTGGTGAATAATCATGAATAGTTGTGATTTTTATAACTTTATTATCGCACTTAATTGTTAGAAAATAGTTTAAAAAAAAGTAATAATTTATTACACTCTTGATCCTCTATTCTCATTCTCTTTGGTAATGCTATCCAAACAAATATACTGTTATCCCTCCATAACCTCTATCTCCGCTTCCCCCGGGAATTCTTTGATGTGAGATAGAGTAGATGGATTTAAATTGAATTATGATAAATATGTACAACTTGATAAAATATAATTAATTTTATCTAATTAAATATATTGAATAATTCAACATATTTTACTTATTTAAATATGTGTATTATTAATTTAATTTATTTATTATATTTTATTATAATAATCTCATTGTATTATTATAATAGTACAATAAATACTTTGATTAATTTATTATTATTATAGTACTAAATTTATTAAATACAAGGATATCATACATATTGCAATCCTTTCTTCCCTTCCCCTCCCCTACCTAAAGATTTCTTGCCAGTGATTTTATTTTCTTCCCCCTACTTTGACCATAATGACAACCTTTCTTCCAGCCGCCACCCCCCCTCCCGAAATAAATGCAATTAAAACAATTTTAACATGGAGATTTTATAAGAATTCATAAGGCACCATATTACAAGGATTCAACATGTATGGACAATAATTCACTCGGAATGAGGAAAATAAGTGAAATATCATATAAATTTATATTGAGTTATTATATTTCATCCTCTCCGAATGTACCGACTTACTCGTTCATCAAGTTTTGCCCATATCTATCATCAAGTGGTAGTCTGCTAATAAGTTAACAACATATAGTATGCTAGATTCATGATTCAAATATCTCGATAGTCAATATTTGGGATTTAATTGGCGAGTTCTAAACCATACAAATATGCCGCCCGATGGATTCGTCGGTTACTATGACAACGGACACCACCAATAATTAAAAAAAAAGTTTTGCCCCTCTCCTCTTGAGAAAGGTTTCTCGATTCGTCCGGGCTAGGTTGGTAAAAAAAAAATCTTTGGGGTGCAAAGTGAATGGAAAATGAAAGTTCTGGCCAAAAAGAAATAAAGAAATTTTTTTTTGTAATTTACGAATATAATCGGTATAATGCCTGATGCTTAACGATGGCATTTAAAGAGAAATATATAGTTTTAATAAAAAAAAGTTGTCAGATCTCTTAAATCAATTATTTATTTTTAGTATTTATTTTGTGCCTAAAAATTTATATAAACTCTTTCCCAATGGAAAAAATAATTCTATCCGCATTTTCCACGTGAATTTTCCCCTTTATTTGTTGCTTGTTTGTCCAAAAAGACATGTGAGAAAATTCTCTTAGTTGCCATAAATGTGAAAAATCCCAATATCCTCCTATAAGAAAAACAAATTGAAGTGGACGTTTGACCGACAACTCAAAGTCAAGGTGATGAAACAATCTCAACCGTCAATCCACACAACCGAACCAGCAACTGCCGGATTAGGAAACGTCATCAACGGCTGACCGGATCCGGGAGCAGGAATGTTACGGTGGACATGATTCTGGTATGTGACCTCTGCAATGGGTATATATATATATATATATATATATATATAGGGGGAAGCAACAGGCCGAAAATAAAAGAAAAATAAATCCTTCTCTTAAAAGTCTCACCCATTTCCTTTCTATTTTTTCCCCAAATTATTTTTAAATTTTCAAGATTTTTTTCTTGCAACTGAAACATTATTGATACTAATTGATTCGAGAACAATACCCATGAAAAAGAGAAAAAAAAACATTAATTCATTACCGGGGAGTCTGTCTTGTACATGCCCCTCGAGGCTAATGTTTCAAGGCTTCTCTCTCCCCACATCCTCCCGTCTCACTAGAAATCTCAGATTTTTGCCTTCCGCCTCGGCACTAGAATTCACATTTGACAATCTAGATTAACAAGAATTGAATTAACGAATAAAGGGTATTGGGGGCATCTTCAAAGCATGCCCTCAGGTCCTGCGTCCACTCTCAGATCTTAAATTTCTTCTTTTTTTTGGCCTTCATTTTCCGTCCGTCTTTTTTATTGCAAGGTTTGGCGTGTTGGGTCTATCTCCAGTCGGTGGGTTTTCTCTGAATCTCGGTCTGGGTGGAGTCGTGATCTTTGCGAGACTGTAAATTTCGGATCCTGATTAGCACGTTTGCTGCGTCCTTTTTGGTTCTGGGTCTTGTTCATGAGGGATCTTGCATAATTTGTGTACTGAACCCGAAAATCTGCTTCTGGGCAATCGGGAATACGTATAGTTTGTATTTATCTATCGGTAAAAGGTACTGTTTTTATCGGTCGATTGGCCATCCGTTCGCATTTCCTTGTTACATTCCATTTGAGAGGATGCTATTCGATAGCTTTCTCACTAATAGCTTTGGAACATTCTGTTTCCCCAATCGCTCCCCTTGGATCGGTTTTGATGGATCTCATGATTAGAAATCTGCAGTTATAGAGTGTGGATCAAATTGGGATTGCACTTTCAGTAAAATGGGCCTTTAGATTCATATCTCAGAAGTTACCATCGTTCATAAATGACTTGGATTCATAATAGTAGTAGATTGCAGAGTTGAGATTGATCACCGTGATTGCTTTGCTTTGCAGAGGCAATGCAATCTGATCATGGGAAGCTATTCATTGGTGGAATATCATGGGACACAAACGAAGAGAGATTGAAGGAGTACTTTAGTGCCTATGGGGACGTGGTGGAGGCAACCATCATGAAGGACCGGACCACTGGTCGAGCTCGTGGTTTCGGTTTTGTCGTCTTTGCTGATCCTGCTGTTGCTGAAATGGTCATTAAGGATAAGCATAACATAGATGGGCGACTGGTAAGCTGCCACACAGTCTAATTCATGATTCATCCTTATGTTGTTGAATTTTTTATGAATTGCATTCGTTGGATAAAGATGGAAGTTTCATCAACCTGTGGGAGTTACAAGTCCAGCATTGTAATAATTGCAGAAAAACTCTGGTTCTGCATTCAACTAATGTCTATTAATTTGAGTCAGTAGTAACATTTATCTTCACACTTCCTCTCTCGTGTGTGTACATGTGTTGTTCTAAGCTTGATTCAACGAAAAACCAAGTGGGATTTGCAGGGATCACATGAGTTCAATTTTCACAATTTCATTCACTTCCCTATCATCAGGTTGAGGCAAAAAGGGCAGTTCCCAGGGATGATCAGAATTCTCTTGGTAGGGCCAGTAGCCCTAGTGTCCATAGCTCTCCCGGTCCAAGCCGCACTAAGAAGATATTTGTTGGAGGCTTAGCTGCCACTGTCACTGAGAGCGACTTCAAGAAGTACTTTGAACAGTTTGGGACAGTGAATGATGCAGTGGTGATGTATGATCACAACACCCGAAGGCCAAGGGGATTCGGATTTATCACTTATGACTTGGAAGAATCTGTAGACAAGGTCCTGCTCAACACCTTCCACGAGCTGAATGGCAAAATGGTAGAAGTGAAGAGAGCGGTTCCTAAAGAATTATCACCAGGCCCTAGTCGGAGCCCTCTTGGTGGTTATAACTATGGGATCAACCGTGTCACCAGTTTATTTAGTGGCTACACTCAAGGGTATGCTCCAAGTGCTGTGGGAGGGTATCCTCTTAGAGATGGTAGGTTTAGTCCGATTACTGGCGGTCGCGGTGGGTTCCCCCCATTCGGCATGAATTTTGAAACAGGGCTTGGCCCAAGCTATGAGGGGACTACAAATTACAGTGGTAGTGTCAGCTATGCCAGGGGCCTGAACCACCCTTACTATATTGGAAATCCTAATAGGTTTAGCTATGCTGTTGGGTTTGATGGTGGCAATGGAGGAAACTCTTCCTTCTTCAGCTCAGTGACTAGGAACTTGTGGGGGAATGGAGGGCTCAACTACTCCACGAACTCAGCTAATTCCACCAGCTACTCTGCATCTGGGGGGACAATGAGCACTGGTGGGACCACCTTTGGCAGTGCTGGAATCAACTGGGGTTCTTCACAGATTATAGGTCGGGGTGGTGATGGAGGTGGTAATAATGTTTTAAATGATTCCAGGAATTTTGGCTATGGATCTGGTGGTAATAGCACCTATGGACTAGGAACTGTTGGCTATGGGCGAAATGCTGGGACTAGTGGTGGAGCACTTGCTTCTTCTTTTGGTACATCCAACGGGGCTTATGATGGGGCATTTGCTGACCTTTGTGGAGGAGGTGGTTCAGGTTATGGGGATCCCACATGGAGATCACCAAATAATGCTGAGAGAAGTGTGCCTGCCTCATTTGGATATGGGCTTGGTGCTGCAGGGTCAGAAGTTCCAGCTAAAACCTCTCCAGGTTATGTTGGTGATTACAATGTCAATAAGAGAGTTGAATAGAGGTAACAGCTGAATCTTTAATGTTTTTCTCTCGCAATTTCTCATTAAGCAATTTCTTCTTAGGGCACTTTTGCAACTTTGTGTGCTTTCAAGTGTTTATCAGTAATGCACAGCCGGATTTGATTAAATATCAAGAAATAAAATCTCTTCGTACGTAATATTTTACTAGTAGGGTAGATTCATTAGCTTTGTGCATTTGGGGGTTTTAGCATCAGAGCACCTTTTGGCCACACCATTGTGTTCGGTACCAAAACGTAATGTTTGAGTCACTTGATACTTTATTTTAGCCATATTGGCATTTGCAGAGATTTGTATTGCATATGAACTGTTCATGCTTCAGCCTTGTCTCCACTTTCATATGGATCTCCCAATTATTGATCTTCTAGTAAACTCTGTCATGCTAACAATAGGTTTATTTTTTGCAAATTACTTCATACATGAAAATGCCTACAGCTGCATGTTTACTCGGGGGATTGTCAGTTTTGGTTATAGACTTCTACTGATCTATGGTTCTAGATTTTGTAATGGCCTTAGTTATTCATGCACTCAGCCTTGGTACCCATATGGTTTTGGCTCTTATTGCTCATTTGATGCAATAGAAGTGGATGTGGAAGCATTTCCATGACCCTGCGATTTAATTACCCAAAAAAAAACCCTGTGATTTGCATCCTATTCCATTTCCATTTATTCTATGATATGGAATGGATCAATTTATGATTTCCTGTGTCACTGGTCCATAAAAACAATATCTACGATTAACTTCACAATTTTGTTTGTACATGCGTGTTTATGTTGGGTTTCATTTTGGGTATATAATGCTTTCCAGCCCATGCATATATAGTTCATAGTACTATGCTTCTGTTGATACTCCAACTTGTTGAGATATATTTGTATGGGAAATCTGCTCAAATGGGCCATATCTATGAGCAGGGTTGCTCTTTATCTATGTGAAAAATATATTTGTGTACCTCTGTCACTAGCAATACCATTCAGGGTTGTATCGGATGTTGAGATACTCTTGGGTCAGATTCATTAATCTTTTGGACATACATGACTGAAAGAATATGATCACTTTCAATGGCATCACGAATCTTTATTGACAATGAAAATAGTGGAAGTTAATGATCACGGCTTAAATACTTTTTGGCATGGATTTTGGTGATAGGGGAATAAAATGCTATGTCTAATACATTTGCTCTCAGTTTTGATGTCAATGTGCTAATACATCATGCGTTTCTGCTGGCCTGTAATCCTCCTTTGATACATATTTGCCGACAGTTCCCTAGGTAGTTTCATATTCTGTTACCATTATTTGTGGAGAAGGCAGTTTGATATATGGGTTACTTATGCTTGCCAATAGGACATGTACAAAGTTGTTTCCATTGAAAAAAAAACTGTGGAAAAGAAAGTTAGGATGGGATAAACAGCCATTCCTGAATTGGTGGAGGAAAAAAAGAGTACTGTTAAGATGATCTAATAACATGCCAACCACATCAATATTTTTCCCTGAATTTGGATGAAGTCTGATCTTCCAGTTTTTCCTTTTTCTCATAAAGAATATTAACCAAACCATGCCATGATATTGCTATAAGAAGGATTCTACAGTTTCTAGTTATGAGCAGTCTCACTCCCAAACATTTAGGAAAACAAAACTGAGCTGTTCTTCTTCACTTGAAAACAACTCATCATGCTTGACTAAGTAGAAACAATGCTGTGTTATCTAGTCTTTGTATACAGGATTGTCTTACCCAAGCGGCTTTTGGTATCATCTTACACATTTTCTATAAGTTATATTTCATGAAATTATGTTAAGGATTTTTAAGGACAAGTCTCGTGATCCTGTCTCTTTGAAATAGAAGAGCATTTAAATGGTTCTGTTGGTGAAGTTCACAGCATTCTGTTAAATTCACCTACTGTGTTGGTCTGAAACGTCTCTCTCTTGTTTTGCTTGCCAGCAGGTATTGCTTTCTAGGGAGGTTGTTTTCAATGCTGCTGCTTTAGGTGAAGAACAAGTCAGTGAAGCTTGTTGAACTCTGATTTTGAGGGAGTAATCTTTTCTAGTGTTTCCGTGGTAAAAAGAAATTGGTTATTTTATAGCTGACTGGAGTGCCCTGTTCTGGAGAATTTGATCTACAGGATAGCAGTTCACGGAAAAAGGATTTTGTATTGGGGGATTTGAGTTTTTGAGGTACAATTTTCAGGCTCATGCCTTTCAGTATTCTGAGTGGTGTAAGGTTTTTCTTAGATCTGCAGGATATATTAAGATATATATATATATATATAAATGTATCATGCTTCTTTCCTTGAGGTGAAGATATGAAGATATGAAGAAAGCCTTAGACTGTGATAAGATTTTTATTCTCTTCTATTTGCCTAAGATCTTTATCTCTTTTAATGTGTCTGATAAGATCTCGAGCTCTTGTCAGGTCCCGGTGTTTTCATTCTTGTTCCATCAGATTGTAATCGAGATTCTTGACTCAGTGTGAAACATTCAAGGGTCACCCACATAATAGTCCCTGGAGTAAGTTGCAAAGAGGCGTTCTCGATCTCTCTTGCTGTCGAGTATATCGGTGCTCTTTGTTCGGTTGAAATATCGATATGTGTTGCCAGTTTCTGCATTGGTAGGTGACCAGTGATAAGTTGGTAGCTTATAGTTGGAGGGCTTATTTTTTAGTAGACGGTAGGTTTCCTGGATATTATGCACCTTTACATCTCAGAAGCCCTTTGACATCTGTACTTTGGCTTTGAAGCTAAGTGATCATGATGGTTAATCCGACTGCCTACTTCTGGATGCCAATGTGCAGTTGACGTTTTCCGAATCTGGCTGTTTTAGCACTGCTTCAAATTCTTTCCTCAAAATCCCGGGCTCTGCCATTGCCCAAGTATAAATCGATGTATTGTCAATGTGTCTATATACCTTCATGTTCGAGATGTTAGGTTGCTGACTATTCCGAGTTTATAAGGTAAAAGCCTGCCACTGCAGTCAGTCTCGTATTCTCTACCAGTGGAACCCTGAGAAAGGGACTGTAATTGTAATGGAAAACGTAAGTTTGGCACTCTGCAGAAAATCGGAAAACCAGAAAACGCGGGAAACAGTCGGAACGACCAACGGTCCAGAAAAAAAAAGGGGGGGGGGAAATTTTTGTTCTCTTCACTTCTCTAGTCATGAAAGAGACGGAAACTGTTTTCACCAGAAACGCAGCGTGCTAACGACGCCGTTTGAGTCTGGTGGGTTTCTCTCCCGCGTCCCATCTGGAGAACGGTCTCCCCCTACTGCCTCTGTACTGAAAAATTAAAATCGACAGTGAAAGAAGTCTAAGGGTAAGAGAGGCGGCGGCGCACGGTGACTGAAGGAGGAGATAGGAATTCAGAAGATGGGATTGGAAGCGACGGTGGAGGGAGGGAAGGTGATACTCGTGCCTTACACGGCGGCGCACGTCCCGAAGTACCACGAGTGGATGCGGGATCCTGCTCTCCTTCAAGCCACCGGCTCTGAGCCCCTCTCTCTTGACGAGGAGTACCAGATGCAGCATTCCTGGACCGTCGACCCCCTCAGTACGCTGACCTCCATCTCTTTCTCTCGTTCTATGATTGACTCATCGTCCTTCGCCTGGCAGTCTGACTTCCGACGCTGATCGAAATTGCGATTCTGATTTTGATACATGATTGAGATAGATTGCTCGTATTCTGAGTCCTTCAAGATTTTCATTTTTAGTTTTCTTGCAGAGCAGACGTTCATCATACTGGACAAGGATTTAGTGGAGGGGGAAGTCATCTGTGGAGATCCTCACGTCGAAGGTCAGTTCCTAGTCTTATACTCTAGTTAAGTGAAATATTTTGCTCACTATTTTCTGCTCAAACCCTAATTGCTTCTGAGTAATAAGTATCAAGCCCTTGCATCGAAAAAATAAGTTTTAAGCCCTAACTTTTCCACATGGGAGTTCCACCTGCGTTTCTGAGCTTCCCTTGCCACAGGAAGAAGTGGAAAGGAAAGAAAAAAGAAGCTTTTTTTCTTGGAAATGTGAATCATTCTATAGAATCTTAAGGGTCTGGGAGCTACTATCCTGTTTGAATTGTCTGCGTCAAGCTTTTTGAACTTGTTTAGGCCATGAGGAACTAACTTGAGTGTTGGATAAAGTGCGATAACTTTTGGCATAGATGTTGCATGGTTGGTTGCCGTGATATATGACATTATAACTAGCTAGTCCAATGTTTGCGGAGTTGAAAATTTGGACAGTTGAATTTCATGAGTATCCATATTATCTCCTGCTTAAGATTTTACTTTTGCCTTTCTTTCTTACTGTAGGAATTTAATCTTCTTCTATTTATCTCAGAAAATCTGAAGTTTATGGAGAAGCCATTAGTACAGTAATTTGTGGATTGGATCCTGAAATGAACCTCAACGAATTTTTAATTCGACCTAAATTTGAACCTATGCACTAACTTTTTGCATTTGGGGTGAGGTTTCTAGCTTATAGTGTTGAAACAGGTATACTTTAGATTTGTCTTATAGCCATTGCAGTCGCTTGCTAGAAAAGATGACTCTATTGTCATCAAGCTACTGTATACTCTAATCTGTTACTTATTTTTTTGAGGATATATCTGCAACTTGTTTGGGAGAAAGCATCTCTCAGAATTGCTGTAGAAGTAAACAAAAGCCTTCAGAATGGATTTTATATTAGACTACTGTAATTCTCTCTCTTTTTCCCCCTCTACTCATTTCCTGTGTTTATTTCACTGGAGACAAGTGAATAATTATGTTGCTACCTCATAAAAATATGTGAAAGCTAGCATCTGTATTCTAATTCCAGCAATGGTTGGTGACGTGAACATCTACATGAATGACTTGGATGACCCCCACATGGCAGAGATTGAAATAATGGTTGCTGAATCTAAAAGGTACTTGGTTTCCCTTTTTATGCTGGAGTTATTAGTTCTGTTATTTATCAACATCATTACATGCTTGCTCCATGTTGATTTTGTGACGTGATCTACTTTTTTTTTTTTGTTAATACTGTCAGATTTTGGTGGCTACACGTATCCTTTTTGTAGGTGACCTGTCTAGACAAATTTTGTGATGATTCTAGATCTGGAAGCTGCGCAATTACCTGGGTAGCGTCAAATGTAATGTGTTTGACCTGTGGCAAGTCTTATTTCCATCCTTCCCAAGTAAAAGAAAATCCAAGATGTGATTTCTAATACATTTTCCAAGTGTCTTCATATATAACATTTGAAAGGAGAATGCTGCCATGCATTTTGCATGGAATTCAAAATTGGTTCCTGTTTGGGCAATGGCTTTTTTTCTTGTTAACTTGCCTATCTCATGGTAGATTTAGATGTGTGTGAACTGTACACTGTCTATTATCTTTTGTCAATCACTTTCCTTATCACACTTCTTCTACTTAGCCGTGGCAAAGGACTTGGAAAGGAATCTGTCTTGCTGATGATGGCTTTTGCTGTCAAGAATCTTGAGATCAAGAAGTTCCGCGCAAAAATTGGAGATTCAAATGGAGCATCTCTTAATATGTTCCAGAAACTGGTCTCTCTCTCCCTCCATCTCTCCTGCCTTTTTGCTTGTGCAGTTTTATGCAGACTAGTTTTAACTCGACAATCTATATGATTTTATTGCTTTTGGCATAGAACGGAAGACTTGATGAGGCTTCTATTTGAGATTAGTTATGTTCTTGAGCATATACACTTAATGCTCGTCATTTATTTTAGGCTGACTTAGCTTCACAATGTTGGTTCCAGGGTTTTGAGGAGGCTTCTCATAGTGAAATCTTCAAGGAGGTAAGACTTCTAATCTTACTACAGCTCAAGAACTTGGCATATTTTAAACCGGCAACAGGAATGCATGAGAATGCACATTTCTTCACTGACAGCAGAGTGCATAATGACTGGAACTTGTAGTATTATAAATCATCTTGTTAATTTTAGCGATTGCTAATACATTTTTAATTTCACTACATTTTCAACAGGTGACTTTGGAGCTATTAGTATCAAAACTGAAGCTTGAGGAGATGCTGCGCCAACTTGGTACTGAGTTCACGCATAAATAGCTGTCAAGAATCTCTATTTTAGTGTGGCTGTTTCAAAATTTGAGCCACTATTCAGAGGATTAACTGAAGATTGTGGAGTTTTATTTTCTCTGAAAGGAACTGTCAGAGGAGAAATACACAAATGAACTTATCTTTTGTTTTTCTTTTCAGTGTTTCACGAATTTGAAAGAGAAGAATTCATTGCAATATATGGTGTATCCCTTATGTACCTCTTGACTTGGGCAAAAGTACTTACATTCTGATCCGTGTCTCCTGTAAAACTAGAATGGACATGGAGTCTTGATCTTTTCGAAGACCGTCCTTATCCTATTCCTTGTCCTCCATGCTGTGGATGGGATGGGGAGAGGGGCCATGCTCGGCCTGAGTAGATTATTGATTGATTTATTAAGTTTCTGACGTCCCTCCTGTGATTTTCATGCCTAGAGGGGAGCAAGAGACAACTAGATAATGGAGTTAGTTCATGCATCATTAGACCGTGGGCATACCGCATACAACAGCTCATAGCTTAGAAGTTAGAACTGCTATTGGAGTCCCTGTATCAGGGGTTTGGAACATAATGTTTCATTTGACTAACTTCTTTTAATAATTTTGGAATATTTGCCGTCTTTTGAAAGAGATGGGATGGTACAATGCAAGTACAATTAGGGGTGGTCAGTTGCGGGGTGAGCTAAGCTTCTGTTTAAGCTATTGCAAGTGTCAAACCGACCAGGTACATTGTTTCTGGTAAACCTGATCAACTTTTCTTTGCGCATACACAAATTAATATATGTATCTGTTTAGCTGTTTTGATAGCAGATGGCCAAATTACGATCAAAGCAAGTGACGTTATTTCTTAATTTTACAAGTCATAAGGTCATGCAAATCAGTTTGATGAATTTTTATTTAATGTTGGACATTTTTGTTTGAGTTTAGCGTTCTTCTAAGTTACATGGCGCCCTGCAACTCTTTTTCCTTATTCATCATTATCTGTGAAGCACTAATCTTAATTAGTTATTCAACCCACTAGAAATTTTTTATTTCAAACATGAAATCCATCACAACTTATTTGGTCGTCCGTTCACATCCAATAAAGAAAGTATTGTGGCCACCAAAATAATTGATCATCTCGAATCAGATTACCACACGCATGAACTGCCTATTTATAGTTGATCAAATTTTATTGGTACCGTTGACTTTGGAGAAATCACGTCCCCTAGGACATGTCTTGGGTATCTTTAGATGGAGTTCATGTTACAATCAAAGCGTTGTCAGACCTTAAAAAAAATTATACACATGCACTCTTGGGAATGATCAAAGATATATTTTGATTTTTTTTTTGGCGACAATATTTTGATGAGTTTACCAGGGCTAACTGAAGCTTGGTGATTGGACAGTTTCTCGCTTGCAGAGTGCATTCGGCAATCTTCTCTGAAGTACAAGGAATGCTGGTAAAATTCTCATCCTTTTCTTGAATGTCTACCCAATTTAGCGATCAGGAAGTTGACATTTCAACGATGAGAGAGGGCTTCTTATGGTGCAAGCGGTGACTAAAAAAAGACAACAGGATTAGAGAGGCGTAATTGCTCACGGCTCCTGTGGATGAACATGGGGAAAACAAAAATAAATGCACATTCCTGGTAAGCTACGGACACTTTTTGGGGCATCTGACCTAATATACAAGTGAAACTGTTGGCGGGTCGGTTCCCTTTGGGTTTGGAAGCCACCTTGGGGTAGTATTATATTCTAGGTGTGTTGTCATTGTCTCACTGCTGAGACGTGTTTGCCGGGGAGAGCAAGGGTGGTACGGTAGATGGATTGCATCATTAGCAAAGAGTCGACGCTCCAAATGAATATACCGATTGGTCAAACTCATCCCGCCGCGTTGAAGCCCGTGATTTACCGTCCCTGCAGCTAAGGAGCTCTTTTAGTAGTAGTCAGTGGCTTCACCTCCTTTTGAGAACACTCATGCTTTATGGTGGTATGAAGTGCAGGGCAACAAGACTTCCGTTCCTGTCGCGGTGACATTGGATTTTAATGTAGCTTGCGGTTGGTGAAGCCAGCCGACACCTTTTGACTCAGGTAACGTAAGTAGAAAATCTATTACTACTTCTTTGGTAAATCAGATTGACAAGGGCTTTAGCTCATGACTGGGCAGCTCAGCGTCAACGGGGCTGGGGCGTGTTTCGTGCAGTGATGAGCTGTCAATTAAGTTTCAAGTTTTGTCCGTCCCGACCGCCATACGCCACTCTATTATAAAAATATATATATACATTTTTTTTTGCATATATTTTATAATTACATTAAAAGTCCATTTTAAATTTTAATTTGTGGAAACATACCTGCCACATATATTATATGCACGTTCATATGAAGTGTGGACCTCTCCCTTACCCTAGTTAAAAACCGTGTGGGTTTAGGGGAAAATGGGTGCGGCAAAACCCCAAAAAAAAAAATTTAAGTCCCGGGTATCAAATATATAATTACAAGTAGAAAATATATAATACGGCAATACTGAATATTCTAACCGTCGCCGCATGCCCACCACACGCCAACGGATGACCTGCCCTTTGACTTCGCATCCTTGCACTTTCTTCCAACCGAGCATATTTTGGTAACATTATGTGTCATTGATATTAACTAATGAGTCAGTGGACATCTCCCCATCGTCGTCGGTGGTTCAATGAAATAAACTAATCGGATTTATCATGAAACATTTTGCTCTTAACTCTTGAAATCATGGTGGTCTTTCCCACAAACATGATATTGGCTAAGGTGAATGGAGTTTGCTAACACGTAGAAGGTTGATCGATTCAAAATGGATAGGATGAGGAGGAATAAAAGTAGTTCGAGAATCTTTTGCTTATTGAAAATCGAATTCAAGACTGGTTGGTAGGAGTCAAAACTTCCACGATGGCTTAGTTGTTCCTTGTTTCTTCCATGCAAAACCTACCCCCTAATCATAGTTTTAAAAAATTGGATCGAATCAGTCGATTCAACCCAAAATAGGTCATCCACTCGATCCGATTTCCAGAATTTATCAAATTGTATTTTAAATGCGGTCAGTTCCGATTGAACCGGCATGTTCCACGTCAGATTAGTGAATTCAATTAAATCGATAGAAAACTAGTCGACTCAAAATTTTAAAATTTTAAAATATATTATAATATATTTATTTTATTTTAATAAATTTATATTTATATTTTATGTTGAACTTGTGGTAAATATAATTATTATATTATGAATTTTTATTATAAATTATTGTCAAATTATAATATTATATCAATTTTATTAATAATATTATATTATTAATATTATTTATTAAATATATAATTCGATAAATTAAATCTCCAGTCTAAGTCCACAAACTCATATCTTAACCGATTTTTTGTTCGATTTTAACAACTATGCCCCTAATAGCAATTAGGGATTTAGTATGTCTTTCTTTGTAATAATCTATTGAATGACACTGCAGTACATACCTTCACGTTATATAATCTTCTCTGCGACAGCATCTGATCAACGAACTTAGATTCAGAGGACCCAGAACACAGAAAAGAACATCCTCTGAGAGAGAGAGAGAGAGAGAGAGAGAGAGATCATATTATTAAGATGAAGAACAGAGCAGCTGTGTGTTATTTGCTGCGGCTGCTGCTCTTCTGCATTCCTCTCTTCTTCACTCCAGCTTCTTCACAGACCTGTGGCAGCTACAAGTTCTCCAGCAACAATGTCTACAGCTCCTGCGCCGACCTTCCCGTCCTCAGCTCTTTCCTCCACTGGAACTTCAACCAGTCCACTGGCACGGCCGACATCGCGTTCCGCCGCACCGGGACCACGTCTTCGCAGTGGATCTCCTGGGCCATCAACCCAAAAGACAGTGGCATGATCGGCTGCCAGGCCCTGGTGGCCTACGTCGACTCTGCCACCGGGTCCGTCCGTGCCTACACCTCCCCCATCACCCGCTACCGCACGTCCATGCCTGAGGGGAGCCTCAGCTTCGATGTCCCAAGCATCTCCGGCGCATTCCAGAATGGAGAAATGACCATATTCGCAAAGCTCCAGCTCGCCCCCGGCACGACGAGGGTGAACCAGGTGTGGCAGGAGGGGCCCATGAAGAATGGGAACGTCCCCGGAACTCACTCAACCGGTGGTGCTAACATGCGGTCGATGGGAACTTTGAGCTTTGCTACCGGGTCGACTCCAGTGAGTGGAGGCAGCAGCAGTGGCACCGGCGGTGGAGATGATGACGACGGTGACAGTGACGATGATGGGGACGATGACCACAACAGCAGTGGCAGCTCAGGAAGCTCATATTCTAGTGGGTCTTCGCTGTTCAGCTCGCGACAGCATAAGAAGAACGTGAGTGTGTTCTCTCTCTTTCTAAAACAAACATCGCAGATTTCAGAAAATCGATGACAAACCAAAATCAAAAGTATTAACATATCGAGTCGAGACAATTTGCTTCATATTGCAGCATCATCTAGAATGCGTTGACCCAAGGAGTAGTGCACCCGCGTGGTGTTCTCTCGGTGGCGTAGCCACTTCTTTTCACAAGCCAAACCAATGAGTTATTCTATCTGACCCGAGCCATCGGAGCTTACATCCGATGCATGACACAGGATCTAATGACCACTTTGATACCGTATCGTTTGTATTCATCCTGATGGATCGGTCGGTCCTTCATGATTAATCATTTTTACCATGATTGACTGGCGCAGCTGCATGGATTGCTGAACGCTGTCAGCTGGGGAATCCTGATGCCCTTGGGGGCGATAATTGCGAGATACCTGAAGGTATTCAAGGGAGCCGACCCTGCATGGTTTTACCTGCACGTCACCTGCCAGACCTCGGCCTATATTGTCGGGGTCGCCGGCTGGGCTACCGGCCTCAAACTGGGCGGCGAGGGCGATGAGACCGGCTATCATGGTGCTGTTGGCGCTCTCCTTTTCATCGGAGCAACCCTACAGGTGCCCTACCTCTTCTCATTCTTCCTTTTACTCCCTCGAGTTTGAGTCGTCGGATTACATTAAGCCAGCCAAAATTCGAACTAAATTCTGAGAGCATCCTAAGACCGTAGACCTTCTTCTTGTTTAGACCAAAGTAATATCAAGAAAAGACTCTGTCCATCAGCGTAGACAACAATATGATCCTAACGTGGATGCTGATCGTTGCAAAGTCAACCCTCCTAATTTATGACCACAAGTTTGAAATTAAAAAGAACAAATAGATTAATTTTTTATAAGTTTAAAAAAAGGTAAAGAAATTCATTATTATTTAAGTGGAAAGTCCTCAACTCGGAAAGTTCAACGTCCTTTTGCCCCTCTTGTGATTATTATTGCGATACAATCCAAAGTTATTCTCGGTAAAAATAAATTTAGTATAATAATATCACTATCAATTTAATAACTAATAAATTATAAATTCAATTTTTATTAAATTAAATTTCTCATACATATTTCTTTCATCAAATTCTATACTTATTATATAATCAAAAAGTTATTTTCTTCACATAATTAATTAATCAATCAATTATTGTTATTATTATAATTAAGACGTGCCCGAGCCGCACCGCTCGATATAAAATGGCAGTTCGGTTTCGGTGTGCGCGGTTGCTACTTCTGACATATTCCTCATATTATTGTATTTGTCTGATTCTGTCCCTTACTGACCTCAACACGAGACTAGAAAGATACCCATGAACATGATTTCTCCATATAAATAAACAAATCAGCTCGGGGGGGCGACAACGTTGTTCTATATATATATGTATTCCCAACTTATTATCAGCCGAGGAGACTCTTGAACCCTCCCTTACTTATTATCCTGGCTCCCTTCGCAGGTCTTTGCGCTGCTCCTGAGGCCCAAGAAGGATCACAAGTACAGGCTCTTCTGGAACATCTACCACCACTCGATCGGCTACACCGTCATCGCCCTCGGCATCCTGAACGTCTGCAAGGGCCTCGACCTCCTCGAGCCGTCCAAGGCGTGGAAGAATGCCTACATCGCCGTCCTCATCATCCTGGGCTTGCTCGCTGCGGTGCTGGAGGCTGTCACCTGGTTCATCGTCATCAGGAGGAGGAGATCGGCAGCGGATCCTCCCAAGAACCCCTCCAACGGCGCAGCTAGCGGTCACAGCAACGGCGGATCGCAGCACGGGGCCTGACTTGACTGGCTTTACCCCGCCTCTGCCGTTTATTATATTATAGCGCATCTCGATGACTTCCGATGATCGGGTCTGTACCGTTTCGTCGGACGGATGGATCACTATTATCATTACGCTCATCTTTTATCATCCGAGTCGTGGGGCATTTCTTTTGTTAATCCCACTAGGGATTTTGTATTGTTATTTTCTCTTTACCTTCGTGTAGTATTCTATCTGCTAGTTGGCATCTGTTTAGGAGAGGACTCTGGCCACGGACAGTTACGTACCATGTTCTGGTTTTTGCTGTTTCTGTATATTTGTTTATATACGACAGTCGTGCATTTGCCATGAATAAATCCTGATGGGAATCTACATCGTACAGTCGTCCATCGAGGGCCAGTGACCAAAAAGAACGAAAAGGACGCATCCGAACAAGACTTCTTAGTCCCGTGTCGAGGGAGCCGATGGTCGAACTCTCGATGACCCTTCGACTCGCACTCTTAGTAGTGCACGACATGTGCATTGGGCTTTGACATGGAAGATTATTTTGGTGAAATGGGCCATCATCCATGATAATGGGCTTGGAGTCAACATTGGGATTGCATTTTCGGCACAACAAGACAAAAGAAAATTAAAGGAAAAAAATAGAATCTTATTTTTCAATGGCCTGGAGAGGCCCATCGCCATCGACATGACCAAATATTCAGTTATTATTAATTACTCTTTTTTTACATATAAAAAAAGATGTTGATCGAATTGATCCAACTGAAAATGCGATATCATCACATAATCTTGTATGTAATCTCCGCTCGAATCAATTCCGACGGGATGTTACTGATTTGTAGTACGTGAAAATACTTAACCGAATATGTACTCCCATCAGCATCGGGCCATCAATCGCCACCGGGAGGGCTCTATTCATTTCTCGATAACCACAAGGAGCTTTATTCCCCGTGTCATTTTCACATCACAAAAGCAAAAGTGTGCCACAAAGTCACATTAGCATTGGAGCTTAACCATATTTTTTTTTCCATAAAATCTTATGCATGAAGCAATACCCAAATAATAATAAGAAGAAGAAGAAGAAGAAGAAGGTTAGAGGAAGACAAAGAAACGGTTGCTTCCAAGTGCCATGACCCAGTTGAAATCCAGGTGCCCCTCCTGGAAGCACGCCGTCGCCATGGTCATCGATCTTAGCCATTAACGGTAAGGCGAATGGTCTCGGGGGGGGCGTCCTCTGTTGGCGAAGACATTACGCATTCGTGGGGGAAGGACTGCGGGACTATCGATGGATGCGGTCATTAGGTATTTTTGCAGTATGAACGGGTGAAGGCCATCTCCATTATAGGGGAAAATGAAATCCCAACTTGGGCAAAGGCCAAGAACGAAAAAGAGAAGGGTGGGGGAAAGGAAAAGGAAGACTCTCTCTTTTCTTTTTCTTTTTTTTTGTTTTCTGGCCTTCCAATTCAGCAAAGCAATAAGTTGGAAGAGGGGCTGTCGTGCTGTTTTGAACTCTTTCCCCTATCCCTACTTGCCCCACTTGCTTGTCATCAATGCACATCCCCCATCGACTCACATGATCTTCACGATTCTCTCTCTCTCTCTTGCCTCCACTATACATCATCTCATATCTAGGTTTTATTAATAGAGAGATTTAATTATGAAGAGCCTTACCATTATCACACCAATACTTGAACTTCCAAAATCTGAGTAGTGGAAACCACAAATAATTCATGGATATGCTTTCCAATCTATATATATATATATATATATATATTTGAACACTAACTAACCTTGAATAATCGGGTAATAAGTTGATAATATGCGATATGTTAGAGTTAGGGTTCGAAATTCTAAATGGTTAATATATAGGAATTTATGGTGATTTCAAACTGTATAATACACTATTTAGTAAATTAGTATATATATATATTGCAGGAATTACATTTTTTTCTCGAAAATTAGCTAAAATTTTAGTACCATATATTTTTCATATTGTCCAGGGAAAGAAAGGATTGACATGGATGTTTAGATAATTACCCAAAAAAAAGAAACTTTTTTTCCTTTTTTTTTCTTCCTGTAAAGTAAGTAATTATGCACAGGTGGAGAATAATTAATCGGGGGGGGGGGGTGCGAAGAAAATTAAAGCACACAACAGATACAGAGGACTAGGAGACCTGATCTCAAGAACGCAAATGAAATTGGACAAAGTCACTCCTCTATGAACATCATCATCCTCCTCCAGGGATCGAATCCCAGCCGTACCTTCTTCCTACATCAAGATCGCGTACCGCATGCCGTCGCTCACCATCAGGTGGTTCATCTCCGGCATCCGCCCGAACTCCCCGGACGCCCACGCCCCGTCGACCCCGCTCGCACGCGGAGCCGAGAAGCAGGCCAGCATCGACGCCGAGGCCCGGCAGAGCCCGTACACGGCAGAGATTCCGCCCGGCCTTCGTCGAGCCTCGGCAGCAGCCCCTCCGGCCGCAACCACGCTCTCATCGGCCACCCTGGGGCTCTTCCGCATGTTCTGGAGGTTCCGCCTCACCGACACCAGGATCCGCCACATCCCGCGCGAGCACGTCGAGGAGTTCCCTTCCCTTCCGCCGCCGATCGAGGCCTTGAAAGGCCGCTCGGATTTTCAACCTCTTCTTCCCGGAGTGGCGTTTTCGTGAATGATGGGACGATGGGGGGGTAGTAGTGGAGAAGAGCCGAGAGCTATAGTGCTGAGCGCTTTCACTGGTTATGTCCTCTCATGCAAAGGGATGGCCTTTTAGAATTTGCTTGTGATGTGTGTGTATATAAACGCTTGAAAAGTGGGCACTACTGAGTTTGCCGGGAACCGGACCGAACCGGACCGATCGATACTATGAGAGCCAACATTAGACCAATGTAAATCTATGGTGCGAGTCATGCATGCTAAAGCTACTCTTGATAACACGTTATCCTCATCAATAGTTTCTAATTCAGTTTAGCAAGAGGGCTATGCGCTGTAATTAAGGTTGCTTCTCTGCTTAATCTCCTAATTAAATGTTCAATATTTTGATGACATTGATAGGATGAGTATTTACAGTATATATATATATATATAACATTTTCATATATATATATATATATAGTGTTGTACTGGTGGGGTCAATGAAAGGCCAACATGCCGACAAAGCTGTCTCTTTCTTGGTGGAGAGCTTTTCATTTTGGGATTTTTCTTTCCTGGATTCCATCGAATTCACTAAAAATGTGGCACATATGATATATGTATATATGTATATGTGTGTGTATGGAGATTTATTCCCTATTTTTTTTTAAAGTTAATTTGAACGAGAAGCATGAGACAAAAAGCTCCACGGACAGATCTTATCCATCCATGTTGCCTCCGATCATATCACAACTGAACACCACTTAATACATAAATGAATACCTAACACTGATTTTTTTTGGGTCAAAAAATTACAATTACTTTATATAAAAATATTGGTCATAATTAAACGAATAGCTAATGACCAATATTGCTTATACTTGAATGGATAATATTATATGGAAGACACAAGACAAAAATAGTAACCATATTGCTCCTGCCCTGTGAGGACAAGAGATCAGTACCTTCCGACATAACTAAGCAAATTTCCAAATTTTTTTTAAATGGGTAAGAAATTTCTAAAAATAAAAGAAGTAGATTGATGTAAATAAATAAGTATAAGAAGTTTTTTTTGTTAAAAATTGGATTTGATACAATTTGATTATGTGTTGATGCTCGTGCTTGTCTTGTCTCATGATTCCTTAAGTGCTGCATCGTGAGATGGCTCATCAAAATCTGAGATCACCAGGTTATATGGTACCATGAATGATAAGCGACTTACATTTATTATCCGTCCACAGTCAAAAGACTTCTGCGTATTAGAGATCATGGGGATGCATAAAATGGGTGCCACCATGGATGATGACGATGATGGTGAGTATTGTGAAATCATCTCACGTTGTCCCCCATCAACAGTGACAGTCGTTTTCACCCCCTCCACAGTGATCCGGGTTTAAGCCCATGGTTTGCCACCAAATCCTACCAAACCACTATCCACTTTAGTTGACAAATGAGTTTTACTATTTTTTTTTTCCATCCACAAACACGCATACACACAGACACACATACATATACATATACATGTTATTTCGTTTTTCTAAAAAAAGGGCATATAATCCAAGAAAAAGCAATAAAATCAAGAAGAAATAATTAAATATAAGTAATTTCATAAGATTAAATAAGAATTGAATTTAAAATTTCTTAATTTTAAGTCGAAATCGATATTAATTGTACAAAACTAATTCTTTTCTTGTGTGTTTAACCCTTAAAAAAAAAAGATAAATTTGCTATGTTAATTCAATAATCAACCTTATTTGGCAAAATAAAACATATATGTTCATCATAAAAATGGTAGTGGATTTTTTTTTTGGATGATTAATTCGGGGCAAGGGAATTGTTTTGCTTCTTGTAAGACATAAATGTAGAATGAACGCTCAAATTTTCTGACCTTTCTTGCTAACAACGTATTATCAACCTACAAACACCGAAAAAATACCGAATTTTTAAGTGACGGGCAAAAGCTTATTGTAACGTAAGCATCCAAGGGAGATGGCTTAATTAATCGAGCCCTAGAAGGAACAAGTGTTCTTCTAAGGGAAGACAAACGCTGGCCAAGAAAACCCTAGTGGGAGCTCCAGTGAACCCAATTAGACATCAAATATATATATCTATCTATACTCATGATCTTATCTTGTGTGGTCTTATTATTACGAGGACCAGCTATTAATGGTGGATATGGATGTCCCGCCCATCTGTCTTAAATGCTATTGGTTGACCATCGACGCCCAAAAGTCAAAGTCAATGTTCTAGAAGTAGAGGTTGAGTGCATCGGCGGCGACAATGCCATTCGTGGCCTCATCTTTCATGGGCACTTAATTTAAAAGGTAAAAAAAAACAGAAAAGTATTTTGGAAAATAATGGGAATCAACCGAATTAGGGATATGGGCCTTCCACGTATGGTATTGTTTTCAAGACCCACCTTCATCAGTGCCTATAAAATGCACACAGTATCCAAGATTTCATTTCTGGGTATTGGTGCAAACGCGTCAAACTTAGTTAATTGAATAGGCCCCACACCTTCTCCATTACAACGCGATATGGCTCGATTGTTAAATCTTGACGCTGAATCCGTGATATGACTCATTCTTAATTCGATTCTCATCGGTAATGGCTCGTGTGTACAAAGGAAACCTGAGCTATACATTTCAACCTGGGGCTTCAATGTGTTTGGGCTCAGGGCCCAAATCAGATTCTGGCAACAGCAATGCTGACTTGAAAGATTAAGCCGATGACTTGATCCTCTACATCAAACAACGGACCCAAAGGAGGAAAAGTGGACATGGAAGTTTACTACTCCAGAGAGTTAAATTAAAAATTCCCGTTCCAGTAAAATATATTTTACGACTCACTGAAGTAGAATCAAATTAAAGGAAAAAAAAACCCAAATATTACTGTTACATTTGCAATTGTAACGAGGAATTATGGTCCGTGCACACGAAAGTCTCGATCGGGCATGTGGCAGGAGCAAGATGGCATTTTCTTGGTGTAGATCTTTGATGGTCCAATCTGCATATGTTGCCATCCCCAGCTGATCCCAGCTTCTCGACGAGTTCCAAGTGGTTCCCGGTGCCCATCTAATGCTCCCTTTTTCCTTTTTTCTTTTTGTTTTATGGTCACATAAAGGTTAGTTGGCTACTTTGACCCGAAACTCCTCCAACCCCCATTATCAATTTCACATCTTTGACTTAAGGTGCACCCTCCCCTCCCTTCCCCTACCCATTTTCCATCTCCTTCCCAAAAATATTTTCCCTACATCTGTAAAGTGATTCTCTTTCCCCCCCACCATCTGTCACACACACACAAACCCAATATATCTTGATCATTTGAGATGCGGACCGAATCGACCTGACACGACACGAGATCGGACTACTTAAATATAAATTTTCTTCTTTTAAAAAGATTAGAACTCGATATCTGAATGATCCAGACCACTGCGTAATAGTATCCCATGCAGTGATTTTCTCCCCCGGTGTAAGTGTAGCTTGTTTACTGAAATAAGGTGTGGGGGGCGGGGGCAAAACAGTAATTTCTCATGAGCAGAGCAGTTGTCCCGTGCCGGAATCAAGGGCGGTAATAGGAAACTTGCTTTTGTATGCATCGAAGAAGTCTGGCTCCATGTCACTGTCGCTCGGGCCGGGAATCCATGTCGCGGTAATTTGGATTTACTGTGAATTAGTAGGAGCTTGGATTAATTTCAACCTCAGCCGTAGATTAACATATTATAATTGAACGGTGCGGATTAACGAGACAGCCGAAATCAGAAGGGCCTTAAATGTATTTAATTTATCCACGGTGGATGGTGGATACGCTCCCATTTTCACTGGCCCCCTTTTTAATTAATTTACTACAAATATGGATATGAGTACTATATGTGTAGATTATATGCATAGAGTCTGCTAAATTATGGAAGATAATTTCATCTATCGGCCCCCCCCTCCATGTACCCCATGTCATCGATCACCAACAATGGACTTGTGTCCTGAGCCACCGATGAAGAGACCGAGGAGCATCGATCCCGATGACGATCGATTCGTGTGCTCCGGGATGGAGAGGCTGCCCCGGGAAATCGTCCTCGACATACTCTCCCGCCTGCCCGTGACGTCCATCGTCCGCTTCGGCCTTGCGTCCAAGTCCTGCAGGGAATTAGCCAAGGACCCGCTTCTCCCCGAGATGCAACTCGCCCGGTTTGCGAGGTCCGAGCCCTTCCTGGTGTTTCACTGCGACCTCCCGATCCGGAACGACCTCTACTTCGTCGAGTTATCAGCCCACAAGGGGAAGATCGGGGTCTCCATGAAGAAATTCCGCCCGCCATTCGGGAGCGATATGGCGGAGTTCGAGGTGGTCGGATCGTGCAACGGAATTCTCTGCCTGGCCGATTCACTGTACAAGGAGTCGATATATCTGTACAATCCGTTCACTAGGGATTACAATTTACTGCCCCAGCTAAAGCAATATCCGAACCAGGAAGCGGCTTTTGGGTTCGGCGTGGACCCGATGACCGGGCTGTTCAAGGTGGTCAAGGTCGTCTACTACACCAAGTCGACGAGCGCCACTTCGAGGGCCAGGCGGCCAGCTTATCAGCTCTCCGACGTCCAGGTCCTCACGGTCGGAGGAGGCGGTGGCTGGAGGAGCCTCGGGAAGGCGCCGTACCAGATCACTAGGCGCCCCTCGGAGGCTCTCCTGGGCGGGAGGCTTCACTGGGTCGCCACACAAAGGCGGTACCCACCAATCCCCCCGCTCGTGTCGTTCGACCTGTCGGAGGAGCGGTTCGGCGAGGTGCCGATCCCGGACCCGGGCCCGTTGAACTGGCGCAACTACCAGCTCATGGTCCTCAGCGGGTCGCTATCGGCGATCGCCAACTGCTACCACGGGAGGATCGAGATCTGGGTCATGAAAGTGTACGGACAGAGGGATTCCTGGGTCAAGGAATTCCGCATCGGCTCCCACGTCCCCAGGAGCCCGAGGCGGCATAGACTTAACCTGCCGCTGAGTATCTGCTGGAGAGCCAAAGTCAAAGTTAGGGCTCTGTGCGTATTGGAGGACACTGGGGAGATTCTCTTGGAGTATAAGGGAAGTGCTCTCGTGGCTTATGACCCTAAGAAGGGCAAGTTTAGGGACATCCTTATTAAGGGCACTCCCAGTTGGTTCCAGTCGTTCACCCACTTGGGCACCCTCAATAGGATCAACTTAACTCTACAAGACTAATTGCCGGTTTGAGAACTCGGGACCTGGTTTGAAAGTTTTGCTATGATTAATTCCTCGTTGGTGGATAGGAACGCAGAGGACGCATAAATGTCTGTTGTTTGCTGTGACTTTCCAATTCCATTGGTATAGATACTGATCAAGTTACATGCATGGGGACCTGATTTAAGCTTTGCTTATACCATTTACAGTTCTTTGTGCTTGTTAGTCTTTGGGGCCTTGCTTAGATTGCAAGCTTGTCCAGTCCTCGTATGACAATATTTCAAGGTCTATACATTCGCTGATCCAGCATCGAGCTGTTCCTATCCTGAAATCCATTCCAAAACAGTATGTACCAACTTTAGTTGTTCATCCGTCATTGCCAACTGATGCTGTTGCTTCTGAGGCGCTCCAGCACGTTTTTCTCACCGGTAAGGTACTCGACTAATCCTGCAATGATGCAGCTTACAATATTGGTTACGGGTTAAAAGTGATTGATTAATCTTATCATCCAGCTCAATTACCATTGGTATAATGGCGGCAATCGTGATGTCCAATCCTCAGGTCGGTCCTCCAGCTCTTGTTGAATTCTGAGGCCGCTTCCAAGGCATCTGCTTCCGATGATCCGACAAGCCAGCATCTCTTCTTTGGTAGCCTCTTCAACTCCCTCCTGCGAACAGAACCTAAAAGAGATTCTCGGCTTAGTTCAATTTCTGGGGCATCCCAAACTCCTTGGAATCGCTAACCTAAACAGAACTTCAAATTGCAAGGCAGGGTGAGAACTGCGACCTATGACCCAAGAAAATGAAAGTAGGAAACTGTCTTCAAATAAACGAATTTCATCAGTTGAGAGTTTCTAATGAAACGACCTAAAACACATGAAGCAACAGAGATTCATATGACCACCTGCAACTGATCTACCAGAAAGAGCTGCTAGTGCGACATATATGTTCTCAGGGTCCATCGGTTGAAAATCGAACACATGGATCTGGTGATAAGGAAAAGGTTTAATATCATCAGCATGCAGAATTGCAAACAGAATATACGGAAGGAACAATTCCATGCGATTACTTAACAACTCCTGCATCAACAGATGTAAAAAATACTATTACCAAGAACATGTAATTTCAACTAGCGAGGTGTAGCTCTAACACTATGAACACATAACATCGGTTAATGTTGTTTACTTGAAACCTGGAATATCAGGAACCAAAAGAAGGAGATCCGAGTACAATCCAGTGACAGCAGTGAATTGAACCTGAGGAGGAGGATCGGAGGAGGTAGGTTTGATGAGGACCATGAAATGCTGCAAGTCCCAGAGGTTGAGTGAGTAAGCAGCCGACATTACCAGCTGCCCTGGGCCCCTCGTGGCCCTCAGCTCCACTGCAGCAACATACACTTCTTCTTGGCTTCCGCCCTTCGCCGTGGAAGGATGCACCAGAGCCGCCGCTGCCACCACGGCCATTATCTTGTTTTCACGTGGCAGGGCAGAGCAGAGCAGAGGTTAGCATTGGGTAGAATGGCACAGACGTTCGTCTGGTTAATACTTTCCCTTCCATTTTCTGGCTGATATTCATCCTCGAATGGGCTTTCTGAACCCAAACATCAACCGACTGACCCAATGGGCTGCTTCGAGAGCAATCGACGATTGAACTAAAATAAATAAGAATTTCGTCTGGTTTTCCTCTTGTTCGATATTTATCCTAAGCAAATTTAAGGTCTGCTTATTACATAAAAAATTAAAAATTTTAAAATGGTGGAGGCTACTGGGACTGACCCATTTTCATTTTCTAAAACTCTCTCTGCCATTATTTGGATCCTCCACTAGCAGCCAGCTAGCGAAATCGGGGACGTGACATAATATTACCTATTTTACATCACATTACATAGTTAAACTGCTTACAGAAACTACAGCATCCTTGCTTTATTGTGAGTTGTACAACCTTAAAATAGACAGTGATCCCGACTGCGACGACAACATAGTAAAGCAAGCCATCCATATCCATGGTAGAACAATAAACTCCCAATTTCCATGCGCGCTGCCCTCGGGTCTCATCATCGCTCGGTCTTCTCCTCGGCTTCTGCTCCATCCTTCGCTTCCTCTGCTTCAGCAGCTTCCTTAGGTTCAGTTTCAGCCGGTTTGTCTTTCTCGGGCTCTGCAGCTTCTCCTGTTGTCTCCGTCACTTCCGTTTTCTCCTTCTCTTCAGCGGCTGGCAGTGGCTCCGGAGCCACCTTCGGGCTCTCCTCAGCTACTTTCTTTTCTTCATCTCCCGTTGCCTCCACGGCCTTGGCCTCTTCCGCTGGCAACTCCTCCTCGGTCTTGGTCACGGTCACGGTTTCTGTCTTGGCTTCAGCTTCCGGTTCAGCCGCGGGAGATCCTTCAGGAGCAGGATCTGCTGCAGATTCTGCTTCGGCTTCTTTCTGATCTGCAGGCTTATCTTCAACGGGTGCAACAACTCCCCCGTCAACTTTGCTCTGTTGCTCTACTTCGGCCTTCTCCTCCGTGAGTGCTGCTTTCGCTGATACAACCTGACCCGATCGACAGAAATACGTAGAGTAAATCATTCTGGTCATATGTCCATGACCAAAGAGAGCATCAAACAAGTTTACATGTAGTCATATACTGGTAGATTGAATGAAAGAACAAAGAACGACCGAGTGAATACACATATACCTCGACGGTGGCCATTGGAGTATCTACTGTGCGAAGCAGAGACCAGCTTGTGCGCGTAAAAAAATAGGGAGGAGGAGATGACCACGTTGGTTATCAGTAGTTGGATAGAGAAACTGAGGAGTGATGGAAGCAGAGAGAGTGAAACGGGATGGTGGTAATGTAAATGTTGGATGAGTATGTATTGGTGGTGGATTGGACGTGGGAAGGGGTCTCTATATATATAGAGACGGGGAGAGGTCGAGACTCGAGAGGCCCATGCTACGCAATTATGTGTGAATTAGTGATGTGATGTAAAGCTCCAGAGATAAATTAATTATTCCTAGTCATTATGGTCATTTTACATGAATTTTACTAGGCATAAATGCTCAAATATTTTATATGCCAGTAGTGATCAATGGAGATTGTCCAATACGTTCATTAATTAATATAAGATAATGATATTTTTAGATTTTTATGTAATGTGCACACCGGAAATTTTGAATTTTGCCAGATGGTAACTTGATTGATTCTACTTAACCCGGTGACCAAGTGCCCGATGGCTATGGAATTTTAGCTTCTCCGATTCTAAAGAATCTGAAGATAATTTGACAAAAAAACGTTTCTCTTTCCATCGTCCAATGGCAAAAGTTGCTCGAGAGAGAGAAGGCATCGTCCGACGCTGATATGACAAATAAATTCATATGGGCGAATCCTCATTTCATGACTAATTATTGAGACATTCAACCGAAAAAGGAAGACTAATTATAGAGACAATTTGGCGGACAGATTGCGACTGAGAATGACTCATTTTGCACTCTTAAGTGCCCACTTGAAAGCCTCACAGGGGATCCGCCTTCCGTCCATCGATTTATAATCCCCACTCCCAGTAAGTCTCCAAACCTATACATGTCAAAAACTAGCACGGTACAAAAAATCGTGCAGGGCCAGAATCTTCAGGCTACACAAAAAAATCGTGTCATGCTTGTATAACCGAAAAATAAAATCATATACTGTTAGCATAACTTTAAAAAGTTGAAAAAAAATAAAAATATTTATAATAAAAAATTATTAAAAATAATTAATTATATTTTAATATTTTTTAAATTAATATAATATTTGAATAAATAAATAATATCTGAAAATCATTTAAAAAAATTATTTCTATCTAATTCGGGCTCCTTGGATCGGATTTTTAGGCAGGCCTGCATGTGGGCTTGTGCCGGCACGGCATGACACGGGCAAGTGAATCTGTGACAACTGTGATGCATGTAATCCGAATTTCTTGCTCGAATCTCTAGATCTGAACAAATTGATGGATTCAAGACATTCTTCTAGGACATGCGTCAGGAATGGGGACGCAGGCACGGGATCTTAAAGTGCTTTCAGTGAGCCAGATCGGAGGGGGAGGAGGGGCAGGGAACTCCGTACGCCAGCAAGCACCCGATCGGATCCCGACGATCCGTCTTGATCCACGAGGAGAGAGGCGGTGAGATCGGTGATCGTGATGGATGGTGGGAAAAGACGTCGACGGCGTGGATTTCCTCTCAGTTCTCCACGCTGCCGTTTCATCTCGAAATTCCGCCATTTCGGGTGGGGGCCAATTTAGCATGATACACCTTTATTTTTTTCTATTAACAAATTCAATAAATGGTAATTAATTCAGCATTTCGACCACAGTTTAATTAATGAGAGAATGTTCCCATTAATGAATCTATTGAATTTATAAATTAATTTGATCATAAAAATATTATTTAAATAGATAAAAATTCTTAAAAGTTAATTCATATCTATCGCCCAGTCATTTTACACGAGGGCGCGGCTGACTGGGGGATGGGCGGTGTCCGGTCCCACATGTGGAGCCCACCACGCGTGTCTTTTTCCAATTAGATGTTGCCACGTGGAAAGCACCACCGTCCCCAGTCTGGAGACCCTCCGCCTTTCTACGCATTGACGGATGTGGTCGGACGTGCCTCTCATTCGAAGTGGCCCCCGGCTGATGAGGTCATCGGGGAATCAATCTCAATTTCCCATCCTCTCCACTCATCTAATGTCCGCTTTCGTCTCGGGATGGGATTGGAAGGTTTTGCAAACTCCATATGCCGTGTGGCCTTGTCTGCTGTCGTCTTTTTGGAAGCTAGTGAAATCATTCAGCACGATGCTTGATTGCTCCGATCCGAGCATCATGCCATGCTTGACTGTTTCAAAATAATTCCACATATGTACGTATACATATACATATGCACGTATTTGACAAATCGTGTCAGTAAATTCTTGTACACCCGAATTTGTTACGAAAACCTTCTGCATCGGCTTGATCGATAGCTCAAAGCTCCTCCGTGCTCCCCAAATGACAGACGACAGTTCACATGTTGCGCATGCACAAGGGCCTCGGTCTGGTACGAGAGGAAGAGACCTGCTGGGGGCGATGCTTCCTCTTCGGGGGCGGCCATCTCCGTTTTATACCAAGTCAACTAGGATTTTAATATCAGTTCACACATGAATGGCCTATTAGCTCAGTTGGTTAGAGCGTCGTGCTAATAACGCGAAGGTCGCAGGTTCGAGACCTGCATGGGCCATTTTTGTTATATATATATATATATATATTTCTCTTATCTAATGCAATGGGCCAACGTTAATGGGCTCAGCCTTTTTTCTCTCGATCCATCTTCTAGGCCGAGCCGCCGAGCCTTTCAGACTCTAAGCCCAGAATATTTTTTTCAAGCAAGCAAATGAGAAAATTGAATTAGGAAAAAATTTATTTTTTATTTTGGGTTCAAAAGGTATATAGTATTAATACAAATTGAGGACTGTTACATCATCCATATACCCAATCGAACGAGGAGTATGTTGAACTCCTATTACATCTTGGAACAAGATATCAGCCATTCCTAGGGGGGCTGCTCATGGAATTGAGTATTTCAAGCTTGATTCCCGCCTTCCCGTACCCTTCAGGCCATGAAATCAGCGGCTGAGTTTGCCTCTCGGAAGATATGCGACACTCGAGACTCTGGAAACTCACCGATAAGCTTCATGTAGTCCAAAATAATTAGAGTTAGGTACAGATTCTCCTCATTATGGCCTTCAAGAAGATCCACTACAGTCTTGGCATCCAACTTCATGTCGATGGCCGAAATGTTGAGACTGCGAGCCAATTGTAGACCATCCCTTAAGGCCCAACATTCTGCCACCATACTATCTGCCACTGCAAGAAATCTTTGAAACCCGCCAAGCCATCCTCCTGAGGCATTTCTGAGAAGACCACCAGCTCCTGCATCTCCTGTTGTTGTTGAAACGGGGGGCCATCCGTATTCAATTTCACCCATCCCGACGGAGGAGGGATCCACCGGATCCAAATGGTTTGGATATTGCTGATCTTCCTTGCAAGAGTGGCCGCATAGAATTCAGCTGCTCTTTTCAAGAATCTCCTGCCAAGATTGTTACTTGGGACGACCCCTCAAACACCAGTTTATTGCGTTGGTTCCAAGGGAACCACACAGCTTGAGGGAAAATACTTTGCCAATGTAAGTGCAGGTCGTGCAATTCACATGCCTCGCGGTTGACTTGTAGCCACTTCTTGATCCCAATTGAAGAAGAAGCTTTCTTCGACGGAGGGATCTTCATCGACTCCCAAAAGCTCTTGGCAATCACACACTTTCGTGAAAACATTTTTCTTCACTTCATGCAGACAGATTCTTGGAAAATATTTTCCAGTGACTGAGGAAGAAAGGGAACACCGTCATGGGGCCCTCGAGACCGTCCATAGTTTTCTGGGTCGGTGCGGCCCCCTGTTAACCCTATCAATTGGTAATATATAAATTATAAGGTGAAGAAATTGCTAATACCAAGGAAGGTGAAACAACACACACCGCCAATTCTCCGGTGGAGCTGCCGGCAACCAAGATTGCATGTTTTCCGATGCTTCCCCCCCGCTCCGACATTATTAGCTTCGTAAGAGTTGTGACGTTTTCCATTTTTTGATACATACCTCATAATAAAAAAAAATGATAATTCTGAATAAGTTAGATTTCAAATGGGTTCAACATTGGCAAGAAGAGAAATTTGAAGTTATTATCTATTGGAAGAAGAAGAGAAACTTCATATTCCCGTCAATGCAACAGCTCTCTCTCTCTCTCTCTATAATTCTGAACGAGGCGCCTGAAGAATAACGAAGAGAAGATAGTCACCTTCCTTCTTCTTCCTCTCCCATTTGTCCTTCTTCTGTCTGTTCTCTCTCTTTCTCTCGGATCTTTGTGACGCGCGCTGTGTGATTTGATGCACTGGACATTGGCTGTTCATCTGAGGGAGAAAGAAAACGGAGCATTATCATCAGCAAAGGGAAAACAAAACTGCCTTACGTGGGTCTTGATTCAGTTCAGGCATGCACCTGCCTGGAAAATCGCCTGTGTCAAGATTTTCTTCATTTCATATGGCTGCTTGTATGCTCAGAGGATGACATGATAGTCTAAGGAAGTACGGATTACTTAATAGTTATCTCGTTCCCTTGTGCAGAAGTTCATGCGTTTATATTTATGTTTTTTTTCAGCTTACAGACTTTGCAGAGGATCGTGATTCGTTTTCACGTTGAATAACAGGCCTGTTATGGCTGGTTTTGTTGGTGTACTTGTATCCGATCCATGGCTCCAGAGCCAGTTCACCCAAGTGGAGCTCCGAACTCTCAAGTCTGGAGTAAGCATTCCCCATTTTTTCTTGCTATTCTTTGTTGCAAACAATTTGGCGGAGGACGATCAAGATTTTGGGCTGTCGCATGAAACCATTTGTCTTGGTCCTGTTAGTCCATATACAAGAAGAATGAAGGTGGTCGGGTCACTGTGAGAGATTTGCTGCCTATTTTTGCGAGATTGAAAGCCTTTAGCTAGATGTTCACCGAGGATGAGATCAAGGCCATCATCCAGGAAACAAACACCAATATGGATGAAGAAATTGATTTTGAGTCATTCCTCCGGGTTAGTCTGAGGGAGATTTTTTTCATTCCTCCATTTTGTGTAATTGCACATTCTGGCCGAACTTGAGTTAAATATTCTTCCTGCTATTCATTGACAGTTGGTAAGTCAAACTTCACTTCGGTGCAGGCTTTTCTAAATCTGCAAGCCCGAGAAACAGCAAAATCCGGTGGTTCAAAATCATCTTTCCTTAAAGCTGCCTCAACAACTTTCCAGCATACGATAAATGTGTCAGAGAAGTCCTCGTATGTTTGCTCACATCAATAGCCACCCGGCAGAAGATCCATTTTTGAAGGATTTTCTTCCTATTGATCCTTCAACAAATGCTTTATATGATCTCGAGAAAGATGAAGTTCTCCTCTGGTAGATATTCTTGTTCAGTTGCATGTGTAGTAGCTCTGCAAGTGCAAGCATGCTTCTTGATGCCTTTTACTTCTTTATGCAGTAAACTCATCAATGTTCCTGTCCCGGTGACTCTAGATGAGAGAGCCATCAATACAAAGCATGTCATAAATCCTTGGGAGAGAAATGAGAATCACACTCTTCGCCTCAACTCCGCCAAAGCTATTGGCTGCACTGTAGTTAATATTGGCACTCAAGATTTAGTTGAGGCCAGAGTAAGCCCCCCTCTGGTGTCCCCTCTGTTTGAAATTTATTCCTCTTTTCTATTTCTGTTTTGGACAGCCGCATCTTGTACTTGGGTTGATATATCAAATAATTGAGGTATTCACATTCTGTTTGTATCTTTCATTTTATTTCCATAACTTAAAAATCATTGTTAATCTACCTAATCTCTTTGCAGAAAACTCTGCAGCCATTTATTGGGATTTAGTGATGAATGTTCTTTGATGGTGGCAATATCAGATTCAACTACTGGCTGATCTCGACCTTAAGAAAACTCCACCACTCGTGGAATTGGTTGATGACAGCTAGGTGATGACATCCTCTAACTGTTCACACTGTATGGGGTGAGTTGAGAAAAGTGGATATTCATTCTCACATCAAAATGAATGCAGGATGTAGAAGAGCTCATGGGCTCGCCACCTGAGAAGGTTTTGCTTAAATGGATGAACTCTGACTTGAAGAAAGCAGGGTATGAGAAAAAGATTACGAGCTTTTCATCTGACGTGAAGGTAGGCAGGGATCTGCCAATTGCTTCTACACTTATATTTTCAATCTAATTTTATTATTGTATGGAGATTCTATTCATTTCATGAAAAGTTTGAGATTGATTTTGTTAATATATCATGATCTGGCCAAACGTCCTTGTACAATGCTCAAGGCTCTAGGCTGAGTAGCAGGAGCAACCTTTAATTTATTATGAGCCCAAACGATGGATTCAATAAGTTCTTGCCAATAACCACGCCCGCTGAATAGAAACATTAAACTAAAAGCCCATACAAAATGAGCACCTAGGAAAAAAAGGCCATATGCAGATAATGAAGAACCATAAGACTGAATTACTTGGGATGCTTGTGCCCATAAGAAATCGCAGAGCCAACCATTAATAGTGATGGAACTCTGCGCAAAGTTTCCTCCCGTGATATGAGTTACCACTCCTTGATCGCTTATACTACCCCAAACGTCTAACTGCATTTTCCAACTGAAATGAAATATGACTACTGAAATTGCATTGTACATCCAGAATAGGCCTAAGAAGACATGATCCCAAGCGGATACTTGACAGGTCCCTCCTCGTCCAGGTCCATCACAAGGGAAACGAAAACCAAGATTTGCTTTATCCGGTATCAAACGAGAACTACGAGCAAATAGAACACCTTTCAGGAGTATCAATACCGTTACATGAATCGTAAATGCATGAATGTGATGTACCAAAAAATCTGCGGTTCCTAATGGAATAGGTAACAAAGCAGCTTCTTTTAGCAACTGACTATGGCATTCTCAAACTATTTGTTAAGAAGCCTGAGCCCTCTTCATTGTCAAATGTGTCATCAAACAGCTCAAGAGTAAAGATAGGTTGTGAGAGGAGAAACCCGTTAAAGCAACTTCTTGTCTTAATACTCAAAATCTGAGTCTTTGCCAGGGGGGGATTTTGATGTCGTCCTCCTGCTAAATAGATTTTTAAGTTCCAAATATGTCCCTTGTTGACTTCATCTGATTATGTTTGCAGGATGGAGAGGCTTATGCTTACCTGCTCAATGCTCTTGCTCCAGAGCTTGCCACACACAGTCATTGGATGCGAAGGACCCTGAGCAACATGCAAGCATAGTTCTTGAGCAAGCTGAGAAATTGGATTGCAAACGATATCTAACACCCACTGATATTATTGAGGGCTCACCAAACCTGAATCTTGCATTTGTTGCCCAGATATTTCAGCACAGGTCTAACATGTACCCTTTTATGTTTCCTTTTCTTTAACATGTTAAGGCACTATTTTCAAAATGCTGTTTCCTTTGTACTTTTTTCATGTGCACATTGCAGTCAAGGACACTTTCATAGCTAAAGTTACCTTGTAAATTCATCTTCTGCAACTTCATAATAAATGGACGTAGCTTCATGTGCATGCTTCCATTCTATTCTTGCTTAAATCTACTCCGTAGAATGTGGGAGAGAAAAATAGTAGGATAATGAAGAGCTCCGCCCTTGATGATTCAATGGCCACATTTTGATTGAGATTAATAGATGTTTTCAGCAGAATTGTGAACCATCGGCTAGGACAATGATTTTGATGGCGTAACTTCAGACAGTTACATTTGGGGTTGTTGGAATTTCAAAATTTTAAGGATAGGAAATTTGTTGGGATATATGAGTAATTGCAAGTGGGCAATCTCAACGAAGAATTTATCTCTTGCAGGAATGGCTTGTCAATTGATAGCAAAAAAATCTCCCTTGCGGGGATGATGACTGATGATACACAGATTTCCCGGGAGGAGCGATGCTTCCGATTATGGATGAACAGTCTTGGCATTGCTACTTATGTGAACCTTGTCTTTGAGGATGTGACAACTGGGTGAGACTCTGGTTTCGTTCATATGTTATTTTCAGTGTGTGTGAACCTTCACTGGTGTTTAAACTCTCTTTCAGATGGATCCTGTTAGAAGTGCTTGACAAAATTGCACCAGGACCAGTTGATTGGAAGCTAGCAATGAAACCCCCCATAAAGACGGCCTTCAGGAAAGTTGAGAACTGCAACCAACTAATTAAGATTGGGAAAGAGCTGAACTTCTCCTTGGTGAATGTTGCTGGAAATGATATTGTGCAAGGGAATAAGAAGTTAATTCTCGGTAATTGTCACGTAAAAGTTTATCTTATGTTATCTTATCTCTCCTGGTACTAGGATCGTAACTTCCACCTCGCCTCAACCTGCAGCATTTTTGTGGCAATTGATGGGGTTTACTATGCTCCAACTATTGAAAAACCTGAGATCCCATTCACAAGGTAAGGAGATTACGGATTCTGATATAGTGAACTGGGCAAACAGCAAAGTGAAGAAGGCAGGTAGAACACCTCAGATGGAGAGCTTTAAGGTAAGCTGAATAAACTGTGCCCCCTACTGCTGTCAGAACATGAATCATCTATGTAGAGCTTGATGATCTTGCTCCTCATTATAGGACAAGAACCTTTCCAATGGGATATTCTTTCTCGAGCTTCTAAGTTCTGTGAATCCTATAGTGGTTAACTGCAGTCTTGTAACAAAGGGCGAAAGTGGTATCCTTTCTTCTCCCTTCTGAATCAGCATGTTAGGCTCATGTTTGATGACAAGAGGAACTTCTGGAACATTAGAAGATTACGTCAATCTTTTGTTTGGTTTGAAACCGTAGATGAGGAGAAGAAGCTCAATGCAACATATACAATTAGTGTTGCTCGAAAGCTTGGGTGTTCCTTCTTCTTGTTACCCGAGGACATAATAGAGGTAAGGACTGTTTATTAGCTATTATATGCTCTTATCCCCCATCCCTCTAGGAGGCTAGCGAGCTATAAATACTCAAATTTTGATTTAATGTTTTCACAGGTAAAACAAAAGATGATTCTTACTTTAACAGCCAGCATCATGTACTGAAGCCTGCAAGGAGGAGGGGAATTTGAGACAGAGGAGTCTCCTTTAGCTGAAGGTTCTCTGGTTGGCGGGAATGAGAAAACCCTGAGCAACGAGCTTGGTAATTTGTCAATGGATGATGCTGCCCCAGATCCCACTGTTTCGCCATGACCTGTAACAGAAAGATCATCTCAAGGTATCGAAAACATGGAAACATCTTTGTAGGTCTGAGACAAGTCTGTTGCTGGCGACTGAATAATCCAATCCTGCAGCCTCTTTTCGCTTTGGTTTTGTGTGCACAATAAACTCGAGGGTTTTGGATCTGAGTTAGTTATACTGATCTTAGTGGAATACCATGCTTTTGAACCCCTCAGAGAAAAACAGTGGGTATAGGGAAAAAGAGACGACTAACAACTTTTGTGAGCTCTTGCTCTGCTCATATAGGCCATTCATTTTCACCAAAGATCAACATTCATGGCGGACTGATTATTTGTATTACATAAAGTAAGAAGAGGAATATCTTTTTGTTGTTTCTTTCTAATCTAATCTAGTCTGTTGAATTTTACGTGGGAAGAGAAGTTGTGGATTGTTGCAATAGATGCATAGCCTATGGAAAAGGTCTGATGTTATTGATGGGGTTGCCAGAAGGAGCAACAAAAGCCAGCGGAGACCTAACAACTTGAAAATTCCCTTTTTGTTGCAAATCTGTCCATGGTAAGATAAACAAAGTGTACCTTTCTCCAAGTATATTCCAAAAAATTGACTAGAATCTACACCTCTTTGTCCGACACTGGAAAAGAACACAAGGAATACATTCCTTCCACAACTTAATCTTCACCTCCATCGCTCATGTCGGTTGGCTTCTCTTGTTTTGCCACAAGCATGAGCATCTCAAGCCGCTTATCAAAAAGAAGGGCACTCTCGTCTCTCTTATCAAGTTCAGCAGCTTCTGCTTCGAGCCATTTCTCTCGTAAATCGTCCAGAAGATTGCCCTGATCTGTATTCACCACAGCCCCAGGAGCGCTTGGAACAGTAGTTCGGAGCGAGGAATCTCCTGATGGAGGAGGGAGTGTTAATAGCATAGCCCTGAACTCCGAAGTATCAGCAAATGTCTCAAAGTTGCATGCCATTGTGTCAAGACAGTATTCTCTAATTTTCAGAACACCGTACCTGCAAAAGAAAACTTGGCCCTTCCAGTCAACTAACCAAGAAAGCTAATAGCACTTTTGAGAGAGAAATATTCTGATCCAGATAATCATAGATTCCTTTTTAATCAATAAATTACAACTGTTGATCATTAAGGACTCTAGATATGCCATTACGGATCCAGAATGATTTACATCTGAAACTAGTCCAATCAGACAAGTCTATACTGGATATTGCAACATTTTCCCAAAACGTACATGGCAGCAAAAAAGTTGCTGGATGCACATTAACCCACAGAATAAAATTTGCAGTTCAACTTAATCCTCAAAAGTTTATTGTGTTTTTGAGTCAAGATGTGATCAAAATCACAGTTCATCAATCTTATAACTTGGCTCTTGCATGAATGACGTTCCCATTGCTTTCATGCTACCACTGATGATGAGGATCAAAGTAGAAGAGGGACTTACATGTCAGATAAAATCAACCAATGGCACAATTCGGCAGGCGAGACCATTTCCAGGTGGGGAAGTAACACATCAGCAACAGTTCTCTTGAGAGGGAACAATAGATATCTTGAGGCAGCATCAAACATTTCTTCTGCCTGCATAATAGTCAGTCCATTTAGTCTTCTTATGATAAGTCTAACAAAGAAAGGGATCAAGCCAAGCGGTTTATTGAATACCTGATCAGGATCTACCTCTTTAAGACTATCAGTGTACCTAAAACATCAAAGTGGTCATGTAAGTGTCCTGAAAAGCAATTAGTTAAATGAAATAAATAAAAATTTCTTAGCAAATAATATGCGCTAATAGAGGAGAAGGAATAAGTGAGAATAATCCTTCAAATGCACAGTCCTTTTAATCCAAATCAAGGAAACAGAACAAAGAGCACTAACATATATTCGATCATCTTCTCAAATGTTTCCATGCCCAAATCATGTTCTTCAAGGCACGGAAGCTGATCGAGAGGAAGTTCATCTCTTTCTTCATAGAATTCCTTCATACGAGAGAGCCTAGCTTTGAAGTACTCTGACCTAGAAGCTAGAACCACTTGATGGCAACGAAAGACCTTTTTACCAACTTTGACACAAACATCTGCAAGGTCATTTACAAATTTACCTATCTGCAATTCACCAACAGAAGCAACTATACTATGACCACCGTTTGGAAATATACTATATGTTGGGGAATTGCAGAGACAAGCTTCAAGCAGTTGGCTCATGGCTGCAGGAAGGCGGTCTACTTCGGGAAGGGACGAACCCTGTAAGATAAATCGCTTCTGGGAGTTGTCCACATCTCTCAGAGCTTTATATTCTGCATACTTTTGGTGTATCAACTCTTTTTCAAGGGTCTTCTGCAAGGAGTCGCACTTGCAGACTTTACAGATTCTCACCAAATCTTCCATATTGTCCACAGAAATCTCTAGCCTGTCAGAGTAGAAGAAATGGAGAAGGCTGTATAGGGCAGGATATGACAACTTTTCCTTTGAAAACCTGACTTCCTTGCGGTCTTTCCAATCAGTTTCAAACTTCTTCTTAAAGAATGGTGATCGGGCACTTAAGATGACCCTGTGCCCTTCAATAGGTCTCCCCTGAATGTAAAATATCACATCTGGAGGGAAGGCGTCATACTTTGGAGCACCGGCAGATGAAAACCCTGCATTTACTTACAATAATTAGAGTGTTGATTGAAGCCAAATATAATCACCTCATTCTCATTGTATGCAAGGCCACATGAAACAAGCACCACAACCTCTATATTAAGAATGACAATGACATTTTATTTGTTTAGCAAATGCAACCAAATACGCAAACCAATGAGCTCCTTCTCTGCACCAACATAACCCGCCATAACTGACATATAGAATGAGTTTTCTGCCTCAACTCAGAGCCCCAGTTGGCAGTACAGGAAATAAACTAAAAAATGCAAAACACAACCAAGAAGTTCCTTTTAAAAAATGCTGTTACTGAACCTGGGAAGAGACTTGCCGCTTGCTCAATGAATGTCCTGTTAGCCCCACAGCCAAAGAAAGTCTCTCTCAGAGCTGCCTGCAAAGGAGCCAGGGGTGGTGGTCTCGCCTCAAAGGCCTTCAAAAGTTTTCGCACCTTCAAATGAAGGGCTGCATAGTGGCACCTGTCACCATCAAAAGTGTGCTCCGAGCAAATTGCACCACTCTCCAGTAACATTCTTGCAGCATCCAAGTGACCTGCAAGGCAGGCGTAGTACAGGGCCACAGAGTCCCATTGGTCCCGAGCATTTACATTGAGTCCCGTTTCTAACAAATATCTGCTAAGCAATCATCCATCTGTCAATTAATTGGTGATGATCTTCAGACAAGAGAGACCTCATTTCTTGATGATATCCCACAATCAAGAAATCGGTCAACTCCCATATATAATGAAGTGACTATCACATTGCTCACATATAGAATTATGTGAATATATATATATATATATATAACTGATATTTCCTTTTGCTTTTCTTTCAAATCATTTTTTTTCGTTAAGATCATCGATATCTGCTTTCTCTAGAGCAAACGGACCTCAAAACTCTTCCATTATGAGAAAGTGGACCCTATTACTGTAGTTCAAGTATCAAGATTGGAGAATTCATCTCCATCACTCCCTCTTCCTTAACGGGGCAAAAGTAAAGCTTGCTTTTATCCCATGACGGCTCAAACTTGCAGGAAAAACTCCAAAAAATATGCAAATGATAGAGCTTAGTAGTGCATGGAACCGACAAAAAAAAAGCCTAAATTGGCCCAGGAAAGCCCCGAACAATACGGTAAACGAGGGAAACCCGACCATCACCTGAGGCGGTCGACATCGCCAGCACGGGAGGCCTCGAAGATGTCCCCATTGGGAACCTTCTTGAGCGGGATTGAGGAGCCGAAATCGGAGGGGTCGAGGTCGATTCCGTCAATGTCGGAGTCGACCGTCCAGGAGGAGGCTCTCTCAACGGACATCTGCGAGGGAAAAGCAATCCCTTTCTTCCTCCAATTGGGTCGACGAACCCGGAGAAGTCAGTAATCGAAGTAGTCCTCAAACCAAAGCGTTATTCGGGAGAGGGTGCCGGGAGCAGAACCTTTGCGGCGACTCGTGTGGAGCTCGGGGGGGCGGTCGGAGGTCGACGGTATATTCCCGGCGTATACGACACATATACACACACGTGTAAGAACAGCAGAGGAGATGTAGCTCAAGCCCCCGGAGCATTGCGCCCAAGAAGATCATTCTGTCCAAATTATTTCCCCATTTCTTAGGATCTGATACTCCTGGAGTTTGCTTCAGTGGCTTAAGAATGATAAAAATGAAAAAAAAAAAACGTTTGCCGTCCGATTGCGCTGGATCTGCCGAGTCCAAGTCGGCCCGAACCGAACTGCTAGTCCCCGGACCGGCCCGAAGTACATGGCGGGCCTGGGATTTGCAGTGAGGCCCTGCAACCATTGGGTTGCCTGGGCATAGAGCCTATTAAATAATTTCACCTTCTGTCTCTCAATTGCACTAAATTTTTTTTAAAACAGTGATAGAGTGAATTAATCGGTGCCTATTAAATTAAAATATTATATATATAATCAAACAGTGATGTGCACGGAGAAAAGAGAGAGAGAGAGAGAGAGAGAGAGAGGACATAACTGCCCTTGAGCTCGATGCAAGCCGTCTAATTCTGGAAGCCATTTCTTTAATTACATACGTTACATGGCCCTCTCAACGAGAAAGTCTCCCTCAGCCGCCGGGGGGGAAGGTAGGGTTACCGAAAGATGAAGTACAAGAGATTGGAATCATAGAGGGGGATGGAGAGAGTAAAGGAGGGTTAAATGATGTAAATTGATGATTATATCATGTATAGCATTTTCTAATTATTGAATTAGAGGATTTTACCGTAATTCATCCTTTATAATTCCACACTTTTAAAACGATAGAAGGGCACAATAAAAATGATAAGTAATGATAATGCTCGTATGTATGTATCTCTCTAGTGAGCGAAGAGGGAAACTATGCATAATGAGACCGAGCAAAAGTCAGTATACGATGGCTCTTCTCAAGCCTTTGGAGTCAATGCTTCCCCTGCGCATTCTCGAAAGCCCATTGACATTATGGCATCCTTCCACTTTTCTTCACAGCCCTCGACGACCACATCCTAAAGCACATTTTACACCAAACCTGCCCCCATGCAGATCACAACATCGAGTTCTGACGACAGCGTTTGGTGCATTGGAGGGGAGAGGTTTAATACATTAGCATCAACCTCTCGATCCTTTCTTTTTTCTTGTGCCCGTTTTTAGATTCATACCTCTACTTCGATGATGGATTGTATTAAGAGAAAAGCTAATGAGTCTCACAAAGCTTACGTATAGTTGCTGGAAATGGGGATTTTGAATAATGAAGAACTAATAGTCAACAGCAGTTACAGCAATGACAACATTGCGGTCAGATCCATCTCCTCTATTATCCTCCCTATTTTGGACTTTCTCCATTGTTGTGTGTCTACATATTTACATATACATATATATATTACAAATTTCGTCTGATACTATGTTCCTCCATTATTATTTCATAATTCACGGGGTCATGTAGCCCACCTGCTACTATCAATTTGAACAAGCACCGGACAAAATAGCAGAAAGAAAGAGAGTGGCTTAGGCATATTTTTATATAGTAATACCGTTTTTAATTTAGGATTGAGGGGGATTTAGAACGATTTTAAAAGAGACAGACATGGTGGGCGAGCGAGCTCGAGGCCACGAAGACGACCCTGAGGGTGCGAATGCGATGCACGTACACGCGCATTATGTCGTTCACAAACGGATTGAAAAATCATTATATATGTCACCAGCTAATCTTGCCAACTCCTCTCAATTTTGCCAGATCTGGTGGACGACAGATCGAGGTCGACGGACGAGTACGAATCCAGCAAGATTACATTAATCGGTTTTTTGTCCTTCATTAATGGCTTAACTGACATGATTATTAAATAGCGTGTGCAGTTCTGGAATTTCACCAGATGAGTGTCCTATCCATCAACACAACAACATGTAACCGATTTCCCTTTGCCGATCAAAGTTACTTGTCACTCTGTCTAAGACACATGCCCGCCCCCTCTTTCCACATTTATCCATCTGTTGACATGAACAGAAATTATCATAATTTTTAAAATTGTACCGAATTAGAAATAAATAAGCATGAGTTTATAGGTTAGACCAAAGATTTAATTAATCAAACCGTATATTTAATAAATAATATTACTAATAAATTTACATAATATATTTATAATAAAAATTATTAATACAATTATTATATTAAATAAAAATTTAATATAAAATATAAATATAAGTATAACCGATTTTCGGTTGAATTGGTTAAACCGATATCAGTTTTTAAAATTATGGAAATTATACATTTATACTGCAAGTGGGTTTTTTTTTCCTCCCTCACCAGTTTCAATAGAGTGCATTAATTTTCCATTTCAAAACAAAGGAAAACAATGTCGAGGGGATTATTTTTATGATTTAACCGACATTTAAAAGTAATTCGATTCGAATATAAATTTATTATTATTATTATTAAAATTTAAAATACCATTTTCTCCTAACATAAATTTAGAAAAAAAAATTAATTGCATAAACTCGCAGATGAAGCCTCCCAAAAGCTTAGTATTCCATTGCATCTTATACCTGTGTATACATCTACATACAAGAGTTCTTTGACATGAATGGAAAACGCTCAGAATATATGTATCGGACCAGTACAAACGACTTTTTCTTTTCTGTTTTCTCCCAGTTTTCTCCATTACAAGAGAATTAAAAGCTTAAAATTTGGAAAAAAAAAGGGGGGGGGACAGAAAATGATATATAAAAGCGTGAAGAAGAAGAAGAGGAAGAGGAAGAGGAAGTAGAAGTATATAAAATGCCTGGCTTTCCCATGTACGCCGCTAGATTGCCGCCTTCGATCACCGGCAGTGTGAACCTGATTGATAGAAAGTGGATTTGGGACATTATCAGCAAGCAAATAGCACTACGATCGACTTGCAGGAACTCCCAGAAAGGAATTTATTCATGAGAAGAGTGAGCACAGCTATATTATATACTGTCCTTCGGTTGGAAGCAGTCGAAGAAGATCTGTTTCTTCTTCCTCTTCTTCATAACTGGCCTTTGCTTCTTCCACCACTGCTATACCATCAGCTGAAACTATATAAGCTCATACAGATGCGCTTAGACATATATATATATATACACATAAGCAGGCAGAGAGAGAGAGAGAGAGAGAGAGGAAAACTGGAAGAGAGAGAGGGCTGAGCTTGAAGGATGTTCCCAAGAAGACGATGAGGAGGGTTTCCTCTTAATATGTTGTTTTCAGAAGGGCTAATTTATAATATTTTTTTATCCACGTATTCATATCCGGAAGGCCGAGATGGTCTGATCAAGGACGGATTTAGAAATTTATGGGTGCAACTTATAGTAAGAATGAAAATAGGGAGTTAAGTGGGTGAGATAAGATAATGTAATAAAAATTAATAATTAAGATTTATGAAATTTAAGTAAGATTTTACAATTTCCTCAAAGCTCAAAGCAGTAACCACATCTTGTTCACATTCTTGTGAGATTAACTTATGACTCATTACTCGATTTTGGAGCAATTTCTCAATTTCTTCATTTTTCCACCTGTGGATGTGGGCCAAAGGGAGGAAGGGCATTTTTGTATCGCACGTCGGGATGTTCTGCTTGTCATCCCCACGCCCTAACCCCCTACCCCGCCAACCCTCACAAAGGGTCAATGATGTCAGGGCCATTTTCTCGAAAATGACCCAAAACGATGACTTTTTTACTGGGTTTTCTTCACAAACTTCAAATCATCAAACAGGCACCAGAGCTTCTTGCTAGCTTGGGTCTTAGGCCTCCCTCGGTCCTTGGGGATTTCCAGACATGAATCTGCCGATCCGAGGTCTTAGAATTCGATCCACGCATTATATATTATATATTTTGCGATGATTAATGTAATGTATAATTAGTTGTGTTCATACATTGTTTAATATTTGCGTAGCTCGTATGCAGGCGCACATTAATTTAGCCATAAATGTGTACATGGATCGACGAGATAATTACAATACTGCAACAGAATAAATGTGTATAGGGCAGCTGGTCAAGGGGAAGGAAGCATCCGCGCTCTACCGGTGAGTCACGGTGGCCTCGCACCTCATATCAATCAGTCAATATACTGACTCAAGCCAGCCTGATGTTTTTTCTAATGAACCGTGGAAATATACGTGTCCATTGATCATCATGAGATCATGCCGACACAAGTGTTTACACTTGGACTGCGCTTGTTAATTAATTCACAAGAGTCAACAACTCACCCTGTACGCAATACCTGTATTGGGAGTCGGTAAACTTTGCTGGATGGTAATTATTGCTGTCGAGATTTGGTTTTTCAGGAAACGGTTCCAATGCTTTCTCGCACTATTCGTCGGAGGGGGCGAGATTCGTGTCAAAAAGACTCATACTTCCATTCGGCGATAAACTGAAAATGCTAAAGCTGTCCCCTTCTATGGGCGGCAGACGGTACTCAATGATTCAAACCGAACCAAAAGCCAAAGGGATAGGAGAAACTAATGGTCTGGTTTCGTGTTCTTTGTGGTGGACATGAGTGTCAATTGACTTTTTCAGACAAGGCCATGCAATAGTATGAGAGAAACATGCCCACAAATCGACCCTTCGTGGTGTTAGTCAAAGGAAGGCCGACACCTACAAGAAAGTCCGACACACAAATCAAATGTCGTGCATATTGACCGGCGAGAGAGATCAGAGAGGGAGGGAGGGAGGGAGAGAAAAGTAATCTAGTTAAGACTCGCAAATTAGATGGCATCTTGCCCTCGTCTAGGGCACATTTCGTGCCTCCTAAGACTACATTATCTGTCCGACCAACATCCCCTAATTTACCTTACCAACTCTTTTAACCATAGTTTTAAAAACCGGACCGGGCCGGCAGGTTTGACCGGGAGCCGGCCACTCACCCGGTCCGGTTCTCACAAAAAAATCCAATTATAATTTAAATGAGGTCAAATTTAATTGAACCGGCCAATTCTCAATCGAACCAATAAATCTAATTGAACCGATGAGAAAACCGGTCAATTTAAAAATAAAAATAAAAATAAAAATATATTATAATATACTTATTTTATTTTATTAAAATATATTTATATTTTATATTAAATTTGAGACTAATATTATAACTATATTAATGATTTTGATTATAATTCATAATTAAATTATAATATTATATTAATTTATTTGAATATTATATTATTAATATTATTTATTAAACATGCGGTTCAATCCATTGAACCCCGATCCGACCCATGAACCCATACTTTAACCGGTTCCCGGCCCGGTCCAATTTTAAAAACTATGCTTTTAACATTCGAAATTCATTAATGCGATTGAATGGCTCGTGTTTGTACTTGCAGAAATGGGTCGAATCGGGAATCGTCAAAAAAATTGTAAATAATAAAAAAAATGACAGCCCCACAGATATAGCGAGACTCCGTTGACTTGCAGAGAACCTGAGTTTGACCAAGAAACACGGCACGAAACCACGGCCCACTGATTCGTACCACTCGGCCGACCATATTTGATGGGCCCAAGAAACTGGCCGTACACCGGCCCATAGTCATCCCCCATAACGTCTGTTGTTTTTGCTCCAAGTACCGGAAATCAACGCAGATTTGAAAATCCCAATTACCGTTGATCATCGTCCCTATATAAGCCTAAAACGATGGATGTCTTGAACATCAAAAACCACATTAACCTATTTCATCCTCTCCCAATCCATTTTCGAGTGATTTGAAGAGCGAGAATGAGCGTAGAAGTATTGGACGGCTCCACGATAGTAGACTTTGTTGAAGACGACGAAGCCTTCGGTGTCTTCATGAGGGAACGATTCTCCCACCTCGACACCGACTGTGACGGGCTGCTCTCCTATGCGGAGATGCTCGAGGAGCTCCCGGCACTCAGGGTGTTTGAGACCCACTTTGGGATTGATGAAAAACCCGATTCCGGAGAGCTCTTCCAGGTCTATGGCTCCCTGTTTGTCCAGTTTTGATCGGGACTCCAACGGCTCAGTGGACCTCGAGGAGTTCAAGGCTGAGACGAAGAGGATGATGCTTGGGATGGCTAGTGGGCTTGGATTCTTGCCAGTTCAGATGGTCCTGGAAGAGGATAGTCTGCTCAAGAAGGCGATCGAGAGGGAGATGACCAGAGTGATCTGAGCTTTGGCTCGATGTCGAATTTTGCTCCTAGGTTGAAATCATGGCATCAACCTATTCTTATTGTTTTGTTTGGCTTTTCTATGTTACCATTGGGTTATTTCTCGTACCTCAGCAACCATCAAAATGATGTGAACAAAGATGTCGATTTAGACATAAGAAGTTAATGAAACTTTAACATAAGATCATGATAAAGAAGAGAAATTTATGGATCCATATAATTACAAGAACAGAGACATTTCTGCAAAAGGAACGAAGGGGAGAAGAGGCTCACCGAACAGCTCAGAAAGCGTTACGAGAAGATTCCCAGAATCAAAGTCATCCTTCCAGATCTGTTCTAAGGTTGCAGACAACTTTCGAGTACGGCCATTACTACTGCTAATACTGGGACTAGCACTACCACCTTTGTCTTCCGCTTCAGATTCAGCTTCTACTCCTCCATTGTTGCTAGGCATCAGGCTGGAAGACGGTGATAGCCCTGCACTAGAATCAACTGAAGGAGTTGAAATGGTGGCTTCTTGCATGCTCAAGGATGGTAGCCAGGGTACAGCTGCAGTAATTGGACCATCGATAGCTGTTCTCTTCAAGGGCCGTGAGTGCTCCGAGTTCTCAGCGATCAGTTTACGTTTGTCTTCAAAATTGCCAAATTAAACCAGAAATATGTCAGTTAGGTTTTCTGAAGTTCTTTAACTGGGAAAATAATACTTCAAACAAATAGATACACCATTTTCTAAATAATTTATGCAGTGAAAGGACAACAGATAGAACTTACTTGGGCATGAAGTGAGAACTCTTGTGTCAGTCTTCAAGAGAGCTCTCCCTGAGGATCGCAGTGGTGGGAGGACTTTGAACCGGTTGTGTAGGAATTGACCACATGCACGCTGTGATCGAAAGGTTCCATTATCTTTCTATCTGTATCATATTACTGCCATAGGATCAACAGTGCTAGAGGGCTGTAGGAAAGGGAAGCTCACCAACAAGGCCCCATAAACACGCCAAGCTTCGTATCTTTTCATCTTATTTTTCTGCTGCTCAAGAAGCAACTCCGGTTCAAGGAGCTTGACATATGGCTTGAGATTTGGCAATATAAGAAGGCGAACCTGCATAAGCATTTCACAGAAAAGCATACATTCAGCATCCCCGAAGCAGATAATTTTTTCCTCAGTTATGAATTTTTGAGAAATCCAGATTTGCCAATTCAAACATCAAAACAAGGCATAGAGAGAGAATACCAGATTGGATCCCAATGCAGCTAGACCTTGAATTGCACCGTAGTGTGTGGGGAGTGAATGATTCAGGTTCAAGAATGCATTGACTAATTGCTTTGTAAGACGAGTCTGCAGGGTTGTATAGACTTGCCCAAATCTGTAAAAAGATGTAAAAAATGTTCAACTGACAGGAGAATGATGCGCTTCACACACAAAACATTTCCCTTGAATCATGCAGTTTGAAGGAGATATCCAAAAGCTAAGATAAGCTGGTAGCAGAAAATCATGTAGGGCAGATGCTTTTGCAACGTAAACAGAAGCTCTTGACCTTCGACAGATGGAGGCAACTAGGTTTGCCGCAAAGTCTCTAAGCTCCCAGTGATTGTCCGAAAGCCTTCTCCCCAGCCTTTTTGCAACAACACATGTTACAACAGCTGGCATCAGTTGGTGTAACTGAAGAAGAAAAAATTATTCTCAGTTGCTCATATTAAGATCAACAACAGCATCAATTTCAAATTCAATTACATTCGCTAGAAATAATGAAAGCCAATAAACCAGCTAAACTTACATATGGTTCTATATTAATATGGGTATTATTAAGGAGACTTTGAACAACACGCATCAAAGCCAAAAGAAGAGGTAAATCATTCAACCCACGAGAAACCTGATGTTAGAAGAGAAGGGTCAGGAGCAGGAAAAACAGCATTCAACCATATAAGAATGCATCTCTAATTCAAAACAGTACCTCATCAGCAATAAAGCAGGTGAAATATGGGACCAGAGGATGTAGTCCTGAGTCTGTTGCAAGACTCACTAACGCTTCTTTGAAAAGGACAGACTCGGAGTTTCTCACACAAAGTTCAGTAATCTTTTCAAAGTATAGCTGCAGGAAGACAGAGTTGACCATATGAGGAACTGTTCAAGGGTGACTAGTTAAACTGCACAGAGTAAACAACATACCTGAAGTTCTCTCGATAACACATGCCTAACAGGAAGTTTGATGTCGACAGGCAGCTTATCATCTTTTTGTTCTTGGATTTTGCCATCAGATGGAGCCGCAATTACTGGTAGTGATTGCGATATAAATATCAGTTGACTGCTTTAATAATTAATTATGTCTATGTACTTCAAAACTTTCAAAATTCAACATTCAGAAAGAGCTCTGATAGGCAGGATGATACTCTTATTGCTTTTGTCATGTAGCTAATGAGAACTTGAGCATTTTAAACTCTCTACTCTCACAATTCATGAGCATCTAATGAAAATTTGAGAAGGGATATCAGCGACTAGACAAAGGCTTTTGTGGAACTGTAACTTATGAGCAGGCAAATACCTTGCACTGGAGCATTTTCAGGAATAGCTGGCTGTACCCCTTCAATAGCCAGCCAGTGACAGAGAACAGCAGTATCCAGTGGTGCTTTTGGCAAAGGAGCTTCAATCACCTGCAAATCATACAATAAGAATGCTCTGAGATGCTTCAAGTGCATTCCAGAAATGATATGTAGCCATAACTTACATCTTTAATATCAATATCTTTGTCGTCAAGATAGAACAAGTCTTTATGTCCAATAGCTTTCCTAAACCGCAAAGGGCCACCAGAGGCAAAACCATAGATAGGCTGAGCATACAAAGAAGATGGAAATACACGTTAGAGGTTTCCCCACAATAGTTAATCTTAGCATCTAGAGTGATGCCAGATACGCAGTTCATGTATCCTACCCTTAGCATATATTACACAAGGACTTCAGAACTTCTGACCACATCACATATAGAACAAGAACATCTATACACATTGACTGCATAGGGAACAACTTTAGAAATAGAAGCTTAAGCTTGATGTCTCACTGTATTGATCAGTGATCACATTAGTTCAAAACGCTTTTCAGAATTTAGCTTTAAGTGTACACAAAGTTAAAAACTTCCGTCCTATTATTTTACTGTCAAAGATAGATTGAGCTCGTGCAATATATAGAATTATAAATAGATTAAAACAAATTGTCAAGTCAAATCTGCAGACTGAGATGAAAGCTGGAAAAACCAAACTCTTGAGTAATGGGGCTGGTGTACCTCGACGTTTTTCAATTTCAGGGCACTATCAACATCATCAGCTGTCAAAACAGTTCTCCTTGAATGGCGCATGCATTTGACAGCTTCCTGTTAGTTATATTAGTGAGAACAGGTAAAACCGAGAACGACTTGATAACTCTATTCTGATTCTTTTTTAATGCAATTCAGTGACAAAGAGAGAATACAAATAACTAAGACACTGTATATTGGCCTTAATGGCAATAGCAGAAGCCATAGCTTATTGGATAGCATAAATTAGACAGGAATCAAGCAATTGCCTCTGCGCTAGAACTTCCTAGAAATTTTATGAGCGATCTGGTGAAGGAGATTTCACTAATGCAATCTCCATGATTCCGACAGAAAGAAAGAAGCCTGAGATTGTTGATAAGATACATATCGTCTGAGGAATTTATTAATTAGCTTATGGATGGCAGCTAGCAGAATCACCTGCATGATCTCCCGCATGCGGTACTCAACATCAGGGGCGAGTGCCAACGCAGCATCGGGGGACAGGTTACTGATTCCAATGCTCTGAGCTATGACCTCAATCGTCTCCTTCGGGACAATGCTCATCTCTATATTCTCTTATCTTGTTCCACCACCCACAATCTGTCGGAGATATCATGACAACACCTTCCTCTCACAGGGCATCTCGAGCTCCCTAGAAGCTTTCCTCTGGTGCTCCAGCGGCGGGGAACAACAAAAAAAACTGCAAGTACATAAGAGAATCTATTGCACTAATTAAGACATGACCAGCAAAGAGGGGCCATTCTGGTAATCGAAAAGGGACGACTTGGAATGATATTAATCAACGAACTCAAGCAAACACTCCATAGCTAGCTGAGAAAACCATAAAAGAACAGGGGAAGAGAGGTAACCGCGGAGACCCACCAGCAGGACTCACCAGTTTCCTTCGCCGAAGCTTTTTCCTGAAAGCAAGCAGAAGATTCGAACGGCTGGGTCAATCTTCTTGCTAGGGTTCGAACTGGACATCGGCTAAACGGACCTCCGCAGACCGCACTACTGATTACTCCTCCATCCCGCAAGAGCACGTGTAGCCACAGCCCACGGGGACGGTGAGAGAGCTCAATGGCGCTGACGTTACAGCGAGGTGCATCCAGGACAAGCCAAAATGGGCCCACGTGGGCCTACATACTTTGTATTGGGCCTGGTCCAGCCCATCGAACTGGTAATTGGACTAGCACTGGGCCTGAGAAAAAGTTTGTTGACGTTATTCACCTTTTTTTTTACTGAAAAATAAAAACTAGCGAATAAATTTTCGTTCTTTCTGTCAAATATTAATTGGAAAAATACTCCTTCATAATCTCAACTATTAATTAACAAGGGACATTTTGATCCTAGACCATTTTCTGGACACATTCCCCCACGGTGTTTAATTATTACATTATTATATTATGGTATAAAATTATATTACTTAGGAAATTGTTATTTACGGGATCAATTTGATTGGAATTTCAAATTGTTGTCATTAAGAAAATGGATAAGGAATGCAATACGATAATTTTTTATATGATAAAAATATATAATTACAATTATAACCCTTAGTTTAAATAAAAATAGTTTGTTGACCCAAAAAAGGGGCAAATTTGGAATTTAATGGTGAGGTAATAATAATGAAGGTATATGGGTCCCATCGTAATGTCAAAATGCATAGGTGTGAGAGGGGAAAAGGTTTCCCCTATGCGACTCTGGGCCCGGTAAGGAAAACGATGACCCGGTACAGTCAAATTACCCGCAATGTTCATCCGAATAGAGTGAAGTGGAAATTGAAACAGGGGCTCAATTAATAAATTATGGTAACGGGAAAACAATAGATCATAGTTTTTAAAACCGGATCGGGCCGGGAACCGGTCAAGGTATGAGTTCATGGGTCGGATCGGGGGTTCGATGGCTTGAACCGTATGTTTAATAAATAATATTAATAATATAATATTTCAATAAATTGATATAATCATAGTTTTAAAAACCGGACCGGGCCGGCCGGTTCGACCGGTTCAACCGGGAACCGGCCACTCACCCGGTCCGGTTCCTTCAAAAAACCCAATTGCACATTAAAAGAGAAAAAATCCGATTGAACCGGCCGGTTTCCGGTCCGACCAGTGAACCCAATTGAACCCATGAGAAAACCGGCCGACTTAAAATTAAAACAAAAACAAAAACATATTGTAATGTACCTATTTTATTTTACTAAACTTATATTTACATTTTATATTAAACTTTTGTTTAATATAATGGTTATATTAATGATTTTTGTTATAAATTATATTCAAATTATGATATTATGTAAATTTATTAGTAATATTATATTATTAATATTATTTTTTAAACATGCGGTTCAACCCATTGAACCCCCGGTCCGACCCATGAACCCATGAACCCATGCCTACACCGGTTCCCGGCCCGGTCCGGTTTTAAAAACTATGGATATAATATTATAATTTAATTATGATTTATAATCAAAATCATTAATATAGTTATAATGTTAGTCCCAAATTCAACATAAAATATAAATATAAATCTAGTAAAATAAAATAAGTATATTATAATATGTTTTTATTTTTATTTTTATTTTTAAATTGGTCGGTTTTCTTATCGGTTCAATTAAATTTATTGGTTCAAGTGAGAACCGGCCGGTTCAATTGGATTTGACCTCATTTAAATAATAATTGGATTTTTTTGTGAGAACTGGACCGGGTGAGTGGCCGGTTCCCGGTCGAACCGGCCGGCCCGGCCCGGTTTTAAAAAGTATGCAATAGATAAGTCAAAGTGGACAGTAGCGAAAGTTCAGGGTGCAAAAAGTAATTCCATATAACTTAACATTTGCATCATCTTTGCGCAGCCTAATTACTCCGAGAGCTCACGCTTCCTCTCTTCTTCTATTTCTTACCTTTCGTCTGCTTCGGCTCAATCGAGTCAATGCCCCAATTCTGCTCTGAAGACAAGCTCTCGGATGGCGCCATTGCCCTCGCACTTCCTCTTCTTCCTCCTCCTCCTCCTCCTCCTCTTCACTTCCTCGACTCTGTTCGGTCCTTCCCGCACCCTCCCGCTCCAATCTGAGCCATCCGATCAAGCCTTCACCTCCGTCCTCATCTCCCAGAATGGCCTCGACTTCCTCAAGGACCTGCTCGTCACCAAGGCTATCTCCTCCATGATCCCGCTCCTGCTGCCCCGAATCGAGAAGTCCATCAAAATACCATTTGTGGGCGATGTCCAAATGGTCCTGTCCAACGTCACAATCTACGACATTGGGGTTCCTATGTCTTATATTCGGCCGGGGCATAACGGTGTTACCATAATCGCCTCGGAGACAACCTGCAATTTGAGCATGAACTGGTACTATTCTTACAGCACTTGGCTCGTCCCAGTCGAGGTGACTGATAAAGGGCGGGCTTCTGTTCAGGTGAAGATTGATACCCGCGAGCAGAATTATGCGTTTCTTGTAATTGTTTGTTGGCTTATCAAATATTTGTGAGCTGGAGAAAGTTTCGACGTTTGCTCAGTCTGGCAGGACAGTTGAAGTAGCTTATGAGTACCTTCTATGCTACAGTTCTTCCCCCAAAAACAAAAGTTATTTTGGGCAAAGTTGAACCTTCTTAAAAAATTGCTGGGTAACTGATGGAGTGCTTTCACGTTATGTTCTAATCCTGGGATGATGATTGAGAAATGGACAGTCATATGTTCAGAAGTGCCCTTGGAAGGCGATTTTATTTTTTCATATGTTGCATTGACTGAGCAGTTCTAGTAACAAAATATCACTTGGTTATTCCCTCCAGTAGCAGAAAACAACTCTCAATATTCTCCTCATGGCTGGCGACTTTCTGCTGTACTCACTCCTCATTACGGTTTCTTTATATTGTTTATTGGACACGATCAAGTCACTTGTAGATATTCTCAAAGTATCGGTAAACTTGAATTAATTCTTGAGCTTTGGTAGCAGGTATTTAGACTGAGTTGCTTTCCATAATTTTACCTGCCGAATCTTATGTCTGGTTTGAAAAGGGATGATGAGTATTAGTCCTCTGCTTCTTGATAAGGTTCATGGCATGGAAGTGGGACTTACCATTAGTTTGGAGAACATTGAAGGAACCCTCAAGCTATCTATTTTGGAATGCGGATGCCACGTCCATGACATATCCATAAAATTGGATGGAGGAGCTTCCTGGCTCTATCAAGGGTACATCTTGACAATTAAACTCAAATCACTAATTAGTTCTCCATCTTTGTGTTGTCTTCACTAGGGATCTTGAATTTTCAGCTCATGATTCATGAATGAATGAATGAAAATATCCCTGTTATATTCTTGAAAGTTACTTGGCTATGTTTATATGTAATGCTTATTTCTTGTAAGCGTTCATGTTGTGTTTATTTGATGTATCTGTCAGAATGGTTGATGCATTTGAGGATCAAATAAGTTCAGCGGTTGAAAATGCCATCACCAAGAAGCTTCAAGAAGGAATGGTAAAGATTAATTCCATTCTTCAAGATCTTCCAAAAGAAATTCCAGTAGATGACAATGCTTCTGTGAACGTGACTTTTGTGGACAATCCTCTGTTGACCAACTCCTCCATTGGGTTTGGGATTAATGGGCTGTTTGCTGAAAGGGAGAAAGTTCCTGTCCCAATGGATAATAGTTGGAGTTTTCAACTACCAGTTTTCTGCAGAGATCCTGCCAAAATGCTGGGAATTTCATTGGACGCGGCTGTCTTTAAATCAGCAGCAGGCTTGTACTATGATGTAAGTATAAATTCAATGCAATTGTTACATAATTGATGTGGAACACGCTTTTGCTGTAATTATTAACTTATAAGCACATCAAGGATCTATTGTATGCAATGTTAATATCGCAACTATTTGAGGATTGTTATGAAAGACCTTAATATCAGTTTAAACATATTCACTACATCCTTTGCAGTTTTGTGTGCTTCCTTCATTCCACTCTTAACTGAAAATTTTCTCATGGGCAGGCAGAGTATATGCAGTGGATTGTGGACAAAGTGCCTGACCAGTCCCTTCTCAATACTGCTGGGTGGAGATTTATTATTCCTCAGCTGTACAAGAAATATCCAAATCACAACATGAACATGAATATATCATTCTCTGCCCCTCCATACATAAGAATCTCTGAGAATAATATTGGTGCTACAGTTTATGCAGACCTGATAATAGATGTTCTTGAAGCAGAACAAGCAATCCCAGTTGCCTGCATATCACTGGTAAAATCTTAGTTGCATAAAAAGACCATGCAGATTTTGTTCCCCTCTGCATCTAAGTTTGGCCTCTCTTGAGCTGCTAGATCTTCCCATTGCAGAACTGATCTCTAACTGGCTACTCACTTTTTGAACTACAGTTACAATGTTGAATTGCTGCTTTTGATTTGTTCAGGTCATACGTGGTTCTGGTTCAGTAAATATTGTGCAGAACAACCTTGCTGGTAGTGTGAAGTTGGATGACTTTTCAATGTCATTGAAGTGGAGCAATATCGGCAATTTGCGGATTTATCTTATTCAGGTGCAGTGTTTTTAGACTTGGATTACTTATCTCTTTCTTGAGCTTCTGAGTTGGAAGCAATTAGATAAAATCAGTATTATCTTATTGCAGCCTGTGATATGGACCGCAATCGAGACCGTCTTTTTGCCCTATTTCAACTCACACCTAGCAAAAGGTTTTCCCTTACCGATAATTCACGGGTTCACCCTTCAGAATGCCAAGATCATCTTGTCCAACTCGAGGATCACCGTCTGCTCTGATGTATCTTATGCAGATGAGGAGATTTTGAGACACTCGTTTCTCTAGTTGACCATTTGTACAGTGTTGTGTAATGATATGTTCTTACCCACAAGAAGAAAGGCAAACGAAATGTATCATGTTCATAGATTCTTGTGAATTCGGTCTCATTCAATTCAACTAGAAATTGAATGCAGCCACATGTATTGTTGAAAACCGGAGTTGTCCGATCAAGCTACCTGAGTGGCCGTGCTGGTCCCAATCTTTCCGGGAATCACTTATGACAAAGTTTGTCGTCACTAAAATGGTTATGCAATGCCCGGCTCAGTACAATAAAATCGTACCTTGGCCATGCCTCATCGGGTTGAACGATGCCAGTTCTAATGGCCAGTACACTTAGGCTCTGCAAGTGCCCAATAATTTAAAAATATTAATAAACATATTAATGGAAATAAAGATATCGTGTCACAGTTGATAGAGTAGGTTCTTTCCCTCCACCGGCAAAACCACACCGCTCGCTGGAACCTCTGTAAAACCCTCTGCTCTCACCCGCCATTGAAATGCAAATCTCTCCAAGCAGTGTCCCTCTCAAGCTCCCATTAATCTTCCCTTTCTCTTCCTCTCAACCCATCTCACAGTCACGGCAATCCCTTAAGAGCACTGCAGATTCCGGCCGAAGATTGGTCTCCCTCTCGCCCCTCAATTCGCTCCGTGGCTCAGGCTACTTGTCCGCGATTGGCCGAGCCATTGAAGAGGAAGAGTACCGGAAGGCACGAGCTGAGGTCGTACGCAGAGGGATTGACGTGGAAGGGTATTCAATCGAGGGGGTTTCGGTTGGAGGGCACGAGACATGTCTTATCGTGCCGGAGTTTAAGTGCGCGTTCGATATCGGGAAGTGCCCTAGCAGAGCTATTCAGCAGAACTTTGTGTTCATTACTCATGCCCATCTCGATCACATAGTGAGCTCTCATGTCCAATCTCCACGTCTTACCCTTTAACAAACATCCGCGTAAATGAAATTAGTGTGTCTGTGATGCTTGGACGCGAAAATGTTGTTTTTTATCCGTCCTGAGCATAAGACTGCTAAATGGAATGAATTCTCTGTGCAGCTTGTAATTTGGTTTGATTGTTTGTTAAGCCGGGAAAAACCTGGGATATTTGGGTGTTCAATGGTGTAATTTGGCTTATCATTTTCCTTCCCTCATTATTTACAATGGATACTATTGGGCTATAAACTACGTTTCATCCTATAATCAATTCTTGTCTCCGGGAACCCAAGTTCTTTGCATGAAACGCGCTTTGATGTTTCAGGGTGGGCTACCGATGTATGTGGCCTTTCGTGGATTGTATAATCTAAAGCCTCCGACAGTGTTTGTCCCTCCTTGCATTAAAGAGGATGTGGAGAAGCTGCTTGACATTCATAGGACCATGAGCCAAGTGGAGCTGAACCTCGATCTGGTTGCACTTGATGTGGGTACGTAGCTACAGTTTTCTTGGTCTATTCGTGTGATGAATGGTCTGCCATACGCTTTATATGGGCACTGATAGTTTCAAATTCAATCTCAGGAGAAACTTATGAACTGAGAAATAACCTCGTTGCACGACCATTCAAGACACACCATGTTATTCCAAGCCAGGTATGCTTCAAGATGCCTTTCTCAGGGCTATCTAGAGAGTTGTACGAACAACTTGTATTGCATATATAAACTATATATTGTTTTCTGCAGGGTTATGTCGTATACTCAGTAAGGAAAAAACTGAAGAAGCAGTATACTCATCTTAAAGGGAATCAGATCGAGAAACTGAAGAAGTCTGGTGTTGAGGTTTGCAATGTCTGCTATTTTCTATCAACTGAATCTTTCTATCTGGCTCGGGATTGTGATTGATGTTGAGCTCTTGATTTTCTTGTATTTGTTTTCTCCTTGCAGATTACTGACACAATATTGTCTCCTGAGGTTGCTTTTACGGGGGATACAACAGCTGAATATATGCTTAATCCACGCAACGCTGATGCCTTACGGGCAAAAGTTCTCATAACTGAGGTAGGGATATAAATTTTAAGATTTACTCCAATTAGCATGTAGTTACATGCTGAATGTCTTATGCAATTAGGTCCTTGATGTGTCCGAACATAATGTCTAGATCATGTATTATTAGTTCATTATACTGCACTTGGTTTCCACTGACTATCTCCCATCATTATGGGTTGCAACCTTTGTATATTGATCATTTGATCCTTGTTATCCTTATTTTCAACACCCCTTATTATAGTTATGATGAATCTCTGTTCTTGGCAGGCTACTTTTTTAGATGATTCAATCAGTGTTGAGCATGCACAACAGCACGGGCATACTCATATATCTGAGGTAGCTGTTAGTATACTAGCCCCATCTTTTGGTTGCACTAGATGTAGTTGAAAATTATAGTTGCCATTCTTTTATATTTTTCTGATTGAATATTGTCGAAATTGCAGATTGTTCAGCAAGCTCAATGGATTCGCAGTAAGGCTGTTCTATTGACTCATTTCTCTTCCCGTTACAGCATAGAGGTAATGACTCTTAAATGGAACTCTTGTCAAAGAGATCTATCTTGTCCATTCGGATGGTATTTTATTAGTCGTCTTTCATTCTGCAATGCCAGAATGAGTGGTTCTACCTTTTCAGAACTCGATTTGCAGACTTTACATGCCCATTTCTCCGGTCTTCAGTTATTTACAATTACATTATATGGTCTGTCGTCCATATAATTTGGTCAGATCATTATTCTTGTGCTCTTTTCCCTCCCAAATTTCTACAGGACATACGTCGAGCAGCAGCGAAGTTGCAATTGAACGTCTCGGCAAAAGTGTTAACTTTAACAGAAGGTTTCAAATCTGTGTATTCATAGATACAGGCATTCATATCTTGTAAAATGTTACCATTTTGGATGAAAGCCAAGATGAGAGCGGTGCCCTCAGTTCTTATGTAACTAGACCATGCTCCTAATTTATAAAGGAATTTGCCAGCCAGAAGCTTCTTATGGTGGTGCCTTCGCATTTTGGTTGGTACAGACATGGTCCACGAGATTCAAAGTGCTGGACTTGCAATCACTTTTGAGTTTGATATGCTAAATTAGAAGATGAGGTCTATGCTTACTCTTGAGTGACCATAGAATTTCCTTCTAAATTGAGCTGAAAAGTCCAGTAGTCTTTCATCGTCTTACTCATGAATGAGTTGAATGGAGGACGTGCTGGCAATTTGACATCTCTTGAAGCAGCCAAAGGCATGAATACATCACTATGCACTGGAACCGGACTAGTGAGCCCACTGCATAAAAGTAGTTTCCATGGATTCAAGTCCAATAAGTACAAATCAAAATAATAATTTACATTTAAATAAAAAATATATGATAATTTATATTTGAATAAAGATAATTTATAATTAACTACTACATATTAAGTTCAGATTATTCGCAGAAGATGGCTCGAACTCGAATTGCTGGTGGAGAACATTAGAATCATGGCATCTCATCAGATGGAGAAAATAGTTTAATGTAAATCTCGGTTTCTTCCATCAATGAGAACGAGCAGATCCTGACGGTCGAAGCTCCCCGAGCTTGCTCGTTTCTCTTTCCTCATAATTACCTCCCACTACAATTTTTCCATGTTCACTCACACCGACTGGACGGACCTTCTCCCACCTCATCCACTACAGTTCCAGCTCCAGTCCTTCTGGTGAGCAGATTGTCGGGGATTTTCATTGGTATGGGGAAGCGGGAGAGAGAGACCCCATGTGGGATTTGCGGGCACTACCACAAGTACGAGGAGGGCGAAGTCTGTGGGATTTGTGGCCACCGGATCGTCCCCTCATCGGAGAAGACCCTTCTCCGAGTCAGCGCGTTTGCGTCGGAGATCTTGCCGGAATTCCTGTACCTCGGGAGCTACCACAATGCCTCCCGCACTCAGCTCCTCAAGGCTCAGGGCATATCTCGCATCCTCAATGTGAGAAGAGAAGCCAACCTCTGTCTCTTTATTTTAGTTCACTGCGTTGGGATGAACTCAACAACCTTTGCTGTCTTCTTGTGTAATTTAAGTTAGTTGGGCTTGTACGAATTGGAGATTAATCTGGAACACCGAAGTGGGTCTATTTAGATTATGGAACTTAGACAGCTGCTCTGTTGGAAATTTTGAAGCTTGACGAGTATATCAAGCACTGTCTGTCAGTCTCCTTTTCCTGCAGCCTTCACTGAACCTTCATAAAACAGGCTAGAAAGCTCGCCGATTTGTTCAGGATGTTGGGTTAAGTAGACAATCATTTATGCCCACAAACTTCACTATAGCTTATTAGCTGTGAGCAGGATGAAGTGTTAGGTTGAACTGCTTGATTTGAATAAGTTCAGAGATTGTAGGTTCGACCTGAGAGATGAAAAAATTGGGAAACAGAGCGTCATATTATGGCATATGTTTGTAAAATATGTGCACAACTCGAGACTAGAGGATTTGCTTGCCATGGTTTTGCTGATATTTGCTCTCTCAAAATTCAATTTCCTCCATGTAGACTGTACCTGCTAGCCAGACTCTCCGAAACAACTCGTTCACTTATCACTGCCTTCAAGAGGACAAAAGCTTGCCATTTGATGATGCGCATCGATTTCTAGGTTTGTGAGTCTCTTGTCTGAGGTCACTGTACATCTAGGAAGTCTCATGTGCTTCTTGAGTTGTTATTAGGGACAAGGCGCTTAAAGCTTTTTTTTTTAATCAGAAGGGCAAATCTATTCATTGATAATGGTTAGCGAAGGCCCTCAAAACTTATAGATGTATAATAGGTGAAGTCTCAAGACTATATATGTTTGATTGGAACCCCCATTCTCTTCCTTGCAGAGCAGTGTGAAAGGGATAAATCTCGGGTCCTTGTGCACTGCATGTCAGGAAAGAGTAGGTGGGTTATTGTAAATACTGATTGTCAAAATGTAGTATATTAGATTATCATGGAAGCAAATATATTTTTTGGATATCCCATAGCAGGTCACCAGCAATCGTGATAGGTTTTCTGATGAAGTCGAGACGGTGGAGGCTTGCTCCGAGTTACCAGTGGGTGAAAGACCGTAGACCTTCGGTTGATTTAAGTGAAGGTATGCGCATGTGACTGATGCAGACATATATACTTTACCTGCTGTTTTTTCATTCTGTAATAGGTGATGTTTCTGACTTATTTCTCAATGGAACCGAAGCTGTGCAGCAGCAACTGCAGGAATATGAGATGCAGATATTCGGGCCGACTGAAAGTGCTCTGAGCTTTCCATTTTTTAGTGCTCAGTCCTTGAGCTTTGGCTACGGAAAAAGTGAAAACAATCAATCTCCCCAGCCAGTCTTTGGCAGTTTCTATTCTGATTCCCCACTTTTCTCTCGAGCTGCAGTGAACAATCTGCCAAATGAATTCGTCTTTGGAGCTGCGCAGACACAAAATTTAAGTGGCAACGACATAGCAATGGACAGTTCTTGAAATAATTGCTGCGTTCCATGCAGTCAACTGATCACCAATACCTCAGGCGCGACTCAGGAAAAACTTTCTTGTCTTCTGTGTGTGTAACCTGCAGATCAGGAGCTGCTATTTGCAAGATTTTACAGATAAGAGTACATCAAAATGGATTGCTCTTTGGTCCTTCTAAGAGATGATAGTTAATTCTCTTCATCTATTCTGCAGACTTAGTAATTACTCCCTCTCAGCTGCAGCTGGAAGATCTCCTATAGTGCTCCCTTCAGTGTCTCGTTCATTTACGTTTAATTGCTGGGCTCCATTTCTTGTCATTGTTGGGTTTGTTGAGAACGATTAATTCCCAATGCAGTGAAGCTCGGGAAGGGATAAATAAGCTAAGACTGGCCAACTTGTCATACAACCATCGGTATAATTTACTGCATGCTCATGACTCGATGCTGCTTTCCACCATGAGAGTGCTGAGATAATTCAACCTTTTCTCTTCGAAAGGGCAGGAAGACCTTGGTGAAAGATATTACAAAGTGCCTCCACGTCCTGTGTATAAGCATAAAATCAAGTCAACACCAACACTTATTATCATTTTACATTGCTATAATTTTGATTTCAACTTTCAGGAAATCCTCCACTAATCTTTAGACACAGCACAGCTTCAACGTCTATGAACTCTTGCTGTGGTCCATTTCGGAGGATGATTTTCACAGGCCAGTAACCCGGGGTCGTTGTGCATGAGCTCTATGTGTGTTTTGATTCTGCAATGTCATCCAAGATAATGTCCTGGATGAAACCAATCAAGCGATAAAATTTCTAGGGCAGCTGCGGTGTTTACTGGAGAGAGAAGAGAGGGTGGGAAACTCAGAAATGAGCAGTCATTGACGTGGCCTTTTTTGCCTATGTTCATCGTCTCTAGGCTCAAGTTATGTCACATTTTTCACCCAGATGGATTCCTCTTTGGTGTAGGCTCGCTGACGGCCCCAGACAGGCTGGGCCTAGGCAGGGCAGCGGCGCTGGGGGCCACCGGTGCAGCCGCACCTTCTGGCTCCGGAATCGTTCGCGTGTCAATTGATGGACAGGTTTCTAATACACGTATCATACATCCGTCCGTACATGTGTTTTAACAATATGCTGCATTTCTTCCACATTTTTGGGAAAAAAACATTTTTGTAAAAAGACTCTTTCGATGAGCCTAATTACCAAATACTACATTGTATTTTCACAATTTCTGAATAAAAGATCAACTCAGGACATGCTTAATCTCACATACGATTATAGGGGTGGTTGGGTTCGTTATCCAAAATCGAAACAGAAGCAAAAAAAAAGGATAAAATTAAAAATGGTACGGAAATTTTAATTTTTATTTGGTTTATATGAAAATTTAATTCCTTTTTTATCCTTTATTAAAAATTTAGATGTTTATATAAAAAAACTTATGATAAAATTGTCCATTTATATAAGATAAAAGTTATTTATATATATTAATAATATCTTAATTATTGCGCTATATATTTTATTATTATACTATACGTAAATTTGATAAGGTCATTGCACATAAACAGTAGATTATATTATTAAGTATGGATAATCTTCTATAATATATAATTTATTATTAAAAAAGATTTTGTTTAGTGCAAAGAGAGTGTAGTAGAAAACGTAATTTTAATAATAAAAAAATGGATTACGTAATTGTTAGTTTTGATTTTGTACTTGATTTCCATTGTATATTCAAGGGATCGGATCGGACATGTGCTCTATGACCTGGACAATTTACGAGAACCCCAGTCTCAAAAATGCTATCTAATGGCTCAGAGCTATAGGGCCACCGCCACGGCATCGATCGATTTTGGTGCGGCCATGAGAGTAGCGATTCTCCGGGTATGGTAAAGGGTTGTTCCCTCCCTGCCCCCCTGGATCGCACGGTGGCCTGTGACTGGCTTTGGAGCTGCGGCTACATCAATGTCCCTTGCGCTCGAGCCAGCCAGGAGAGAGGGAGAGAGAGAGAGAGGACGACGCAAAGAGCAGTAGCATACATACAGAAAAATGACGAGTTCTTCATGCCCTTTGATAGCCATCCTTCTCTCCCGGTGACCTCGATCGAGAAACTCAATGGGCAGATGAAAGGGGCTGAGATGTCTCGAGGGTATGAATACGCTATTGCAGGAAGGGAATTTCGGCTCAATTTATAAAGGGGCTGAAGAGGGCAGAGCCATGGAATTGTCTACTGGGCAGAATTTATTGTGTAATTTTATTGTCTCGATTTCACAGTAATTATAGTCATTTAACAAAGGGCACAACCACACGCTAGAATTCTACACGTTCTCCTCATCTCTCAACGACAGCTATTTTGGGCCCATACCGGCCCATATCGCTGGCCGACTTATTGTTCGAACGCTGTCGTTTCAGGAATCCCGCCCTGTGGGATTCAAAAACTTCCGAACAACGCTCCCTTATAAAGAGTTTCGATTCTCCGATTTTCTGCCAAAATTTTCCCCCCAATACCTAGAAATGGAGATCGATCCTCCCGCATCTAACGGAAGCCCTACGCCGGCCAGCAGCCCTGCCGCAGCGGCTGACGGCATCCGCTCCCGCTGCCTCGAAGATGGTGCTGCTGGCCGAGTATCCGAAGCTGGAGGAGCATCAGTTCCCCAGAGTTCCGTTCTAGCATCACAAGAAATCGATCCGCGCTGACCGCCGTCTCGTGGAGAAGGAGGTGCCTGCCGTCATATCTGGCGTCTCCGACATCACCGACTCAGCGGAGATATCGAGCGATTAAGCTGTCAATCGCCTCGCTTCGCTTTTTTTTTCCCTGGCTGCAGGGTCTCAAGAAGAAGGTGTGGTCGTTTCCACTTTGTCTGTTAATAATTAATAGAGAGGGAAGATACTCTCTGTCTCGATTAGTTTGCTTTTGGACTTGGTGATAGGGCTTTTTCTCTTGAGCAGATGGATGGTTTGCCGTTGACAATGATCCTCAGATGGATGAGAGTGCAAATTCCCGGCAAATCAAGTTATTAAAATAGTTCCAGTGAGCTAAATTAGCCTAGTTGCTTAGCCAGTGAAATCTGATTTGTTTATATGATTTTACCACGGCAAGAAGGATGAAAACACTTAGATTTATTCAGTCCTACGTGAATCCCTAAGTTTGTTCGTTGAAAATGAAAGGAAGGAATATGGAATTCCATGGATGACTTGGAATGCTATCCTTGTACTATTTTGATTAAAATTTTAACCAGTTTCATAGGATCTTACATAATCGCTGTTTTACTTTCTTGTGGAGGAAAATGGTTTGGATAGATGATAGGAACTTGATGACTAACTATGTTCTCAATAAACATAGCAAATTATTTAAAGATAATGTTGTTCAAGTTCTTTCTCCACAGGAGCTTTGGTATCCGAATAATCTGTTGAATTACTTTCATCCGCTTAAATTCTTTACTTACCACCATCTTGGACATCTTCTATTATACATTTGATCACTTAATTGGAGGAGGGAAGTCGGACAGAGCACTTGGAATCAGCAGAGTTGAAGAATTTATTAGAGTGGAAGAGTATATGTCTGAAAAAGGAATCTTGTGGATTACATGTTGCAAATGTCTTACTATGATACTGCAGTTAAACTTACGGAGAGTAGTATTGTACTAGTACACAACTACATTTCCAGTGTACTTGACTTCTAACATGGTAATTATTTGACACATGACTAATTGACTAGTTCCCTTCTTTGCTTCATGCACACTTATATATTAAAATCACATAAAATGTCCCTTTGGGATAGGATCTTGTAGATTTGGATGTACTTCAAGAAGCAAAAAGAGTTAGTGATGCCCTTCAGAACAAGGAAGTGGGTTCAACACTTGCATGATGTGCTGAAAACAAGTCAAGATTGAAGAAATTTATGGTAGCTGTACTTGCTTCATATATCTATTGCAACATATATTTATACTGTTGTCCCATGTTTCACTCCTACTTCGTAGGAAAAGAACATCATGCAAATTTTTTTGGGTGAGTGGAAATGTAATTTTACTAGCCTCGCACATTGAATGTTTGTGATTTCTTGATTGTGGATGCTTATGGTCACTTTCTGTATTTCCAACTTCCGTGCCCTACCTAACAGAACTTAGTCCTACATGTGATGATCCTTTATAGAAATTTGAGAGACATGTTGCCTTAGCAGATTGTTACCTTTGTACTGCTTGATCAGCATTTGTTTGAAAAAAAAATTCTGTGGACTTTTGAATATCATGGAAAAAAATGTAAACGTTGGAACTTGTGTCCTTTCTCCCTCCAGTCATATAGGGCAGCTACCGGTGCTTGGAAATATCGGTAAAAAATGGGTTTTTATAGATGATTAATTCAGAAATATTGTAGGTAATTTTATAGTTCTTCACAATGATCGCTCGAAAAATTTTGTTGACTTATTAGCTTCCTGCTCTCTGAAGCTCATTTAATATGCTAATATCTATTTCTGGTACATTGATTGCCTTGTTTTTACGTATCGTTTATGATGTACATGATATTTTCCTAGATTTAAAAACTTGCCCCGTTTAATGATGATGACACTATTGTTGGCAGAGCATATTCGAATTTCAGTTGAGACTTCAGGAATTTATAGAATTGCTCAGAGCAGAGAATATGAGAGCTATTGCGAATTCTCGTAGGTACCTTACACCATGGGGAGCTACCTATATGAATGAATTGCAATGGGTTATCGCAACATTGGCATTCAAGAGCAGTACTGAATGTGCAAATTATAAGGTGAATTTTCCCCACATTTTTCCCATGAAATCCTGAATTGCAAATGCATTTCTCCACTTCTTGGTAGAGCATCATTAGAATCCACTTATCCTTCAGTTCATGTAGATACCCTTTTGATGAAGACCATATGCAGACATCCAACCAGCCACGGTCACCCTTTGACAAAGGTCCACTTATCTTTTGCTAGGACCATTACATGCTTCAAGTGTATTTCCATCTTTACTGTGATTGCTTGCATTTCCTGCTGATATTTACGGTGTTATCATTGATTTTGCTCGTCATATTTTATTTGAATGAAAGCAGTGGGATTTTCTGGTGGATCAATTTAAACGGGGATTCTGTAGATTATATGGCATGACCGTTGAGCGCTTTCTAAATATGTGTCTTCCAGCTGGCTTATCTGCTCTGAAGACACCGTATCCAACCCTAGTTATTTCTGACTTAATGTCTGGTTGCCTGAGTATTAGTCCTGAACTCAGAATATGTAGAAACAAGGAGTAACAATTGATTTTACCATTTATTAATATATATATTAGAGAAGTGAAATGAAATTGCGTTATGTAGGATAACTATATTTGGCCTATGGTGGTGGAAGTAATATGACCAAATAAAAATTGGCTGGAGACTGCACTATATATTACGCTTATGCATCATCATTAATCTGAAAGGCTGCCTATCGTCCGTTACTCTGTCATGCGTATGATGATTTTTCGTACTTCGTGTTGTCCTCACTCAAATACTTGAGCGAGAAGTACTGAAGTCAAATAAATTAGTTGATGTGGTTACATTGTAGTAAGAATTGGGGTGCCCACCTTCATCAGGTTCCTAAACTTTTTCATGCCATAGTTTCATCAATGTACTATATTTGACCTTGATCCTTGTTAGATACTGTTATGAGGATGATTGCACTAAGGAGAGAACCCTCTATAGCATGAAAGTTTCAGGGAGTTGGCAATGCCATTGCCTTGTTCCAAATAGCATCACGCAAAGCTTGTGTGTTACCAAATCATCTTACAGAATCTTCCAATGGTCCTGCCCAATGGTTACGTCTACAGCACCAAGGTATTTAGCTTTATAATGCAGTGCCAGTGGTTAATTCGAGGGCTGACGAGTCCTGCACTCTTGTTCTTCATAACAGGTTCTTGAAGAGATGGCAAAGATGGACGAGGGTAAGATTACTTGTCCACGGTTAGGTTTGACTTGGATCTGCGCTGATTTGGTTTAAAGCACACATCTCCTAGTCTATTTATTGCCCTTCCGTTGCCTTTGTTGCATTCTTGCCCCGGTGTACATATGCACTAAACTTAATATTTTATGGCGTTGTAGTTTCTAGTATCGATTCATAGTAAGAATAAGAAAACAGTCCTTTTCCTCCTTAGGTACCATCTCGCGCATGTCAGATGGGTTTATTGGGTTTTTATTTCAATTTTTAACTATAGATGGGCCACGATTGCTCAAGCAACTATTGACGGTAGGAGTGGTCCCGGTTTGGGCAAATGTGGTGCGTGCTTCACCATGGACCTATACCATTTCAAGTATCTGGTAGGCCAAGCCAGCTCTGGTTAGTCATAGGTCTCGACAAATCTCATAAGTGGGGCCAGACGATGGGCTGCAACATCTGCCACAGACGTGCTGATAGGACAGTCCGGCCTTTGCGAAGTTAGTCCTTTGTTTAGCACTAGCTGGCTGGGCTCAGCCCAAACTGAAACCAATGGTCCAGCCCTGGTGAAAGTACGCGGCTCAACCCAATTTAATTTATGAGTCGGCCCGACAATTTGTGGACCGGACAGCTGGGCTAAGTAAATTGACAACGCGGCCCATTATGATTTGAATGTAATTCAGATGGGCCATCCCATATTGTTAATGACTGGGACAGGCTCAAATTGACAGGGCTAAGAAATCGTTCTCCCCTTCGGTCAGTTCCATCAACTCAGCCCAACTAAAATTGCACAGATCCAGCCCAGCTAAAGGTAAATGGGCCGAGCCCAAAGCTAAAAATGTTGCACCAACAGAAAGCAGCAGTAAAAGCCCAATAACAAGTAATTGGGCTAAGCCCGAGTTGATCATACACGGGCCAAGCCTACCAAAATAAACGGCTCACCCCAAACCTATAATTATTGGGCCCAGCACATCTAATATCGGCGAGGCCCAAATTAGCTGGAGAGCCCGATCTAAAGTAATTAGGCCTTGCCAAAAATGACCCTCCGAATTAAAACTGGCGGCCCACCCAAACTAAAATTGTTGCTCAAGGTAAATGGGCCAAGCCCAAAGCTAAAGATGTTGCACCAACAGAAAGCAGCAGGAAAAGCCCAAAGACATTTTGCGGGCTTTGCCTGATAATAAATTAATGGGCCCTACCAAGCTCTCTGATTTCAGCCCAATAATTATTACTTGGGCTAAGCCCAAGATAAACACATATGGCCCAGCCTACCAAAATATACTGCCCACCCCAAACCTATAATTATTGGGCCCAGCGCATCTTTATATGGGCCAGGCTTAAAGTAGCTGGACTAAGTCATATCCAATGTAATGAGGCCTAGGCAAAGATGAATTATTGGGCCAAGCCCAATTCGAAAAATGATATACCAAATTAAAACTCGCAGCCCACCCAAGCATCAAATTGTTGGGCCGAGTCCAATTTTATAATTTCAGGCCCGGCCCATGCTGCTTGTGTTAGCCCATTCAATAGTATTTCGGCCCATCCGATGCTGATTGTGCCTGAGCCCAGCCCATACGTCAATAGAACAAGAGTGAGTACGGAACCCCGACTAAAATCTGGTTGGTCTTGAATTATGGCATAACTATGGAGAACATCAATTGGAGTTGAACAAATAGTTCCTAATTAATAGGTGCATTGGCTGTTACTTCCCATTGCACGCACATAATCATCATCCATATGAACAAAATAGTCCTAATCTGCAAAACATTTAAATGTGTGATCATATGCACATAAAAGGTCGCGAGCCGCATTTGTAAAACATAACCAGTCCGACACTAGAAAAGGGAAAACACCGGACAGCGCAAGAACGGCCTTTTGAGGCTGCCATCAATTAAAAGAGAGTACTTAAAAATATTCTCCAAATAGTTTGAATCTTTTAAGCAACATAACCGGGTGCAAGAGGAAGTGCGAGCCAGAGTAGAGGTGCAAGCCCTAACTTGATAAGATAACCAAATCAACTATTTCCATCGCAGTGCCTATCAAGCAGCCTTCTAGCATTACCGTGGTGCACCAGATAAAGAAATTTGAACAGGCAGTGGCAGAATCAATTCATCAGAAGCCCTTAAAACGGTAACAAACAGTTAATGTATCAAGTAATTTATAAGCAGCAAATACTGGTATCTGTTGTCTTAATTTTCCTCCCCTTTCATAGATCAATATCTTCTATATCCAACATCGAAGGCAAGAAAAGCATTAATGTGAGTCACATGCCATATCATTAGTGGTTGCCTTAAATGGTGGTCCTGAGCACTAGATAGTAAAGAAAACAAAAACACTTCCTTCAGGTAAAAATGTAAGTTCCATAAGACAGTTAAACTGGGGATTACTGATTGCATCAGACAAACATCCCTACAGCAAGTGCTAAAAGAAAATGAGCTTAACAGTCCATGTGTTATGCTAATAAGACAAAAGGAAGAAAAGCACCTACAATCATCAGGTCATGCTACATGCAAAAAGACATGAAAAGGTCACAGTTGCCTAGAAAGATTATAAGATAAGCCTACAATACCAAACACACCAAAGTAACTTAGTAGAGCAGTTATACCAGGAAAAAGGCAACTTGTCTGTGGTTCTTCTCTGACGCAAGTTGTGCTGGAGTAAGGACAGTACACTCAGTCATCATCAAGTCCTCCCCAGCCTGTAATAGCACAGTGCATGCCTCTAGATTACACTTAATAGAACACAATGGAGGGAGTGCAGCCTAACATAACAAACGCGTAGAAGATCAATGTATATTATGTTGTATTCCATTTGATACAAGCAATAGATGTTTTTCCCATTTTTGACACTATCAAATTATATCTCCCATCATAAGTAATAGTAAGGTATATAGAAGGTGAATTTACCCTCTAACTTGCTGTGTCCAATAAGCATATCCAGGTATACAAGAAGACACATGCAATCTGCAAAACCTTTATAAGTGGCCTAGAATTCTTCAAAAAGGACGAAACTGATTGTCTTTTTAACAAGTATCAAGACAGGGCAACAGTAAAGCTTCTTAACAAGAACTTCTACACATAACAGAAGGTTCAGTTAAAGAGCACCCAGAGATGGATTAATAAAAATAACAAACTCTCTCAGGTACCAGTGTAAAGGTGTTCGTCCATCATTGTTAGGGATATTAGGTTCAGCATTCCATTCGGAAACTAAGTGATAAAGCATTGCTGTATGACCATATTGAGCTGCAAAATTTATTGACTGCAACCATTGGATATTCGACTATTTCAGATGGCAAAATATGTTGTGTTGCAAATAGAACGAATTTGAGATCTATCAAACTTCTGTCACTACAGTGATTCAAACTATGATTACTGCAGTTTGTCAGAACTCAAAAGGTACAATCAACACAAGAAGCATACTGCAAGTAAACATGGCAGACTAAGTCACCTTAAACATTTTAATCATAACATAGGTATTCATATGTCAACATAATTTATCCTTCTAGATAACATTTTACTTGAATTGAAGTTTATATGTGAAGCATGAGGAGCCTAACCTGATACCCATAAATACTAGCAGCATTCACCCAGCTCTGCCCCTGGATTGCACCTTGAACCGCACTCCAATGTAATGCTGTTTGGCCAGTATGATATGCTGCATTCACATCTCCTTCATGGTGTTCAAGAAAGTAGATGTTGAATGCTATAGGCTGACGGTCAATAGGTGAGATCAACAACAAAACTTGCAGAGACCAACATTTCTATAACAAAAAAAAAAAAGAAGAAATCCAGCATTCATCATCTGCATGAGACCAAGCATACTTGAATATTTACTAGCACACAAATATACCAACTTGACAGTCAGATCCTCAACAACACGATCAGCCGAGCTAAAAGCACAATTTAAAATAGTAAGTTTTGCAATTCCAACATGACATCAGTAGCAAAGGGTTGTGTTCGCCTCAGACAAGTTAACCAAACATCACTGTGAATCTTGCCATTTTCAATATAACTTGCATATTATAAAAGGGGCCAAATCCACCATTACACCCTCTCATCATAGACCTCCAGGTCAGGAGAAGGCCAATTAGTCTTCAAAAAGATTATCCAAGTTAGCCAGGGGAACACAGAGCAATGTAGCAATGTAATAAAAAAGCTTAAGAACCAATGACAAATTAAAGAAGGTAGTACCCAAGTCTTCTAAGGGAATAAAGGAAAGGTCCCTTAAAACAAAGTCAATCACCTACACCACAAATAACAAATCATTGACCAAAGAAAAACAAGGAAGTCATAATCCAGCTGAATGTATTCTATCCAGAAAAAGGGGACGGGATTTGGTTCAACATTCATTTGACAAATCAGATTCTATCAATGTAATCTAAGCACAAATATTTTCTTCCTAGCTTCTTTTGTACATTCTGACATCAGATAACAAACTCAACTACCTTCAATATCTGCTGAAAATATCCTCAGTATCACGTGACCTCATTGGAGGAGATTGGTGACCAACATAAAGACTCATAGTACTGCTGCAACAATCATCATAGCAAGGCATTTCAGCTGCAGAAGATGATGAATATTTCGTCAGGCTTTGTTGTCAACATAACCATCCAAAGTAGATGTATCTAAAAATTCACTAGATGCTAGTCTCATGTCTCATGTTCGATGAAACTATACAAATAAAATGCCAGAAATTTGAAATCAATCTCCCCTACCAATTCTTTATTATAATAAAAAGAACTCAAAAAGAGTACAAGCTTTACAGATTAAGCATTCTCCATACTTTGAATTTCACAAAAACCACAGATATTCATCAACGACCTAACCTACCAGCAGCTAAATGAAGATGCAAACGTCTTATCTGAAGCATTCAGCGAATCTCCAGATCTTACAGCCCAAAAGTGAGGTAGTTCACTCTAACTAGACAAATTAATAATCAGTTACAGTCGAGCGAGAGAAAAAAATGTATGAAGAGACACCAATCCATTTGCAGAAAACATAGCGCCAGAAACGAAAGGAAGAAAAGACAACAGAGACTCAGAAGACGCGATAAATACAGCAGGGCTTCCATTTAACACTAGAACCCAAAGGAGACAGCAATTCAACGACGAAGGTTCCGGTGATCCTCAGATCCAACAGCACAAGAAGCAGCAACAAGGCGAGATATCCATCAGAAAGGAGAAGCAAATTGAAAGCGAGAGAGAGAGAGAGAGGAAACTCACCGGGTGACTCTGAAACTCTCGAACGATCCTCCCCAATTCGAAAACCCTCGCGCCTCTGCCCTTGTTGCTACTCGCTAGTCGACTGTTTACCGAGGAAAAACTGATTTTCTCAGTCACGATTTTGTAGGCCGGCAAACGGAAGTGGCGAAGCTGCAATGACGAATATAGCCCTGAGGAGGCGGGTAAGTGTTTGAATAGAAGAAATCAGTAGATGTATTCTTGCTATTTGAGTAATTACGATAAATTATACAAAATTAATAATATCATTTATATAATTTATTAATAATGTATTCCTTGATGACGGACACTGCGCATTTCTCCCCTCGTACACCGACCGGAAATCGAAAGAGAAGGCCGAGGGCAAGCTGTTCTGGGGCTGCCGAAGACGGAGCCTGGTGGGTGGTCGTGGTGGGAAGACCTGGCGGCCGACGGCGGGGTGAAAAAGTGGGACGGCGTGAGGAACAAGCAGGCCCAGAACAACATCAGGGCCCTTGGCCCTCGACGACCTCTGCTTCTCCCTACCAATCCGGGCAGAAGTCCCGCCGCATCGTGGCGGTAACCCGCGAGTGGTTCGAGTACGAGGAGTGGGGAGGAGGGGCGGTAGGGGAGATGAGGCGGCCGGTGGAGCTGTGGGAGCTAAAGCGGGTTACGAGGGACTGAAGAAGGGTGGGTTCCAGCTGCTGAGGCAGCCGACGCTTTCGGTGGTGCCGGTGGAAGCGTATCTGCGACACGGGCGGCGATTATGAAGGTGACGGCTGGGAGGATGACGACGATGAAGAAGCAGCGGTGGAGGCAAAGTGTAGTGCCCACGACGCGTTCCTCGGAGTCTCTGGTGAAACAACCAAGATGCAATCCTTGGGGCGGTAAAACAGGGGAGAAGATAAATACGACAGCGTTCCGCTATTACCGGCTCTGCTCCTCCCCTCGCTACGGAGTACGGACCTTTCATTTCATCACTACTACCCCTGTAGGAAATATTCGGTGAGTGAGACACAGCCACACGGCTGCGTGAGAACAAATGAGCGAGCGCCACGTGGAAAGGTTTGCACAACGCTTCCTTCAATGACCGTTAACATTCAAAATCTTCATCTGCCTCTCGCCATCCGTCTCCCTTCTCATTGTATGTTTTCTTTTTACTCAGCCTCCCTCTTACTTCTCTCGAGCAGCAGGCACAGCAATCGTCGAACAATGACATCATTGCCCTCAGTCTCGAGCACGGCAATCGGTCAAGCAACGACTTCTTGCCTCCCTCTTGCTCCGCTGAGCAAGCATAGCAATCGGTCGCGTGACTATGATAAATCATTCTCCCGTGTCGGGCTTCAATATATGGATGCATTTTCCAAGGAAAAAAAATCATAGTTCAAGAATCTGGGCTATATTGAGGCCATGAATCAGATAGATTAGATAAGACGACTTGCTAGCTACATGAAATTTTCAAGTATTCCACCAAGCGCCATTTTGCAGAAGCTGTAGAGGGTTGGTCCACGCTATGTTTCCGTGTTACTATATGGAGGTATCGATATGCAACGAGATGCAGTGGCAACACCTAAGAGCTGGTTATTCCGGAATAACAGCAGCATCTTCACGTTTGGAGGAGAGCTCATGCCTGAAGATATATATATATATATGTATAAGAAATTCAAGAAGAAAGCATATTATGAGCTGTAACCGGAGGATGAAGACCGACTTTAATGGATAGAGGAAGATTAGCAGGCTTGACTTGATCTTTTGATCGACGACTCAATTTCCGACAAAAGTGAGACAGAAGGAGGAGACTCCATGTTCGGTCACTCTCTTTTTTCGGGTGAAATGCGGAGCGGGATGGTTGAAGGGAATTCCCGTTGATGAATTCTATTCATGCATCGATCAATTGATGGATAGATTTTCAATTCATGTATCGTGCATCCGTATATATTGTTAATAAGAATACGCTGATGTCTTCTATATAGTTTTGGGTAAAAGACTCTTTCCGATGAGCCAAATAATATATATATATATATATATGTTGTGTCTTCATCGGAACCGGGAAGTCTATTCCTTTCTCTTACGCTTTTCACAGTTCGGATTTCGGTTCTTATTCATGATAACTAAACGCAGCTGATTTTAACTTGGACTACTTGAAGGAACCCCAGTCTCAAAACCAAGCTAATTAATGGCTCGGACGTGGGGGGCTCCCGCCACGGCATCGGTCTTTCTTGAAGCAGCCATGAGAGTCATCGGGATTCACCGGGACATCAGAAGGGTCGTTCCCTCCCTGGATCGCGCGGTGGGCAGTGACCGGCTTTGGATGTGGGGGGCTCCCACCACGGCATCGATCTTTCTTGAAGCAGCCATGAGAGTCGTCGGGATTCACCGAGACATCAGAAGGGCCGCTCCCTCCCCGGATTGCATGATGGCCTGTGACCGGCTTCAGAGCCGCGGCTATATCAATATCCCTTGCCCTCGAGCCAGCCAGCAGAGAGAGGATGGCGCAAAGAGCGTACAGAAAAATAACGAGTTTCATGCCGTTGAGAGCCGACCTTCTTACTGGTAACCTCGACCGGGGAGCTGAATGGGTAGATGAAAGGCTTGAGAGTATGAATACGCTGTTGCAGGATGAGAATTTCCGGCTCAATTTATATATGAAGGGGCTGAAGAGGGTAGATAGAGCTCTGGAGCTGTCTATTAAATACAAGTCACTGTGTTGTATTTAATAGACAACAATATTGCCTAATCCTTCTCTTTTTTGGTAAAATTTTGAGTCTTGATTTCACCATAATTATTGTCACTTAATAATGTCAAATCTATCCAGTACTGCTTCCTTTTATGTAAAGTTAATCTCATATTAGAATATGGTTTAATACAATAGTATTATTCTCGACTTTAATAATAAAAAAAAAGAAAGGAAATTTGGTATAACCACTCTATTTTTATTAAAAAAAATAATTGTAAGAAATGGTAAAAAACTTCAAATTTTTGCTATAACAGTAATTCCTAATAAATATAATATGATCTCATATTGAATTTTTTTTAGTCAGCTAGCTCTAGGCAAAACAGCACGAGGGATCTGCAGGTTCCACATGCCCGCCATCCGAGCAGACGATACTGGACTCGGGTATAGTCGTTGCGATCGCGCCATGGATAGCTCGATACAAATTTCCAAATCGAACTGCACTAAACATGTTTCCAAATCAAAGACAAAGTTCAAACCGCATGAAAAACCTTTTTCAGTGACCTTAACCATTTCCACTCTCATTTGCTGCATGCAGTTCCCAACTGCACCTTTTTCGGAGTATAACTATAAACCTATTCAAGGAACTGAAAACCTTAAAATGGTTCATCGCATGCTTTTATCTTTATTTTTGTTGGAATGCGGGGCGTGGCAAGTACATTCATGGTGGCATCTGCAGGAAAGAAGTTATTCGGCAATCTAACCGACTGTTTCGCCCACTAGTAGAGCAAACGCAAGGATAAATAATGAATGTCCGGAACCCCATTTTGGTATAAAGATGTTTATTCCTTCAAATCTTGTCTTATTCATGACACCTGCAGGCCGGGGGAACTCTTCTGCTGGGCATGTGCCTCATCTGCAGCACTTGCACATACCCTAGTCTGAAAGATATGACTAATGTTGCACAGCACGGGGAGGTCGCCATCGGTTGCCCTTGGTGCAGCCTCTGGTGTAGGGATTTGTGAGAAGGTAGGCAGCTGGCCCCTTTGCAGGGCCCCGGCCCTCCTCCCCTGATGAGGCCGTATCCTATGACCGGCCCTTCAGCTGCAGCCACAATGCCACATTGACATCTCTTGCCCTCGAACTCGCCAGGAGACCAGAGAGGGCGGCACAGAGAGCGCACAGAAGAATCACGAAGTTCACGCCCTTGATGGAGACAATTTTGTGGAGAAAATGAGTTTGGATTCGGTCTCAACAAGCTCAAGTGGCAATGATAACGAGCATGCTTGGCTGCTTGGGTAGATCTCGCTCCGAGTCTTCCCATGTCCTTGGCTGATTTTTTCTCCTTTTTTTTTATTTTAATTTTTTTTAAAAAATATTGACCGGTTCAACCGTCGGTCCAAATGGGTTCGTTGGGTATTTTCGGAAAAAATCCGGTTCACACCGATCCGATCGGTTCAATTGCTTAATTGGATAAATGGCCAAACCGGACCTATTGTATGGTCGATTCCCGGATGTACCGGTCTGACCGGCCGGACCGGCCCGGTTCTTAAAACTAGGTAGACGACAGTGAAGCAACATTGTTAATCATTCTATTGACTGTTGGATTACAGGTACCCGAGAAGCCAAAGGAGACGAGGTCACTTTTAGTTAGCCTAAGAATGGAGGGGAAGGAGAAACAGATGAAATTTGAAAATATCGAGATTTCAGGTCATTTGTTAATTAATGTATTCCACGACGAGCCGGTGACAGCCTCAGGTGGCACATGCGATGCGATGGCAGAGGTGCCTGCCAGTGCAGGTTCCGGTCGTTCGTAAGGTCGTAGAAACTTCAACTGCAAGGAGCTGTTCCACATTCAAAAGGATGAACGAAGCCGAGTCCCAATGATCACCATCTAATAAACAGTTCATCACGAAGACGTATCAAAACATATCAACTTCAGCTTTAATCCGGCAACAACCAAAGCGGCTTCCTAGCTTCATCAAGGCGGTCTCCGAGTCCCTTTTAGATCCTGATCTGCGCCATACCAAAATGTTTCTGGACTCGAAACAGGTCACAACTCATCCTTGCTTGAAGCGTCATCTCCCATGAGCTCTTCAAGAGAGAACTCATCCTCTTCAACAATTTCTCCATCCTTACCATCCCAAGGCTCACTCTTGACGATCAATGGGCTGCCTTCAAGAGGCAAATTTCCCTTTCCTCCTCGTCCTGCTTCCTTCACAAACTCACTGAGAGGCGGCAGAACAGGAAACAAGAAATTACTACATAAGTTTACAGATTTTATTCGCATCATAGTATTCAAAATTAAGGCTGAAATTGATGCTTACGATATCTGGTCAAGCCCAAAGGCGCTCTTCAATGGGGCATATACACCTTTCTTTGTGTTCAATGCAACCATAGCTGGGTACCCATATCCACCAACACCAACACGATTCTCAAGATCTTGCTGCTTGCCAGCAGCCGCCCAAACAAAACTGCAGAGCATATTAGAGATGGTTTAGACTTCAAGTAATGATATCACAAGCACAAAAAAACTTCCCTCATTTTGTGCATATTGTTATTGAGTAACAGAAACAGATTAACTATAATTGCTATATTTCCAAAATGGTGTAAATTGAAATGAACATAATTCCACGACTTTTAAACCATGGAATTCCATTTCATTTCCTGTATTTTGTCCTACCAAATGATGCAAATAAAACACTCTGCAGCTAAGAAAGAATTGAAGAGAAGCCCAAATGTGCAACAATAGACTGCAGCAAGGAAAACCTGATGAAGAGAAGAATATCAAATGAATGGACCCTGTTTTAACTACCTACCTGTAAGGACTCCTCTTAAACTTTTCCGCAACTGACAGAAGAGTTTCAAGATACTTGTTTCTTCCCTCCGCCTTGGAGTCCAAAATATCGGGTAAGAAGGAAACAAAGCAGATGGCAGCTGAGCCACACTTCTCATCCATAACATCCTGAAGATGCAATGTATGTATGGCTCAAAACATCTTAAATAAGAACCATATGTATTCCTTAGCCATTAGTACAGTACACCTTGTAAGCTAACTATGTATCAAATAAGTGAACTTACTTGACTAGTCAACTCAGTCACTTCAGCTGGACCAGCATTTGTTTCCAGTTGCTCCAGTGCAAAAGACTCTATAGCTGAGGCAGTTCTAGCACCCTCATAAGGAATTGGACTATCTTTGTCAGCACCAAATAACAAAATGGTTGGGAAACCTTGTACATTGAATCTGCTCATCAAAGACTGGCATTTGGAGCCCGTTAGTCACAACAAAATAACAAGATGAAGATGCATTTCTTCAACTAGAACGACAGGTTAAAAAGCATAAATTCACCAAAATAGTTCCCTGAAAGAAAGCCTACCTTCTCAGAGTCACAATCAACATGACCTAGCTTCACCTTCCCCTTCAAATTATTTGCAGCTTTCTTCCACTCAGGAGCAAGCCTCTTACAGTGACCACACCTTCAAAGGGAAAGTAGGATCAGTAATATTAAAACTAGACAATGATCAGATCATTACGAACAAATATTTAAGCAAGCAACCCATATCGTAAATCCTCAATATACTCCATCATTTTTGACAGACAACATACTCCATTAACTCTCACATTTTGATGTAACATTTTTTTTAATTGCACATTTTGATATAACATTATGGTTCAAAACCAAGTTTCGAGAATGAGAAACAATACTTTGCCTAGACAAGTTACAAATGCAAGCATTTTTTGCATCTGAGCACACAAGCAGAATTTTACAAGATGGAATCTTGAAAGATCATACCATTAGTGAGAGCCATTCCTATCACTTATAGTATGAAGTCTGTTTGCCCAGAAATGTATAGCTATGTGAACACAGTGCAAGCCAAGCAGCACTGTGTGCTCTAACAGAAGATTAAATGCTACCACTGGAGGATGCAATAAATGAAAAGCAATCCTTACCAAAATAATAAATAAAAGAAATGAGCCTGTAATATTTATTCCTCTTTGTAGTATGCACAAACGGAAACTGTCATTGCATAAAACTAGAGCTTGCAGTTATAATATGGGGAAGCCAAACCAGTATAATGCACATCTCCCTGTTCCAGCTTAAGATCATCACATCTAAGAACGTTTCAAATGACCAGTCACTTGAGAGAGACCAGATAGTGTGGTAGGATGCTATAGTTGATGTCTCCAAAATTAAATCTTAATAAGTGAAACAAATCAGAGAAATAGCTGCCAGCATAAGGCACATACCAAGGTGCGAAGAATTCCACAATCCAGATCTCTTTACTTCCGAGCACCAATTCATCAAAATTGCGAGAATTCAACTCCACAGATGCACTGGGTTCAGACTTATCACTTGAACCTCCAGTTGCTTTACCATTCAAACGTTCCTTTAGAAGTGCCTTGACCTGCAACACAACTCTAGCATTACAATTATTCTGGAAGATAAACACAAAATTTTCTTCACAAGTAAATGAACCAGATTATCCAGGATAACATCAGAAACAAGAATGTGGAATACCAAGTGACCAAGCAGGGCCTACTGAAATTCATGCAGAAAGACATGAAAAAACACTTGGCATACTTTGATACCTACAATGTATATGATGAAATTTATTATCTTCTCACAAAATGCACATATTTGATGACATGGAAATAAGCACCATTTTTAAGTGTCCAATGTGGAAGGCAAAAAAAGCAATCTTTACTTCACAGCTGCCACTATGTTTGATGATCACAGAATATTCCACTATTGGAGGCTAGTCTTTCACCAAAATTATCTGCGAATAAAGGAAATGGAAAATTGACTCATGAATCCCCAGAAAAATGATTTTTTAAGTACAACATACTTGTTGGAGTGCAAATTCTGCTATAGGCTTGACGTCCCTAGCTCCTTGGTAATCTACAGGAGCCTTTCCAGGTGCAAACACCTTTATGGTAGGAAATCCCCTGATTCCATATTCCTGTGATGGAGGTGAAGATATTCTAAAATTTTAGAGCACTCAATAGAGGGATTTCTATGTGGAACACATGGCTTCCTCATACCTATTACAGTTTACTATACAAGATATATAAGTCTTCATCAACAAAAGATGCAAGGAATAAATAAAATGGAGAAGCACCTGTGGAGGTTATATACAGTGAAAGGAATTGCTCCTAGATTATAACCATTAATATCACATTCAACATTAAAGAGCTATGAAGACATATTGTCACTGATATGCTTGACAGCTAGGATCGTTAATCCTCATGATTGGGTGCATATTTTGGTGTTCTGAGCAAAGATTTAGGAAAGACAAGTCCAACAAAGGCATGGGAACATAAGCTAACGGATGACAGAAAAGGCTTCATTAGAAAGAAACCTGAGCTAGGGACTGATGTGCATCAGCATCTAAGGCTGCCACAGTAGCAACACCCTTCAAAACAGTAGCGGCCTTCTCCCATGTTGGTGTAAGAGCTTGACAATGACCGCACCAAGGTGCAAAGAACTCAACCAGAACTACTCCATTCGAATTCAAAACCTGCAAGAATTAATTACACACCGCAAAGAGCCAGAGACTGAAACTGAGCCAAATTCCTATTTATAAGATCAAAATAATGCAGAACATATCACTGTATCAAACTGAATGGTTTTCAACATTCTTCTTAATTTCCAGTAATATTTTCAGTTACAGTTCTACCATCTTCACGAAGGCCGTGTATTTCTATAATTAAAACAACAGATGCAGAGACAAAATTCATTAGTAATGTTCAATGATCTACATCCAACAAGCAGTAAAATTTCTAGGAGAATCAAATCAATGTGAGCTCTCGTTGGTTTCCGCAGTACAAGCAACAAACCAACCTATGCCAAATGGTATACCAACCGAAAACGAAAACCACAAGAGAGCTAGAAATTTTCCTACTTCATGTTAAATTGACAGAGAGTTGAGATCGGGAACTTAACAAATCTATACAGAAACAGAAGCTCCACATGAATTTATTCGTGAGCTTTGAAAAATGAGGTTCTCCACAGCATTTGCGTGGATATGCTAGCTGATCAGAAAGAACTGCCCCCACCTTGTTCTTGAAGTTCGAAGGGTTCAGCTGAACCACAGGAGAGGATGGACCGTACAGCGCATGGGAGAGACAGAACGATGATAGAAACAAGATGAAGCCTGCCAACGACAAAGACTGTGATCTGTACATTCCCGCGTTCTATCCCCTCACAAACGGCGAATCAACGGGAAGCAGAGACTGATCTGACTCTCGCTCAGTTGGTGGAAGCTCCCAATTAGAGAAGAAACCTCGCGAGGCAGCAGCAGAGGAAGGAGCAGCGGCAGCAACAGCAGCAGCAGCGGCGGAGGATAGTCATGCTGTTGCTGTACACCAAGGCTACGTGTGCTAGCCAATAGGAGCGCTACACGTAGGACATGACCAAAATAATGACGTGGGATTATAGCTTTCTTATTTTCCAATATTGAATTGGTCTCAGCATGACTCCTCAATTATTTTCTCAATCTGACCAGCATCATCCGTCTGAACGAAATCGTGTAAAATGGCACTTAAATGGATTAGCAAGATTTTGGATCCAAAATCTCAAATAAAATGAGGATGAATTGATTGAATAAATATATCTAATTTTTTTATCTTTTTGCAATGTGCAGCCCATCAAATGCCCAATAGGGCCAATCCTATGAATTCGACCGACCATTCAATTTACTTTCGGGTATAACTAAGATTCAGTTCTAGTTCCACATTCATATTGAAAGGGAACCCCAAAATCCTTCAACTGTAACGATCCAAATTCTCGTGTGCCATTAGACTGTCCGGGATTAGAAAGCAGGCTTCTGTTGCCCATGATTTATGCTGACTACTGCGAAGATCCTTGTTATAGCCAGTTATGTATATTCCCATCCATATGTAAAGATCCCTGAGCAGCTGAAGATAACCAGATCGACGAATCAATCATGTTTAACTGCCCCTTTCCTATAAGCTGTGTAATGGAGACACCATGAGCACAAAGAGTCTCTAATTATGCCATAACACATGCATATCTGATATGGACTAAGCTTGTCAACCCAGCTCTGTTTCAAATGACACGAAAACCTAGAAGTAAACCTCAGTACAAGGGGGAAAAAAAACTAAAAGTAGGCCTGTAGCAGCATGTTAGCAGCAGCAGCATCGGGGACTACCGAGCGGCCAGTCAATGTGGGGGATTAACCCTTGCAACTGAGAGCAGGACTTAGGGGATTCTCCAATACTAGTGAGTGGTCTGAATATCTTTTAGCATATTATTCTCAGATATCGTCTTAGGAGCAGATTCAGTTGCTCGAGATCTTGACAAGGGTCTCTTGAGGAGCTGAAGTTTCCATCCTTTAGGCTTCATCTGACCAAGCAATTGCCACCTCTTCGGCTTCATCTGCCCCAACAATTTCATCTGTTCCCTCTTGAACTTCCTGTTTGCATACCATTTTCCACCTCGCCAGCCAAAGGCATACCTGCAGTCCACAAAGTGTGAACGTTAACAGAAAACCTACAAAGGTAAGGCAGCAAAGACTTTTCATTTTCCGCTTTGGTTTACTTCAGTGTTCATGACCACTTAAATTACAAACCAAGTGGAGTGAGAAGTACTAGTAATTTATTGCTAGCCAGGATGATGACATCAAAAGAAGAATAACTAGTATGAGAACATATGAACTCAGAAGTCTGACTTTCCCCTGAGAAGCTAAAAAAGGCTAAATTTCCATCTTTCCTGACTACTATAACTATCCAATCCATTTCATGGTGCATTTGAGAAGCTGCGCAGAGGCACTCTTTTCCCATTAACTAAAATAAACTTCTCACGAGATCATATTTTTTCTGATGATACCTTCAAGATTTAACACCCTTAGCTTTTTAAAAGCTTGCCTGCATCAAGAAAACTGACTATATGATTATGAAAAGAAGATAGAGAACATCCTCATTTTTTCTTTTTCACATGCACAATTAGAATGACATGAATATATGCAGACGTCAGTAAAGGGGAAAAGTCATAGGTTTCGAACCCAATAATTAAAGTAGTAGCAGCAGTAGCAAAACATGCAGCAGATCTGGAACTGTCTCGGTCAACAATCGTCTTGATATCAGCATGCTCAAAATGATAATTGTTCTTCATCTGCCCAATGAAAACCACGTTCTATTCAGTGCAGTGAGAAGCACCAACAAAAGGAGAAACACGAAAACTTAAGTTGAGGCATGTCAGAGAGGGGGCAAAAACTTTAGATATCTAGTAATGTACCATTTTTAAAATCAGAATCATAAATAATTCGATTTGAAAAGCAACAAAAACAAAACCAAGTACAAAGGTAGCTGAGAACCTCCACCAGGTACTTATAAGTAAAATTGTCCATTTGACAGAGGGAGATGAAAGCAAGATGCTATCTGGCCTAAAGTCTTACACAGTTTTTTCGTGCACCATTGACCATATAAGATGAGTCATCAATTACCAAGTGAAGACAACAATACTCACGGCCTTTTCTATTGATTCAAGCCTTCGATCAACATTTGTCTCATGATAATGGCGTAAAGAATAGCCTGCATGATTGAGATGAAGATTAAATTACATACGAATCAGCTGAAAGCAACAATTAGCAGATCAAGGCAATAGATGCCAAAAGAAGCATCCATTGACCGTCAAGAAAGAAGCTGTTGTTTTACAAGGAAAACATATCCCCTTCAAATGCTATTATATTCTTCCCCAGCTTCAAAGACACAAGTTTCAATCCTCATGTTTCATTGTCAGCCACCGTAAAGATTGAGCGATTCTTCAGTATGATATCATGATCAAACAATACAGTCACCTCCCACATCCATGAGTTCTCACATATAACCATCGACAGAACCGATCAGATCAATCTTCATCTGACCTCCACCAAACCAAACTTCCACTGCACTGATGATAATTATTTAATGAAGATGAACAAAATCCAGTTGGGTTAAAATTTTGACTTCATAGCAAAAGGTTCCATTTTGCAGTAATTATTGCAGCACCCTGAAGACATCGAACCTCCAAGAGGAAAGAGAGTTCAAAAGGAAAACAAGATGCGTCAGCTTAAGCATAACACGACTCACCGGCCCATGCTGTCGCCACCGACGCTATAGAGGTCCCGACCGTGAACACCACCCTATGCCTCTCAAACGTCTCCTTTGGAGAAACAATAAAAGAAAAAAAATTATTCAGAGACCTCGCCATGAATCGCCCATCAAACTTCACGATAATTTAGCCGAATATAAGCAGTGACCTTGGTGGAGAGGTAGGTATCTTGGACGGCGGCCCACGAATTGAGGGCCTTCTTCCTGAGGAGCGGCGCGGATAGGAAGCTCAACCGAGAGCTCCCTCCCCTCAGCCGCTGCATTCCGATTCCTCGCAGCCCTCGACAGAGTGAGAGAACTCAAGAGCGATGCCTTTCCTGTCGAGCGTAGGAGAGAGCAGAAGCTTCCTCTATGGAAAACATCCAAGGTGTTACCTTTCACTGTCCCTTGCGGCCTTCCTCCAACCCCATTTTAAATATTTACATTTTTAATTAATTGTTTTTGGTAAAACCCAGATGCTTCGAAAATAATCATTAATTACAAGAAATTTTATAACCAACATTGATGGGTTATAAAAATGATTTTAGGTTGGCTATTGTGAAAAAAGAAAATCACAATTAGAAGCATGTTACCTTAGTGGGTAGATTAATACTGTACTATGAATACGAGAAAAATCACAAGGGTTATTGGTTCACCTTATGTACTCTTTCATCCTGAAACTGAGGATAGAGGGTGCATATAAATGGGTCCGGAATCTCAGTTGTCCGTTGATCAATCCATTATCTGAACTCCTTCTTAGCTAATAAGTGGAATCAGAGATTGAGAGCTTCAACATTTTATTATCTCATAATAGATATTCATCCCTGTTCTCTGAATGGATACATCACCACCAATCACATTAATTATACATTCATGGGCATATTACAATCAGCAATGACAAAAGATAGGATCAGAAAAGTAATAAAGATGCCATTTGCAAGATGCTTTACTCTCGTTGCTGCACAACATCATTAAGAAAATCCAGTAGAAAAGGAAGAGTCTTCTGTAGAAATGAATCAGGGATCGTACAGTCAACTTTAAGCGACCATCAATCTCAGCCTGAGAGCTACTGGATCAACATCTGTTGACCCTAGCTCCTATCAAATGATTTTGGTCCCATGACTTGCAGGCTAGGAGTGATGATCCATCCAAGTAATCACAGAAGCTCCCATTGTATCAAAATTGCACAATCTAAAGGTCTAGAAAATGCTAAAGCTTCCATTGTATCATACTGTTATGGACCAGGGCTAAGGGTGGAGAATTGCATTGACGAAGAAGATTTAGGGAAGAAGGAAGGTTACCGAACGTGGGCAAGAGGGAAGAAATCTTTGTTATTCCACTATATCCCCATTGGTGAAGTGGGTTTGTTACATTTTAAAGGGAGTGCCCTGCATCGGCTAACTTCCCAACTACTTTTCTTAGTTTGTTATAACTGCCATGTGCACTTCCTTTTCACTAGGTTCCCCCCATCTTTTGTTTATTACAATTGACCCCCTTTCTACCCAACTTTCTTATTGTTGCGTTTAGGTCCTATTGCGTGACATTACTCCCTTCCTCCAAAAACCTTGTCCTCAAGGTTCAGGTTTGGGAACCGCAGCTTGAGGTCAAAGAGGTACTCCCAGGTAGCGTCCTTTGGTTCTTGACTCGACCATTGGGTGAGGACTTGGGTGATCGCCCTCCTACCCCTACGGACCATGTGACGACTTAGGATGGCCACTGGCTTGGGATTCATCTCGGCATCAAACTTTGTCAGGAGAGGGACAATGTTGGCTTGAGGTCCTGGGGCCTACTTTAATAGGGAGACATGGAATACGGGATGGGTGCATGCGGACTCCGGGAGATCAAGGCGGTAGGCCAGTTTCCCAATCCTTTCTAGAATTAGATAGGGTCCATAGTATTTTGGACTAGGCTTATGGACTCTCCTTGAGACGATGGTTTGTTGCCGATAGGGTTGCAGCTTAAGGTACACCCATTGGCTAGGTTTGAACGTCCGGTCTGACCTCTTCTTATCAGCCTATTGTTTCATTCGTTGCTGGGTTTTGCGAAGCTGTTGCTGGAGCTCCTTGATCATGTCCTCACGATCTCGTAGTTGCTGATCTACCATATTATTGGCAGCATCCCCAAGGACATAGGGGGTGTGAATTAGAGGTGGACTCCCATAGAGGGCCTGATATGGTGAGCAATTGATAGTCATGTGGCAGGTCGTGTTATACCACCACTCAGCGAGGGACAGCCATTGGGACCATTTAGATGGACATTGGCTACACATGCAATGTAGGTAGCACTCAAGTTGTCGGTTCACTACCTCTGTTTGGCCATCACTTTGTGGATGGTAGGCTGATGACATGTGGAGAGTTACTCATTGGTTGCGGAACAACTCTTGCTAGAAGGAGCTCAAAAACACTGAATCTCGATCGCTGATAATGGTCTTTGGGATGCTGTGCAGCTTGAGGACAATGTCTACATAAGTGCAAGCCACCTGTATTGCAGTATATGGGTGGGTAAGCCCCACGAAATGAGCATATTTCATCAATCTATCAACTACTACTAGGATCACATCACACCCCTCCGACCTAGTTAGCCCTTCAATAAAATCCATGCTCACATCTTGGAAGATACCCTTCGGGATGGGAAGAGGCTGCAAGAGACCTAGGGTTGCCACAATCTCAAACTTGTGCTGTAGGTAAACCACACATTCCCTTATGAATGTTCGGATGTGCTGCCTCATTCCTCTCCAGTAGAATAGGGAGGTTACGTGTTGAGTTGTAGCCTGGACGCCTGAATGGCCCCCCAAGGAACTCGAGTGATACAAGCGGATGATGGATTGCTGCAATGATCGATCCTATTCCACTACCAACCTCCCCTTCTTCCAAAGTTGTTCATTGTGCCAACTATACTCCGAGTGACTTGTTGAGTCCTGCTTTAGCTGCTCTATAAGTTCCTTCAGCTTGGTATCTTCATCCCAAGTCCAACGAATTTGCTGGAACAAGTTAGAGGTTAAATGGGTGATCACCCATACTATCATGTCCTGGGATGGAATGCGGGATAGGGCACCAACCATCTTATTATCGCTCCCCATCTTGTAGACTATTTGGAAGTCGTATCCACCAAGTTTGGCCAACCAAGTGTGTTGCAGAGTGGTTGAGAGTTTTTGCTCCAGTAGGAATTTTATACTGCGGTGGTCCATCCTAATGGTGAATCGCCTCCCTACCAGGTATTGATTCCATTTTTTTACTGCGAGGAGGATCGCCAATAGCTCTCGGTCATACACCGATTTGGCTTGTTGGAGGGGGCTTAAGGGCTTGTTAAGGAAGGCAATAGGTTGCCCTTTTTCATCAACACAATCCTAATTCTGCTCCCTGATGCATCTGTCTCTAACTCGAATGGGAGTGTGAAGTTAGGGATTGCAAGTACTAGAGTTGTGGTTAGTGCGATTTTGATCTGTTCAAATGCAGTTGTAGCCTTAGGACTCCAGCTGATGGTGTCCTTCCTTAGGAGGACTGTCAAGGGGTGACAAATGGCACCATACGACTTCACAAATCTCCTGTAGTAACCCGCAAGTCCCAGAAAGCCTCGCAATTGCCTTACGTTTTGCGGGGGTTGGCCATTCGTTGATTGCCCTAATTTTGGTCGGGCCTGTCGCCACCCCCTCAGCTAAGATGAAGTGCCCTAGGTATTCCACGCAGGTGGAGGCAAAGTTGCACTTGTTGCGCTTGGCAAATAGTTTGTTTTGCCTTAGCAGTTGAAGGGCTAGCCGCAAGTGAACCACATGATCCTCAAGCCCCTAACTGTACACAAGAATATCGTCAACAAACACTAGGATGAACTTGCATAAATAAGGTTTGAACAGCTGCTTCATTAGGCTTTGAAATGTGGAGGGGACGTTAGTTAGTCCGAATGGCATTACGATGAATTCGTAGTGTCCTTCATGCGTTTGGAAGGCTGTCTTCTGGATATCTTCTTCAAACATCCAAACTTGATGGTAGCCTGAGCACAGGTTGATCTTAGAGAACACCTTTGAGCCATGCAGTTAATCTAGCAGCTCTTCAATGACAGGGATGGGGGACTTATCTTTGATAGTCAGCTGGTCTAAGGACCTATAATTGATGCATAGCCGCCAGGTCTAGTCATTCTTTTTAACTAGGAGAATTGGAGAGGAATAGGGGTTGCAGCTTGGCCGAATTATCCCTTCATTGAGCATTTCTCTGACCATCCGTTCAATAACATTCTTCTGCAGCGTAGGAAAGTGATAGGGTCAGATGTTGACAGGCTGACTCCCTTCCTTAAGGGGTATCCAATGGTCGTGTGTTCTTTTGGGAGGGAGGCCCTTTGGGTTGTCGAACACATCCCGAAATTCCTCTAGCACTTAACGGACTACCCTACAACCTTCCTCCGCAATTTCTTCAGGGACTTGCAGTAGGTCCCTTCCCTCTAGGCTGCAAAGGTGCAAGGCCATCACCTGTTGCTTCTTCTTCAATAACTTGTTAAGACAGCCACTTGTAATAAGCTGGAGTGCGGCTTTATTCTCTCCCTTAATCACCCTTGTTTGGCCATTCTGGATGAAGCTTATCTCGAGGGTGTTGAAATCCCACGTGGTCTTTCCCAGTGTTGACAACCATTGTACACCTAAGATCATATCGTAACTGCCTAACAATATTAGAAAGACGTCCGCGACATAGGTCTCCCCCTGCATTTTCCACTCAAAGCCCTTACTCATCTCCTCATAGGGCATGTCCCCTCCATTGGCTAGCGTTACCTTGAGTGTTGGAATCTTTGAGATATCTCAACATAATCTTGATCCAAGCTCCATATTAATGAAATTATGGGTGCTTCCTGGGTCAATCAAGATGTATAGTCGCTTGTTTCCCACATGGCCCTCTCTAGCAATTCCTTGACCTGTATTGAGTAAATTTGTCGCCTCACACATCGGTGCCCGGGTTTGAATTTCTCCTCACATCCAAAGCACAGTCCTTTAGCTCTCCTTTTCTCCATCTCCTTCATCGTTAGGGTACGGTTGTGGCGCATTGGGTATGGCTTCTTAGGTGGAAATGGCTTGGCATGTGGGGGTAAAGGGAGGATGCCCGTAGGGTTCCAAGTTCCTGGGTCCCCGAGCGCCCGATGGTGTTAAGGGCCTTGTAATTCGAGAGACTATTGGAAGCCTGTTTGGAGGAACTCAACTTAGTAGGCTTGCAGAGAATGTTGTCTTGGATCTTGGCTAGAGCGTAACATTCCCGTTGGTTATGGGGGCTAAACATCCGCACTAGATTGCCAATATCATGGTCTAAACCAGCTAGGAAGAAACTCATGGCATGTTCCTCAGACACCTCTACTCGATAGAGGAGTTTCTCAAATTGCTTAAGGTAGTCCTATAGCATGCCTTGCTGGAACAAAGTTTTGAGTTCGCCCATGGGATCCTCGTAACCCTACTGGCTAAATCGAGCTGCCATGGACTCAATATAGTCCTGCCAGGTGAATTGCCCCCGTGCTGCTCGCCTACCCTTCATATAGGATTAGTGCCAATGCAAGGCCTCCCCGTCAAGATGCACAAATGCAATCTTAATCTTCATCTCATCTGGGATGGCTTCAAACTAGAAAAATTGGTCTACCTTGTACAGCCACTCATCAAACTCCTCACCAGCGAATTTAGGGAATTCAATCCGCCCCATCCGCTTCAATACTCCGAGGCAATCACTCAGGCCATTACTCTCGCGTTCTCGTGTAGATGAGTGCTCTTCCGAATAGCCCGTGGACAAAAGAGACCCACCTGGATGTTGCACTTGGTGAGTGAGGTTAGTCACTACAGCACAGAGTTCATCCCATTTTTCGCCCTATCTCTTAAGCTGATCTCGCAGCTCGTGGAGCATCTATTCATGCTCCTTCACGGTTGCTTCGAACCTCCGAGCCTCTTGTGCTCTCGTTTCCACAACCATGGGAGGATGGTCCAAGGATTGATTGGCTCTAATACCACTATTACGGACCAGGGCTAAGGGTGAAGATTTGCATTGATGAAGAAGATTTAGGGAAGAAGGAAGGTTACCAGACATGGGCAAGAGGGAAGAAATATTTGTTATTCCACTATATCTCCCTTGGTGAAGTGGGTTTGTTACATTTTGGTGAAGTGGGTTTGTTACATTTTAAAGGGAGTGCCCTGCATCGACTAACTTCCCAACTACTTTTCTTAGTTTGTTATAACTGGGCTGTGCACTTTCTTATTGTTGCGTCTAGGTCCTGTTGCATGACACATACTCCATGATCTAAAGAGCAAGTTTGTCTTGGCACAGATACAGAAAATCAAAGACAGAGCAAGACTCGAAGCTGAAATCAAGGCAAGATAATGGAGTTTCAGGACTAAGGATTGATGTAAGGAAGATCTAAAGATCCCCCATACAACCCATCTGATTCACATCAGCAAACATGTTTGTTAGAGCAATAATATTCAATAAAAGAAAATCATTCATAAAAGGCAAAACCTTAAATCATACAAGGTAAAAGTCCAAGATTTGTTCAGGAACTCGTTAGCCTGGTAACTCTTCATGTTTCCACGAGCCTGACAAGCAGTTTTTCACTTCACTGTTCAACAAATATGAAGCAATCAAAGGATGATAACTTTGTAAAACTTAACAATTAGACTATTCATGCAAACTTTCATCGCTGCAGTAATTTTCCTATCCATTCCCTGACAATTATCAAAGATAACTCTCCCAATTCAACTCAGACTTTTCATCCCATTTCCATTCTAGCTTTACCATTGGACAACAATTTATATACCTAACAAACTTCCAATCAACTTCGTGCATCCTGCAAGAGTAAGTGTACAGAGAAGATGAAGAAAGCAAGAAAGTTGGAGAGAAACGGTAGGTGGAAAAGAAAGATTGTGGCAAAATTAGTGCAATTAACGTATCTCTTAGTTTCATCGCAATTCTGTACACAACAGCAATAGTATCTTAAGTTGAAAGATGGAAATTGGAACCAGTTATTCACCATAGCCCTCAAGGTCGAGAAACCCCAGATCACAAACCCCCTACGAACCCTAGTCTCAGTACATAAAAGGGCCAAATTGAGGAGCTTTCTAATGAAGATCTGATCAGCTGAAAACCTCTGATCTTTCCCTTTAAGTCAGCTGAGAAACCAATCATTCATAATAAAAAGAAAACAGAAGTAATCAGCGGAAATGTAAGCTATGAATCCACTTCCATTACAATGTCTTGAATCTGAAACATCAGAGGCATAGAGCGGTAGCATAGAGATCATCAGCATTGACATCAGCTCCTTCATGATCCAGTGGCGGCGGGAGGTTCAGATCGAATGGAAGGGCCTTGTGGTGGAATGATATCATTGCGATAGTGCGGTCATCCACGCCATCGTCCAAAATGGAGGACGAGGAATCGCATTCACTGCGGCAGTCGTCCGCTGGAGCAAGAGACCGAGCTGGGGCACGTGGGACGGGCGGCAATCCGCCGCCGTGGTGATTCAGTGCCCTGAGCCCACTGAAAGACTCCACTGTGCTGCTGAGGCTGCTGCAGGTGGGCCTGGCGGCGGCCTCGACCTCTGTCGAACCGAAGGAATGCTCCAGGCCCGGATCGGGGACAGCATCTAGGGGGAAGTTGGTGCGAGCCTTGAGGCCGCGTAGGGACCGGGCGGCGGCGTCATAGGCACGGGCGGCGGCCTCGGCGGAGTCGAAAGTGCCGAGCCAGAGGCGGGTCTTCTTAACGGGGTCGCGGATCTCAGCGGCGAACTTGCCCCAGGGACGCTTCCTCACGCCCTTGTATCGGACCCCCTCCTGCACAGGCTCCCGATTGGCGCCGGCCGCCCTTCCCCGGGGCATGGGGGAGAGAAGGAGAGGGGAAGATCGGCAGGTATTTAAAGAGAGAGAAGGAGAGGGATGCTCTGTAATGGCGAGTTTGCTGGGTTTCTGTGGATCTTCTTCCTCCTGTTATTCGCCTTCAGTCTCTCTAGAGGACCGCGTTGCGGTGTGTTGCTCATCCTTTGTTTTTGTTTTTGTTTTGGGGCTTTTTCTTTAATCCACCTTCTATATATTCCACGTGAATTAAAATAAAATAATAAAATAATAACCCAAGAAAAAGAAAAGGAGAAATTTATTGTACACAGTTTTTCAAACCGGATATATACATATACATGTATATACATGAATTCTTCGGTTATTAATTATTATAAGTGACATATAACTTGATACAAATTTATAATTTTAAATTTTAAAATATTAACCATAATATTTAAATCATCTAGAAATAAAATAAAATATAATATCAATCTTCTTTTTTTAATAGTACCGGCATTAATAAAATCCTTTTTCTTAAAATAGTTTTTAGTTTACATGGTTCAACTCCATTTAGGGTTTTTTTAATGATTTAACTAAAAACCATCTGACTTAGATAAATTTTACCAGAGTTAGAATACATTCAAATCAATTAAGTAAACCATATCAAATGGCTGTCCAATTCCTAATCAGACTGGCTAGCGCACTTCAATTTTAAAAACCATGATTTAATGAATATATTTATCCCATCATTGTGAATCTAAGGGGCATGCCCTAATTTTTTACCTTTCATCCTATTACTATGTCTGGTCAATCTGAATCATCGGAATCTTTCATGATCAAATTTTCCTCGACGGATTCAGGTTCCCTTGCATCAACTAAAAATCCAAGCTGTGTCCATAGACTGACTAACTAGTCGATTGCAGTTGCCTTCGGGGCAAAGGCCGGCAAGGTCACCCCACTACAGACTGCCCTTATTCATTCACCACATTACAATGTCAATGCGAGCAGCTTGTACAGAGCCATAATCTGAAGAGCTAAACATAAATCTAAGCATCCGACCATGGAGTTGATAAAAGTAACCACCTAATCAGGACCAAAAGTCACAAAAATGTAGAGCTGCTAGAACAATATGGTTTTTCCGGAGACGGGAGAGAGGAAGTTTGAATAATTTGCCAAAATCTCAATGGGCGGCAACATCCTGTTCCTAGCACCTAGCATGTGATCCTCAAAATTTCAGGTTACAAAAAAAGGGGTGGCTCTGGTTCCCAGGCTAACTGTCCATGGCATGTGCAAACATGTCCTTAAATATATACGGACAGAGAGCAAAAGGAAGCACCTTAGCAGAAGAACATGGAACTCTCAACTTCCTCATGCAATCTTGGTAGTTCGGGTGGAGGAACTTTCCCGGGTGAGGTGATGCCTCCAGAAGAAGATTCTGACAGATCCTCGAATTTTATGAACTGTGCCATCTGCCTTGCAGCGAGATGTGCATAATATATAGGAGCCACTGCATGGAGGAAAAATGGAAAAGAAAGGGTACACAGAAATAAAAATTATTGGAAACTTGTTAAATGCGTGTATATGGTAAAGATTTGACTTAAGAAAGGGAAGCATATGCCAATGGTTACCTATTGAGATTGCAGTTGTACTCCTCTGGTGCCTGCAGTTTAAGACAAATATCTCAACCTTTTGCTAAGGAGAAGCTACATGACTGGAAATGGAAAAATAAGAAGGGAAAGTTTACCAATATGGGGAAGAAAGACAAGAATGAAACTTACACATATGATAGCGAATTGATTAGATTTTGTAAATCATCCACAGAGAAACCAATCTCATCAATCAAGACATGATAATGAGCTGGCCTAGAAGTTCCCTGCAGTTTGGACGCAAGACAAGTTAAATTCTGTGACTGAACAGATAGAATGGAATATAAAACTCTTCAAAGCCAGCCAATTCTAGTGGGGAACGAACAAAAATTGCATAAAAGAACAAGTCAAATTCAGAGCACCATCCAGACAATTCAGCAAAAACAAAGTACAGAGTGTTAACCATATTAGTTTTTCAAGATCTTGATATATACAGCAATATATTAAGGCAGGAATACCAGATGTCTGTATCTTTGCATCACCCTTTTTAATCATATGAAGAATTGAGATTCAAACGCTGGGACAAGATACTCCAGTGAGAAATGAAAGTGGGACTGCTTACAAGCATTCCTGCATGTGTGCACATATAGAAGTCGTAGTTTCTTGGATGCACAATTTTTCTGTCCACTACTGTCCCTGGAGAGAGAGGATAAGAGGAGACAATGTGTTAAAATAAATGAATAAGTTGACATTAAGCTACAAGTAGGACACGGACCAGGGGGAACATTTTCAGAAGCATTTGCTTGAAATAGCTTTGTATGATGATTTTTCTGGGCTACAATCACTGTGAACTTAGGAATATTGGTCTCTCCCAGATGCTGATAGGCCTGCACAATGTAAGAGAATCCTTTCAGCATCAGCGACATTTCTTCACAAAACGAAGTGGAGTCAAAACAATCATTGACTTTCTTAAGCTAGATTTTGTGATTTAGGAATTCAACGCAGCATCAACTTCAAAATAAGCATCACAGAAAATTTTCAGTATGCTGAAAAGCACCATGCTATCATTTTCCACTCAACTCATCATGTTAGGGGAAACATTTTATACAAGAAGAACAAAGGAGCATAATATTATGGATAATGCACCATCTACAACTGCCAAACCTAATGTTAACAAGAAAGAACAGATATTTTACATCAACAGAAGCAGAAACTGAGATGAAGCTATTAAACTTCTACTGCACCTTCACAATTTGCATCAGTTCAACATCTAGAACTTGGTTAAATTGTGTGTCGCTTACTCCATCCCTGAAACAAAGCAGGTCATCAACAGAAACTTTAGATCTCATTCTTTCAGAAGCAATGGAAAATAATAGACAAGAATATGTAATACTATTATTTTAAAAGAAAGAGTTTCAAGGGCAATATAGGCCCAGCAGAATAATTCATAACTCAAGCTAAAAAGATTATACAATGAAAGGTTTTCTTCCAGGAGCAAGAAATGCACAAAGCAAAGACAGCTCCCAGATCAGCAATGCAAATCATTTGATACATAAAATTTGTGGTGTATGAGAATTGAAAAAACTGCAACAATCTAAAAGACAATAATATTATACCGGAACACAATTATCTGTCTAGGCTTGCGGCCGTTGCTTGACTGGTAGAAGTCCACAAGCAGTTCCCTGACACAAACAGAATGACTTGAACTCAAACAGTAACATGTCAAACTTGCAATGCACATGACATATGTAAAATTGTGTTTCAAATCTTGGTCATATCAAACTTGCATCAGAGACCTTCCTTCTTAACTCAAGACTTTGCTGCATCCATTTTGGACACACCAAACAACTGAAAATAAGGGACAAAGTCCAACTATATGCTAACATATATATGACGTTGAATCAGCAGTAATTAACAGACAGTCTTTTGTGATAGAGAACATATTGATACCTCATGATGCCATCATCCTCCCCACTAACTAAAGGCTTGTATAAAGCATCAATAATCTCCAGCTTGGGAGATTGTGCTCTTATAGAAGCTCTATATTGTGAAATAAGCGGCCAACAACGGGATCCAACAACCTGCAGTTTATTCAGGCATGAAATTATCATTGGTTGACAATTTGCAAATAAATTAGTACAAAACCCAGGATGATCACATACAGCAGATATGGATGGCATATCTGATCGACCAGAGGAGCCATGAGAGACATCGATCCCCAAAATCATTGTTGGGGTGTCTGATATAATGGGAATACATGAAGAATGTTCTATGGCCAACAAAGAATTTATCCCACCAAGCTACCATATAGGATGTAGGTAATAAAAGTTAGCACAATAAATCGTACTTGATAAAGGGCACACTATCTTAAATGTTTTGGATGAGCGCAACAAACCTTCGAATTGATTTTGAGAAGAACATTAGTGAGGTACTGACCACTGATCTTCAAAGGGGAAATGCACTGCGTAACAATGCCAAATTCACTAAGACATGTCTTCTTCCAAGGCCCTATAAAGATTAAAAGCAATGCTTACTACATGGTCACTACTACAATACAAAATTCATTATGGACTAGCCAAGAGAAGAATGTATTCCACTATACCATAGATATCTGAAATTTTCCGTTCAGGCAATGCACACAGAATGAATTTCGGGGGCCGCGACAATTTCATTCTAATCAGTTCAAACATCTTTTCAACTCTTGTATAAGGGCCCTCTCTTCTTTGTTGTGGATCTTCCTCAATCAGCGCAAGAGGACATTCAATTTGCTACTCAGTTGAGATAGAGACAGAGACCAAGGAAGAGTCATGCTAAGTTAAAAACCATGATCTCAAAATAAAAGTTTGGTAGTGGATATCTACCATCCCCTTATTCCTGCCACAGTCTATAAGATCACGGGAAAGTCGACTAGTATCACAACGTGCTGAGAAGTTGACAATTACCCATCTGTCAAGCTTGATAGGACGTAGAAATGTCTGCAAAGGCAACAAAATGCTGATCAGTGATCAGCATGAAAATAATACTAAAGCAAAATGAGAAAATGCACAATGGATCCTCTCTCAAAAAGAAATTTATTATCCAGAAGACAGTACACGATACCTTCTGGTTAAAATTCCATCGTCCATTATGAGGGATACAGTCATTGTTATTGCCTACCTTCAACTGCATATCGGAAAGAATATACAATCACCATGAGACAATTCCATCAATCCTCTCCTGACATCAGTCATGCAACTCGTTCACTCACTTAAGAGTACCTTTGGAGATTCAAGAACACGACCTTCAACCCGAGTCAATTGTTTATCGATGGAAATACCACAATCAAGAAGCACAGAATCCTCATCATAGCAGCAATTTTTCATGGCCTGGAAAAAAGTTGGCAGTGACTGTTGCATCATATAGTCAAGGAAAAGAAAACAACCAGCAAAGAAAACTTACATCAGTAACAACCCGCATCCTCTCAGGAGGCTTTTGTCTTGATTTTTCAACCAGTGATGCTCTTTGCACCGGAGATATTGCTTTTGTGTACCGTTGAAGAGGAACAAGTGAACAGAGCTGAGGGAAACAGTCAAATTATCATAACAGAAACAGATCTATCATACTTAAAATGCAAATGAGTGACACATTTTAATTAAGACTTCAAATTTGTACTACCTCAATAGGTAAGTAATTGGGCCGTTTTGGTTTGCCAACATCAAGGCAGGGAAAGTATGAAGAATATGTAAGCTCAATGCCACAATACTCAGAAAAATACTCGCTCACAGTGATTTCAACTGTTTGTCCATCTACTACACCATTACTATTCCTTGGTTTCATTTGGAAACTGTAATAGAGAGAAAAAGAACAATTTAGTCTGATAAAAGGAACAGAACAATCATAGCAGTATCAGAAAGTATACATACTATTGCTGATTGCACGGCTTTTCACTTAGACCAATGATTTTAAATTCCATATTGCGATGCGTAGCTTTAACTCTCATATTCTTCAGCATTTTCTTGGCCTGCACATTCAACAGTATGTGCTATAAAGCCTGACACCAGGAAATGGGAACTCAAGAAATTGAAAATGAATTCAGCAGTAGTTAACCTTTGCCCAGTCAATATAGCGAGGTTCCTTTACATTCTGGTTTGTCACAAGAAAATCAATCACAGGTCCAGGAGTTAAAATCATTGTGGTAGACATGTCTTCATACAAAAACAAAAAATTAAGCATCACAAAATATTTAGAGGGAAAAATTAAAATTACTGCTGAAATTAATGCATGGACAGAGCTATACCCATATTAAGTGACAAACCACCCTGAGTTAGACGAAAACTGGAGTAGAGCCCTCTGACACAAGTAATGCCTCCGCCAACATGAACAAAATTTGTTGAATCATTGTGGAAAAAAGATTGCCGCACCAGGAGGCAACCTCTGCCATACAGCAGCCATTCTTCAGTGAACAACTCAACAAGATAACATCAAGCAAGAATAGCAATACAAATACCTGTTTGCCGCTTGCTGCCTCAGCACAACATCAAGAACACGCAAAGCATTGAAAGCATTATTTTCTGCTTCTGCTCCACTTAGGCCCACAGCAATGGACTTCAAAGGTATGCTGGCTGCATAGCTTATTTCCACTTTGAAAGACTTCGATTGAAAGGACCGTTTTGAACGCTTGCTAAGACCACAGGAACCCTCATTATCCATGCTCTCACTTAAATTAGCAAGATGAAGCTCAGAGTCAGTCATAAGTTGAGCTATTTTGATCACTCTAATGTGAAAAAAGAGATACCAATCGTACTTACCGCCCCACAAAAGACTCCTCAAGCACCACTGTAAAATCAAGTTTCTTTTGTGGCAGAGGGCCAACTGTATACAAAGTTCTCTCTCCATCATACACAAATTTTCTATCACCAAGTTCGGAATGGTAGGTTCCATTGAGTCTGTCAATAATTTTTCTGCCAATTCTCTTGCCTCCAACAGATTTGTTATCTTGTAAAATATCAACCTACAAGAGGGGTTGCTCAATGTGTTGAGCAATATATTGCAACAATCTTTCTTTGGATGCAGTAATATACAAAATAAAATCAATCCCAAGGGCAAGAACCAGTAGTAGAAGTGAAACATACAGTATACTGATAAAAAACTGTGTCTGGGACATTGATATTAACTTTAAAGTGGTTAGTTAACAGAGATATGCGTCTTCCAACAGTTCCTGTTCCAATCCTGTTGATTAAAGAATATTTTGGAGGATTCAAGCCTTCAAGCTCCACACTGGATGCTGCATCCAGAGACATCACCGGCGTAACTGGATCTACTTCAGTTTCATCTGCACAAGCTCCACTGTCCATCTTTTACTGCGAATAACAAACCTATAATCACAAAGGTATGATTCAGAATAGTTGCAACAAGGATTTGTTTGCATCTTTAAGGACGATTCAATCCTCCTCAAGCAATTGTTAAAACAATTAGAACAGAAGGGCAGCAAGCAAACAGAACTATACACCATATACTAGCACTCAACAGGCAGGAAAATATTATCAGCAACTGCAAGAATTTAAACATCATTTTGCTTACACTGGCTGCCAGAAAGCACTACACATAAGCTGTCATGCAACAGATACAATAGTGGCTGGGATGCAGAGCTCACTTTTGCAGCTGAGAATAGAAGGGCAATGGACTAACTGTTACCATACGCATAAGCTGGCATGCAGATGCCATATGTACATTGTTCAGAGAGATAAAGGAACTTCTGAACCTATGAGAACACCACCTCAGGGGACTAAAAACCTCAGCAACCCATCTTTCAGATGATACCTGCGAGGTTGATCACCCAGCTCTTGCTGCCAAACTGCCAAATGGCTATATTAATAAAGCTCTTCGATTGGAGGAACTTTTGATCTTGTATAGCTGAGTGAGTCCACGGATTTGCAGTGAAAATTCTATATAGCCGACTCACATTACCGAGTTGAATGAAAGTTGCTAATTTTTCAAATTAAAAAAAAAAAAAACTCTCGCATACACATGAGCATGGAAAAGCCAGTGCGCCCCTGTGAAGAGGAACAGCACTTTACATATTCACCTACTACACCTCACGGCTAACATTCAAAGACAACTGAAGAAAAGGCGTGGGCCATATCCTTTACTTAAGTTCGCGGCGCATGCGAAGTGATTGCAGCGAGCAATGCAGCAGTGAAAAGAACACCAAATCTAACGCCGATGAAAGCTTTATGGCAGCAAAGTGTTATCGGAAAAACTCTATGAGAGTCCCGAAGCTACAGGAGGGGGGTCAATGCAAGGGTGACCGGAGATTGGAGCAGCAAGAATCCAAGCAAAGCACGGTCTCCGAAATAGACACAATTCAACAAAAAAAAATGAGAGGAATCTTACACAGGCAGCGGAAGCAGTGAACTGGTCTCCTCTAGGGTTTGCAGAGCGCGAAGCAGAGAAAGACTTGCTCCTGTCCTGCCTCCTCGCCCAGGAGGAAGGGGAGAGCGTGGAGGGAAAAGAGTGTCCGCTCCTGTGTGTGCGTAGGTGAAATATTATTTTTCCTGGAAATTTGAAAATGATAAAAAAAAATCGAATTCTAAAAATTAATTTTCGAATCTCTTAATAGTGTATAAAATGGTATTACTCTAATGGATATACTTACAACTATTCACCGGAGAGCATAATCATAGCGGTTGGCCAATTTTCGCGTCCATGACTACCGTTGATTTGTTGTGGGACTGGCGCAGTTCTGCGCTGAGCCAGCCGCATGATCCACTGATATCGGCCCGAGTTTATGCGGCGGGACCCGCTTGGGTGCGGCCCGGTATAATTGGACCGGATTTTATGTTTTCATGTCGCATAGAGATGTGACATGGGCGGTTTGGGCCGGTTCTGGGCCGATTTAAAATGAGCTTATAATTATTTGATCCGGTTATAGTTCGGCATATTAAGTGCAACAAGCCAGTCTGATTGTGGACAATGGTTCAGGAGCTCATGAACTTATATTTAAAAATATTTTAAATGAATAAATTTTTAATTTTCTTTCCAAATCATTTAAAATAAATATAGTTTAAAATAAACTCACATTGGGGAATGATTAGATATTTATAGAATTGAGGATTGATGATGAAAATGGGAAAAAGAAGATTTTAGGGATGAAAAAAAAAACAATTTTGATTGTTACAATTAATGGTCAAAATTTAACCAAGAGTTTTTGGCAGATCGGGCAGGTTTCATGACTGTTCATAATAGTTTTTTGTCGATTACAGTTTTATATCGATTTTTAGATTGTTCCCGGCCAATTCAGTTAGGAAACGTACCAAATTAGTTTCAATTTAACAGACTTATTTCTTAAACTCAATTCGCAACTATTTATCAATCCAATAAAAGTAGTTATAAACCAATTTAGAAGCATTCAAAACCAACTCGGTTATTAGGCAAATTAGGTCAAATTTCCACACCCCCACTTTAACATTTGAAGCCCATTTTTTCGTAGCCGACTTCTTCCTTGGCCCAAAAGATATCCTTTACAATTTGCAACACATTAATAATATATATATATATATATTACTTGTCAATCAATTCAATTTAAATGGTAGGTCCTATTATAGTGAGTATACTCATTTATAAATATAAAAAAACCTCTCATTTATTAATTATATTCAGGATAAATACACTAGAAGTCCTAAAATCGTGTAATTTTTTAAATTTAATTTTTAAAATGACTATTTTAATATTAAAATTTTATTTTAATAATTTACTTAAATTATAGATGTAACAAATTGTTAAATCGAGCTAATATGATAGTAATATGTTAGATGCCAAGTCATTATTGTAATGAAAAAAATTCGATGTATTAATGTTATATTAATATTTTGCTGATGTGATAACGTCAACATCAGCTCAATTTAACGATACATTATAACAAGTATTTAAGTAAGTTATAGAAGTGAAATTTCATGACTAAAAGAACCATTTTAAATTTTTAGAATTTAAGTTCAAAAAATTGCATAACACTATAAATCAACTGTATTTTCCCAATTATTTTCTAATTTATAGAATTCAAATTCAAAACCTACTACTCATAAACACTCAAATCATTCCGTCCATATTAAATATAAGATATTAGTAATTTTAATCCACTAGAATATTATATTGGACAGTGCCTCACCATTTTAAGGTTAGAAATTCACAAAGTTCATGATAATATCGATTCATCGATTTGTATAATAATCAATTAAAGGTCTTGAATCATTGACTCTCTTATTGCTTTATTCTATTTTTGATTAATTTTAAAGCTTACAGCAATAGTCTACCTTAAGAAAATAAAAACATAATCGAAAGATTCTCCTTTCGATTATTATTATTTATTTTAAAAATATTCCCATCGAAATCGAAATCACACTCATAGTTAGAGTTGTTAAAATGAGCACAAAAGTAGCTCCAACCATTTGGTCGGTTACAGTTCAGTGTATTTTATTTAATGAGTTAATTCGATTACAGATCACAATTCAGATATATATGAGCTAGCCCATAATAGTTTATAAACGGAATGGTTTGACCAGTTAATCGTTTACCTTTTATAAAACTATTTAAAATGAATTTTTTAAAAAAAGTTAAATTGATTTGATAAAATTTGATAATTAATTTACATAATTTTGACGGTCCGAGATCGGTCCAACAAGAAAATATATTAAGCCGGTTTTAGTTTAATGGATCTACTTCTTGGACTAAAACCATAACTGCATCTCAACCCAGTATAAGTAGTTATGAGCCGATTTGTGGCGTTTCGAGCCGGTTCGGACTAAACCGAAACGTTTAACATCTCTGTCCGCAGTCTGCACAGGATGAATCGTCCGACCAATCACCGGCCAGAAAACTGGAAGTGGCTTCTTTAACCAATGAATTGCGTGGACCGTTTTCACCCTCACGTCTCTCCTCCGCGGGTCCCACCCACCTCCGATCTCTCTCTCCCCCGCTCTCTCATCTCCCTCTATCAAATTGATCTCTCTGCCAGCTGCTGCGTTCTTCGGTTCGGGCAGAAAGAACTCGGCTCACAGAAGTCCGACCGCTGCACCTCTGAGCTCACAGCCATGGAAGTAGTGTCCACCGGGGCCCTTGTCCCGGCGGTGAAGCCTGAGCCGGTCTCCTCATCTGCTGCAGCTGCAGAGCCCTCCGGCACCGCCACCGCCACCGCCACTGCGGACGCAGCGGTCTTCGCCGTCACCACGACCACCTCCGGCTCTGAGCTCGATAAGGACTTCCTCTGCCCAATCTGCATGCAGATCATCAAGGACGCGTTCCTGACCTCCTGCGGACACAGCTTCTGCTACATGTGCATCATCACGCACCTCGGGAACAAGAATGATTGCCCCTGCTGCGGTCATTACCTCACCAGCAATCAGATATTCCCCAATTTCATGCTCGACAAGGTGCTTCTTCTTTGATTTACTGCCGAATTTTCCTTTTTGACGACTTTCGATGTATCTGGGGGCTCTTGGGTGCCTGTGGAGATGACTATGCCTGATGAAAATGGATGAAGCAAGCTGGGGAATACGGAATTCTTACTCCGTCGTCTGCATGCATGTATATTCAAGCATACCTTTGTGGGTTTGCTCTTGGATCCGTTTCTTTCGAAATTTCATGGTCTCCTAGATCACAGAGGGCGTGTAACGGAGACTAATGCGCTTGAACTGGATAGTCTGTATTAATGCCTAATGTTAACTCTATTTCTTACTGCTGTTTACTGTTCTTAAGACTTACTGGGTTGTTCTAAACCTTTTGTTGTTTAGATTTGCATGATGATAGTTTAATGGATTAGATGATTTGCAAAGTTTTTTCTTGGTGGCTTCTCTGTTCTGCTTTTGTAGCTATTGAAGAAGACTTCTGCTCGACAAATATCAAAAGCTGCATCTCCAGTGGAACACTTCCGTGTGGCACTGCAGCAGGTTGGTTTCTAACCTGGCGGGTCTTTGGCATACTATATTATTCCAATACATGTTGCTAAAAGTACCCTTTGTTTTTCTGCAGCTCTTAGAGTTCCTTTCACTTTTACTTCAGCAATGATAGTTATGTTATCAATGCTTATTGCTGCTTCAGCAATGAATGAATTAATTATCAAGTTTGTACCTTTCCTATTTTTCACTTCTCTCAATACTAGTCATGTGCTTAATTATTTCAGTATATAGCATTAAAATGTTCTTGTTGTGATCTTTTACATTTTTTATGTAGGTTGTTTGTTTCATCCTGAGAAAAAATGGAATTCTAAACTGGCTTAAAGAGATCTCTATCCTCTTTTTGAACATTCTTGGGACCTTTAAAAAGTATATGTTTGTCACTGCAGGCAAAAAAATTGAAGTATCCCTTAAAAAATTGAGGGACCAGAGTGTAGTCTCTGAGCTAGGCACAAACAGCAAAATCTCTAATTTGCTTGAGACTCTACCATTGTATAGTTTCTGGACATTTCTTTTTGTTCTTTGCTGAATTTTTTATAGGCTGTTTATGTTTTGATTTCAGTCCTAATATCTCTTCATTTAAGATAATTTGCAAAACCTCCTGTTGTGAACTGATGTTCCTTCTCAATTCTTGCTGCATTATGAATGATGGCTTATCTCAGTTTTACTAGTTTACCATTGTTTTCTACTTAAATATGTGTGAATTTTTTTATGACCACCAGGGCTGTGAAGTGTCAATCAAGGAGCTAGATACACTCCTTGTGCTTCTTACAGAGAAGAAAAGGAAAATGGAGCAAGAAGAAGCGGAGAGGAATATGCAGATTCTGCTGGACTTCTTACATTGCTTGAGGAAGCAAAAAGTTGATAAGCTAATGGAGGTATGCTTGTTATAGGCCCGAATATATTTTTGTGCTTGTTTCTATTGTATCTGTTTTATAATCAGCTGTTGAATCTTCAATTTTATCATTATTCAAGTCAATGAATATTCATCTAATTGACCTGCTTTTAGTGGGACGAAATTATACTTACATGAACTGTCAATGGTTGCTGGTACCTTAAAAGTTGGCAATTCTCTAGTTGAACGCACTTATCATCCCATATCATGCCAATTTGTTTCTCTACTTTGAGTTTATCTGGTCTAGTATAGAGATTAGTTGAAGATACTAATGAGAATTTCCCTTAAATTGATTTTTTTTAAAGGAACTCTCCTCTGCTTGCAGATTCAAAATGATCTTCAATTCATAAAAGAGGACATCAATGCAGTAGAGAGACACAGGATAGAGTTGTATCGAGCCAGGGATAGGTATTCCGTAAAGCTGCAAATGTTAGGAGATGAACCAACAGCAAGAAAATCATGGCCTTCATTATTAGAGAAGAACACAAGTAGTTACATGTCTAGCCCTATTACTGCTCGTGGAAGTTTGTCCTCTGGGAGTCTTCAGACCAAGAGGTTGGATAGTAGAGGTCAGGCAAGTCCCCATGGACTTCAGAGGAAAGATGCTCGCAATGGCTCAGATTCTCAACATATTAACCAATCAAGTTTGGCTATTCTGAGAAAAAAACGAGTCCATGAACAGGTTGGTAATTCTTTTCCTTGGGTGAAATTCCTTTTGTGTAGTTTCATAGATCAATATGGGAAGATGAAGTGCCATTACTTGATTAAAGTCCTCAGTTATTATGACCTATGGTTAAGTACTGCTAATTGTGTTTCCCAGCACTCAGAAGCAACATTAGTGTAATTCTAATGTCATCCATTGGCATTTATTTTGGGCATCAAGAGGTTTCTAAGGCATAGTATTAGGAAAAATCATCATTTGTTTTATGCTTTTTAAAAAAAAAAAGGTTAATAGATTGTTGCATCTTTTTGAGTAAGTAGATTGTTGCATATATATTAAATCCATACTAGTAATTTTTTAGTCTTTCCACTCATTGCACAAACTTGTGGGTATTTTTCCCGATGATATGTTGAGAATCAATTCAGATGTGGTATGACATTCTCTTTAAGTGTTTACTATGGTTTTAGATATCACTATCATGTTCAAGATTATCACAAGATGGTATATTTGCTCAAATCTCAACTTGTTAACATGTTCAGCATTTCTGGTATCTGTTTGATGCTTTTCTTAAACTTATTTCAGTTCAATGACCTCCAAGAGTGTTATCTGCAAAAGAGACGTCAATTGGCAAATCAACCACATGTCTCTGAGGACAGGGATAAAAATTTCATGTATAAAGAAGGTTATAATGCTGGTCTAGCTCATTTTCAGTCTGTACTGACCACTTTCACCAGATACAGGTATAGATCTTAAGATATTGTTTCTCAGTACATGCTTTGTGTATGCACCTGTTTTTCCGATGCCTCACATGCATAGACTATATTGGTACTTTTTGAAACAGTCGCCTGAGGGTTATTGCTGAACTCAGACATGAAGATTTATTCCACTCCGCCAACATAGTTTCGAGGTAAGATTGCTGAACTTCCATTTTATATGACTGCTGACCATTAGAATTGACGATAAATCAGACTCATGCTCCGTTGGACTACTGCTGATGCAATTGGCCAATTGTGCACTCTCTTTAATCTTCAAGAGAAACTTTATTTTCTGCTTTTGGAGAACTTTCCACTTTCCAGATCTGCTTCTAAACAATGTAGCCACTGCCACTATGCACATACAACAATATCCAACTGACCACAACTTCTTGTCAAAGCTAGGACACAAATGCTAGAGATCATATTAAAAATAATGTAAAACAATAGATTGATATATCTCTCCTTGGAAATCAGGGTTGTTTGTTTAAAATGAAAGAAATGAAATATACTATATATACTTGACTAGGAATTGGCAGAATTTTATGGTACCCTGTTATAGTTAACATTAGATACCTGTTGAAGTATCTTACTGGGGGCATAGCTTACTTGTGTCCTTGGACATTGAGTGTACTTTACATGCTTTTGACAATCTGGATGAGATTTCACAAATTGACCCTTTTCTTTTCCTTCTTGCAGCATAGAATTTGACCGTGATGATGAGCTTTTTGCTACTGCTGGAGTTTCCAGGCGCATTAAAGTTTTTGACTTCTCCTCAGTGAGATTTCAAACTCATGATATTCCTTTTTTTTTTTTGTTCAGATATGCTGCTTAATAGTGCCTCTAAGGACTATTCAATAGGAAAAGGAGATCATGATAAGTTACATGTATCCTGTTCATATTTCGCCCCTGGGCAGAATACTGGGACTCATGAAGTTGTTTGCACCTTGTTTTCTAGTTTTAGCATCTTGCATGACTTGGAAAACCAGAAGGAAAAGATAACAGTTCTTGTCTTCACATTGAAAAGTTTGGACTTCTTCAAGTCCGTTTATGGGGCTGATTGAGATAGCCATCATCTTGAAACTATCATATTACTACACTATGGAACATCTCTGTAGGAAGATTCATTGTGGTCTTGGCTTGCAGCTTTATCAATTCCCCTGAAGAGTCTTTGTTTTGCTGAATGACTAATACTTTTGATTTACAGGTTGTAAATGAGCCAACAGATGCTCATTATCCAGTTGTTGAGATGTCCACAAGGTCTAAACTTAGTTGTTTGAGCTGGAATAAGTATGCTAAAAATCATATTGCAAGTAGTGACTATGAGGGAATAGTAACTGTTTGGGATGTAAATACACGACAGGTAAGAAATATGTAGTCTTATTATTCCATCTATTTGTTGTCATCATTAGGACCACTGGAGATTATTTACCATGACTTTTATGTTCTCTTTGCAGAGTCTGATGGAGTATGAAGAACATGAGAAACGTGCTTGGAGTGTTGATTTCTCAAGGACGGAGCCATCAATGCTTGTATCTGGAAGCGATGACTGGAAGGTACTGTTTCTGCATTTCAGAAACAACTTGTTTTCCTTGCATTGGGTGATCTTCATGGTCTGATGGTAATGTACTTCAGAGATAATGTGTTAATCTTTCAGTTGAAGTTTTTTACAATTTTTAAGTGACAAATCCCTGATATTCTTCTAGATTGGTTTAATCACGCCTGATATATGTGATTTTCTCACTAAATTCAGGTCAATACCTCTATGAGTTGTCATTTTCCTTAGTGTCTCATTTAAGTTTCTTCGTAGGCGCTGTAAATGACCCCAGTCAATCCTTTCAATTTTTCTAGTCAGCAAATGGTTCTTCACACAATCTTCCCTTAAAGATTGCTCCTTACACCTCACCTGAGAAAGAATTTTCTTTCGGAAGTCCTTAATTCATTGACTGAAGTTGACATACTTGTCCTCTCCAAAGTTACTGTTGTCCTTCACCTGTTGGATGAACTCCATGAGCTCATTTGATTCACATTGATCTTTGGGGTGCACAGTTGATAAGTAGAATTCAATTTTTGTGCCGGGGAAAGAGAGATAAGATAAATGAATGAAGCTCAAACTGCTTTATTCACAAAATTTATTATTCAGAGACTAAAGAGGGAATAGTTTGTCCATATGTGGGGAAGGAGAAAGCAGAGGTTGATTCTTGTAATGAGCGATGAGAGAACTATTTCTGAGATTGGCAATTAAGAACATACAGTGAAGTTCATTTTTAACAAATTTAGGTTACTTTATTGACGCATTTGAAAATTCTTAAACATGTTGTATCTGGATCCTGTAGAGAGCCATGAACAAAACTTGTTTGATTGTTGATACAATATTTTCCCTCATTCAGTTTTTTCCTGAAGCTAGGGATGCAGGTTGATATTTTATGAAACTGTGGGCATTTCATCGTTGATCTAATATGCTTTTATTTTCCATATCACAAACAGGTGAAAGTATGGTGCACCAGACAAGAAGCTAGTGTACTTAATATCGATATGAAGGCAAATATATGTTGCGTCAAATATAATCCTGGGTCAAGCCATTATATTGCGGTAGTTTTCCCTTCATATACAGATTGTTTGTGTTAGCATTATGGATGTGATCTGGTTCAGCTTTAACCTTCTAACCAAGAAGATTTCTTATTGTGGGTGGGAGCATATTGCTGTGCTTAATTCTTGTGATTTTTGTCAATGACTGCCTTTTTTGTTCCATGTTTTCTTTGGTTATAGTGAATAATTTAGAACAAGACCCTGGATGGGTTGACCATGTCTTTTTAGCTGGTTAATTACCATCATGCATATGCAGTAGACACTAGTTATGGTCAGTGTTTTACAAATTCTTATCAGCAAAAAATTTTATTATAGAAGGGTTGACAAATTCACTTGCTGCAAATGCATCATTATTCTGGAATTTCGGTACGAGGAAATTGCTGCTAAGTGCATGAGATTGGTATTTTTCTGGTTCAATTTGCTTTTCTGCTTCATTTCAGGTTGGTTCAGCGGATCACCACATTCACTACTTCGATTTGCGGAATATTAGCCAACCGCTCCATGTATTCAGTGGGCACAGGAAAACCGTTTCATATGTGAAGTTCTTGTCCAATAGTGAGCTTGCTTCTGCATCTACAGACAGCACTTTGAGACTATGGGATGTGAAGGAAAATTTACCTGTGAGTAATGTGCTTAAAAAATTGACGAGTTTCTTCATTCATGCCTATGGGATGTCTGATCCTGATCTCTTCATTGTCACTTTAAATGGAAATTTAATGATACTCTAGCCTGTTTACATGTGGCTCTACAGCACTTTGTGTTCTGTATCTAAAGATATCATAATACTGTTAATCTCATTACACCCTATTTTGGGATGTTAAGAAAGCAGCCTGAAATTTTGAGTTGCATTTTATCCTATGATCCCCCATTCTCTATAGCCTAGCAACCGTTAGCAGACTAAATCTTTCATTACCTTTTCAGGTACGGACCTTTAAGGGTCACACAAACGAGAAGAATTTCGTGGGTCTGACGGTGAACAGTGAATACATCGCATGTGGGAGTGAGTCAAATGAGGTTTATGCCTATCACAAGGTTAGTTTATGTTAGTTCTCTGCAGCTGTCCTCATTTTGCTTGCTGTGTAAAGCTGAAATGAGAATAGAAACTGAACTGTTGGCTTCAAAACCTGCAGGAAATATCGAAACCTGTGGCTTGGCACAAATTTGGTTCCCCTGATCCCGATGACCCCGATGATGACACATCTTATTTTATCAGTGCTGTATGCTGGAAGAGCGACAGCCCCACCATGCTAACGGCCAATAGCCAGGGAACGATCAAAGTACTGGTTCTCGCTGCATGAATAACATCAAAGAAAACAGACCCTAAAGAGAAAAGAAGACGGGGTATATACTGAACTGAAGTCTCTCTCTAGGTGTAGTTGTTCAGATCGTTGATGTTGTGATCTTCCGTTCATCGGCGTACATGTCTATGTATACATCACCATTCACTTCCCGGTATAGAGCCTTGTTCTACTAGGACTATGATGATAGTTAGTCGGCTAAAGCATACAAGCATTTCATGTAATTCAGATTTAAGATTACAATTTGGCATTTGATGGGTTTCGGCTGAGCCTGCCGCGCCCACTTCTTTCCCCCAAGTTGATGGGATCATAGTACAAAGATTTCGACCTTTTCGTTGGACGAGTTCAACTGTCTTCCATTCTTTTTTTTTTTTTTGGCCCTTCCGTGGGATTAGTGACTTCGGTTCAGATGGATCGGGGGGTGACCGAGGTGGATGCCGATCGCCTAACTTTTGTGGTAATTTTACTGTTTTCCTATGGCAATCAGGAAGAGTGACGGGTGAAATTTAAGGATTAAGACCACTGGTTGGCAGTCAAGTCAAGCCCCTGCGCCCCGAGCATGGTTTACGTCTATTAATAGTGGAAGCCATATTCGAGCTATTTTCACTAGTCATCCACGCCAGGTGAACTTAGCCCGTCAATAGACTCGACGTAGCTGCCTCTGAAAGTTGTCACTAGACTTCCACAATCGGTACGGCCTGTGCTCGGAAGCACGGGTCTGGCGGAGCTCATAATGGTCTACGCTCCCCAGCTGAAGCCGAATTCCTCCTTGAGCCCATTAAATTACTGCTAAGTCGATACATTTATCTACATCTGTTCGTTACTGATAAATCATCGATGGACAAACATGTTTTTTTTTTCCCTGAACATAAACGAATAATAAAGTAACAGAGACTCTAGCCGGCCGGCCGGCCAATATGACTCACAGAAGCTATGAAAAGTCACAGCTTGTTGATCAAGGAAAAGTAGATAGCTTCATTGATTTATTATGGGTTTTTTTTTTCTTTTATTCACAAGTGATTTAAGAATTCATCGTACAAGGTAAACCATGTGTAAAAATACGTGCCCATATATTTTGTTCAAAAATATGATCGAACGGGAAGTGAATTCACGTCATACGTATATGCATGACTCTTATATATATATATATGTAGATACGTGTATGCGTGAAATGCCCATATGCATACACTCCACTCGTTGCTAATAAGAAGTACACCTACATGTGAAAAACGTGCATGCAGCATGGACCGATCACGGACCACATAGAAGATTAATTGGGAAAAGAGAGAGAGAGAGAGATGTGCCTCGCTAGCTCAAGAGGGATAGGGCTCCTCTTCTAACCCCAGCGGATCAACTTCATTTCTGGAGTTGTCGGAGAGTAACAGTGCCTTTGCTCGAGGTGGAAGTGCCCTCGGACTTGCAAGGTCAAGAAAATCCGAATGACCCTCTCGAGGTTCGAAGCAGGCCGACCAGGTTCGAAGAGGAACAAGCTCAGGAGGGATAGCGCCCATAACCACTCACTTAGGGGACACATTCACCGTCTTCTCTCCATCGGCATAATCACAATTAAGACTTCCCCGAGGTTGACCGATGAGCAAGAGCAATGAGAACACTGGCTCTAGGGCAAGTACAGTCGACTCCTGGTGGTGGAAGACCGCCATGCATGAAGGAAATGACAAGGAGAGACGGTCTCCCTAGGGTTTTCCTTCTGTGTGTATGCGTGTGGGAATTGTTTACTGATAGTGAGAGGCCGGAGTGAGGAAGAGAGGGAGAGAGATATGGCACAAAATAGGTCCAAAGAAATGGTACAATCGGGCTGTGCTCAGTGATGAATGGAACAACGAGAGGAGGAGGAGGAGGAGGAGGAGGAGGAGGCGGTGATATGTCGTTTTCGACCAGAGGGAGTGAAAGGGGGACAGAAAGGGTTGACAATTGAATGATGAGAAACTTTTGCTACTCTGCTTCACCCTTATTTATAAGTCCTCTTAGGGTTTCTCTGATCTTCACGCATCGGGTCTTCTTAATTTATTGCCGCGGGCCAATGAGCCCCCCCATGTTCCATTGACATGGGTGCCGGATGGAGCTGAATTCGGGATACAAGCCGTAGAACAGAAATAATATACACATAATTGTTATGTTTTTATGGGAGAATAAATGGATAAAAAAAATGTGTGTAACGATTCCATGATGGGTTACAGGGTTGTAGGTGACCCGATATTGATAGGATAAATCTAGTCGAGCCAATGTCCGGACGCCGTGTCGATGAACCGCGTATAACATGCCGACCGTTTCTTCTTAACCAGTTTTGGGGTTTCGGTGGCATGATGAAGCCAAATCCTCCTATCTCAGGATGACCTTATCCTAAACATTGATACGCTAAGAACAACCGAGCGATTGAGGAGATTTGAAGACCCGATAATCGATCGGGAGGGTGAAGAAGCAGAGAGTGGATGGAACGGGGAAGAGAGAGGCAAAGGCAGCAGTGGCATTTAATATTTCCTAGCAAAACGTGCACCAGAAGGATTTACCATGAAAAAAATTCATCTGCTCGTCTCCTGCGTGCACAGTAACCACATGTATTTATCATCCTCATCATCACCATACCCACGTATTTTTTTATTTAGAAAAAGGGAAATTCAGGCGAGGGGTGTAGCACAGCGGTACTTTCGTCGGCATAAAATCGAGCATAAAATCTCTATGCAGGACTGGTACGTTACTTAGTCTCCCTCTTCACCCGATTAACTGCACCAATCGCCCATTTTCACCCGGACTTCGTTGCGGGAAGGCATGCAGGCAGCAGGGCAGAGGGGGGTTTTTCCTTCCAGTTCCTCCTCGCCCCCCCTGCGAAATTCAAGAGCCTGTGGAAGAGGGAAAGTGACAGAAGCAGTGTGAGATTATTAGCTACAAATGGGTCTGGTCTTCCACCTCCTCACAGACTCATCTGCCCAATTAACGTCTGTTCCTTTTGCCTCTCGCCATGACCATAAATTCAATTCAATAACACCCTCCCCTCCCCTCCCCTCCCCTCCCCACCCAATAAATTTTGAACTCTTCTCACAGTTTACACGCCAAAAGCAGAAAAAGAAAAAAAAAAAAAAAAAAGGGGAACGGGGAAGAAAAACAAGACATCATCATAATTCCCATGTCTTATGTAATAACTCGACATGTGCAGTCTGAGTCGTCCTCTCTCTCTCTCTCTCTCTCTCTCTCCCCCACTCTGCACTGTAAGGTCTATCTCAGAATCAAGAAGTGGTCCTTCTCCAAGTGCATTTATGCCGCCCAAGGTGCAATTACCCCTCCCCCACTTACAACCAAGAGGTCAATGAATCTGGCAAATTCCTGGCCCAATACACATTATACCTTCTAATGAATTGTGGAATCCACTAATGGCCGCTGGATGCAGCTCATTCCTTCATTCGTGTACGCACTACTCATTCAACGGCCATCTCTTTAAATGACCGTCCCTCCCTCGATCGAACCAACACGGCTCGGGGTTACAACGCATCATTTTCATCCCTTGTCACGGTGCTGCGAGCGAGCTGTCGTCTGGTGTGGGGGTGGGGGCCCTAGAAGGGAGATTAAATGTCAACCCCACTCAAAATGGGTCCACACTTAAAATTCTTCATTTCATAACCTCTGCCAACGGTTCAGTAAATTTGAAGTCATCATTGGAGCTCCCCACCCACCCTCCCTCCCTCTCGCATTGTCACCCTCACCATAATAACAGAAACTGATGCCCGGCCACCCCCCCCCCCACCCCACGCCCCGCCTCAGTGGTCCACTCCGGCATACGAAAAGATATGCGAATTTATTTTCCCCCATCATTAAAATTGCAGTGGTTCTGATGCATCGGTGTTACGACGTTCGAACTTCAAAGCTCCCGAGGACTTCCAATTTTGTCATAGAACCGAGAGGAGGGAACGGCCCGGCCCGATTTCTGTTATTCGTACTCCCTCAGCCCCACTCCGGTAATTTTAGGCCCATCTTCACTGGACCATAGCGCTCGAGGATAACATCTAATTGGTAGGTGATTACACGACAAGACATGGCTAGGTTAATCTCCCATATCATAATTTCCAATGTGAAATTACCATTTTCAAGGCAAACCAGTACAGAAATTTCGATCTCTGAGTGATACGAGGATTATTCCCCCCTGGCCGTCACACTCGGGGAAAAAGAAGAAAAAGGTGCCTTCTTTAGTAAACCTTTACCGAGCCACCGACCGTGCAATTAAGATAAATTATTTTCAATTTTTTATATTTTAAATTAATTAAATTCCGCTTTTAAAGATCTGATGAGTGTGGCACCATATCTATCGAGATTATCGGATGCAATATGCGTGACGGAGGAAGAACCGAAGAAGGCGACAATGTTTCCCCGAGGGACGACACGACAACTCCTGAACCTACCTTGTTGCCCCGTTTTTTTTTTTTTATCGTGATCAAACACAATTACGATCCCCGAAGATGGACGTGATCCCGATTTAATTACAAGACTAATTGATTAAAGAAATTCACTAATTAGAGCCATCGGCATCCAATTTTTAACTTCAATTTTTCAGCTTCATGGTTTAGTTCAATACGGTGCGGTGCAAGAAGCGCCCGTTAATAAGAATTGAACTTCAAATTTTAGGTACGGCAACTAATGCTCGACATCCTCATATTCATGTAGGGCATTCGGTTATATTAAAGCTGATTGTGAGTCCATAACGGATCGAGCAGTTTCCACTTAAAGATGACGGTACCCAACATTCTTATAAGCACACAATTTTTTCTTTATTTAATCGATATGAGATCTTATATCTCAACATCCACTCTCGCGTGACAACGTGGTCCATTTTGTCACGTGTCGTTGAACACCCGCCCTCAACAACTATTTACGAGTTGAGTATTCTTCGTTTGGTCTCAGACGAGGGGGACAACTAACCACGAGTCAGGCAATTTTCTTCCGTACTCATGTTTAATATCGACTAACCACGAACCGGGCTTTCGAATTTGGGTCAGGTGATGTGCAAGCCCAGTGGCTCTGATACCATGTTAAATTTGTTGTGACCCCATAGAGAATCGAGCCATTTTCACTTAAAAATTTAAACTGATAAATGACGGTATCCAACATTCTTATAATCCCATAATTTTTTTTATTTAATTGATATGAGATCGTACATCTCAACAGGTTCGTTGCATTGTTAGATACATTGTTAAATTATGGTATAAAGTTGAATCATAGGTAAATTTGCTTTTTATGAGTTAAATGAATTGTAATTTAAAATTATTGTATTTGATAAATATTATGAATTAAAAATATATATAACACTATAATATTTAATATTACGTAAAATTACTGTGCTATCCCTCCGCTCTTACCGCTCCTTCACCCTCGCCCTCTCACTGGGGGCAAAGTCGAAGATGAGAATAATGAGTTACCAGCGGCGTCAATGTGATCGAAGAATTTAATGTTTGGTGGATATAAACTGAACATAGGAAATTAGAGATGATTGAAAACTTATTTTGGTATAAAGATATTATTATGATCCTTATTCTATATCTAAATAATATAAAATAGATTATAAAATTATTTAATTTTGCATAATTAGGACTAATTACAGCAAACCAAACATAGCGTAAATCATTCTATGATGGCACTTGAGATTATTTTCGGAGGATAGTCTTCGAAAGGACAACTCATCAACTCCCACTTTCCTCCGCGGTTCACATTCTCAATTGGTAGAGCGACCAATCTGTCACTCGGTACTTAGTTGGGGCCAAGAAATTTAGGATTTTTATGCTGATTGTGATTGAACTTACCATGCGAACAAGTTCATTCTTTTCGACGAGTTAGGGTGATATGAAGGGATTCGAGTCATATAGCTATATAAAATTAACTATTCATGATATATAATGATAATGATGCAATACAGCAAGCTTCTCTCAATTGAAACCTCATTGCCCCTCGAAACTCGTGGACCCTTCAAACGAGAATATTTCTTACTTATGCTGGATAATTAACTCCTCTTCCATGGACCAATTAACGGTGTAGCTCCATGGATCAGGAGTGCATCTCTGATTTGTATCATTAAGCAGTGGCGATCGGGCCTGAGCCGTGGTTTGCTTCCATCGCTTTCATGGCTTCGAACCTGGGCTCCTTCGGCTGGAACTTGACCGCTGTGTAGAGCGCCATGTAGTCCTCAAACACAAACTTCGGATAGACTTCCTTGGCCACCCCTGCCTCCTCCTTCACCAATGCCGGCGCTGGGTATATAACCGCATCCCCTCCCGGGTTGTAGAACGACGCTATGGACATCCTGTTCCCATCTGTCTGTGCCACAACGCGGTGCAGCACGCTCTTGTACTTCCCGTTGGTGATCACCTGAAATTATGAAACTTTCTGATTAGCTTCGAAGAGAGCCGACAATCTCCAATGGCGTTTGTTACTGTCTTACCTCAAGTTGGTCTCCGAGGTTGACGACAATGGAGTGGCGCATAGGAGGGACATCGACCCACTTCCCGTCCTTAAGGAGCTGGAGGCCGCTGACCTTATCGTCCTGGAAGAGGAGGATGATGCCGCCGGCGTCGGTGTGGGCTCGGAGCCCCTTGAACAGCTCGGGTTTCGGGCACGGCGGATAGTTGCTCACCTTGGTGCCGAAAGTTGGCCCCCTCGCACCGTAGAATGCCTTCTTCAGATACCCTTTCTCCAGCCCCAGGTTCTCGCACAGCAGATCTAACAGCTCCTCCGCCAGCTTCTCGAGCCTCCTCACAAATTCCTTCATGGTCTCCCTGCAACCATCGAGCCAGTGCCGGCGCTGAATCCATTAGGCCCCCCATGTACTACATATACATCAGAGTACCATGTGCATAGATACTTTAATTTGAGTGATCTGTAAAAGAGAATTTACCTGTACTCGTCCTCGAGATCTGGGATCTCGGAGATGTTCGACTCGGGGAGGTGGCGGATGAAGAAGGTGCTCTCCCAGTCGACGTCAGTGACCTCACCCTCAACGCCCTCCAGCCCCCGGCTGGAGACCAACTCCCTGAACCTCTGCTCCATGCACTTGTTGTAGTGGCCCTTGGTGAGCCTCTCCACCTTGTCCATCAGCTCGTGGGGAATCCCATGATGCACAACCTAATTCCACAATTCACAACATTACACGGTCTCGTAACGGTTGCGTACGCTTATGGACCGAGCTTATCACTTATAAGTACCTCAAAGAAGCCCCAGTTCTCGCATGCATCCTCGATCTTCTCCATGGTAATGGCTCTCGTCTCGCCATTGAGGTTCTCCAGGTTGATGACGGGGAAGCTCTCCATTGTTCTCTCACTAAAGATTGATCAGAAATCTGTGTGTGTGTGTGTGTGGCAAATGGCTCTGAGTGCTTGAAAGCTGGGTGGAGTTTGGTGGGGTACTTATAGGCCGAGCTCAGAGTGGAGGATATAGTTAGGCCTTGACTACAGTTTGTTTAGGTGGGAAACGTTAGGCCCTGTAGCAAAAGAATAACGTGGCGGCTTTATTTCCCTGCCTTTTATCTTCTAGGCATGTAATTACATAGATATGCCGATTCCACCGAGACATCGGAACAAGTATTCCTTGATAAGAGCTAAGTCAGATTGAGCATGACAGACGGTCCACGAAACCCGGAACTGGCCAAGAACACATTACTCGACCAAGAGCCAATTCTAAAGGGGCCGATGGCAGGTGAAGAAAGGTCACGTGTTCAAATTTCTAGGAGGAAAGTTCTTCGATGTTGCATTTTCATCCAAGATGCCTTTCATTCACGTGAGTCATTTTCACTTCCCACGTGCATATTTAAATTATGTGACACGCATATATACGAACTTATATATATATATATATATATGTCTTGGTGGGGACGACATATTCGATCAATATTAAAATTTTAACTTAGCTGATTGTAGAAATTCAAAAGTAATTCGGCCACGTGGTCGGCTTATCCTCAGCCGTCACTACCTTCGGTAATTCAAACTAATTACCTATGAAGAAGTAATTTCACTCAGTAAATTATACGAGTATTAATCGCACCGAAAGGTACAGTACAATTTCCATGGATCCCATGTATGCTTTTATATATATATATATATATATATATATGTCGGGGACCAGAAAGATGGGGAAACCGTGAATTATTGGGGATGGACCCCATCCAGCGCATTAAAAGTATGGCTGTTGACTGTGGATGAAATGTGACTTAAAAAAAAAGAGTTCAGTGTTATTGGTACTGTATTTGTTATGATAATTGAATTATTATATATTTAATTTTTATTATAATTTTTTTATACCTATTTATTCTTTTATTATTTTATTTTAAATTAATAAATTTTTTATTTAATAGAAAAAGGAAGTCACCCGGACCAAGTAATAATAGTTATGGTGCGGAGGGGCAATTCTTGAAGAGGCAAAGTCTGTTCGAGTCACTTCGAGCTACTTTCTCGACCTGGTAGCACTTTCCCACGCACGCGTGAGCTGGCCCCCGATGCCTGCTCGAAACCGATTGCTATTAGTTCTATCATTCCCGAAACTCTAAATTCGCAGAGAGCCGTATTAGGGTTTTCGGACGCTTGATCTCCACGGAATGTTCAGGGCTCCGAGGTCAGTCGATGGATCGATCGGCAAAAGGGTCGTCGGAGAGATCCATACATTCATGCACGGCCAGGTTTCTGTCTAGAGATGGCGACTCCTAGCTTGTTAGTACGTGTAACATGGATTAGTCGTTCATTATATGTAATTAGTCCTCGTGCTTCACGCAATGAATGTCGGCTGGACATGCGGGAAGGGACATTGATGTCGACACGTCACGATGAAGACAAAAGTGGTGATCTCGGTTCATTTCCCGGTGCACTAATCCAATTTGTCTTCTTAATTGATTCAATATGGAGACAATCCCAACTTACCATCAAGTAAAATTCTCATAGGAGGAGAATTTGCATGTATATTAATTTAGAGTGGATCATTACCTTAGGTATATATAAAACAAGTATATTTCGAATTATATTATCATTATATGCACAAATATTTTATACTTCATGCCATTGCACTTGACCGTCCATGTTGATTCGGAAGGACGTGCCCGACACGACTGCCTCCCAAATTACTCAACTGACATTCTCGGAATTCGAATCGATCTCCCCCTCTGATTTTTTTCCCCCCTTTTTCTTAACAATTTGGAGGCTTTCGTCGTCCGTGGAAGACCAGAGATGGGAATCGGTCTCGATCAATCATCGGCGGACTGCCCACAAAAATGAGAAGTTGCTGTCATAATCTGTGCATGAGAAAATCATTCTCTTCCACCCTTCTTCGGCTCTCTGAATTTAGCCTATTCATTGAAGGGGGGGAAAGAAAGCATTAAGAGCAGCCAAATCTGACGGTACGGCTGCATGAGAAATATTCCCAATCATAAACACGAAATTCATCTTCGCTTGCTTAGAATGCTGGGAATCTCCGTATGATCTCATCCTCACTTTTCCTTTCTATCACGATCAGCTCGTGAAATTTGATATAACATAAGAATAAGAGGAAGGAACGAACGAGAGCATCCACGAAGGTCGCTCTAGCGTTCTCCGGTCGATAATGAAGTTACTGAGTCATACCCATTCTCTCTCGATCAACATATATATATATATATATATTTAAAAATCTTGATATAATGTGTAGTTACAATTTATTAAAAAAGAAATTAAGGAGAAGAAGCAAAGACAGTGAAATCTGGTCATCCACGAAGCCTGCGCTTCCTGCCTCCATCGTCCCATTGGGTGGCTGCTGACCATTTGCGACACGTGTCTGATTCTTCCACCGCACATATTAATGGACCTCGAACTATCAATTCCGACGATAAATTAAACCGTAGACTCGCTAGCGATTGTTGAATTGTCGCTCATTGACCCCCCGAGTCCACCTCCGCCCATATTCTGCTGCTGGATAACGTCTTTGAAGTCGAGATCTACGAGTAAAAATAAGTCCACCCCTATTTTGACTTTGACTCAATCCTGAACCAATCGAGATCTATCAAGATTCCGAATATCGAGCGGTACAGCGGCCAGAACCGGTCTGGACTGGACCAGTCAAGAGTCGTGGTCGGAGTCTTCCGGTAGCTGATATTTTTTTTTTCTTGTCCCTGGTGAAGGACGGATGGCTCGATCATGCACTAGTCAGGCGATGGAGCACGTGCGAGTGGGCCTTAGCTGAGGTTCCGCAATTCACTGTCGTTCGCCATTCCTCTGCAGTATGTATGGGCTTTTATGCCGGGGACAAGATACCGTTCAATGTGGGGTGGGCGGGGGCGGGGGACGGGGGCCAGTCATAATGGCACCTCACTCACTTGGATATTTATCGTACTTTTGTTGAAAATTTCATAGGATGGATAAAAGAGAGAGTGACCGAGCTGGACATGTAGAAAATAATTGTTGGCCGGGAAACTGCTCCCGCCCAATCGGACCATCCGGTGCCGTTCAGTCGACGGGTTGCACTTCGCTCCCATTTGATACGTCCGCTCGGTTGCCCTCAACCTGTCGATTGCACCATGACTAACCGTTAGTAAGTCAGCCAGCTCGGTTACTAGATATGGTAAAATGAGCGGTTCGGTCTAATTTGAAATGGGTATGTAATCGTTCGGCCTAGTTACGATTTGGCTCTTTAAGTACAGTGGGTCGATCCGGTTATGAGTTACAGTCCGGAAAAATATGAACCTGTTCGGAACAATTCATAAGTAAGTTGATTCATGGTTTGAGATGATTTCAACAGTTAACCGTTTATCTTTTTTTTTTTTAAAAAAATTATTTAAAATGAATATATATTTTTTAAAAATTGAACCGACAAGATTTAATAATTGATTTGCGGGGTTTTTAGTGATCCGGGTTGGTTTTGCAATGGTTTCGTGTCAATTAAAGTTCCGGGTCGGTTCCCAAACGGTTATAATTCAACGGGCATATTTTTTGGACTCGACCGATAACTGTTCCATAACCCAATAAGAGTAGTTACGGGCCGGTTTGGGAGCAATTTGTGCCAGTTATGGGTATTGACGGGCCGATTTTAGGTCAAATTGACTTATTTAACATCTCTACCGATGATCATGCAAATAGCAAACTCCCTTAGTCAGGCTCACACATCTACCTCCAGCATGCAAGAATCACACAGGCATACAAACTTCCTAGATTATTATAAATACGCTTCACCACGAAAAAAAAAAAAAAGAAGGTAAAATTTCAAAACACTACCAAAAGCTACACATCTCTCTCTCTTGTTAAATTCTTCCTTTTCAAAGTTTGTTGACTTAAGTACCGATTGGCTACTCCAAGTAAACACCATTTGGGTTCGTCTTGCTTGCATGTCCATCAGTGACACTGAAGGCCCATCGGGATAGCTGACCTCCAAAGGAGACCGGGTTCACTCCGCCCTCAGCCCAGATAAATCTTTCCAGCGACCATAATCGCATCGATTATGATTGCCACTTCCGTGGAATTGGGGCTAGTGGGTTTTTCTTGGCACACTTGGAGCGTACAATTCAGTCAGCAAAGAACAATAAATCCAATCAAATGAATGGATTAATATGAAATTACAGATAGATTCGTACAAGTTTCATTTAATCTGGTGAGATCCAATGTATGGTCTATCCATAATCTTCACGGTCTCCTCTCTTTCCCCTTGCTATAGCAGGTAATTATTTCAAGAGTCGATCGATGCATTGTCAAGAGGCTTTCGCGATGAACTATCCGCCTGTTATGCAGACTAGATGGACTCATCGCTTCGAAGAAGCTCGAATAAACAAACTAGGAAGGGACTGCGTACATTCATGGCTAGAAAACTGTGAAACGGGGCTTAATGCGGTTCTTAATTATCTACATGCGCTGGTCTGAATCTCTGTCACTCGCACACATTCACCACGCCATATGCTTTGCGATGATCTTGTTCTGGTTCTGCAACCATAGCTGCTGCTGCTGCAGGTTCTGCTGATCGGTGGATGCGTCAAATGCGCTTGTTCTTTGCTCAACGGCTCTTGGGTTGTAGTTCGATGAGAACGGGTCGGTCTCCTCCTCAATGAGCCCCACATTCTCGTTCGGGCTCTGGGCGTTGAAGGTAGGTGTTATGGCCATTGCTTGGAAAGTGGGAGCCACAGAGAATACGTCTTCTGATGGGAAGAATGGCTGGTGCAGGCTTGTAGGAGCAGCTGCTGCGGATGGAAACGGAATTAATTCTAGGCCAGTACTTGTGTCATCATCCAAGAACGGATTGCTTCGAGGATGAGGCACCACTGGGGCCGGCTTGTCATCGAATAGGTTGTCCGTGCGGAGGCTACCGGAGACAGGGGCGTTTGGTTGGGCCTGGTTCATTATTTCGGCTAGCGCCAGCTCCCAGCATTGCCCTGGGGCCTCCGAAGAACTTGGCCCAGGATCCTGTGGCCCATGATCTCGATCCGGCTCTGCTATCGGCCAGTCATCGAACGAGACAAAGTCCACGGTTGGGTTTGTACCTTGGTGAAGTGTGGTCGAGTGGGTGGAGAAGCTATCCCCATCGTCCTGCTGGTTCTGTTTATCGAACATATCTGCACCAGGTTGCCCTTGCTCTTTGATCGACGTGGAGGGGCTTATGGTGTGGCTCGGACTCAGGCTCGGGCTTGTGCTGGTGCTTGTTGATCCATCCTCTCTCACACTGAAGAGATCCTCCAATGACGTGGACTGTGATCCATACTCGGAGCCCTTCTCGGAGAATCTCTCAGCTCGATCAGACAAGAACTGGTCGGACATCATCAGGCTTGGTTCCTTTGGTGCAGGCGAGGCTGCCCCCAGGAGCCGGTTCGGGGATGGGGACCTCCCGTTATTATTCGGAAACGCCGACTGATCCTTGAGGAATTCACGGAGCGTCTCGATGAGCTCCTCGGAGATCTTCTGCACGCTCGGGTACTCGGACGTCCTCCCGACGCCCGTGCTCTTGCACAGAGCGTAATACTCCGAGAGCTCCTCGAACTGCTTTGCGGCCTTCACGCACGTCTGGAATGCATTGACGCAGGACTGGTACTGCAGATGGAAGAAGCTGTCCAGGAGGAGCGCCAGGCCATCGGAGGTGTCGCGGTACAGGTCGAAGCTCTCCTGCACGATTGCGTGGAGTGAGAACTGGACCAGCCGGTTGGACTTGGCAGCCCCGGTGGGCCTCGTGGCAATGGCCCTGTCCAGCAAACGCTGCCAGTACGAGATCCGGTCGAGGAGCATCGAGGGCTTCATCTCCCGGATGATCGGCTCGGTGCTCAGCCTCCTGCTGCGGAGCTCGCCAGTCTCCCTTGCCCGGAACGCAACCCGCCTCTGGAGCTTCCCCATGAGGAAGCAATCCAACCTCTCCTCGAGGTAGAGCGCGAAAGTACGAACATAAGCCGTGTAGTCCCAAGGATTGGTGCTCTTGGAGTGGTCTCTGAAGGTGGAGAGGTTGAGGATACGGCCACCCCGCTTCATCCTGTGGAGGACCTCCCGGGGGAAGTACGGGTCGCCGTCCTGGAAGACCCGCAGAACGAGCATGAGGGACTTGAGGGCCACGGTCCAGTTCCGGGTCTTCCTCACCCGCCTCGAGATCACGTGAGCGCAGGTGGCTGCGTAGACCTTGTTGGAGGCGATCAGCTGGAGGATCTCAGTGACGTAGCGGTCGTCCATGGGGGCCTCGTCGTGGGATGTCGCCTTGAGGATGGCCACCTCGAGGCTGGCGGACTCGTTGTTGCTGCCAACCTTGGCGAGGCTGATGCTGGTCTGGTCCTTCACGGCCCCGATTGCCTTCTTTAGCTTGCTCGGCATGGTTTCATCAACCGAGTTACCTCTCTGTCGTCGATGGGTCCCTTCCTTTTCCTTGGAGATCGTAGGAGCCTGTTAAGCTCGAGGATATCCGTGTCTGTCTCTCGTCCGTCCTTCCTTCCTCGGAAGGATGAACGATGAGGAGAGATTTCGTCGGGGAAAAATTAGGATCGGAGCATTTTCAGGAGATTTTGAAGCTCGGGGAGTGAATTTAGAGCCGAGGAGTCGGGGGAAATCGGCAGACGGTTTGACAGGCAATCACCACATTTTTAGCCTAGACCGAGTCCACGACCTTTTTTGGGATCTAGTACTGCACTTTGATCGAAGTTATGGTTTCACGAAATGGTCTGGCTGTTGGAGATTGACATGTGTGAGTGTCCCATCGGAGTGATATTAATTAGGTCAATTTGGCAGCCAGGGGGGGCTGCGGGGGCACCTGCCTTCCATTAACCTGCATCAACTGTTGGCGAACAAAAACCGAGTCAGGGTCCATCTCGGCAGGCTCAGTGTCTGTCACAAGCACGACTGGACGGCAGGCAGGCTTGTGTCACGGGCGTCCGTCAGTGCCCACAGAATCAATTGCATCTCCTCTCTGAAAAACCTCGCCTTCCGCGCTGGCATCGGAGAGGATCCTGCTGCCCTCGGAGATCCCGTTACGGTTTTGAGGAACTGCCCGAAATGGGCCTCGACATTCTCTCGGGTCCATAACCCGCAAATTCGGCATACGCCTAGACAATGTTCAGACCATCTTTAGCTTAAGTTTAAGCCCACTTAGCCCGAACCCTATCGTCAAATTTCGAGACGAGGAAGTGGCATACAACCCACAAACCGGCTCACGTTGGTTGTGGGTTCACTGTTACGTACCCTCATCCCTGCAATAATTTGTTTCGACGACAGGGGACACACAAAACCCATTTTGTTGGACCCATGCCGGTTTTGAAAGAACCAAGAGGCCTTGCTTACATCCGGGATTCGAATCAGCCGAGCTGGGAAGAGTTCCTTCCTTGCGTGGAGCATCTTTCAGTGGGTCCGAAATGTACTGCCAGCTGCAGTACGGCATACACGATCAAGAACGCTGAGCATATGTACAGAATAGATTACAGAAAAATGAACAAATTAACGAATGTCGAGGATGGAGAGAGACACCCGAAGGACAGCTCGAGCATGGAGCACAGTTAGGGATCAAAAGCACGAGCAAATGTCTCCTAAGTATTTACAGGCCACTCGACGCCAAGATCATCATTCTCTTGGCTCCATGCCACCATCCTCATCTGTGTTGGGAGGACCCTCTAGTATTTATTAAGTCAGATAGCCTTGTTTCTTGACTTCTCTTGCTATAGTGGTTGTACTATCTGCCGACTTCATCTTACTTCGACCCTTTTCCCTGACAAAGGCAGATGTTGTCCGAGTGTCAACCTCGAGATTCGCCTTACATGAAAAAGAAAGAAAATATCCCCAGCAGTTCATGGCAAAACTCGCTTGCCGTGGTGGTGGCTTCTCCTCCTTGCTCCAGACTGCAAGAAAAATAAGCTCATCGGTTACTTCATCGTTTTTTTTGCTGACAATAATGCCCAAAATAACTCACCCATCGCAAGATTTAGGATATCACCAAAATGCAACAGATGATATTTGCCAAATTCATTCGAAATGCTAGCTTTGGTTTTTTTCACTTTAAAGTCATAATTAAATGTGACCAAACGGATATTAGATATATGCCAAGAGAACAAGTGAAATGTGGAATGGAGAGCATTAGGTTACTTTTGGTACACCTGAATCAAATCAAATGGAATAAAATGAAGAGTATTAGGTTACTTTTAGCCTTCCATTCCACACTTTTTATGGGATTGTACTTCTTAAATGCATTCCATTATGATAGACATTTTTTTCTAGATTTGATAGAATACAATTTCTTCGAAAAAACAAAGAATATTCATTTCCATCACTTTTCTCCAATGACTACATATTTTCATGATTAATGTAAAAATCACCAAATTCTCCATGTACTATTGCATCTTATTCTAGAAAATCCATCTCATTCCACTCCTCTCCATTTCTCGTACCAAACATGAACTTATAGCTGAAGTATTCCAAATTGCATCACATTAAAGAAAAATATAAGGCCTTAATGAAGCTCAGCATGACTGCAACACTTACAGGACTTCTAGGCTGTAGATTTGATTTGCGATGACCATGACCCTGATCTAGGAAATTTGAGCTCCGAGTTGTCCGACGAAAGAATTTCTGTATTACTGCCTCTATATGATTGTAGATGCTGCATATAAATCACATGTACCATCAGTGGAGAGAGCAATAGATATTGATATAATGAATTTCCGTATCTAATAGGGGTCATAATACTCTGCATATTCCCAATTTGAAATCTGCTACTCGCTTGTTTTTTGGTGGTTGTTTGGTTTTGAGGTTTTTGGCTGAGTCAGTACTTGTAAAACTTGGTTTAGTTTGCATCCTGACTGGTGGAGGTCTTTGCCCACGTGTATGTATTCTTTTGATTTTACCGTTAATGAAATTACAACTTACTAAGATCCTTTTTCAAACCTGCTCCCATTTTGAGTCTGAGAAAGAACTCCTTATACTGAACTGGCATGCAACCTGATCATCATTTTTTTATATGGCTACGCTCACTAACAGCTTAAGCCTCATACAGAACTAGCATCTCCATAAAACTTAAGACACAAGACTAGTTTAGCACAAAGAGAGATTACATATGATGGAATTTAACAAAACATAAAGCACTAGCTTCTATATAACATGGCATGTGAAGAGAAATACACAAGGAAGATTGAAATCTTTAAAATAAAAAAAGATCATAAAAATTATGAAAGAGAGTTAAGAAATGTCAAGGACATGCAAACCAACAGAAAATTAATACCTAAGACGATGCCTGTTGCATGCGATGAAGAATGCAGCAAAACCATTCAAAATGGTCCTTAGAGCACGAAAGACCTGAAAAATGGATCATAAGTCAAAACAATAAAAAAAAAATCCATTTTGTCCTGCCACTAAAATGGAATGAAGCAACAGACTGTAAGAGAACCTGGGAGAAAAGATCGTTCCATAGAGAACGCCACATTGAAGCTTCATATGTGCTGCTTACTGCAGTATTTGTAGCTGATGCAAGCTTGAATATGCTACTCACGGACTGCCACACTTCTAAAATAGATCCATATATGCATGTCCATATAAAAGCAACTGTATTTGCTAATGCAAGGACCATGCGTATTGGCAAGTATAACATCTCAGAGAACATCCAAAATATTGGATATAATATTGAATTTCCTGAAACAAGGATGAAAACAAAGTTACTACTACCACTAAGTAATGCCTAAACAATGGGGTCCTAACATGTTCAGTTGGTATGCCTAGCAGAAAAAAGTATGAAACAGCCAACTATCAGAGCTTTTCACGTACCGATTGTCCAGACAAGCAATAGTAGGAACCAAAATGGCTTCAATAAAACTTCTACCAGATCAACCACTAGACTGCAAGTTGATCCAACTGTCATTGAAGTTATGGAGGAGAAGCTATAAACTACTTGAGAGAAGACATTCCATATTGGAAAAACAGAGTGGAAAAGCTCTGAAAGAGGTTCCACACAGGGTTGTGCAAGAACTGAGAAGAAGGATCGAGTGGTGTTAGACATCATCAGGAACCACTTAAGAGCCTTCTGGCAGTTGTGCAGGAAAAGCATCGTCCCTAGGTACTTTATTCGTGTTACCATCTCCCATGTTTCTATCCAATCAAAGAGAGGACCACACAAATGGGCAGCAGTTGCCTTGAGTACGGGGACATTTTTGTACAAGTCATAAAATCCAATAAGGACAGTCACAATTGAAATGATCACATACAAAGCTCTCGCAAGTGGGCACATCCATGGGCGATAGAATTGGCAGAACACAGGATAAGACTGGAGGAATATAACCCAAGATGGAAGTCCTGACTCCAATAAGGTAAGCAATCTCAAATCTGACATTATTATTTGCCTTAATTTAAATGGGAGATCATGATCATTGAACCTGAAAATGATCAAAATGTCCTTGTAATTGAAAATGTCTACTGAATTCTCATCGCCGGAGGAAGGAGATGAACCAATAGAATCTTCACTTTCATATTGTCTTTCGTCTGAACAGTGATCAAGTTCTCCATCACTATTAGTAAACTTTGTCACTCTCCTCCTTTTTAAAGGAGGTGTGTGCAGCCTGCCTTGTCCATCATCATCAAATGCAGAAAATACACTAAAGCGACTACCAGCACTGCTGGGAGAGTTCTCCCACATACAGGGATCACTGCTGCAACTTTCCTCACAGCTGCCAATATGGGTTCCGGGCAATTCTTCTTTAGCATCATAGAAAACATCACCTGTTCATCATATTTGGACATAGAGTCACATTCCCAAACAGTAAAGCACAAGAATGATTAAAAAGCACCACAATCATCATTCATTGCCTAAGCAAGTCCCCCAGCCTAAAAAATCTTATTAAAGAAAGATTGTCCATTCATATCTGGCCTTCTTACACAATATACAAATCTGAACAAACTAGCTTGACTATGTATACGAATGCCACTATTGAGCTGATGCAGACACCACAAATAAATGCAACTTTGGAATGGAAGCGTGACATTCATCATGCCTATATCAAAAAGTGACTGTATCAATATTTCCAAAATCAAAGGAGCATATACAAAGGCAGATTCTTTCAGACGACAGATAAATGATTACATATAGAAGTTATACCTATGGAAGTATTAAGATAATCCTTCAGAGTACGACGCTCAGCAAGAGTCCCCGTGAACCATGAAGACATGCAGCTTGCAGCTTGAGCGATGCTATCAAACTCCCATCGTTTCATTAACTTAGCCTCCAAAGCTAGGGATGTATCAGTCTGCAAGCAGCAATACCCATAAGATGACATAAGAACTGCAGTTCGTGGAGCCAAAGAGCTAAGGTAACGACAGATCACAAAAAAAGAAGAAATACTACCTGAAGCTCATTCAGATAATTTACACCTCGAACATTATCCCATTCAACTTCAAAAATGATGAACCCGTACAAAGTCCTGTGCAATTCACTGCTTAACTGCAAAGACTTCCGCAGTTTCTTTACAGGCAAGAGAACCTTCTTATGGGATGAGCTTGCTGCATCAATTAAATAGGACCATTTCTCCAGCTTCTTTGTTTCACAGGTTTCAGATCTCAATAAAGATTGTTTCCCCTTCTTTTTCTGCCTCCTTGCTTTAGTGTTTGCAAAAGGAGATAGCCTTGACTATGCCATACAACAGTGGTATGTATTAAGTGCATAAAGGCATGACTGTATGCTGAATAAAATAGTTCTGAACGAGACTTTTTACTATGCATTCCTACCTTTGTAACCATAAGCTGCCATAGCTGTGCCGGTCGTGATTTGAAGTTTCCCAGCCATGGCCGGTTATCCACCAATATGCAGAACTTTTTACTTTCGAAGGCCAAGAAGAGACTAAGTTCTGAAAGATAAGACTGCAAGTCTCTGCAGTCATGAATTCAGTAAGGGGATTACTTAGAAATTGCAGTTTAGAATGTAAAGAGGATCAACCCACAGAAAATCCTCCTAGACAACGAATCTAACCTCCAATGGGGATTACTAAATTTCAATTTACCACGCGCTTGAGGAAGAAAGGAAGCAAAATAAAGAAATAAGGGGAGCTACGTCGCTAATTATGACGAAAATGAGGTGGAAGGAACTTCGTGGCCTACCCTATTTGCAAGCTCGTCAGAGGAAAGACGCATTGATTGGCATCCTCATTCTCCATGAAGCGTCGAACAGCAGCCGGAATGAGAAAACTCTCTGCGAACCGACATCCAAGCAGAGGAACTCCGAATCAACAAAAATGCAGAAATCCAATTATGTAAAGAAAACTCAAACACGAGCTTCATTATAAACGCGAGAGAAATAGGAAAGAAGCAACACCCGGATGACTGCAACCCCAAGGAAATAGAGGAGTAACAATCAGACCACTCCACCGCAGCCGACCTTCATTCACGGGAAGAATCAACTCCAATCAGCACGACGGTATCGGAACTGAGGAGATCTCCCTGATCGCGTGGATAAGACTGGAGCTGGAAGGATAAGGTAGAGATGCAAGGCGAGGATAAAAGATTGGTTAAGGCAAGCTGATGAGATAACAACCGCGTCAAACCGTTTCTCCCTCTCTCTCTTCCGTCTCCTCAAGCCAATTTCTCCTCTCTCTGACGTCGTCTCCTCCTCCTCCTCCTCCTCCGCCTCGTCTCGGTGGCTTTCTCTGTCTACGTCCGTTCCGTTTGAGAATGCGGAGATGGAGAGATACGGCGAAATCGGATTGAGTTTTTCCAGAGGGAATTTTGGGAGATCGGACACACGGAGAGACACGTCTGGAAGTTGAAAGCGAGAGGACGAGGCGAGGGTAAAAGAGTAATTTGAGGAACACCACCTCCATTCTTCGTCCTTCCCGCGGCTTCCCATTTGGCAGAGCCGTGAAGGTGGCTGCACGGCGCGCCAACCCGTGACTGCACGCGCAGCAATCATAACTGTTTATTTCCTAAATATAAATTGTATCTGTAGGATAAGGTAAGTTGGATTGTCTCTCTTCTCTTTTGAAACAAAAGATTCTTTATTTGATTTTTATTAATATAATTTATTATTATTCTTATCTTAATATAAATTTAAAAAAAATGAGTAAAGTGGGGGCAATTGGTGAATATTTGCAGTATATTTTTTGAAATTAGACCAGACCAATTGATTAGGTAGGGAACCGACCTGTCATCCCATCTAACTTACTTACTCAATTCAAATACGCTCTAAATTCGATTAGATCCATCTAAACAGATCAATTTATAGTTCAATCGGTAAACTTAATTAAATTAATGGTCGAATACATTAAATTAAAAATTATTTTAAGAAAAAACCCTTATTAAATATTAATATTATATTCCACTCTTAATATATTTAAATTTATATATATTTTTGCTAAACACAAATATTGTAATAAATATTTTAAAATTTAAAATTATAAATTAGTATTAAGTATATTATTTTTTATTAATTATATATTATTATCATTATTTATTAAATACACAATTCGATTAATTAAATCATAATTCGACTTATGAATTCATACGCAATCCCTAATCGAATCTGATTTTAAAACATATGATTTGCGAGCAGCGGGAGGCGCTGGCAGTAGATGTACAGGGGTGACGTCTCTTAAATTGCTTGTCTAAATTCCAAGTAAAGGATCCATTAATTGCTATATTTATTATTAGCCTATCAATTAATGGGAATCGGCCATTAATTTGGGTAGTTGGCACATATGGGCCGCGGGGGGAGGCATCTCTAGCTTGCCACTACTGATAGATCACTTATTGAACGCGCTTTCCTTATTGGTTTTTTTTTTTCCCATCTCCTCCTCTATTAAGGACAAATTAAATCGGTCCTTCTGCTTGACCGCCACCACTGTTTCTCTCCATCGGAGACATTATTTGGAACGGGTTGAGCTTAGCGGGCCTCTTGCCATTGACCAGCCGGGACACTCTCGAAGCAACCAGCGATCAACGAGAGCGGGCGGAATCTTGTATGATCGGACAGGACCCCTAATAATTGTAAACCATAGGAATTGAATACGTATATATACATGTATACATATATATATTATCTTAATTTAGCGTTAACGTGAACGGGGCATAACGGCGTCACGATTTGCTGCTGGCCGTCATGGCGGTTCCGTGATTGGGGCCCCCACAAGGTCTGACGGATGGGTTTGAAAACCGAGGTGGGGGATGGAGGGGTGGGGCCCGCCTATTTTTGGACTGATCTGAGCCGGAAGCTCGCCCCGATTCGAGGTGGGGCCGTAACGGCCGTTTTTCTGAAGTCATGTTCCGGTACGGGACGGTCTAAGTAGTTCGGAAGAGGACAGGTAAAGTAAATGGCACACATGAGACGAGAATAATCGGTGATATTTGCAGGGAGGGAGGACAAGTGGGATCGTCTCCTAAAAGTGGGAAGGAATATTTTTTTAAAAAAGAAAACATTAAAATTAAAATAATATATAAACTAATTTAAAAATTAGAAAGAAGGTGGAAACATGCCAATTAACGGACATATTCTGTCCTCTGCCCCCCGGTGAGTTGGACAGGAATTTTCTTTCTCCAGTGTCACATCACATGCATCTAAACTGCCCCACGCTTTAATATGAGCTGGCCGATTGAACATTAAATCCATTCCTTCCAATTACGATTTTTGCCCACAAAACTTGTAACTTGAGAGTCGGCTGCCACCGATGCCCATTCTACCTTTAGGATGTAGCCATTATTACTATTAGTAGCAAGATCAAGGTCTGCTCAATCAAGCCTGTGTGACAAACGACACCGAATTATGTTTCAGTCCTGACAATAATCAAATGAGAACAAAGTTTTGTCTGTACCATACGGTTGCCCGACCACCTACAAGCTTCCTAATGCATCTCGTGTGCATATTTAACGGTCCTACCATACAGTTTTAGAAGCATTTTCAGCATTAATTTAAGAGGACTTGACAACTATTGGACCCCCAAATGGAATGAACCACTAAAGCAGAGAATACATACATAATGGCACTGACAAAGATAAAGCTGTATTGGGGGATTCCTATGAACTGAGTGATTTCTTTTTACCCCTTCGAGGTTGTTGGTTAAGTGCATCAACAGGATAAGTTTTTATTTGGATGCTCACTACCCCATATCCAAGGAGTTTGTCATGTTTTTTTAATATATGATTTAGCTCATAGAAACTCTCTCTTGTTCATAAATATTTTCACTCACAAAATTTAAACCTATTTCTTGGGAAAAAGTGCCAAAACACTTCGGCTAGCGTTTGTCATTGAAAGGATAATGTCTTTTCTTTAACTCGGTTGGTGCATTCATTAAAGTACATTGCAAATGGGTGGTTACAGTTCATGCCTGAGAATTCTTCTTAAAATTACCAGCAATGGGAAGAAAAAGCATACACAAGCACAGATTCTTCAGCAGAAACAGACAGGAAAATTCCGCGTAGGAGTATTTTAAACAGTAATTTAAATTGCAATATGCTTGAAGGAATCATATGACAACACGCTGCCACATGTTACTTTCGAGCAAGTGCTAAATAACAAAGGAGGTACTGACCTTTCCAATTAAACTCCAACCCTTTTTCCCGGAGGCCAAGAGAGCCTCCTGTGGCTTGTCCCATCAACCTGGTTTCCCTCGCCGTTCCCATCCTCACTTCCAATCTGCTCTGTTTCTTGCCCTCTAAGGCTCCTGAGAGCCAAGTCATCGAAACTGGATTCGTTCCTCCATGCAGGTGGTGTTACACAGTCGGAGGAATCCCCTGTTGACTTCTCGGGAGGGTCGAGGTTCGGTGTTGCCAGAATGGAGGGAGATAAGTCACCCACCCTCAGCTTTTGTAGGGTGGCAAAAGATTCTCTCATTGCAGACATGGCTTCAAAGAATCGAGTGCAGGAAGCTAGGGCGACGGGAATGGGACGGAGCATTTCCTACATTAAAAAGAGAACTGTAAATACACAAGACAGATGCGAATATGGGAGTCATTGGATGGTAATGCCGAGGAAAAGCAGCAAAACTTATGCATAGATCACCGAATTAAATTAGTATACCCCCCAAACTGAAGGCGGTTCCCTGAAGTTTTGACTCCATTGGAAGTCAGAAACTGAAGCTGTCAAGGCACCATAATCACTAGCAGCCTTCATCAGTAATTCTGAGAATTGTTTCTGTGCATAACAATGAAAGATGCGATTAGCATTCAATAAATCATCAACTACCAGATTGGCAACACCATTCTCACACAGTGCCATTCAAACAATATTTCAAATCCTTCAACTGAAAAAAAGAATCGCAGGATTTTAAAATCTCGTATTAAGAAATTAGTGAGTATACTTCTATCAGCTTTTTATGCCACAAGAACATTACAGACAAGCATGCCTGTTTTAAACAGATATAGTGATAAGGCAGAGGTTTGCAAGAAGAAGAGAAAAGAGAAATGTGGATAATCGGCTGGATAAAGAAAAGTGGCTAAAAAGTTCCCAAGGACTTTGATATATACACATTATATGCATCCATGGAAGGCAAGCAACCAATGTTGTCAGCATGTAACACTCAAGTCAGCTTCAAAGAACCATACATGCTGACATGGATAGTTGATTAGAGAAACCAGAATCCATCTCAAACTGGACAACTCTAACGTGTTCAACGACATAAAAATGAAAGCCCTCCTCCAATAAATGGATAGTATTTGAGTGACTAACCTGATATTCTGCTTCCACTGGAATGCAGTCCAGTGAATATGGTTGCTGAAGTCGAGCTATTATTCTATCCTGCCAATGATAAGAAAAATTCACAAAGTTGGTTCGTGAAAAAAGCATATGAGGTTATAACAAGGGAGAGCATGGGAAAAGAAGAGCAAAAGAGGGTTCAGTTGTATTACCTTATTCTGAATAACATCTTTCAATATGGTTGTTATTCTTGCCAGGGTCTCGATCTTCTTTTGCATTTCACTCACATGGGTTAAGTGCGCAACATTCTTATCATCCTAATAGCATAAAAGCACAAATGAAATAGGTATTGCCTGTAAATTTTACATTTTGCCATAAAAAAGAAAGGAAGATAAGACTATTATCGCTAGTATTTGCAAGAACAACTGATTACATTCCCTTGTTCATCCCTTTAGATAATTGAACAGCAGTAAGCTGACCTTTCGACCCTGCAGTTCCACCTGCAGATCTGCAATCTTTCTCTGCACAGCTGTAAGCTCTCTGAGAACTCTTATCAAGTCATCACCCTTCTCGCCATTATTTGTGGATAAATTTTGAAGATCTTCCTGTGACCCACAAGACAGACTCACGTGAGCTACTAGGATGACAACCAAAGCAGTTTACTAGGTTGACCTAATCATACTTCAATGTGAATGTACACATAGTAGTCCACCTGCAGAGATGCAGAAGAAAACTGCTAAAAAGTAACTGTGTCTGAGACCTCGATCGGCATAAAAAACTTTCATAATAAGAATTACCAAGATCTACCTTTTCAGTTGAACCGTGATAGAAAACAATCAATTCAGAGGCAACAGTTTATACAGTTTGGCATAGGCAACAACAGAAGCCATGAAACATCTGCTCGGTGAAGACACCGTTTGTTAATTGATTATATCTATATTTTTTAACATGACGGAGATTTCTCAAAACGAAAAAAGGAAGTGAAAAAGGGATAATATATTACAATAACCTTCGGGAAATGACTTCACACGAGCTCGAAATTGCAGATATTCGTGAAAAAAGAGGCTCATCTTTTTGAATTTAAAGCTGAAGCTCATCTAAGGATTGAGTTTAATGGAGAGAATCAGTGAGCTTCACATGGATCAAGCTCAGAGGCTCAAATGGACAACAATGGGCAGCTCAATTTAGCAAATCAAGCCAGCAGGGGCAAGCATAGCGAACATAATTTTGGGCAGTGAAGCACGATACATCCACAAATTCTCATCAAAATAACGCGACCTAGAGAATGAGGAACGGGGAACATTACCAACCTGGGAAGGAGGAGGGGCGACGGTGAATCCCAGATCAGATGCGATGGACAGAGCGTCGGACATTCCCCCGATTCGCCTCAGCGGTTTCTTCCCCACCCACGTCGAGTCACCCGCCATCGCCATTCCGTGCCGGCACCAAAGCCGCGGGTTTCGGAGCCACCTCTCACTTCCAATTCAAGCAAATTTGCCGCCCCGTGCTGACAGCTGAACTCCTACTACTGGACGGCAGTTGGAAGGTCTCAAGTGCTTCGATTTATATCCCCCACCAGAAAGAAGATATCAAATTCAAATGCTTTTACGGTGAAAAACTGAAACTCGGAAGCTCCGTCGTCCGTCCGATTGATGTGTAGAGCCCGGCGTCGGAGTTAAAGATTACGCAGGGTGGACCTGAAGCACTAATGGGCTTTTCCTTAATGGGCCTAGGCCCAGAATAGAAATACATGAGGCCTCATCCCCAAGGCCCATTTAAAGCCCACATCCAGTGAATTGGGCTAAATCGCACGTGCGGTTTGTTGCACTAAGGTTCGCTCATGGCGCGATGACACGTACCTCTCCATAGAACTGCGAACCTAACGTCGTCTTCTCCATGAATCGATCGTCTTAGTTAGTGTCATTTGAGATTTGTTTCTGCAAGCTTCTTTCGAGCTTAGTCTCAGTGAGGAACATCGCCCAAATTGACAGGAAGTGCCGTGTGACACTCCAAAAAGCATCGGACCGCCGTCTCTCGCCTCCAGCATCCCATACGCCACATCGGCGGTCTCATCACCTCCACGAGGAGCCTGCGGATGGGCCGGGATCGGGCGTGGACGGCGTTCCTCTGTGCGGTTGATTTGAAACGGGTCTCTGAGGGTTACGCTTACACAGCTCGAGTCTTCAGCTCATTCTAGACCGAGAAAAGGAAAGGAAGCAGCTTCCCTGAGAAGTGGATGGGTTCGATGCCACGTCGCCGGTAGCGAGACGGCGATGCTATGATCGGACGGAGATATATTCTACGGTTTCGCTGTTGATAGGAACCTGTGGATCTGAATGCCTTGTGGTCTGCGGAGCCGTTTTACGCAATTACATTCATTCCATCATAATTATCTATGATAATTAAATTCACTTCCATATTTCGTTTTATACTATTTTTTTAGTAAGAAATGTAATTTATGGTAATTTCTAATATTCTTTTTCCCTTACAAAAATTAATAATTCATCCCATTTTTATTTTAAAATTATCTTTGTAATTCCTAAATTACTTTTTCTTTTTTTGCCCAGTTATCCTCACACGTATCATCTTCTTAGGGAATTCTTGTGCAAGAACAGGGCAGACTCTTATTAAATGGGTTAGTTTGGAATTGACCTGGATCTTTTCGGTCAATATGTAACCACTCTTATTGAGCATGAATCAGCCCGGCCTGGCCCGGCCCATTTTCTCATTGAACCTTCCCAAACTAGCTTAAAACAGTTGCAAAACTGACCCAAACCACCAAAAAATTTTACAATTAACGATCAATTCTCCACCATTTCAATTAAAATTAAAAAAAAAAAGGAAAGAATCACATACACAACTCATAAACCAACCCATTTAGACCCAATTTTTTGCCAATTTATATTTCCCCGAAAATATACTCGTTATACTTAATAGGCCAAACTATAATCAAACCAAATGTTACCTACCGTTTTGAACCGACCCATACTGCCCATTTAACACTTGAGCCAACTCCAAATTCAACAAGATCGACAAAGACTGACCATCTCATTTGAATGGATCACATAGGAGCTCAATCATGAAAATCAACATCATAGGACAATTACCCCTAAGCCACGAAATTGGAGGGACGGACGAGATTTATTTATTGAGTCTCCGGCACAAAATGGGTAAATTCTCTGTTCAAGAACCATTCTACAAAATGGCCTGCAAAACAAATGAGGAAGAACTGCTGTACTAGGAAGGAAAATTAGCATTGGGCTAATGTGATTTGAGCATTCCAGGGACCCTTTCGAGTTTCGGCTCCGATGTACTCATCCCGTTCAGTTGACTAATCAGGTGGGTCGGATATCATCCGAGTTAACAGCCAAAAAGGGTGGAAAACAGTTTCTAGCAGACCGACCTTCAAGTCGGCGGGAAGAATCTGTTGAGATTGAATGGCAGGGTGTAGAATTCTTCGTTCCTGTTATCGCCCCGGAATGTTCGGAACTTTACCCACCAGGGCATTCCCCGATCTTTCTTGGACTTCTCCACTTCCAACGTGTTGTCCAGGAAGACCGCCACGATCAGGCCCACGGTCGGTGGAGATGAGAATATTGTGTTCAAGAAAGCATTGAACTGCTAGCACCAACAAGAACACCAGCATCAATCAATTAATCACAAGAATCAAGTTTCTCTAGAGGGAAAATCATTGACGGGGGCGATCAACATATTGCCTCAATTTAATCTAATGAACCTTTTTTCCTGGTCATCTATGTTTATTTCTGTAGTTCCCAGACCGGCATAAACCTTCAACTTGGAATTTTTGACGCCAAGAACATTATCAATAAAATGCTTACCCAACCAGCTCCTGTGTGTACGAGGCCCTGTCTGGAAGGAGTCCAGTATTCGTTGAAGAACTGTGGAACAGATATTCCAAGAAACAGCGACAGCCCCGTAACGATAAGGTTCCTCATCGAATTCATGTTCGTGAACTGAAGGAAAGACAGTCCAACAGATGCTGAAAACAGATGAAGAAACACAGAGTAAGCATATAAAACAAAACAATGCAGCCTAGCAAACTGAATAAACTTTTGGAAGCTAATGGCTTACCCACAAGGCCAAAAAGAACACAGTACAAGGCAGCAAATATTGAGAAGGGAATAGATGCAAATACGGCTCCGAATTTTCCTGTAAAGACATGTCTTGAATACAGTGAGGGAAATTAATGTGGAGATGAACACTGACCAGGTTACAAACTCAAATTTTTAATCATGGTATGGAAAAAGTACATACCTAAGATGGAGAAGAATATCATGAAGCCTGCAGATATTTGGACCACTCTCCGGCTCCCAACTCGACTGAGTCCTAGAAGTCCCACATTTTCCCTGAACATACAAGAAAAAATGGTGATTGAGATTACTCTGTATGAAAATGATGGCTAAGTGGCTTGGTAAAATATGCATTCTCTTACACGGAAACAGTAGAACCCGTGCCAGTTCCAAAGAGACCATCAAGCAAGATCCCAATTCCCTGCCAGTTAGCAAGCTTTTATCATGTAAAAGCACTCAAATTTCACTGGCTCAACTGAATCCTATTAGTAAGCTAAATCAGAACAGTTCCAAAAGATTTAGCTAGCAACACCAAGAAGACAAAAATACCTGCCACCCAATGCCTCGGCTCAGAACATAGGCAGGAGGTGGAGTTGCAATTGCTAATCGAGATGCTGCTTTGTAAGCCCCAGTTGACTGCATCAAAATTGATTAAATGATGAGCAGCTTCAATGCGGAAGAAGTGATACTGTAATCTGAACCTGCAACCTTTTCTGACAACAGGGACAGGCCAAGGTGCACAATAACACAGTCACGAAAAATACAATTGTTTAGATTGAGGAATTTATCTTACCTCAACCATTGAAACCAGGACCGGAGACATCATGGCAAATGCATGGCCAGCTGAAAAAGTGGGCGGACCCCACTGCAAAGGATATGGAAACATGAACCTGACAAATAATAGGACACGGGAAGTTTCTTACTTCTCAGAAGCACAAGAATATGGTATGTAAAGAGAGATGGTATAAGTGCACTCAAATACCATGGGGCCGTAGATATGAGATTAGCCCTATCAGTACGGCAACTCCGTTGAGTAAGAGTAGGCTTGTCTCTGTAGGCCCCACCAGCAGTCAAGATAAGGGCGTAAATCCAAATGATTGTGACACAGATCAGTATGGGAAACCTCTCAAAAATGGGGACATCTCTTACGGGTCTCACATGCTTTAGATACTGCAAGTGTTTTTAAAATTTTGTTAGTTTTGCAGGAATGAGACAAAAGATCAGTATTGACAGATCATGCAGAGGAACAGGTACAAAAGCTGCTTACCTGTGACAATCCAATGACCAGGAGTAACATCGGAATTCCAATTTCCACACAATTGCCCAACTGAAAATTTGAATATAGGAGTTTTTAACTAGCATAAACAATTCAGGAGATTCAGGAAAGGGAAGGGAGAGAGATAGAGAAAGTTTGTTAGATAAGCAAAACCTTCCATCTCATACAGGAAATGACTAAGAATACTGTTTACTACAGCCCGCTACATTAGGTGGAATGACAAGGAATGATATAGAACGGAATGGAAAACAGGTTACAATATCAAAATGTATTCGCTTTCTATTCCATTACATGAGGTGGAACAGGAGAGTTCACTGAACGTTACCAAGTCCAACTCTCCATAAAAAGTGTCCTAATATCATTGAGATGAGGAATCAATACTTACCACGGGGAAACCACGTTGGAACAATCCCAGGCCAACTAATCCAACCACAGGTGCCATGCCAAGAGGACTGAAAAATCTGCACATTTTAGTAGAACTTTTATGGACCTTGATTCCGAGGGTATCTAACCTTCCATCAAATAGTATATTTCAGAAAGTTACCTTGAAAAGAGACCCCAGACTTGGCTATATCCCAAGATGATTTGTATGCTTGAGGCCACAATAAGAGCTCCTTGGATAGCCCGCATCGTTTGTATAAATCTCTGCAAAACACATGGAAGGGGGAAATCCCTTTCAGAACCCTATAAAATCAGAAGTCAATCCAAATCCCTTTCAGAACCCTATGAAAACACAAAGTTATTTAATCTATGTTCTATGGAAGCGTAAGCGACATCTTCCCATGGCATCGTGAACCACATGAAATATGTCTTTCAGGTATTCTACATGATTTAAATCTCCCCCCCTCAGGAATTTATCCATGAGATCAAAATTCATGCTCGCAAGTTGGAAACATGGCTCGGAGTGTTAGCATTAGCAGTGTTTTACACACGGATACAATCATTACTTCATCTACTCTCCTGCATAACAACCTAATTAGTACGTTCAAAGATGCTCTTCATGCAACCATGCTCGCTATCTTTTCAGTGATCCTTCCACAGGAATACCTTGACCATGATCAGCTCAATGAGAAGGAATGGAAATGGAGCAAAGTCCTAACCTAATTGAGAACAAACTTTGAGTAGATTCGTTGCTTAAAAATGGATCATGGGCTACCGATGAAAGGAGAACAGGGATAAAAAAAGGAACCTACTTCATGAGAATCATCAATGCTCTGAAGCGATGAGTCACCTATAATGTAGACTATCGGAATCACATAAGCAAAGGAGCCTCCAACAACTGCAGGTAACCTGGTTCCAAAGAGTGCTTGGAGAAGTGTGTTGATGCCAGCTACGAAGAGTAATGTTTGTATCACACGTGCCTTATCCCCCTGTTTGCAAAAAAAAAAAAAAATGGTGAGAACCAATATTGACTTATTATTATGTATGTATTCTAGGAAAAAAACCCGAGACCTCATGAAGCAAACAGAGAAAAAAGCTACAACCCTGCTCCTCCATGAGGCAATTTGAAACTCATTAGCATGGAGAATACAGAGAAAATGTGAGACATCAAGTGCATAGTAAAGCTACGAGTGAAGATAAGACCCAACAAAGCAGAATCCAAGACCCTAGGTTGTAGAAGAAAAGGTCATTATTATTTATCCAGTCAACTTATTCTTGAAGCAAAAAGTCAAGTTTCAGAAATTTGTTCCATAAGAACCAAATAATTTTGAAATTTGAAAATATATATAGGTAAAATTAGCAAAAGAGTAAGGAGGCGTAGATAAGCTTACATCACTCCCACCCATTATTGGCACAAGCATGGAAGGGATCATCACACTGGTTCCCAGCACCAGGATGTAATTTTGGAATGCCAGTAAAATTGTTTCGACTGCAAGATAATGCTTGAAAAGTTAGATAGGTGAAAAGACATTGAGAGATCAAGGACAGTTATGTTCCTCTACAGGAATGAGCAAAAGAAGAAAATTTGTGAAATTTGATACTTTGTTTTTCAACTTTATTTTGTCATGGAAATTTTGCACCATCACTAATACCAGCATCCGAATGGCATGACCAACTTCCATTGACATCACTTTCAGCAAACAGTACCAATAGAGAGCACTATGATCACAGGCATGAACAAGAACAGAACTATGCTTTACCTGAGTTTCGACCAAGACACTACATAATACTTTCAGAACTTTCATTAGAAACTTAAAGTTAGAAGATGCAGGCAGGTGTAGTATTTGCATATCAAGCAGTCATGTAAGAATCGAATTGTTGGGGCGCCAAATGCAGGGTCAGATCCTTACAGCCTGGTGTCTCCATTTACTTCGAGAGGCAAACATTCCATCTAAAAGTTCAGCATGGTCCAGTAATTTAAGCTATAAAATCATGTCTATTATTTAATATTGCCATGCCCATGCCCAGACGATGAGAGTAAAGCAAACGCAGGCTTCAATGTCAGCCTTCATTGCCGTAAAATAATCTCCGAAATAGTCCGCTACAGCTTACAGACCAAAACCACAGAGCAGTAATAGCTTTTTAACAGAGATCATTCAGTCTACAGAATAACGCCATCTTCGTACTGAAATGAGCCTACACGTTAAGGCTTAGCTTCTCCGATGTCCACCCAGCCCATTTCTCTGTAACAAGTATAGGACGGTCATGGACATGAGCGTCCCATGGCATGATGTGCTAATGAGTTCATTCTACTGTTCACCGAAGTGCTACTCCCTTGTTTTACCCTGAGATACACGAAGAAAGAGGGTCCATAGCGTACCCCAAGGAGGGTTAGAGTCGATGCAGTACTCGAGGTCTTGGAGCTGTTCCATGGGAGGGTGGGTTATGTCCGCCATTACTGCAGCACAGCAAGCTCCCCCCCACAAACGCGCCCGCGCGTGGAACTGAGAGAGACAGCGACGAAGCAAGACACACAGAGAGAAAAAGACACAGAGAGGTTGCAGGGATGAACCGAAACGAAGAAGCGGAAGAAGAAGCACAAAGAAGAAAGAAAAAAAGTAACGGCACAGATATAAAGTGGACAGGAAGAGGAAAGAAGAAAAAGTGGAGAGAACCAAAAAATATGCAAAGCAGCAAACTCAAATCCCCCATCTCTCGCTATTCCTCCTCTGCACTCTGATCAAACCCATCAGAACAAATGCACCCATCATCCCTAATTATCTACGAAATTGCCACCCCGAGCTCACAGGCACCACCACATAAGCTCAGAGTTTGATCTGCAAAATTCTTTCACATCTCTCTATTTTCATATTTTATACATCATTTCTGTTCTTACAGTCCTTCTCGAACCGAATTACATTATTTTATTGAGCGGGGTACATAAAGAAATGATCTTTTTTTGTCGGATTTGGAGGACAGAATGAGACATGCATCAGCTGGGGTTAATGTTTTATTCCTTAAAATAGGACAGGATGCTGATATAATAATACATATGCCCACCTGCATAAGGATAGATGTATGGTACACGATCTATATTTACATATATCAATAAAAATAATTCCAATTCCCATGTCTCGTTTTATCTTATTATTCAGAGGAGAGGAGTGCCACTGTCACTGTGTTAATAAATCCCGTCAAAGAATGGTCTCTGAGGCTCTGACCCCATTGTGGTAGTCAATGAGGGGCATAATCATCTTGTCTTTGACAGACAATTTATGGATGACTCCGCCAGTTTGACTCGAGACTGTGCATCACCTTTCCATGCTGTGGATCCATGAATCCACCCCCTGTGTCGTGGTGGTAGCCCAAAGAAGTCAAACAGAGTACAAGAATATGAAGCAGGTCGCTCCAGGTCGGATGAAGGTTAAATGCTTGCACTTGTTCTCTCCTTTCAACCACGACACTGATGTTCTACCGCCTGACAGTAAGTGAAATTCGAGAGCCATTTCGTTGAGGGACGGTATAACTCAACCATTTAGCCAGATTGCCCAAATCACCAAGCGGAATCCCTCGTATCACTGATGCCGACTGGGGACAGTGGGACAGAGAGGGGACACTCGGGCCCACAAGTGGCAGAACCCTCTCCCACCCAATTAAGAATCAGTGATTCAGCAGCGCAAAGAGAATCCGAAGTGGGGCCTGTCGCTTTTGTGCCGACCCATCACGGTCCAGTTGTTCGAATATGAAGTTTTTAGGTATATTTGAAAGATGGAATAATCTCTGAGTCTATTCAAACCAAACCAGAGCTTCTGGAGCCATAGTGTTTGTTACATATTAGACCTAACTCCGGCTTGGAATTGCGAGTGGGGGATTGCAGGAAGTTCTTGTTCGGAGACTACCCACACATCAGAGTCTGCAGAGAATTGCTCTTGGACCACGATCGTGGACACGTTTTTGTATGATCCGGCGATTTCAGAGGTGACCAGTGTGTTCCACTTCTGGCTTAATTGGTTCTTGTCCGACCCCGAGTCGTTGAGGAAGTGAATTCTTAAGAGTTAGGTGACAGCAGTAATTGCCTTCATTCATACATTCAACCTCCTATCATGCTCCTGGTCGACCACTCACGGCCCGACATCATCAGTCCTCAGTCGGGAACAGTCCTTGGCTCGACCGTGTACATAAGGACGATAAATTCAACAAATCTAACAGATTAAGTAGAAGAGCATGACCCAAACGATGACACAAGAAGGTAACTTGATTAGAGAAGAAAAAATGGTATAAAATCAATAGAAATTTACACGACATTTTTTTTCCGATTATATAAAGTGCTCATGAGTAGAAAATAAACAGGAGAGGAAGGGAATAAAAAGGGGTCTTGAGTCGACAACAATACCACTGCACAAAGTCTCATTCTTCACTTTCTTTCCTGTCGTGTTGTCTCCTTAAATCTGTTCTTCTTCTTGGTTTGGTTGGGAATTAATGGAACAATGGAAGGGCACTTCCCATTGTCGTGTTGACTATTATTTGTTCCGTTAAAAAAAGTTGTATATTCATTTACATAAATTTGTAGTTCTAGTGTATGGTCCCAGCTTTAGCCTTTTGGGTCCTCTTTTGGGCAATAGTGGGGAGGGAGAACAGATGCTATCTATGCTCCCATTCCAGGGATGGTCACTCAGTGCAGAGAGGCAGGAGGGTGGCAATCCTGTGAATAAGAGCTCGCACGACCCCAAAAGAGGGAAAGTCAGCTCGAACTCGAAACGAGGATGGCTTCAACGGAAAATCATAAATATCGGGGAAACATCTCCCCCAGAATCCGATTGCCGTGAAACAGACAAATCTCCCCTTCTAACGTTATAGCTCTCAGCCACACCGCTTCTGCCGTCGATCAAGCGAACGTTACCCGCTTATTGGGTACGGGGAAGTTTGGTTGGAATTTCACCGGGAGGATTAATGGGAACCGCAACACCCGCACTCGAGATCTTCCAACAGTAACATCTTTTTTCACTTTCAGCTTATGAACCACGACTCAGCAAAAGAGGGCGATCTCGATTCTCAGCCTTTTACCAGGATGTGTGTGAAAATAGAGAAGGCGTTGATTAGATTTTCACCTCATGTAGCATTTTTGCCACTGGAACATCTCCTGTAAATTGGTGTGACGAGTTAATTCCTCTCATGGCAACCCTCCTTTTAAAAGGAAAAAAAAAAACAATAAATCAAAGTGAACAGATCTGATAGAGAAAGAAGCTAAAAGTAGACTATTATGGTAGTTGAAGGGCCATGATTAGGAATATGCCAGACTTTAAGAAGACGTAAGACAAAGCAGAGCACTTACAGGAACAAAAATTTGACTATTCCTTCAATAAACGACAAGGAACAAGGTATAGAGAATAACTCCCGATGAATCCATCCATCATCCAACCGATCGCTCTCTAATGTCTCTTCAGATGATAATTCACCATTTCCGGAAGCAGAAGCAACACCTATGGGGAAAAAAAAAAGGCCATAATAAAATTCCGAGCAGAGAACAGCAAGAACCCAGACCTATACATTGTGAAAGCTTTAGATTATTTTCATTTCAACTTTTGCTGCTCTTCCTAGAAACCAGTATTGCAGCTCATTGTGTACAGAAGAAACGCGAAGATTTAAAACGGCACCTTGCTCTTACTTACCTACAAGTGAGGCTGCTTCGCGTCTTTTGTCACCCTTTTCCCTCACTTCTCTTCTTGTCTTCTCTAAGTTGTTGACATGTGCTTGAATTGAGGCAGCAAGTCTAGCTATCACTGTCCCTGCCTTTAAAGTTGGGATTAAGAGACATCTCTATCTCTTCAAGAGATCGGCCTTTTGTTTCAACTATGAAGAAGTAAGCGAATATTGCTGAAAGCAAGGACACCCCACCAAAGCCCGCATACACTGAGCCCACTCCAACTTTCTCGACCATTTCAAGGAAGAATAGACCCACCAAGAAGTTGCATACCTGGTCAATAATGACCGGGAGAAAGGGGGTGTTAAAAACCTAGAAGGTCAAACTGAAACGTTTTTCCCCTTCTTGTAATAACCGAGAGAGCAAAGACATAGCAAATTGGCAAAATTCAAGCCTAATAGAGCAAACTCTCAATAACAACAATAAATACCCAATGGACCGAGAAACTGAATCCCATAATCTTCCCACGTGTTCTGTTGCTGCTAAGTTCTGGGATGATAAGACCCGTCACAGGTCCAGCTCCAATCGCAAAAGTAAATATGTACCTGTTAGTTTATGATGTGGCAATAAAAATTAGATAAGCGTTCAGACATGAGGTGCCGACTATCAAATGCCTTCCTAAGCAATTAATAGTTTTAGAACTTTCTTTTAACTGCATTTAAAAAGTATACACTAGGATGGATTATTCAGTGAAAAATGATCAATGAAGTCTGTACTTACATGACTGTTCCTAAAATTGACAGAGCGTGGCCAAGCTCCTCATCTGGAGGAAAATTAATTGCATATACTGTGAGAGACATCGAAACAGCCTGCAAAAGAGACTTGCAAGTCAGTATCATTTCCCAGAGTGAAGTTTCCAGTCCCCCAAAAGGAAAATGGTATACTTTTGCTCACCATCCCCAAGTAGCTTCCAATTAATAATATTTTTCTTCCCTGCTTATCCATCAAGTATAATGCACTGAGTGCACCTGTGAAAGATAAGTGATCAGCACGAAGGACAGGCTATCACACCAGTGAATTTGAAAGAATATGCCATGTTTTTGAACCTCCAAAGTTGGTTAATCCAACCAACAAGCTTGCTAAAGCACCACTTGTGATTCCGACATCCTGGAAAGTTAGAGATGAAAAATAAAGGACTCCATTTATGCCGGCAAATTGTTGCAGCACAAAAAGGGCACCTCCAATGCATGCAACTGCAACAAGGTTTATTGATAAGCTTGAGAAGACTTTAAACCATAGCTTATCAACTTGTATGCCCATTCATTGGACGCACAAAATCATCACAACTCCAATAATATGAAAAGACAATATCACACCCAAAGACAACCTTAATACAACCTCTACGGTGTGGCTCCTCCAAGAGTTCCGACCATTTGCTTTCTAGGTCGGTTCCATCATCCCTGATGACAGACTGAAATTCTTCGATTGCTCTATCAACTTCAGATGAACCCCATAGATTACAAATAACTGCTTTAGCATCATCTAGTCTATCCACCTATGCAAGTAGTCCAACTATCATTATAAGCACAAAATTGAAGGTGATACAGAGACTGAAACATGATATAATAGTAAAGGTTTTCCTACTTTGCACAGCCATCGTGGGCTGTCCACGGCATACTGCATCCCGAATGAAAGAACAATACCGGGAACACAGGCAACATAGAGCATTATTCTCCACCTGAAACATGGATTTTAGAATTTCACTTAACAGTAGCTAATACAAGGCACACTGGACATAAGATGCAACCATGTTTCTTAGTCCAAGCTGTGATAATTAGTTAAAATGAAACTACAGAAATAAACGAATAGCTTTGATTCTGAATAAATGATAGATATAGACTTTTAGAGTATTAGGTACTGACAGCGCGTAAATATCAACCTTATTAATCCCTACCTTGTCCATAGAGTATCCATCTAATGAATGGGAGGAAACTACGAACATGAAATATGAGAAACATCACCATACAACTGAGGAAAAGAAAATCCTCACCAGTGTGGATCATCTTGTGAAGGAATTCCTAGAAACAAAGATGTTATAATTCCAAGGCAAGTGCCAATTTGGCATAATGTTCCAAGTGAACCCCTATATCTTGTTGGAGCAACCTATGGTTAAAAAACAAAAAAAACTCTGAGAATGTGGCAATCAGTATAGCAAATCAATTCTCATGAACTTGATTTGCCAGGAACAGCAGACTGTGACTATGTACCATTCACTGTCAAAGCAAGCAGCATGTAAGACCGAGATAATTGATATCAAGGAAAAAGTCCCACAAGCAAAATCTAAGGGTAGATCTAAAATACTTCTTTCACTACACAGAACACTCTATTACGTTAAAAACATCAATTTCAAATGTCAAGTCCAAGTACTAATGTGATGTTGGATAGATTTTGTCATCAGCAGCCTAGCAGCAAGAAATTCCATGAGAAAATCTGGGTAATGAACTGAAGTGCACCTCCGAGATATATATTGGCACAAGTACAGCATTCACGCCAATGCCAAGGCCTACAAGAAACCTTCCCCAAAGGATCTCGTCCAATGAATGAGCTTGTGCACTGCTCCAGATAAGTGTGATCAAAAGGCCAGCTACAGAATAACAATAAACAAATCCAGCTACGTGCTTGAAAATCCAACTGACCGATGCGAAATAATCAACATGATGGAAAGTTCTCAAATACTCCACTCACAAATAAATTAACAAATTCCAACTTACAAGAACTAAAATAGATGCAGAAAAATTAATCAAACAAAAAGGTAATATAGTTTAAAAACACATAAATTGGGTGTAAATTAAGGATGAGTGAACCCTTATATTTACATTTATGAATCAAATGGCTGTATGAATATTTGTTTAGCACAGAGAAAAGGAATAGAACGGCCAAAATTCTTGAACAGTGACTACTCAAAAAAAAAATCTTTAAGGGTGAAAAATTAAGTACATAAACCCAGTCAACAAAATATATTAGTATTAGTTCATCCATGCAGGACAGATGACTCCCATACATAGACACTGAATTGCATACCTATCCAGCAATTACATCATGAAAACACTTTGAAATGCTGATATGACAATCTTTAACTTTGATTGGATAACAACACAATCCAATTTCAACTCCTCATGAACCTTTGTAAATCATAATAGAAGGGAAAAATGGAGGAAAAAAAGAGAGAGAGACAAAAATCCTTGAATACCTTATAATTGCACCAAGAACCAATGGGATGGTATCAATCTGAAACGTGCGGCGACAACCAAGTCTATCCACAAGGGAACCACAGCTTATGCTTCCAACGAACGCTCCTGCTATAAATATGCTAACCACAAGCCCTTCAAGAATTGCATTTCCTTCAAAACCTAGTTCTCTTGCAATGGAAACTATAGGACCATTCATCACTCTGCATAACACAAGTCAACAATCTTTCAAACAGTTTGCTCTGATAAGAGTAGAATATTAACAACCGTAAGCTTGTTGCTAAAGCTAAAGTAAAATTTCTGTAAATAGAAAAAATTGTCATTGTTAACAAAGCTGGATTAAAGCTTTCGCTCCAACTTATACTATAAAGGAAATTTCTGCTTCTCCTGAATTCATAATTCACTCAGTTTCACATTTTGCAAAAGAATCCAGCATAAATATATTATTGTTCAGATCTTAATGGTTCCCCATTGTACTGCATAATCGACAACATATCAACTGAGAAATTTCAATTCCCAGTGAAAACATAGAGTTACAGGCTCTAGCTACTCCCTACATGCCTCGATGAATTTACTCTAATTTCCCATGATGTTGCAGCCAGCATTGGAAGATAACATGCTTCTTAACGATTACAACGACCATCAAGCAAAAAATACGATGATCATTTGGTTCATGGAAGACTCACCCGATGTGATAACCGAAGAGGAAGTTGGACATGGAAGCTACCAGCACGTGAGGAAAAGAAGGTAACCATCCTACATCAGAACTTCCACTGGCCTCGCCTCTCGACAACAATGACGAATCTTCACTTTCTGCAGGAAGGAATCAGATGAAAGGCCAATTGACGCGCTGAAAAATTTCCACGGAGTTGGAGTGGTACCTGGCTCTTTGGTTTTAAGCTCCGGAAGTGGCTTCTTCACCGCCGAGAATTGGAGCTTCTTCCGCCGAAGCCGAATACGAAACGTTTGACTGGTGCAGCGGAGAGAGGTGAAGAGTGTCGGGCTCGGTGACGGTACGAGGATCGCCGGAACCGGGCTGGCCAAGTGGCCGAGCATGGTGGCTGCTGCCATCGGAAAGGAGATTTCTTGTTCGCTTCCCCACTCGGAGCAGTAGTAGCTTATGCTAGCTAAATAGAGAAATATTCATCTAGATCTAGTGATCAACGATGCGCGACGGTCATAACGTACAAACACGTGGCCGTACACGTCACTACGTGGGTCCCAATTTTCCAGAAGCGTACCACCGCCACATATGCAGAAGTTTGCAGAGACTCACCTTAGGTCGTAGCTCCGGCTAAACCAATTGGGGAGCGCGTGTCCCACACGTGAAGATACTGAAGGGGCTGGAGAACATTGAAAAAGGATGCTAACGCTTCAGCCAGTCCAGGGAGCACCCATTTTCGGATTGGGTTGGTCCCAATCCAGGTGGGACCCACGGGCTTCCCATTATTGTTGCCATTCGACATGGACGGGCCCCCGAACCCGGAGCCCAAATGATCATCCCAGGCCCATGGGCTTTGCTTCTGTGTCTCATTGGGCCCAAATCGCGAATCTTGACTGGTGTGTGTAGCGGTCCAGGCAGATTCAAAACGGTCCTGGAACCGCTTACCCGGTTACAGTTTGGCCTATTTGCTTAATGAGTTGGTCCAATTATGAATCATGATTTAGACACATATGAACCAGTATGTAACCATTTATAAGTAAGCCGGTTCATGATTTGGATCAATTTGACCTATGAACCGTTCATCTTTTTTATATTTGTCTCAAGTTATTTTAAATAAATATTTTTATTTTTTAATTGTTAAATTGATTCGACAAAATTTAACCGCTGATTTGCAGGTTTTGGTCGTCCAAGCCAATTTTGCAATAGTTCCAAACCGGTTCCTAAATGATTCCAGGCCAGTTCAACAAAGAAAACGTGCTAGTTCGGCTCCGGTTCAATAGGCCTAATTATTTTCACTTATCTTAGAACTGCCTCTTAACCTAATAAAAACGGTTACAGACCGATTTGAAGGTGGTCCGTGCTGGTTATGGGTTTTGATGGGCTAGTTCCGAGCCAAACCGGCTCGTTTAACATCCTGTATGTGCACACAGGTGCGATTCCCCCTACTCTTCCATTGTCGTCCTCTAATGAATTTTGAATCCAATAGAGCATCTTGCATAAAATAACAACATGGTAACACGGTAACATGACATTGCTACCACGGTAAGGCAAAGCAGGTGTTCTTTTTTTTTTTTTTTCAATTATCTTGCAAATCGATTGTGTGGTTTATCCGAAGCTGGTATGTCGCTTTACGAGGATCAATTGTGGTCATCAAATTGCAGCCGACCCCGGCTGAATATGGACCGATTGAAATAGTTCGATATATCATTCTTTCACTGTCCGATTCTTACGAGCGGAGGAAATTTATATCAAGAAGAGTTATATTTTAATATACTGATTTAAATCGAAATTGAATTAGTAAAAATTTATTCAAAAAAAAGTTTAATGTAATATCACGTGTACCAAGAAAGCAAGAATTGCTGTGGACCTCACATTCCTCAATGGACCTCTAATAATGTCCAACGGCCATGAATTGTCTGGTCGGTCAGATCCTAACGAATGAGATATTTGCGTTTGCCCGAGGAGCAAGGTAGACGAAGCGAGTCACTCGTTCAGTGTCTCGACGTCCGCTCAGCTGGTCAACTCAGAATCCCATACATCCCTATCCCCAGCTGGGCCCTACAGCCAGCACCTCCCGGTCTGATCCGGTCCGCCCTGATACAACGCCATGCCGGGGGATTTTTTCGTCATTGCACCATCTCCTCCTTCCTCCTCCTCCGCCTCTTCACGCCTCTCTCTTTGTCTCTCTCTCTCTCTCTCTCTCTCTCTCTCCCGCACTCAGGATCTTCATTTTTTTTTTCTCTTCCTATCTCTCTCTCTTCCATGGCCCCTTCGAATCCTCGAAACCACAGAATTTGACCGGAAAGCAGAGGGTAGGGAGAGGGAAGGATTGATCGAGAGAGGGAGGTGCGCATCCATTTCCATTTCCGGGCTTCCTTCTCAGCATCTTCTCGTTCTGTGCTTCATTTTTTCTGATTCGATCCTTTCTTCCTACCTATCGTGGCAATCGTTGAGCTGGGACTTCATCTTTCGAGGGTCGCATCTTATCTGCGTTACTCCGGGAGCTATAAGGAGATCTTACTTCTCGGATCTCTTCAATCAAATGATCAATGTGAGTTCGCTTCCCAATCTCTCCCTTCGACTCGATGTTTCTCCTCCTTTTCTGAGTTCCAGCATCGGCACCATTCACATGAACCAGCTTGCTTGAAGGAAAAGGTCTATTTTGACTGTCGCAGCCCCTGTAGTTTATACATTTTCAATCCTGATGTCTTTCTTGGATATGCGCGGAGGTTTCTGTATGTAGAGCCGTTCCGAGTTGGTGCCAATTTTGCCTTATTTCGGTAGTCTAGCTCTTGTTCTCGGGACTTGTAATATGATTAAGCAAATACTTGGGAAGATACCTCGCAAGCCCTCGAAATCATCGCAGAGTGATGATGGCCTGGTCAATTCCCATTCACCATTGAACACGTCAACAGGACATAACTCTACATACTCGAAGACTGCTTCTGCTGCTGCGAGATCATCGAATTCTGGTTCAGGTGCCTCACTGCATTCAGGCAATGGGACTGTTATTAAGGCAAATAATGGGAAGAAATTACCCCCAGTTATGGGCCAGGTGGGATCCTTGCTGTCTTCTGGGGCTTATGAGGCATTACCGAGCTTCCGGGATGTTCCCAGCTCAGAGAGGCAAAATCTTTTTATGAGGAAGCTGAATATGTGTTGTGTGGTATTCGATTTCAATGACCCTTCAAAGAATCTCAAGGAGAAAGATATAAAGCGTCAGACTTTGCTGGAGCTGGTTGATTATATATCTTCTGTTACTACCAAGTTTAATGAGGTGACAATGCAAGAAATCACAAAGATGGTGGCATTGAATATTTTCAGGACCTTCCCATCTTCAAATCGTGATAATAACATTGCAGACATGTTTGATCCTGAAGAAGAGGAGCCCATTCTGGAGCCGGCTTGGCCACATATTCAGGTTGTTTATGAGCTTCTGTTAAGATTTGTGATCTCAACAGAAACTGATGCCAGGCTTGCCAAGCGGTACATTGACCACTCCTTCATCCTGAGGTTGCTAGACTTGTTTGATTCAGAGGACCTGCGAGAGAGGGAGTATCTGAAGACGATACTTCACAGGGTTTATGGTAAATTTATGGTGCATCGGCCATTCATTCGAAAAGCCATAAATAATATCTTCTACAGGTTTATTTTTGAGACAGAGAGGCACAATGGAATTGCAGAGTTTCTCGAAATTCTGGGGAGCATAATAAATGGCTTTGCATTGCCATTGAAGGAAGAGCACAAGTTGTTCCTCGTCCGTGCCTTGATTCCCCTTCACAAGCCCAAGTGTGTGTCCATGTACCATCAACAGCTTTCTTACTGCATTACTCAGTTTGTGGAGAAGGATTTTAAGCTGGTGGATACGGTAATTCGTGGCCTCCTTAAATATTGGCCTGTGATAAATAGTTCAAAGGAGGTTATGTTCCTTGGGGAGTTGGAGGAGGTGCTAGAAGCTACCCAAGCAGCAGAATTCCAGCGCTGCATGGTTCCACTTTTCCAACAGATTGGGCATTGTCTCAGTAGCTCACATTTTCAGGTACCCAAGTCATTATTCCTAGATCGGAATCTTCCTTTTAGCAGATGACTATCAATACTGGCTTCCCGTGTCTCTCTGTGACTTGGAATTTGACTAACTCATAAATCTGTCTCTGGGTATCTTGTCTTTGTCCTGTTTATATTGTTCCTAAATTTAGATCAATCAACATCTCCTTCATCCTAGCAATTGAATCACACTGTTTTCTCTTTGCCAAATGATTGATTTGCCTGTTGACCCTATTAAACTACAACAGTCTTCGTACTTGAACTTTCCTTCTTCATCACAAAACATGAAGTCTACCAAAATTAGCCAATAATAGATTGCTCAAGATGAACATATGTTTAAGTATAAGCACGTCAAACCTCTTCCAAAAAATATTTTAGCATTGCTGAGGCACTGGAGGTAATTGGCAGAGCGGGAAACTCTTTGGCATGTAAGAATTTCGTAGTTCTATGTGAGTGGCACTCATAAGCTTCTAATCTTTGATCCATTTATATTCTTTTTATTGTATTTTATGTTTTAATCGTTGATAACCTCCTTCCAGATCCTGATTATATCACTGTTTAATTACATAACTGAGATGAAGTGATTTCTTTGGATAGTGACATTGATTTTTGGGAACTTTGATTCTACTCCTCTCAGACTAAAGCCATATTACATGGTGGTCATTTTGACAGGTAGCTGAACGTGCACTATTCTTGTGGAATAACGACCACATAAGGGACTTGATCATGCAGAACCGCAAGGTCATACTTCCAATAATCTTTCCAGCCCTAGAGAGGAACACTAGCAGTCACTGGAACCAAGCCGTTCAGAGTCTCACCTTGAATGTGAGAAAGATCTTCTCCGACATTGACCAAGCCCTTGTCGATGAATGCTTAATGATATTTCAAGAAGATGAAGTCAAGGAGAAGGATATGAGGGAAAGGAGGGCATCCATATGGAAGCAGTTGGAAGATGTGGCAGCCTCCAAGGTTGTCAGCAATGAGCCCGTGCTAGTCTATAGGCCCACTTCATCCGTTGCCATTGCAGCCTCTTCAAACACTCGGAATTCCTAAGGTAGATGAGAGGGTTTTGCATGTCCAATTGGTAAGTATCCCTTCTTGATCAACCCCTCCGTTTGAAGTTGAGAGACCCCAATATGGAGGATTATCTAATGGCTATCCTGGGTCGAATTCAATGTATGAAGCCCCGCTCAGTTGACTGCTCTTGGGTCCTAGAGCAGATGTTGAGCTCGGTCGAGTCTTCTCTCTTTTCCTCTTCTTTTTAACTTTCCTTGAGGCTCATTGTCTTACATTCACTCCAGTAAATGGTGATTCCTGTGTACTATAATGGATATTGATTTATAAAATGTAGCACTTTCTTAAATGGGCAATAAGCATACTGTACTGACCCACTAGATCTTACACCACAGAGGCATAACATGGCCTGTGGCCCGTGCAAAGCAAACAGCAGTTTACTGCAATCCCAACCCAAAACTGGGCCGGTTAAGTCCTCTCAATTGATGCCCTTAAGACTATCAATCATCACCATACGCTCGGAAGCTATACCGTTCTTGGTATGGTCCGTTGAAGTAAAGGTCGGCCTGGGGAATAGATCCTGCTCCCTGATGCTTTCTTCTCTTGAGAAGTGGACATTAAACTCTGGGTTCGTGATAATGCTTGCCATTTCCGAGGATCAATATCAATCTTGTTCACCCAATATGATAAAAATAGGCAAAATGGCTTACACAGTGATATAGATTACATGACTGCTTCAACGCTGTGATCAATGTAACGTTCATTCGATTAAAATCGAGCAGCTTGTATAATAGCGACCATCATTAGGCAACAAAAACGCTCGTCCAAGCACTGTTGAGCGAGAAAATAGGATGGATGCTCTATTTTTATTTTTTATTTTAAACATGAATCTACGTTCCAATCACCCTCCAACTCCAGACTGATACAGTGATTAAAGACCACAGCGAAGCTTTCAAGCACTGGACCATACTATAAGAACGATCGAGAGATAGAGATGGAGATAGAGATAGAGATAGAGATAGAGAGAGAATAAAATACCTGGGAGTGGAGTTGTAAGCTTTCGGAGTAGCCACTTCCGAACCGATAGCGGCAAACTAACCCTGGCAGTCGAGGAAGAAGAAGATGGCAGACGATGAGACAGAGTGAGGGAGCTCCACTGGAGCTGAGGACATGACAGCAGAGTGTTCAGAGGATGAACCAACGTCATCTCCGAATAAACAGCGAACGTGTTAATCTGAAAAACTATGTGCTCCGGGTCTGTATGCTCCTATCATTCATATCTCGTATGGGCTTATATGTTCCGGGTGTATAATTGTCAGTGAGCCCCACAAGCTGGATCTCCTCCTTCTTGTGGGCCAATCGGCCAATAGGAAGTGGTAACTGAATATTTCCGCCCGCCCGTCACCACGCGCTTCGTTTCGTCCCTGTTCCACGGACGGCGGAGGAGACAGTGACAAGAAGAGGATCGAATTCGGGAGGCTCATCCATTCATCGATTCGACGAGGCAGTCGTTTCTGAAGTTCTCTATCATTCTCTGCAGCCGAATCGAATTCTTTCGTCCGATCAGCCCTGCGTGCGTTTTAGCCGAAACATGGACGAGGGGGTCGCCGGTGGAGATGGGATCTCGAGCAACTCAACCTCCTCGGGGCAATCCGCTTCGCTCCTTCCCTACAATCTTCCCCTCTTCTCTGCTTTCCTCGCCTTCGCCCTTGCTCAGTTCCTCAAGCTCTTCACCACCTGGTCCATCTTCTTCCTCTGGCTCTCTCTCTCTCCTTGCTTTCTATCAGTTTTGACTTTTGTTTTGCGTGATCTTAAGCTGAATTTTTTGTTCGATGGTCTGTTGTTAGATTGCGGGGGTTTAAACATAGGATTCTCGATGCAGCCTCATTTCTTAGCTTAAGTTGCTGAATTCCTTGCTAAGTTTATCCTGATGTTTGGGAATAAATCACGAGGAAGATTAAATTTTTATAGCAGTTGATTGGACAGAGCCATTAATTGAATTGAATTTTCGACAGGATTATCGTACGTTTTATCTTGATTGGCATTTGGCCCTCCTTTCTTCTAAGGTGTGACTTTCATGTTTCATGGGTATATTTAGGACAACCGATGGCCGTCATCTTCACTTGATTGGTGTCATGTTTTATGGGTACAGATGTAACCAATATGTTTGGTTCTTTTTCATGAGGTTTACTGATGAAAATAGTGGTACTACATCCTTTAAATGGAACTTACTAGTTTAGAGTCAGGGTCCTTGCGGATGTTGGAAGGAACTGAAAATGAAAGGCTAATGATGTTGGTTTCTTTGTCTTCCCGATATGGCTTCTGGTTTACTTCATCCATCTATTGTTTGTTGTTTGAACCTTGAAGGGACATACCTTAATTAGAAAAAAATGAAGAGAGATCATTTCTCTTGTATATTTTTACCTGCAAAGTCCAAAATTTTTATTTATGAATGCACATTGCTGGAACTTGGAAGTTCCTCTTCACTGTTTCCATCCGCATATCTGAAGGAATGACATTTATTCAGTCAAAAAATCTTTTGCCCCATCATTGCTATTATTTATATCCAATAGCTCATCCTTTTACTGCTTCTCATAGAAGCTCAGGTTCAAGGAAAGAAGGTGGGACTCTAAAAGAATGATCGATTCTGGTGGAATGCCATCGTCGCACTCTGCAACTGTTACAGCACTTGCGGTTGCCATAGGTCTACAGGAGGGAACAGAAGCACCAGAGTTTGCCATTGCTGTGGTCCTGGCCTGCATTGTATGTGTTTCTTGTAGTGTCTCCCGTATATCTAAATTGCTTCACTCTTTTAATCTTCCAAGAGCTATCGTCAGACCTTGTGTGGCTCCTTACTATGTGGTGTCAAATTTCTGTTTATTTTCAAATGGTGCTATTCATGCACCCTAGTTGCATTCGATAATTTTTCCTTAAAATATATATGCAGGTAATGTATGACGCTTCTGGGATCAGGCATCATGCAGGTCGTCAGGCTGAAGTATGTTCCCCCTTCCTAATTGCATTCAATAGTTGTTGTTATGCTTCTAAAGACAGATTCTTTTTAAAATAAAACTGGTGGTAAAAAGATTCTTCTGAACAGATCACTCAAAATAGTTCATTGTTGTGGCTCAATACTAGTGAACATGGACCAAGACCTTTTCCTTCTCCGCCAGATATTGAGATAATCGTATACATCGCTGCTGTTCTTCATACCTGCCTTTCGGTTACTTTTGCAGTTGCTGAATCAAATTGTATGCGAGTTCCCTCCTGAGCACCCCTTATCCAGTGTCAGCCCTCTGAGGGAGTTACTTGGGCACACACCTCTTCAGGTGAGTTCCAACCTGTTATGCATCTTATTTCGTACATATCTCGTCCTGGAATATATAAGTGGCATGAAAACTAAATGATGACCTCCTGCATGTATTCCCACTTGATCAAAGTGTTCCTGTTAGTAGTGAACTAATGATAGAGTTCTGACAGTGAAAAAATGGCTGCTTTAATCATCTTATGATCGTTTTAGTTGGATGCTATGTCAAACTAACTGAAAGATGGGAAATCTGTTCCATTCAAACACAGTTCAAACTTGAAGGCGAGGGTGTGACCAACAAGAAAGCAAGTACTTGAGTTAACCATAACCCAAAGTTCTGATTGATTTCCATGGCCTTTTAGGTTGTCGTGGGTGCTCTGCTGGGAAGCTTAATTGCATGTCTAATGAGGAATTCGAGGTAGGGAATTCGGACAAACTTGGGATGATTTCTTCACCTGTCCTCTGATCTGTGGAAGATGGATTCAGAAACGTGTAACCTATAGAAACTTTCTTCTGAAATGTTGCGTAACATGGTCGACAGTAACACGTATCAGTCAGTGCGGCATCAGAAGCTTTTAATACTGTATATTGCATTCCTGGGTCACCCACAGTTGCTTCAATGACAATCACCAGATAGAAAGTCTCGATTTTGCTCTCATATGGTTTTTCCTCTTTCTATGTTCACCTTCCGTTGTTCCACTTACCTTGCTTCATCAGCTCTACCATATAATATTTGAGATCAGCTTTGATCATTAAGTCCCTCTTAGTTCTAGCTAGACCGTGACCATTTTCCTGGGAGTCTAATGGCTCGAGCAGGTACATTACTGTAACTTGTTTTTACGGGGCTCATCCAGGACCCGAGATGTTCAGCGGTTACAATATGGTTGCACCTTGGTCAGAGTTTCCCATCAGGCAATGCCTCTCCCATTGTTGTCAGCAATTAGGCCGGAGGCCATCCATGCCTGGCCCTGAGTGGATTGGAACTTAGATGTCTCTTCTGGAGAACTGTACGGCTTCTTCAATGAAGTCGATCCTTGAGACCATGTTCGAGTGGCCATGAACGTTCACGTGCTAATGTTGGGGGGCTTTTATTAGGTTCAACCAACAAACTACAATTGGACCATCCCACCAAATTTGGAGCCCTTTGATATTATCCTCTGCTTATTTTGGTTAGGTTGTCATTCAATGTCTTGCAGCAATTTCACCCATAATTTCAGCTCCCTAGGGAGCTGTAGCCTATCATCTCGTCGATTTCTAAGCTCCCATTATCTCGTCGTGACATCTGCCTCGGCGGTGGCCCGTCCGTATAGGATTAGGGCACAGCCGGGGACAGTCTACAGTGTGATTACGGCCAGTGACAGCCTTTTCCATCGGTTCAGCTTTATCCCTTCTCTTCTGATGGGAAAGCTCGAAGCTAACAAACAAAAAGGACGGCCGTGAAACATGTCTCCGCCACTGTTCGAATCTCATATGAGATTTTTATATCCCATAATTAAACAGTGATTTGGACTCGGAGGATGACCGGTGGTGGTGAATTTTATATCATTATTATATCCTATTATATGTTACTGTAATTTGATTATTTAATAAGAATTTGGTAATATATATTTTTTAATTATTAAAAATTTAAATAAATCACAAAAATTTTAGTAAAATCATAAAAAAAATATAGATATAATGTTAGATTAAAAAAATAAATTAAAGATATACAACTTGATATAACATCTATATAAAATGCTTTGTCAATGATATCAAGAAGTCGATTTCATTAATGCGTTGGCGTTGGAAAGAGGCTTTATGTTGGGTTATCACCTAGAGTTGTTTGAACTGGTGGTCAAGCTAAATTTAAAATGAGTGTAAAATTATTTGATTCGATTATGATTCAACCCGTTTGTTTAATAAGTTGTGTCGATTATGGGTCACGCTTCATGTATATATGAACGGGCTCATAATCATTTATAAGTGGACTAGTTCACGGTTCATGCCAGTTTGACACGTAAACTATTTATTTTTTTTAAAAAATGATTTTTATATAAAAAATTTTCAAATTAATCTAATAAAATCTAACTGTTAATTTGTAGGATTTTAGCAGTCCGAGTCAATTATGGTTCTAGACCGGTTTCTAAACAGTTTCAGGCCGGCCCAACAAGTAAACTGTTTGGACTAGTTCCGGTTTAACGGCCTATTTGTTAAAATCGGCCCGTAACCGTCCCTCAGCTTAATAAAAGCAATTATGGACCGGTTTGGAGGCCATCTGCACTGGTTATAGGTTTTAGCGAGTCAGTTTCCGATCAAACTGGTCCGTTTAACATCTCTATGATTACTCTCAAACTAACAATTAAGATATTACAAATTCAATATCACGGAACTTCATGTATTTCTTCATTCCTATTTTCTCTTTTATCACTTTTTCATTTTTATCAGGGGCAGTATTTTGTTTTTCCTAAATTAATGGTTAATTAAGGGATGGCATTTGATATTTCAGAAATTAAAGTCAGGTGTGTTTTGTCACGTGCTGGGTCTTCTTATTATCACTAGGAATATAAATAAATAAAAAAATATATATATATATATATATATAATTCAGGGGGTGGCGAACCTAGTGGTCACATAAAATATCTAAGATTCGAAGACTGTGACCATAACGTCGAGTGTCGTCTCTTTCAGGGGCCCATCGACCCATGTCGAGGTCGATGAATGTACATCGGGAACCAACAGGGACTGTCCTTTCACACTACCATGCCGGTCGGGTCGGACCGATCCCAGAATAATATTTGGAAAACGAGTTTCACGAGCGCACACCGAACCTGTCATCGGTGACTCAATTTTCAACGTGTCGCGGTCTTCCCGAGTTTCCGTCCCCGATGAAATACCAGAGACATACGATGCGATATTGTCTTATGCACGAGCTTTGATTCTTCTCTCTCTCTCTCTCTCTCTATATGGATTATGGGGACTCTTGAATTGTTCATAGCATAATAATTTAAATCTGTGTGTTTGACGGATCTAAACTGATGATGAACTTACCAGTCATAATATAGACATTGTACCAATGGCCTCATTTGACGTGCCCCGACGATCAAATTACTCTCTGGATGATTCAATGGCTATGACTCATAAGACATTGACAAAATTTAATTTTACACAGGAATTGGGGACATGGTCAGGCTGTACTTATCCGCGCCCACGTCGGCGGTGAATAATTCGACGGAGAGTCGTGTCGTCCCTTCCCGGAGCTTGCCTGGATATTGGCTGACGAGTGAGGGAAGGAGTCTCACAGCCACTTGTTGTACGTGTATTCATTCTGGAGGGAGAGGAATCGAGCGAAATTTCCAGCTCCATCGATCAGATTCATCAGTGATGGTGGGGGGCTCCATATTCTGCTACATTATTAGGTCACGAACTGAGTCAATCCCTTGTGTACATTTGTGCAGATCACTGGAATGATATTGACTGATTTTGAATTTGAGACTACGTGGGAGATATTGCTTAGAAAATCATGATATATTTTGATATTTTATAAAATATACACCAATTCATATATAACATTTTATCGGTTTATTTACAAAATAATATAAGTGGTAACGCATTTATTTTTTTCATCAACTATGATAATTTGACATATGTTTTATATATGGCATTCTTTGTAAGCTGTCATGTGTCAAATATGAGCACACATGGGTATGCCACGTCAATGATTAACCAAAAAAATTTAATAATGTCAGCACCTGTGTTATTTCGTGTGCATCATCATATATAAATAAATAAATATTGAATATCATGTATATTATAAGAAAAAAAATCATAAATTTTCAGACAACTCCTACTCATACATCATGTAATCGGAAAAGGATTGGAATCTCATCCATAAATTTATTATGTCTCTTTTATTAGGGTTTTGTGGATATGCTTGTTAATTGGAAAAAAAAAAGATAATTTCTTTTGGTTTCTACTAAAGTATATTTTCAGATCAACTGAAACACATATTGAAATTAGTCTGCAGTCGAATCAAAATTTCTAAAAAATTATCATTGATTTTTTCAGCATAAAATTCGATTCTTAAATTTTCAGTATGAAATTCGATTATTAAATCACATAGAGGTTAATAAAAAAATTACTAGCCTACTACCCAAAATTGACAAAAAAAATAATTCCAAAAAAGACATTTTGCTGACGGGTGTCCTGAGCGCCCCATACCCCCCAACATTGAAAAATCGCATCTCTTTCTTCTTCACCATGGCCAGAAAGTCCGAATATATATATTATACAATTGGGAAACTTGGGAGACACTTCAACCCAATTCGTGCTTATTATCTATCGCCATGGCCATGGCCATCTCCATGTCAATGGCCATGACGACCAAGGCCATGAGTTCATCCCAACCATCTGCATTTTCTTCCTCCTCCTCGCCACCGTCCTCCCAAGCCATCTCTCCGCCGCCGTCTCCGGGCACATCCCTCCCCCTCCGCCCCATCCCGGGCAGCTACGGGTGGCCGCTGCTGGGCCCCATCTCGGACAGGCTCAACTACTTCTGGTTCCAGGGCCCCGAGACATTCTTCAAGAAGCGGATCGAGGGGTACAAGAGCACAGTGTTCCGTACCAACGTCCCCCCTTCCTTCCCCTTCTTCCTCGACGTGAACCCCAACGTCATCGCCGTCCTCGATGTCGAGTCGTTCTCGCACCTCTTCGACATGGAGATCGTGGAGAAGAGGAACGTTCTCGTCGGGGACTTCATGCCGAGCGTCAAGTTCACCGGTGACTTGCGGGTCTGCGCTTATCTCGATACATCGGAGCCGAAGCACGCCAAGGTAATTAACTGATACTTCGATCTCAGCGGACTCGAGCTGCTCGACTCTGAGGTAGACGTATTTATATTTGACAGATAAAGGGCTTTGCGTTGGACATACTGAAGAGGAGCTCGAGGGTGTGGGTGAATGAGCTGGTATCGAACCTCGGGACGATGTGGGACACCATAGACGCCGCCCTGGCCAAGGATGGCTCCGCCAGTTACTTCCTCCCCCTCCAGAAGTTCCTTTTCCGCTTCCTCTGCAAGTCGATTGTCGGGGCGGACCCGTCCACCTCTCCCGAGATCTCCGATTCTGGCCACATCATGTTGGATAAATGGGTTGCCCTCATGATCCTCCCTGTAACCTACATCAGTACGTACTAGTGCTTCTGCCATTGCGTTCGAAAAATGAACCAAGTTAACTGCTCTGCGATGCAAATTGGCCTGGTTAGATCAATCGGTATCGCGTAGATATATCGGAAAAATCTGACACTGTAGGAGTTACTGATCATATTTCTTTATCGTCCCAGGTGCATTGCAACCTCTAACGGGGATCTTTCTCCACTCATGGGCTTATCCTTTCGCCCTCGTTCGAGGAGACTACACGAAGTTGTACAAGTTCGTGGAAAAGGAAGGGAAGGAAGCGATCGAGAGGGGGAAGACTGAGTTCGGGCTGAGCCATGAGGAGGCCATCCACAATCTCATCTTCATCCTCGGCTTCAACGCCTTTGGTGGCTTCACGATCTTCTTCCCGACTCTCATGAACGTTATCGCGAGCGACACGACTGGGCTGCAGGAGAGGCTGAGGAAGGAGGTGAGAGAGAAGCTGGGAGGCCCGGAGGCCGAGCTGAGGTTCGACTCGGTGAAGGAGATGGATCTGGTGAAGTCGGTGGTGTACGAGACTCTCCGGCTCAACCCCCCTGTCCCCTTACAGTTTGCCCGGGCCAGGAAGGACTTCCAACTGAAGTCACATGACTCAGTCTTCGATATCAAGCAAGGTGAGCTCCTGACCTGAGTAAATAAATCGCAAAACTTTGATTTCGGTTCGTCACTGAGTTATGTATTTTTCCAGGTGAGTTGCTCTGTGGGTACCAAAAGATAGTGATGAGAGACCCGAAGGTGTTCGACGACCCAGAGAAGTTCGACCCGGATCGGTTCATGCTGAACAGCGAGCTGTTGGACTACCTCTACTGGTCCAACGGCCCACAGACGGGCTCGCCGAGCGAGTCGAACAAGCAGTGTGCGGCCAAGGACTACGTGGCCCTCTCGGCTTGCCTCTTCGTCGCCTACATGTTCCAGCGGTACGATTCCATCACCGGAAGCTCATCGTCGATCACAGCCCTCAAGAGGGCCACTTCCTTGACCGGACTGTGAATACGGCCGTGTGAACGCTGATGAGATGAGTGGCGGGTCCCGCTGGCTGACGAGATGCAATGAGTGATGATGTGAGTGGGAAGATGGAGACAAAAGATTGTACCACAACACATCAATGAGGAATGGGTACATCACATGCATGCATAATTGATGGAAAATTCAAAAGCGCATCTCCATCACTTAATGTAGATCGATACATCTTATTTTTGATAAATATTTTTTTCGTGCTTGTTAATGGAAAAAATTTAGGAGAGGGCTTATATAAGTTTTCTTATATATATATATATGTATATCAGCTTTGCAAGTTTACAACCATGAATACACTATACAACCAATAGACCAATGAAAGATACGGCAAGAGAGACCTTTTTTCCTCGTAGAACCGAGCAGATAACCCTTCTGGAGTCCGGATTGCCCACCAAATGTTAATGGTTTTTACAGCGAGAGTGATTATCATGAGCGCAGTTCCTACTAGGCACAACTCCGATAAAAAGAGAGGATTAACATGTAGAGGTAAGTGTGTCTTCTTCTGAAATGACGAGGAAACGAGGACTCTGCAATTCTCTTCCATGGACTCAAAAAACAGAGAGCAAAGTGAAGGTCCATGGAGAATTAGAGGCCTACTCTGGAGGAGACCGAATCTAGTAAGGGATTCACTGGGGAAGTCAAGGTCCGCAGGGTCAGTCGAAATTCTAACAGGGCGCGATGCGCCGGCTGGATTGCATCTGACCAAGTCAAGAACCTAATCCCCTCGGCACACACAGCATCCCCATCTTCTTCTTCGTTGATCTTCGTTCTGTACACAGGAGCCCATTGTTGATATATAGCTGTAAGATCTTCTTTTTTACTCGATAACGGGTGACGGTAGCTTAAGATTCCCCTTTTTCTAGGGCAGGAGATATCAGAAAATGAAGATAATATTTACGAAAATCAATCGCAACCACAGAGCAAATATTCCATCGAATCTGCTTTCTTAAATTTTGATGTTACTGTCAACTCCCTCAATATATAATTCAAAGCTGACTTTAACGTGGCGTGGAGCATGATTTGACTTGATTTGACTTTGATTGACTTAATTTGATCCCCGGTGACAATATTGCCTTCTTACTTACAGTGCCTCTTACTGTTTACCCGTCGAAGGCTACGGACCCTCGATCAGGCAAGGATAACATTGCGATGTGCCAATGTCTCTGAACAGGAGAAGATCAAGGTTTACAAATTTGAGGGTCTAATAGATCTGATTTGAGCATCATAAACTCAATGTCCTAAAATCGAGTGAGGCTGACCATCTGAGTCAATGTTGGGCATGCCCACGTTCTATTTTGGGCTTAATTTTGGTAGAATTGGGCACCGGTGTAAAGTGTAACAGAAATGAAAGTACGGGGTCATGCCGTAACAGGTGAAAGTTTCGGGTGCAACATAAAACCAAGTCAAACTTCAGGGGTTGCAAAGCTTTTCTCCCAGCCCGTTCAGCTGATACGACAGCGTATCTTTCTCCATGGCTGTTCGCTTCTTCCTCTTCCTCGCGGCCTGTTACTCAGTACACGGATCTTCGGCACAGAGAAACGGTCCGCCATTATCAACAAACGTGGAGCTTCGACAACGCCGGACATGCCGTACCCAATCCCTCTCGACACCATACGCCAGCTCCAGATCTCGCTTCGTGAAGAGGCCAAGATCCCCTCGTACGATCCAACAGAGACGCCGTTCCCGAAGTTGCCTCCGCTCGAGCACTCTGTCTCCCAGCTCGACCCCTCCCCTCCCTACCTGCGGTGCAAGCACTGCAAGGGCAGGCTCCTCAGAGGGATCAAGTCTCTGTTCTGCGTGTTCTGCGGCAAGGAGCAGTTCGGTGAAATCCCGCCCGATCCCATCAATTTCAGGTCCACCAATGGGTACCGTTGGTTGCTCGATTCGCTGCAATTGGACGGATCTGTGAGTATCATCAGCTTCTCTTGCCACCAAATTACAGTTTTGATGTCGCCGAATTTAGCTTCTGTGGACGTTTTGTGTAGTAATGAGATTGAGTGTCATCCGTGTGTTTGTCGTATCGATCCTCACATTGTCGATGGAATTCCAGAAACCATCGGAGCTGAAAATATTAGCAAACGTTGGTAACAATGGGATGTTCATCAATTTAGGGAACTATAGTTTCCGAAAAATGCTGGAGTCATGAGCAATTCGCATCTTAGCTACAAAATGCCTACTTTGTTGATGCCCCTTTTGCCAGAAAGCTGAAATCCTTAGAAGTTTCCACGAGCTATTGATATTCCCGAATGCTTACGATGAAATTAATGCTAACAAGGCACTACGTTTGTTTCTCAGGAGGTGGTCGAGCTGATTTCAGAAGCGACTGATGTGAACAGAGGCCAGAGTGCACCCAAAAATGAAATGCCACTGTTTGATCTCCTCAACTTAGAAATTCCATGGCATTCTAAGATAGAAAAACCTGAAAATGTGGCCATTGAGGCAGCACCTCAGGTCAAGAGTTCTGTAAGTCTTGCTGGAGTTGATCTTGACAATTTCTTTGGCGAAGGGAAGGGAGAAGTCACCCCTGTTGTGTCCAAAGAGCGTTTGCCTATGAAAAATGCTGATCATGCGAGTGAAAATATAACTTTTCAAGTTCAAGGAGATCTCAGTTTCTTCGAGAATGCTCAGCTTTCCACAACTTCAGTGAAGGCCAAGGAAAATGAGAATGACAGCAGCCAATCATCTCGGGCAGCGACATTTCAGTCTGGCAGTTCTGGGTCTGCCAACAAAGATTCAAGATCAGTAGACCTTTTTTCAGGTTCTCAAGCTGATATCTCCATGCACATCGATGCAGTGTTTGGACCAGGAAGTACTAATTCAGGTGGTACGGTGCCATCTTCCAACTCAAATTCAGATGATCTGTTTCGAGATAACCGAAGAAGTACTAGCAGCTTCATAGGTCCGACCAACAGTTCTTCTGTAAATGATGATGATTGGTTTCAAGACGATCAGTGGCAAAGCGGCAACGATAATTTGAACCAGAGTGTGATTGTTGACAAAAATGATGATTCTCTTGATGCCTGGGATGATTTCATGAGCTCAACAGGCCAGAAGAATCATCCCACTGCATCCTTTAAGGAAGAACCTATTGGGATGAATTTATTTAGCCCGGCAGATGATGCGCAAAAGATCAATTATGGTGCTTTTCAGCAACCTGATCTATTCTCAGCAGCATTGAACAGTCAAAATAATCAAGAGAATGTAAATGAAGTGCACTCAGAAGCATCCACATTAGACAGGTTTGAAATCTCACTTGATACAAGTAATCTGTTCATAATAATTTTGTTTCCATTCCTGGAACTTAATTTGAAGAACATTATCTATGTATGCCTGTCTGTTTGTTCAGGAATTTCAATGCCAGTACAAATGAAAAAGACGGGAACGAACCTAAAGCTGCCAAAGGTGAAGATGAGACCAAAACCAACGCAACATGTTCTAGTTCTGATGTGGAGACGATAATGTCCCAGATGCACGACCTCTCCTTCATGCTCGACAGTAGTCTCTCAATCCCCCAAAGATCCACTGATTCTAAGAATTGAGTCTAATCTAGTCTTTTTGCCCTTCAATATCTGTTAGATCGATGTGTCATTGGTTCTGATTGTTTCAGCCATCTGTATTATGTCACCATTTTTGTCCCCTTTTTTCCTCCTCCTAAGATAGCCCTGAGGCATTGTTGTGATTTTTTTTTTTTCCCTTTTGCATCCAATTCTTTCTTCTGCTTGTGACTCATGCATTACTTACCTACAAGTATCAATAGATGTGATTTTCAAGTATTATCTCTACTTTCCAAAAAGTTCTACGGGTGTATTAATCAAGAGTTTCCTGAATCTTTGGGTTGCTGGCAATCATCTTGACGAGGAGAAGCCTGTTATTTTGCATATTTAGAATCTGTGAAACAGAGATACGGACATTGCTTAGAATTTCATGGAGGCACCAGCATCGAAATTTACTCTCTGGACAAGTTGCCTCGATCCTTCGAGCCCTTCTCGAATTTTTGAGGGTGTATGTATTGATAGGGGAAAAATGGTCGACGGCCTTAGTGTCACGTAATCAACAACCTGCAGGTGACTTCACTAAGGGATATTCCCTGTGTTAATCTTTCGGAATTCCTCAGGAGATCACGGGAAATATTCTCGGAAATTCCTCGGAAATTTGTAACCCGAGTCCAACTCAACTTCTACAGAAGTCTCTCGCTTTTGTAGCAGGGGGAAATGCCAGATTTCGGCTGTTTTTCGAAGGAGTTCTTCCACGGAGGTCCCGGTACGTTGACAGCAGGGCTAATTTGGACGAAAATGGAAATTGACTGGCAAGTTGTGTGGGGGCAAATACAGAGACTGGATTGTACTGGAAGCTTAAGGTCCCCCACGGATCCAATACTACTAGGGGGGGAGATCCATGCATAGCTCGACAGTCTTCTGGAGAGCGATGTGTGCGAGCCAGACCCAGTCCATGGTCGAAGAAGGGTCTCAGAATGATTAGTAACCACAGGTGGCATTTTGCTAGATAATTAAGAATGGTTCGGGCAGCAGGCTATTGGAACCTGATGAAGTCACGGTGTTATGATCACGAACCGTCTCGGGAATCAAGAGATTATGACTTAGTTTAGAAGCTCATTGAAAATTCTTGATCTTCATCACCTCCATGGCTGAAGGATACTAAATACTGCAGCAAGCAGAACAACGGAGCTTTTAATGGATTGAGTTTTCACATAAGCTTGGTATCGACGAAAGGGAATCTTGAGGGCCATGTCACTTATGAAGCCCCGTGGTGGTGACCGAATCTGCAGAACAATACGAAGACTGTAGCAAAGGTTGCTGACTTATAGATAGTTTTAAGAGGAATCCCAGATTTCCCCTCCCCCAGGAGCCCTCTCAGGAAGGGCCAGACGTAGAGCACCACCCACAGAGCAGCTGTCACCTCTGCCAGTCCTGAGCCACAATCGCCATTCAAAGCCGGTGGCTGTAGCCCCAGCACCAGCATGGCCAGCGCCGCCAGCTGGATCAGCAAGAGGGTTGTCCCCGGCACGAAAACTGGGCTCTCGTCGAAGGTAAACCTTCCAGCGTCAGTACTGGGCTCGTCACCGGAAGTGGACTGCTCCTTCTTCGTGACCTCAAACACGGTCTCAGAGATTCCTAGGAGCTTGAGGAGGACACCTAGGACGCCAAACAACCAGGCAGAAGCTGAGTTGATCCTTGCCATCCGCTGGCTGTTCCACCATGCTCGAGCAGTCAAGCCGCACCGGTAATACTCTGATAGCGTGTATGAGTTATACATGACGAATATGGCCAACGGGACTAGTATAGCCGGGTCTTGGACCTGCAGACGTTTATGGGACATAAGACATAATAGATCAATTGGCCACATCGATTAGTGTTTCAGATTTCCAAAGTTTAAACTCATAGAAGACTATATATTAACTGCTCTCCTGCATCTAAAGATTGTGATCGTACCTTGGGCAGATAGTGGGAGTTGGTGATGATGCAATAAGCCGGGAGAAGGGCATAAATGAATTCGGGTATAGATCTGATGTTCCATAAAAGGACCCAAATATACGCCAAACACTGTCTAAATTGAAGCCCACCAAACAGGAAGGCTCCTACAGGACTGGACTTGCTCAGTAGGATCTCGAGAAGTCCGGTGGACCACCTCTTCATCTGGGTCAATGAGGCAGGGCCTCCCACCGGCGCACAGCCAAGGAAGGCTGGTGGTTCCAGTGCACAATAAGCCGACTTCCACCCCCTCGAATGAATTGTCAACCCGGTTAAGATATCCTCGGTTGTGGACCCGTATGTCAATCCAATCTAGAAATTGAACAAAGCATGAACATATCAGGCTATCAGCACACAGGAGCAAAACATTCCATGTAAGGGGATTAACGACTGATAAGTGCTCGTACCATTAGAAGAAGTTATGTGAAAGGGAGACCTTATGCATATAGTTCGATTTCTTGCACTTATGTACCTTTTTGCCCCACAGAGTGAGATGCTCGTAGCTGCAGCTTGCAACATGATGCGCTGCCTCGAGTGAGCTCGACAAATCTTTCTTGGTACTCGGTTCATCCTTTAAAGCTCGGGCAACCGACTTCAAGAACTCTTCAGAGCTTCCAAAATCTTTCGATTGTCTCACTGGGTGGAAAAGATAGAAGAGGATTTGAATTAGCACCTTCGGAGTCAATCTTACAGATATATACCAGTAACTCTTGACACTTACCCTCTATTGGATGGAGCTTTTTCTCACTGAGGCCGACTTCTTTTGGCATGGCTCCATAAATTACCTTCCGGCGATGAAAGCACCCAGTACCTCCGTAGAAGGGCCCTTGGAGGGACACTATTCCATGCCCCATGGTCTGGAACGAACAGTGATTGGTAAGGCGATAAATTACTCCGATAAAAATCCAGTTGCAGAATACGAACTACCACTATCACAGTGCAGCTACTTACTTCATATACAACGACTAGTTGGTTCCCGAAAGGATCGTCCTCTAAGCCGTTGTAGAATTGCTGAGGGCATTGCACAAAAGCGGTGTCGTCTCGGGAATTTGGACTGAGCAGAAGGCACAGGGCGTGCAGAGCAACCTGGGGATTGTTAGTGTACATATCGCAGTCGACATTCAGCATGAACGGTGCGTTAGTCATCACGCCCGACACTCTTATCTGCTCATATCATCACAGAAGCAGAATAAACACAACTGTGCGTATGGTCTGTGAGAGAATTTTCATTCGAAAAAGGAGGATGTAACGCAGGAACTTATGACTGGAAACATCCATTTTAACCAGCTTCGATGATGACTTACTAGAGCGTTCATCGCCCCAGCCTTGTAGTGATGGTGATGTTTGGGTCGCTTCTCTCTCGACAGGTATATCAGATGAGGCAACCCGTCCGGCTTACCTTCCTTATTCTCCCATACGACCTTCAATAGGTAAAACAAGCAAAGTATCGAAAGGTCAATTATCCCTTCCAAACGATCCGCAAGACGTACTATAATTTTCTTCCATATGTTGGAGTGCACACCACACGCCTCTGTACCTTTACTATGGGAGGATGATCGCGACGGTCCGTTCCTGAGAAACCCGCAAATTCAGTACTGGAGAGCAGTAAACTCTTCTCGCTCGCTCCCTCTATCTTCCTGCTCAGCTTCTCATACTCAGCCTGCAAAGAACAAGAGTCTTCCATAAAACGAATTCATCCATTCTCTTAACCTGTAGGGGTTCAGTTCTCTCTCTTCCCCCAAGTGATGAAAATCTAATTCAGAATTTCGGAATCTTAGCTGGGGGTGTGCATCAGGGCATCTAGTTATTGAGACCGATAGTCCATATAGTTATTGGGTTAGTTAACCCCTTGTCTGAGTATGAAAGGGTACACACGAATCATGACCAGTTATTGAGAGCATATATTAAGAATAAGTGGTACATGTAAATCACATAAAAAATGAGTAAAAATATCTTGGTATATAATAAACCAGTATTATTCTTCTATTAGTTTAATATTTTGGATATATATATGATGTTATCGTTCTGATAAGCTTGATATAACATATAATTTTTAGGTGTGTGCGTATAATTTTTTTGGTATAACTAATTTAAATTTAAGAGAAATATGAAGCGTTAAAAATTAAAATTCTTTTGTAATTTATTGAATGTGTGTGTCGTTATGTGTCTGAACTCTATAGGAACCGTCCAACCACGTTGAGACAAACTCTGGCCGTAAGTTCTTGTCTCATATACGCAAGCCGTATTTTCTTTTCTCGTCGATCATTGGATTGTAATGGCGGCACAATTTCTCTGATCGATCCTTCCTCTTTGTAAGCTAGTGATTGGTCTAAGACTTGCACTCAGGTATGTGCAACATCCTTAAATTAAATTAGATATGATATCAAGGAAGGATTATTAGCAATTGATAAACATTAGTAGTTCATTGCGTAAAAAGATCAAACCTTTGCGGTTCAAACATAAATTATTGTTACCTTCATCTGTTTCCACTCTCGCTGGAACTCCGGTGAGCTGTCCCCGCCGGCAGGGGGCGGGCAATTAGAGGTGGAGGAGAAGTATCGGAAAGGGGCTCGGACTTGGACGCTGTACTTCCTACAGAAGGGGACCCATAGCTGAGCAAACTTGGCGGCTTCCGACAGCGCGAAGAGGATGACAGGGGAGCAGGCGTCGTCCGACACGTAGCAGGCCAGCTTGTGGGCCATCCCCGGGTAGTCCACCGCCATCAGCGACAGGACCGTGTTCACCGTCAATATCGGCTGCTCCAGCGCCGGGTCCGCCGTGGTCACAAACATGTCCAGTCCCGGCAGCTCCTTCTCCCTGCACATACATACATAATATTTATAATATTCACTATATCATCATCATCACATACACGAAAAGGCACTTAGCTTCTGGATTCGTTGCCATTAGTAAAAATAAAATAAAATAAAATTCTAGGTACCCTTTTATTATCCCATGATCAAGAATATCTTCCATGCTTCAGTGGCGTGTGTATATATCCATACATACTGAAGCGGGTTCATTTCATCTGGAGGAAGAGATGGGAGGTTAGGGAGTACGATTGTTTGTTAGTTGAGTATTACCGTTGGAGGAGGCGTCGAGGGAAGGTGATGTAGTAGAGGTGGTTCCACTTGATGTTGAGCACGAGGAGCCATACTAAGGTGAACCATGCCTCGCAACCAATGGCCAGCTGCCACGCCGTCAAGTCCCACCCACCGCCACCATGGCTTGAGCTAAGGCAGACCAGCCGGTACGACAGGAGGGAGGCCAACAGTAAGAGGATGGTTAAGTCCGCAGCCCTCTGAAGATAGTTCTTGGATAGCCGTCTCTCGAATAACTCATCCTCCATGGGTGAGGAGGATGATGATGGTGATGAAGAATTGAAGCCAACCATCTGGATGTGCAGCAAAACTAATCTATTCAGCTCGCTGTAGCTATGGACAGTATTGGGTCTTCGTGAGAGTACAGGCCGCTATACCCCTTTTATACCCAGAAGAGGGTATATATCGTGTTGACGGGTGCACCGAGAGTAGGTTTTTTTTTTTTTTTTCCTTCTACCTCTTCACATGTAAATTAGATCTTAACTGAAGCAAATTTGAGTCAAATTAAAGTATTAAATAGTAAATCTTTTGTAATACGGATGTGAATTCGAATACTTATTTGGGGACGATTTCCCTACGGTATTCTACCCTGTGTTAAGGTTTCATTTGAAACTTGACATCTAAGTTTTTAGAGCCCAATCAAGTTGCCCTTTATCCACATTACGCATGCAAAGAGCTCATTTCAGCTGGTTATGGTTGAGGGTAAATTTCGTTTTGACTCAGTATTACCCTTTGATAGATCAATTTTGGGTCAGCTACCATTCCGAGGTTAGATTCGTTCTCACCTTTCGTGTCTCTAGCTGTCTGTGTTGCACATCTAATCGAGAGTAAGAGTTACGTTGGAAGAAAGGGATTCGAGGGTGGCACTCCCGACAAGTCTTTGTTGTACCTTACACTATCTAGGAAAAAGGGGGATTTAATTCGATGGCAACCTGACATACCCTTGATGTTCAGCGCTTGACGACATTGGATGACAATGGTGTGATATGCAGACAATCGACATTTTCCGGTATCACCAACCAGTCAATAGATCTACCTAAATTGTTGATCCACATGCGGTTTTACATGAATTGATTAGTTCTGTAGGCTGATAACCTCTTCTCCTAATCACTGCTGCTAAAATTAGCTTGGGGGCTCAATTTGTCGGCAGTTTTTGTCCACAACCATGCAGAGAGGCCCGTCCTTTGCTTGTGATGGGTGGCATCACATGTCGACGAGATATCCAGAAAAGATTCGTGAGATAAGGTCGTTCCGATATCGTTTCCCAGAAGGGCATCCCAAGATCGATCTTGTTCATCCAAACCATCGTTGTGGTTGTGGTTGTGGTTGCGGGTCTCTATGATAGATACACTTCCATCTCTCGTGTCCTACGGTGGTGAAGGGCGACCGCTCCCTCGCCTCCTTGGAGCATTGCTCGGGTTCATTCACGACAACGAACGTCCACGTCGCTGTAAGGGTCCCCACCGGCGGAGCTTCAAAGCTTGGACCGGTCTAGGAGAGCAACCGGCGACCACCACCCACGACACGACTTCTCCGGGGAATGTTAAACTTCGGCCCTTGTTATATACATCCAATCCGCAAATGTACACTGAAGTATGATGTTGTTCAATCGTCACATATTCTTGAAGTTTTCTCATTGTCTTCTCGACGTGGAGAAGTCTCGTACGTTTTGGGTGGAAACGGTCTGATTGGCCCGGTTTGTCTAAGATGGGTATAGGGGCGGGATCATCTCCCCAGTTGAATGTGCTTCTCTTTTTTTTTTCCCCTAAGTTGTGGAGGGGACTGACTCATCTTTATGGATAGGGAAAATGGCGTAACTAACCCTGTTCTTGCACTTGTCGCAGAGAGGACCGGGGAAGCATCCTGAGGTCACCGGAGACAGTGGGGCTGCGGCGGGCGGAGTTGAAGAGGAGGGAGGACCTGACGATGAAGCGCTGGAGATGAATTGGAGCTTTTCACTTCGACCCGGCCCAACCTCGGCCCATCTACGACCAGGCCTGGACTTGTACAAGCAACATGTAATAGAAAATTTCCCTTATTACCCCCTCAACTTCGCGGCTATTTGCGCAAACCATACCGCCAAATTTGGATTTGTCTCACTCTCGCCCTTCTCCCATCACAGAACATCAGTGGTGTGACGTTAATTCGCACAATTCATCTTCAACATGAATAAGTCAGTACATTGAATTTTCAGATTTCTAGAAGGGAAAAAGAAATCCTCATCGGCCTGTCCAGAAGGTTTTATGATGTTGGAGCCATGCACGTATAAGAGAAAGGAACAAAGCAATGGTGGCAGCTCTAGCGCTCCTGTCACGGTCAGTGGTGGCACTATCTTCGGGAATCATCAGCAGAACACTCGACAAGGGAGCTCTGCACCCTTCTCACTCGAACGGCGACTCTCCCCAGCCTTCCGCCGCTCTCTGCTCAATGGCCGACTTGACCCCTTTCAAGAAAATCCAAATCCAGAGAGAGGACACGGCTAGTCACTGCTCTCCTCTAGTTCTAGCCCTGTTTTTTTCCTCTTATTTCGTTTATGGGCTTTCCTTTGATCGTTCTCTTTCTTTTCTGGGACTGTTTATTTCGTTTTGTTGCAGTTACCTGCTCTGGCAGTTAGCTATGATAAATGGTCAAATGCCTAGTTCATCAGGGGACAATAAAAAAACTGTGAATGGAATCCTGACTAATTGAGTACAGAAAGGAACTTCTGTACTTATAATTTGAAGGCAGTGATTTTCTCTGTTGAGCAAATAAATAGCAACGATATCACAATTGAAGAGTTGAAGCTTGCTTCAGGTTTAGCTCCACTTCCTTAAAATTTATGCAGATAAAATGGCATCCGCTCTCCCCCTTTCCTTCGGTATAAGAGAAGGAAGAAACGATCAAAAGACTGAAGTTTAGATGCTCTGTGACTTCTCAGCCTATTCTCGTAGTTTTTATGGTGATCTGAATATTCATCAGCCAAAATCGATGATACCGTGCTCTATTACAAATGTTTTTTTTTTTTTTTCATGACATGAATGTTGATCAGTTGGTATCATTGATAAAATCTTCTATTTGCAAATCACGCTATGGACACGACTATGTTGATCACTAATAAAGCTGCGACAAGAGATGCACCTGATTTATACGTTTGCAACGTTATCTAGGCATTTGATGCCTATGTGGTTGGCAAAGAGGATGCTCCCGGGATTGTCGTTCTCCAGGAGTGGTGGGGTGCGGATTTCGAGATCAAGAACCACGCCCAGAAAATCTCACAGCTGGGACCTGGTTTCAAGGCACTTATTCCAGAGTATGCATCTTCTATCTTGAATCAGGACATACTGTAGTGAATCACATAATTACAATTTTGATGTACACTCCTTATTTCTGTGCTTTCTTTTTCTTCTAATTTCTCTAGTCTGTACGGAGGAAAGGTAGGTTAAGACACTGCAGAAGCACAGCACTTGATGGATGGTCTCGACTGGCAAGGTGCAGTGAAAGATATCCATGCCTCAGTTAACCGGTTCAAGGCAAATGGCTCCAAGAAGGTCCTTTGTCCTCTATGAGTCTGCAGTCTAAATGCATTTTCTTTTGCTAAGCTACTGAGAATGCTTTATCTTCTTTTAATCAACGTAATGTCTTTTCTGTTGACAGGTTGGTGTTACTGGCTTTTGCATGGGAGGTGCTCTTCCTATACCAAGCTCAGTTTTGGTCCCTGAGGTTGATACTGCTGTTGCTTTCTATGGAATGCCATCATCGGAGCTTGCTGATCCTGCCCAGGCTAAAGCACCAGTACAGGCTCATTTTGGGGAGCTCAATAATTTTGTCGGCTTATCTGATGTTGTGGTATGGTCACTCGGGTCTTTTTGAGGCTGCACTCTGTGTACTAACTTGGAGTTTATGTCTCTGTCCTCCTATATATCACGACATGACCAATTTGTTTAGTGATGTCAACTCAATATTTGGTTGATTTACAGCCCGTTCTTGCTAATAGTACATTTTTATGAAGCCTGTGAGTTTCTCAAGCGACAAAACCAGCTAACTCAGACATGCTAAAATATCTGGAATTTGCATTTCTGCCTTTGTTTTACATGTTATGGCAGTTTATATGAGCTACATGGAGAGGCGTAACTATATTTAGATCTGTAGGATTGTTAGCTATTTATTAGCACAGTATCAAGGAGCCGCTTACCATCGAAAGAAGCTGTTGGAAGTGCTATTACACTCTCGTACGATTAGCAGGGCAATACCCGGGCATAAATTTCAATGTGAAGATGTCACAGTGGCCAAATTTGACTTCGATATTAATCCAATTACCTTCCACCAGTGGATAAAAGTATTTTGCTCCTCTCTCAGGCTGCAAAGGCCTTGGAGGACAAACTGCAGGCTTCAGGAGTTCCTTATGAGGTAAACATTTACCCTGGAAGTGCACATGCTTCCATGAATAGATCTCCTGAAGGAGTGATGAGGAGGAAAGACATGGGGATGGAGGATGAAGACGAAGCTGCTGTACAACTGGCATGGTCCCGCTTCACTTCTTGGATGTCCCGTTACCTTTCTTCCTGAAGACTCTGCCATCTTCCTGAGATTCTGCGCACACTAAATAAGAGCCCCCAGTTCCATCCTATAATATGGTAAATCAGGACTCAGTGTAACCCGTGATTATTGCAGGAGAAGCAGCAATGCTTTACTAGCATGTGCCTCTTTTGCGCTTTGACATGGTTATCGGTTTCTCCCCCTCAATAAAATTCTCAGTTTGGGCATTTATCCATCTGGTTATCATTAAATCCAAATTCCAGGTTGTCCTGGAAACAGTGCTGTTCTTAACCTCCCTTTGTGGTTATCCCTCCTCCTACGACTTGGTTCAGTTTGCTTTTGGCCGCTTGAACTTTGCCAGTGAATATGCCGGGTAGATGCTACCCCTTAAAGTGGATTGAGGGGATAACATCATCATCGCTTCCGGACTTAAATCCCATGGTTTATCCAGTCTGCTTGAGTTTCAATCCTGGTGTATCTCAAGCTGGTTCCTGCAGCTTTACGACCTACTGTGATGGCTCTTATCAGTAGTTCAGGACTTATTATACTGCATCTTTGTAATTGGGGACCGATATTTTCCCATTTTACAAGGATGGAATACTGAAAAAATTTTCCTTTTTCTTTCACGTGCATGGACCAGTAATCTGAACGCAAAACCAATTTCTTCAACGATAGTTTCATCGTGCTGAGTTTGAGAGAGACGGGTATTGCTTTCTTGAGGAATGACGATAAGTCTGGGTGATACAACTCAGTGACACGCAGTCAGGGTACTCATTTTTTCTCGATCTGAAGCGTATATAATCCGGTCTTGAAGAAGACATCTTGAGTGATGTCTGCTAGTGGATTGAGTTTGAAGACAACCGATCCGCTCATCCTGTTTGTGTGCACCAGCAATTTGATCTCGTCAACTCTCCTTCCTGTAGTTTCCTCCATCTCCACCGCAGTTTGTACTGTCAACATCGGTCCATCAGTATCCTTCTCCATCATCGGATTGGGCCCTTTTTTTTTTCCATCCCCATTAGGTGGTCGTGATTGAACAGCCACAGCCAACTAAGAGAAAGGTCGTCGATTTTCTCTCACGTGCTTTCAGCGGGTTATCGGATTTATTGCCTCCTCAACATCATCGAACTGTCAAGCACTCCATTCTCCATGGACCACGGAGGCCACACCCCCAAAAGGCTAGCTATACATCCCTATGACATCGGATATCCACTAGTTGCAGTGAGCTGTGTGAAAGCAAGATGTCACAATTATTTATGTGGGGGCCGGGAAGCCCTCGTGAGATCGACTGAAGTCAAACGCTCTCAACTAATCTTGCGGACTACTCACTCACTCACTCACTTCAATTGCCCTACCTTTTGTTGGGCATGTTCCAACTCCGACCTCCCATCCCCTCCGAGCCAGAAATCCCCCAGATCTCATTCAGATCATATATCTCTCCCCGTTCTCAGGTAATCGGTCGAAGGGATCGATGACAAAGACTGTGATGCTATGTCACGCAACACAACTGTCATATAAATCATATATGTATAAGTGCGTATGAGATAAATGACGAACCACGAAAAGGGCACAGAGTTTATCGACATTCAGCCACAATCCTGGTTTCAACAGCTCGCGGGGCAATATAAGCACGATGATGAGAGGAGGAGTCCAGTGGGGGTTAAACTTATCTCCACTCTATTCTGGAACTAAAATCTTTCAACATTGATTCTTATCAAGAAAACTATCGCGTACACGACTTTTCCTCCACAGTCACCTAAGTGATGGAGAAAGGATGACCGATGACAAGGGACATCGTGGGATCGAGGAGACGAGGGACAGGTCGACAATCAGTGATGGGGTTCCGAAATTTCCCACATACTGATGCAAAAATCCTGCAGATTGTGAAGAATCAGAGAGATTATACGTATCTATCCCCATAAAGAAAGTGTTCAATCTTCTGGGAAACAGATTTCGCATCAATAAATATCCATCTCTCCAACTACCTGCTTACTACCTTTACTTCTTATTTGTCTTCCCCCATACGAAAAATAAAACATATAGACGGAATTAAGAGATATAAGAAAAGAGAAAATAGTGGACATATAATTTAATATTAAATTTTTTTACTTAAAATTAAGAAAAATATCACCTGCAATTGATCTTTTCTGTTTACAGCTTTGATTTTGTCTATTCATATTTTGTTGTCGACAGTCCACCTTTATTTTATTTATTTATTTATTTATCTTAAAAAAAAATCAACCGAAGTATTTAATACATTTGTTGAAAATCATGCCTGATCATCAGCTTCATCGGAGAGCTCGAAAATTGGACCCATGTGAAATGAATCTGTCGCTCGTTCACATAAAATGCAGTGCGAATTATTGGATTAAGGTTCGCTAAATAATAGGCGCTTAATTAAGTTTACGTGATTCATTGTACGCAATTAGTCCCTAATTTGTCAGATCTTGAGAACTCAGTGGGTCAGAACCTCAAATGTACCCGCGAGTAGATTGAAAAACCAGCACACGTTACGTACACTACTTCTAGAGCTGCAAATATATATATATATATATATCTATCTCTCTCTCTCTCTCTCTCTCTGAAGATTCGGTCGACAAATCTGTCTGGAAAAACCCATTGAGCTTTCAGACGACGCTCCACATGATCCCGAGCTTTCGATCTCGTCTTCCATAACCAGATGCGTAACTCACTGCTAATGCCTGATAACATGTAGCTGTGTAAGGTCTTGATAGTTTATCAGGTCAAATAAATCTGCAAATACTCTCCCGATGTGCAATTATTCTTAATTTTTTATTTCAACTGAAGTTTTGTATCTATCGATTGACAGACAGCTGCTAATTTTTTCCCTCATTTTTAAAAGGAAAATAATTTTTTTTTACCGGACAAATCACGGAAGTCGAGGTTTACACGACACGGCACGACATGATACGAATTTATACATGTCCGAGTTGAGTCATGGTAAATATGTATGACTTGATAAGATACGATCAATTTTATCTAATTAAATATATTAAAATATAAATCAAATATATTAATATATTTCACTTATTTAGTTGTCTTCATTTAATAATAAATTGTCACCGATCATTTTATCGGTCCATTTAATAATGTCTTGTTGTCGTTTAATAGTTCGTTGGGCTTGATTCGATCGTGCGAGCACATGGCATCGTAATCTCACTTCTCTTGTGGACCCTTTTAATTTAATGTCCCTTTTCAACGCGAATAGGTTAACTTATTATTAATGGCTAAAGCACAGTTATGTGTGTTTGTGTGTGTATATATATATATATATATAAGTGTGCGCGTGTTTGTGTGAAAGAGAAGATTTGGTTTGTTAATTTGATGTTTGTAAGGGGATGGGAAAAAGGAGTTCTCCGCATTAAATTCACGCACGTGTTAATCATGTTCTTTTTTTCCATTTCCTTTCCCCCGGTGCACATAGGTTATAGTTTAGGTGTTCGTTAAAATGGATAATCTAATAATTAAATTAAATATTTGGAAAATTATTACATTTTTTTTAGAGATTTCGTTCTGACTGCATATTAATTTTGAGATGCATTTTGATTGATTTAAAAATATTGCATAATGTAAAAAAAAAGATATGATTATTCTATGCATGCTTCACCAGGTTTCTGTCCATGATACAGGTGTTACATTAGAAGAGGAAGCAACATTTCGAAATGTCGTGCAGTTTAGTCCAATACACGTGTGATTGTAGAGAAGCACACGTACATACATACATATATGCAGCTCTTATTTATTTATTTTCTAGAAATAAGAAAAAAAAAGCGCGCAAAAGAACTCATTTCGGGAGTGGGTAAGCTACCCAAGTCGTCATCCACGGACACCAAAAGTCTACAAGAAGAAAGAAAATGATATTTGTCCCAACAGTAACCATAGTTAGGGTGGTTTAAATTTAGATTTAAATGAGGAAATATTATGATTAGGAGAATATTTTTTGGTAATTGAACCGATCCTAAGTTTGTATACATAATCTAAATAAACAAAAAAACAGATTTATAGAAAGCTAATTAGTATGTTTTTCTGGAAAATTAATAAAAAAAAAATTCATGCTGATTAATATATGACAATATAGGTAGGTAAAACCCTGGAAGAAGACCCAGTGAACCCACTTGCTTCGTTGTCGTTTTGACCGACTGTCTTGTCTTCTCTTCAAAGAATGCGGCCCACTCTACTCCTGACCTCGCATCGATGGCAAGTACAGATCACGCTAGCTCTTCGTAAGCAATTTCTATGCGATCACAAGATGCGTGTGCTTGGCTAAGTTGTAAAAATCCCTTCGTTGTACCCTTTTTTTTTAAACAACGGTCGGTCCATATGCCAAGGGGAGGAAGCTGGTCAGTCAAGCAAATTGCCGGTAAAAAGAAAAAAAGAAATAAAAATAAAAATAATTTAGTAAATACGTGAAGAAAGTGATGATAAATAATCGAGGAAAAATGTGTCAACTTTCAAGAGAGTCTAGTAAATGGTGGGGGAGGACGGAGCGTGGGATTCGGTCCACACTGGGGAAGGGACGGTGGACGGAGTCCAACCCGTCAGTCTCGGTCCGAACCGAACCGGGGCGTGGCCCAGGTCAATCGTCCATCACATCTGGTCCAGACCCTAGCCAGTCGCAGGAGTGGGGGTGGTGGGGCCCAACCAAACCTTACCCCCAATCCACCTCCACCTCCACCTCCACCTCCAATCAACCAGTCAATCAAATCAAAACCGTTGACTCGGACTGCCCATTATCACGAGCATAAGGCGGCGGGCCGATCGGAGCGGTGGGATTTCTTGAACGCGTCAATATTTATTCCTCACCTTATCAAAAATCCTCTCCCTTGAATCCTTGATCCCCGGACAACATACATATACATATATATATAATATTAATTCATAAAAAAATTAACAAATACATTAATATTCAATTAAATTATTTCGAAAGAAATATGTCATATCGCATTTCCATACATAATCTTGTAAATCAAGCTAATACGATATTATTTACATGTAGCAGATGAATACTTTCCAATGTTTTGTATGCGAGATCAATTTTTAAAATGGATTTTGATTTTTCAATTTAATATCCAAAATAATAGTTTCCAACCCGTATATATATAATCTTGTGGCCGACCTTATAGGTCTCGTCTGTTTTTATTTTTAATTTATAAAAAACAAATTCATAAATTTAAAGTTGGATTAAATCACCTTAATTAATTAATATAAATTCCTAGGAAGTATTTTAGATGCAGACAATTACGTCTGGCATGTAATTGTCAACCATTCTAAGTTAATTTTACCATAAATTGCTGTGATCTTGCCATCTGGTCATCTCCATCGTCTTGATCACTGCAGGTCACCCTTGCAAGTCAAATTCAACGACGGAAACCCGACCGAATTGCCGGAAGAGAGCCAATGCGAAAAGGGGGATGGATGACGAGCCCAAAAAATAGAAGGGAAAGAACCTCTAAATCGAACACGAAATTCAAGTGGAACAGTCTAATAATGTTCAACCGATTCATAGGTGGACGAAGAATTTTACCCGTAAATTCTCAGAAATCGTAATGAGAAACCTTGTGATTTGTTGCCTCGCTTTCCAACGTTAGGACTTCTCCATGATGTTGCTTTTAGTCTTCGAATAACGAATGACCCTCGTGAATTTTTAAGATGGCTATTGCCATGAGTTAAACGCAACATTTTTGATCTATGGTTGAGAATGATGCTACTATATTAAATCTCATTTTCTTCTATGTGTTATTGTTAAGCCGATCATTAGGGCCGGCGGTTTTAAAATTTTACATTGACAGGAGGTCTCCAAGCCTAAAAGACATAAAAATAATAAAATGATATAGTGATACGGAGAATTTCTACAATAATAAATGAATATAAGAAGTATTAGTCGTGATTGGACCGAACGGTTTTGCTCGGTCCATATTAAAATTAATACGGCAAGAGAGATGAAAAATTCAATGAAATTAAAATTAAAAAGGAAAAACAAAGCGAATATATATAGTTGTGTTAGTATATGGTCTCTTCCACAGTCTAACCCCTTTTATTTGCCGAGTCATTTGGTCTCTCCTCTCCTCTCTCTCTCTCTGCCCTCTCCGCGAGACAGCGACTATATCTTCTTTCCTTCATCTCGCCCCCATGGCGAAAGGAGGTGGAGGAGAAGGTGGACTCTACTTTGATTCATCAGATCCGTTTCGGTTCCCATTCATTCACCAGCACCACCCCATCGTCATCAACTCATTCCCCGATCCAAAAGCACCGCTGTCTTCTTCTTCTTCTTCCGGCCACACTGACAGCGCCAACGGCAACCACCTCAACGTCATCAGAGCAGCTCACGCCAGCTCCCAGAAGCTCATCGCCGCCATGGACCAACGCCACCACCTGTTCCCCATGAACCTCCACTCGTTCTCTCGCTCTCAAGAGGAGCTAGATGGCTCTCCCGCACCATCCGATCAGAAAGCCGCGGCCGGCGGCAGGGTCATGGATGAGATGGACTTCTTCGGGATCAACAGCACCACTAGGGCCAGCCACCAGCCCCACGATGACGCCGACCAGGAGAAGATGTCCGATGTCCGATCACCGGCTGGGTTAGAGCTCAACGTGAACGTAAGACAATATGATGACTCCGGTCAAAAGATGGATCTGGGATTCATCGAACGTTTCCCTGTTACATATGAGAAGGTTTTCATGGATGTCTGATCGACTAGATTATGATTCTTTTCCTCTGCAGACTGGTCTGAATCTCCTGACCGTAAATTCGAGCAGCGATCAGTCCACAGTGGATGACGGGATATCTCCTTGCGTTGAAGATAAACGAGCTCGGAGTGAGGTATAAGTTAACGAATTCGTAGAAGTCGAACGTTCTCTCTTTTCCCAGCTAGCTGTTTATTAATGGTTTATGGGTCGGTCCGAATTAGTTCCATAAGGTACTGTAAATTTACGGGGTTGATAATTGGTTTCTTTCTTCCTGCGAATTTTCATTCATTTTCCTTTTTTCTACTGTCAGTTGGCGGTGCTGCAAGCTGAAGTTGAGAGGATGAGCGCAGAGAATCAAAGGTTAAGGGACATGCTGAGTCAAGTGACCAACGATTACAACTCTCTCCATATGCATATACTCGCACTTACGCAGGAGCAGAAGGGCAAGGGCAATTCCGAGTTAGACCCTGAAGAGAAGAAACTCGACAACGGCCGGATAGTGGTGCCGAGGCAGTTCATAGATCTTGGCCTCGCATCTGCGGAGGATCCTAACGCTGATGATCATTCACCGAGCTCGTCAGAGGACCGGAGCCCTGACCGATTGGGATCACCGGTCAATAACACTGAGGCGGTTTCGAACGATCAAGATAGGAGCAGTAAGGAGTACGGTAAGACAAGTAGAAGAGAGGTTAGCCCCGACCCGCATGTATCTAGCCAAGGGTGGAGCCCGAGCAAGGTCCCGAGGTTCAGTCCCCCGAAGAACAACGTTGACCAGACCGAGGCCACGATGAGGAAGGCCCGGGTTTCAGTCCGGGCTCGATCAGAGGCTGCAATGGTACAATTTGGATGCATAATTAGAACTATAGATCGGTTTAATTATAAACCATATGGGATTTGAACCAAGTTCATCTGACAATTGACGAAAATCGGTATGTTCACAGATCACGGATGGATGCCAGTGGAGAAAATATGGACAGAAGATGGCGAAAGGAAACCCGTGCCCTCGAGCTTATTATCGATGCACCATGGCCATGGGCTGCCCGGTTCGAAAACAGGTACGCTTTTATCTCTCTCTCTCTCTCTCTATCTAATGTAGCATCTAAATTTAACCATCTGAATAATCTGTTATTCGTATATTCCTTTACTCAACAGGTACAGAGATGTGCCGAGGATCGAACTATACTTATTACAACCTACGAAGGAAATCACAACCATCCATTGCCCCCGGCAGCAATGGCCATGGCATCGACAACCTCCTCCGCGGCTAGGATGCTGCTGTCAGGATCGATGTCTAGCTCCGATGGGCTAATGAACACGAACTTCCTCACGAGGACGCTCCTACCCTGCTCCTCCAACATGGCTACGATCTCCGCCTCCGCTCCGTTCCCGACGGTCACGCTGGACCTGACCCAGAACCCGAACTCGAATCCCCTACTGCAAAATCCGACGAACCAGCTGCAAGTGCCCTTCCTGAACCCGACCCAGAACTATGCCAACCCTTCTGCAGCGTTAATGCCCCAGATCTTCGGGCAGCCACTGTACAACCAATCAAAGTTCTCTGGGCTTCAAACTTCTCAAGACGTGAAAGCAGCTCAATCTTCGGACCAACGAGGGGTCAACGACACCCTATCGGCGGCAACCGCTGCCCTCACCTCCGATCCGAACTTCACCGCAGCACTGGCTGCCGCCATCTCCTCCCTCATCGGTGGCGGCAGTTCGTCTCATGCTGGCAACAGTGCCGGTAACAGTGTCCCAAATCACGCGCCCACCGTCAACAGCAACATGCCAAGCGGCAACAGTAAGAACAGCAATTCTAGCACCTAATACGGGAGTCCCTATTCTACCATTATTTTCCCTCTTTATTTTTAGCATAGAGAAGAATAATTTATATTTCTTCCATTGGGAGAGGGTTAAAACTTCAAAGTAAAACATGATTTTATTCTTTCTTGGTAGAATAACTTACGTATTATTACATGTGATTAGAAATAAAAAGAATTAGATATTCAGATATGAAAAGAAACGTAATAAAAAATTTAACTATTGAGGAATGAGTATTATATAAATATTTTATTTTCAAGTCAGGCAATTTCACTTCCTCACCCATGGTTTCTCGGAGTGGTTGTTTCTTTATTTCCCCTCTTTCTTTTTTTCTTTTGTATGTACATGAAACAATTAATGGAAGGTTGGTTTCAAGTTATGTGTCGTCATTCATCTTCGTCAATTATCTTTGTACTTACGTGATCTATCTCTTCACTGGAGCCAATAAAGTCGAGAGAGAGAGAGACAGCAAGTGGGTTTGTGATTTTGCTTGGAGGAGTAATATCTTTGGTTGTTCGGCAGTCAAGGAGGGAGTCAGAGACAGCCGTCCGAAAGAGATAAGTTTAAGAAGAGGGTTTTGGCCGCACCTGGTTGACACGTAAAAGGCAGGCAAATTGCTTGTCCCACTTGGATTCTAATTCAACCTCTGTAGATTATTGATTGGATGCTCCTTCCTTTGGTCCCTCCATTCCCAATCCATTTATATTAGTATTCATGCATTGAAAGAGATATAATAGACTTGGAGCCCTATGGGTATGATCACATGGTCTCTCTGTTCAAACCGAAGGAGACTATAAGTTGGTGCTGTTTACCCGCACGGCAAGTGGAAAATCCTGTCGTCACTTGGAATAATACAGGAGTCGTTGGATCGACTTAAAGTTATAACTCGCCGACCCAAGTTGAGGAACCCTACAAGCTCTCCAGTCTCCATATAGGAAAGCTTATGAGTTTTAAAGGCATTGTCATTGTCATCGTCAAAGCCACGCAGCAAGTGGGCCCACGATTAGGCCCCCCACTCAAAAGCGGACTCTGGACTGGTAGTTGAGCTGGCAAGAGCTTATCGCGCGTCCACCAGAAAGCCGTTGCTTTTCACTAAATGGCACCGAAAAAATAGATGCCGCGTCTCCCATCTTGATTCCTTCCGACCTAAGCCGTCGGATGATCTCTTGCTTTTCTACTTATCGACGGCCGATACTCATTAGAGTCGCATTCCACCTTCCCCCACTTTGAAAAGGGTCGTCGTTCGGTCCATTCATAGCGTCGTCGTCGTCGTCGTCGTCGTCTTCGTCTTCCTCTCTGTGAGCGACCTCGCATCGATTCTAAGGTATGTGACTATCTGATCTTGATAGGTTTTGCATGAGATAGATGGTATTCTCAGATTCTGTAGCTTTCGTGAAGGAAATCTTCTATCTTTTGAAGCAATTCCGCCTAATCTCGTGGAATTCTGCTTCGTTCTGTACTTCGCTGAAGAATATTAGAGCCCTGAGACTTAGTTGGCAGGTTAGAGAAATTTACTGATAAGATTGAAAGAGGTTGGTGGGAGCAGTTTCTCTTACATGGAGCTTTGTCGCATCGTTTTGACTTGGGCTGGTCCTTTCGTTCCCCCCAAGTCAACTGACTGTGATCGTATTGAGTTCCCTTAAGATCTCCAGTCCTGTTTTGATGGAGTTGTTGCTCTATCATGGATCGTTGTTGGATTGTTTAAATCGGGATGGATTCTATTTCCGATTTCACTGTGATCGTGTTGAATATGCTCAGTCCTTCAATCGTGCTGTGATAGATGTAGGAGCTGCTCTGGTTCTTAGTTTAAGTCAGTTTTCTATGTTTTGATGCAGCGGTGTTGGTTGTGAGGGTCATGTTTCTCTTATCAGATATCAATTGGTTGTCTGTTCATGATGCTCAAATGATTGTCTCACTTCATGTTTTGAAGATGGCACAGCTAACTTTCTGCATCTTTACTTTTGCTGTTTTCCTTCACATCATATATTTGTTTCATGGAAAGAAGTTTATGCGCTGTTTGTCCTGCCTGGGGGCTTCCAGCGCCTGTCAGTTTCATTTATTGAATGATTGAAGCTGGTGCACGCTTGGCAAACTCATTCTTTTCCAAGAGTTTCTTATTTTATGAGTAAAATGTCTGTAAAGGCTTCCATTTGAATCAAAATACTGCTTCACAACTTGTCTCCTTCCCCTTGAAAATGTCCTATGCAGTCTACTAAAGGGTCTTAAACCAGAAATTACTCAATCGGTGAGATAGGGATCAACTGGATACTAATTAATAGTCAGTCATGATCTGTGTAGAAGTTTTGCTTTTAGCTCGATTTTCTTCTCCCTTCCCTCTGGATTTGATACTTATCCTGGCAGTGTGTTTTTCAGTATCACAATGGGAAAAAGTTCTGGGCCTGTGTTGGCTGCAGTCTTCCTAGTACTGCTCTTGTCACCTGTAGCCTTTTCTGCTTCCCATGATGGGGTGGTAAAAATTGGACTCAGGAAAAAGAAACTGGACTTAGTTGACAGTCTGCATGGCCAGAATAATCTGAAGGAAAGGGGAGCATGTAGGGGTCCCGTTAGGAACTACTATCTCCGAAAAAATGCTGGGAATTCTGAGGACATTGACATTGTCTCGCTGAAAAACTACATGGATGCTCAGTATTTTGGTGAGATTGGCCTAGGAACTCCTTCCCAGAAGTTCACAGTGATATTTGACACTGGAAGTTCTAATCTTTGGGTACCATCCCAGAAGTGTTACTTCTCGGTTAGTCTCTTCATTCTCCTTGATAAAACTCTGGTTTTAATTAGTATGTATCCACTCCATTGTACTTGTGAAAGCTCTAAATGCTGGTTTCACATTTCCGTACAGGTTGCTTGCTACTTCCACTCCAAGTACAAGTCGAGCGAATCAAGCACCTACAAAAAGGATGGTATTGTTCCTTGTTCCATGCCATGCTCTATATTTTTTGGAAGGCTTTCCCCCATATTTGGTGCTATCATGTGCAGGACTCTAATGTTGTAGGCCTGCATGTACAAAAATTTCCCTTTTGAGGCTCTAGTAACTGCAATTTTCTTCTGCTATTTCTCCTTCTTAGCCAATCAACCAAGTGATGTTTGTTAGTTTTGTTATTAACTACCCTTTAAGTTTCAACTTTAGATGAGCTGCAGTTGTCTTAGATTTCTTAAGCAGCTGATCATTTGGGTGGATAAATCACTTTGTTGCAATAGTTATCTTGTTTGTATATATCTGCATGCAATATGTAAATACATCCAATGACTTGCGTAATAACCTCCTTCACTGCATACATAAATGCCAAAGTGTTTCTGTGGAAAAGCAATAGAAGTATGAATTATGAATTGAAACTTAATTTGCATAGGCACTTTCTCATTTTACTCATTTTTAGTCTGAATAAATATTGAAATTTCTTAACAAATATCTAAATCTGCTGTCGCAGGCAAATCTGCAGCTATTCACTATGGAACCGGTGCAATTTCTGGATTCTTTAGCCAGGACCATGTCAAAGTTGGTGATCTGGTTGTTAAGAATCAGGTATACATTGGTTGATTTGAAACTTGCATATCTTATAATTTGCTTATTGTTTTAGGATTTTCCCTCATGACACAATTGGACATCAGGATTTTATTGAGGCAACCAGAGAGCCAGGCATCACATTCCTGGCTGCAAAATTTGATGGTATACTTGGACTTGGATTTCAAGAAATCTCAGTTGGTGATGCTGTCCCTGTCTGGTAAGTGCACTTCTCAGCTTATGTTTTGGTTAAAACTTTTGATGCTCTGAAGCTGTTTTACAGTGGAATGGACATTCTCTTGAAGTTGAAAGAGCTCTCTATATAGTCTCAAACACTACTTACCTTTAATTGCTCTTTCTCTCTTCAATAGTTTAGTTATAAGGCTGTATATCTTTAACAGGTACAATATGGTCAATCAAGGACTTGTCAAAGAACCAGTATTCTCCTTTTGGCTGAACCGTAACATTGAAGGGGAAGAAGGGGGTGAGCTTGTGTTTGGTGGAGTTGATCCCAGCCATTACAAGGGAGAGCATACCTATGTTCCTGTGACTCAGAAAGGCTACTGGCAGGTGCACATTTTGGAGTTGATAATTCTCTTCCTTGACTATCCATATGTCGTTCAATATCTCTAGTCTGATGTACGCTATCTTCCATCGTTTCTGGCAGTTCGATATGGGTGAAGTTCTGATAGGAGATGAAGCAAGTGGTAATCATTCGAGTTTTATTAGATGACTCCTCTATTCAATTATATTTTGTTGTCATTATTTTAATGATAGACTAATACTCTTTTTTTTCATTAGGTTTCTGTGGCAATGGTTGTGCAGCCATTGCTGATTCTGGAACCTCATTATTGGCTGGCCCAACAGTAAGTAGCATATTGTGGCAATATATCTGAATAGGAATGCAAATTTTCCTGAAACACTTTACTGAATTTTAAAGGCTTTACCTTCTTCATATGAGCTCAAGACAAAATTTTGATGGATATATAGTGGCTTGGCTTCAATATATTCCATTTGCAACTGATCTGAAACACTTTTTCTTGCTTGTTTTGTGCAATATAACTCTCTTAGACTATTATTACCCAAATCAACCATGCTATTGGAGCTTCTGGTGTCGTTAGCCAAGAGTGCAAGGCAGTTGTTGCACAATATGGAAAAACCATTCTGGATATGCTCTTAGCTCAGGTTAGCACAGTTTTACATTTCACGTGTCTCTTCCTCATTTAAACTTGATTTATTATTTGGATCTGGTTTGGTCATTGATGATGTTCATTTATGCTTATTTTTATTCATTTTTCATGGTACTACTCAGTCACAACCAGAGAAAATCTGTTCCCAAATTGGTTTCTGTACCTTTGATGGCATTCACGGTGTTGAGTAAGTGAATCTCAGACTTTGTTGTCAATAATATGCTCTTTCTTCTATTTATAGTTGTGAGGAAGATTAGGTTGCTATTTTAACATTTCTCGTGCAGTGTGGGGATCAAAACTGTGGTGGATGAGAAGAGAGGCATGTCATCAGGCAGTGTACGCGATGCATCATGTTCTGCTTGCGAGATGGCTGTTGTGTGGATGCAGAACAAGCTCAGACAGAACCAGACAGAAGATCAGATTCTAAACTATGCAAATGAGGTAGATCACCATCTTTTGGTTAAAAAATGGATAAGTTTGCTTTTGCTCCAGATGGTTACAAAAATGGATAATGTTGCCTTTGCTCTAACTTTGTGACTGTAATTATGATTACAGCTCTGTGAGCGGATTCCCAGTCCAATGGGAGAATCAGTTGTAGACTGCGCCAGCCTCTCAACCATGCCCAAGGTTTCTTTTACCATTGGAGGCAAAGTATTTGACCTGGAACCTGAGCAGGTTTGATGGCATAGTGCTGATATCTCGTAAATGAGAAACCGCTTAGAATCATCTATTCTTGCTTGCTAATGTATTATTATATTTGGTGTGGACTCCTTTTCAACAGTACGTACTTAGAGTCGGGGAAGGAGGTGCATCTCAGTGCATTAGCGGGTTCACTGCCTTGGATGTGGCTCCCCCTCGAGGCCCCCTCTGGTAATATAGGCACCCATGCTGTTTGCCCTGAAGGAACTGTCTCTTAGTTATTGAGTTAGCAGTTGCTCAATTTTGGTAGGTCAAGACGCCTATAAGTAATCAGTATGTTGATTTTTTTTCTTTTTTTCCTGGGTGCAGGATCTTGGGAGACATCTTCATGGGCCGTTACCACACGGTGTTTGACTATGGGAACATGCAAGTCGGGTTCGCCGAGGCAGCCTAGGGTTGATTTATGGTTAACCTGTGATGTAAGACACACGGCCTGTCAGTACCAGACAATTTCCTTCCGTGTAAATATGTTGTGGAGTGATGCATGTTTCTCTCGTGAGAGCTGCTCCTTGGTCGTGCATTGTCTGAAAGCATATATACCTTCATCCTTATCCGCAGATGAATTTAAGGGGCCAAACTTCAGCATTTATGTGTATCAGAATTATGCTAATAATGAGGATGAACTTAAGGGCACCTTATCTGTGTCTTGGTTGATGTTGCTAGAAGGCACAGAATCAGGCACACTGAAGTTACCTGAGAGTGGTAGTAGCATAGAGAGATCCATCGACTTTCACCATGCTCTCGGTGGCATAATTGAATAAGATCTTGCCCTCAAAATGATTGAAATATAAATAATTATATTTTAATAATTTATTTAAATTAATATAAATTTTAAATTAAAATGATGAATTATATTATAAAAATTTTATTTAAAAATATATAATTTATTTAAATGCATTTTTAAAAAACAGCCATCTGCCTGACTCGGGGCTGTGCTTGGGCAGGATTTTCTGTCGATGTTGGTCCGAATTGACAAGTTTAGATGAGTTTGTATTGGTTGAAATCGCCATGCCAATTTTGATCGATCTCGATAAAACACACTCCGTACATCGACTATGGGAAATTCTATATTTCATTGTCTGGTTGATCAAATTTTATGACCCCAAAAAGCCATCAAACCTATCCACAAATTGACTGGACACCAAGATAACGGAGCTTGAAAGCAAACACTAAATTGCCACGTCACTGAAATGCCATTGCCGGCTAACGAACTCTCTGTCTTTCGCTCCTTTTTCTACCGTAAATATCAGATTGTAACAGATAACCTAACCGGTAAAAAACCAACATATAAAAATATTTTCTTTTAAATCTCTTAACTTATAATATAAAAAATGGATTTCGAGTTCAATTATTCTTTACTATCATTTTTTTATTTCTTTCATATTTGAGATACTGGATCGGCATGCTGTGTTTCTTCCACGTAGCAACAAACTTTCTCACTCCACATATGTATAGTTTTTAAAACTGAAACAGAGCGAGAATCAGTGGACATATGAGTTCAATGAGTTGAATAATATATTTAATAAATAACTGTAATAATATATAATTAATAATTATAACTGAACACAAGTTTATAATTTAAAAAATCAAATTATCCATTATAATATCTAAATTTAGTAAAAAATATATATTTAAGTTTAATAATAATATAATATAATATAAATGCACTTTTATTAATGGATACGGTGAGGTTTTTTTCTTTTTTAAAATAATTTTTAATTCAACTTATTTGACCGCGTCAATTTAGTTTTATTTGACAGATTAATTGAAAACCGACTGGTTTAGATGGACCTGACCGAATTTAGAGTACATTTTGATTATTTAAGTAAACAGACCGGTTCGATCCGGTTCTAAAAACAATGCATATGAGTTCCAAAAAAAAAAAAGACGGATGACGTGGGAAAACGATGGTATGAGTTGCGTTTCATCGAAGCCTTGATCATCATTTGCTGCCTTCTCATTCACGCATAGGGCCCCGCAATGTGTCTAATTTATCCAAAAGAAAAAGAGGACCGCAGTGTCTAATCTCTAATCCCCTCGTCGACACTCGACAGCGTCAGCCCGTTAGCCCCAACTAACCCCAAACTCACAGCTGCATCATTAGCCACCGATAACCTTTCTAGAAACAAGAGGAGAGCGACCGCAAAGGTTAGTCCTTTCGAGCCCACGAGAGAGAAATGCCCGGGTTTTCTGCGTGCGTGCGTGCGAGCATATCACGATCGAGGACGTCACGGATTCGCGTACCGTTGTTATATGGGCGGGCTCGTAAGGGAAAGTTAGTCGAGCCTCGGTCCTGCGGTTTGAGTTTCTACTGCACACGGTTGATGGAAGAGCGCATTCGACTTGTACCTTTAAGGGAAGTGCTTTGAGGGTTCCATGGAAGCAATGATAAAGCTTGGTAGATAAAAAAGATGAAGCCTCTTATGCTTCCTTTGGACATATTCGGTGATTAGTGAGTTGGCTATGAGTAAGGGCAAGAAAAAGGGAGCCCAATCCGCAGTAGTGAGTCGTCGGAGCTTGGGGAGTGGGGAGAGGGCCTTGACTTCAGAAACAAAACTACACCTTTTGCTCGAGGAACGATGACCGAGTTTAATCGAATCATTCTCGGGCCGAAATTCAGAAAAAAATCTTAGATCCGATTCTTGTTAAGGAGATTGCTCTTTTAAGTTCCCTGAATTCGTTATTTCTCCTTTCAATTGTTAGACCGGTGAGTTATTAAACTCTCCTACCTTTAATGTAGACGGAAAATTAAATAAAATTGCTATTCCTCGAGCCCTCTTCAGCCAAACTAGTCATGGCAATTTTTTGACATGAAATGATGAGCCGATGCGGAGTTAGATGAGCCCAAGTTGGGCATAAACGTGCTTCGTGTATAAATGGGTTGACCTCGTATAACCCGTTAAAAAGAAACTCGTTAAAACAGATTGGGCATGTATAATTCGATAAAATACGATTAAATCAATCTAATTGGATGTGTTTAAATGTGTATTAAACTTATTAACTCATTTAACATGTTTAAGTGTGTACGTAGTGCGCTTATCGTGTAATAATTGTGTAGCATGACACATTTAAGTTGCATGGATTAAACGGATTACATCGATCAAACTGTAATTTAAATATGATCATATTGGGATCAGACATTTCTGATATGATTAATAAATAAGCCTATACATACCAATGGTTTCTGTTTTTACAATGATTGTCGGGCCTGTCAGTCAAGTGAATAAATTATTCCTGTCTTTAACTTCTCCTGCAAACCAGCCAGCCTCCTCTTTTCTCAATTAGGACAACCGTCGGAAGATTCTCCTCACCAAATCCCATCCCCACACTGTTTATTTCAATGGCCCATGTCATCACGTCACATTATACATTGACCAAATGAAGGATTTCAAGATCTATCCATCCTCATTTAACGTAGCTTCTCGTGATCGATCTGCCCGTATGGATCAGAATGTAGCATCATCAGGGATGGATCCAAAACTTCTGTTTGAGGGGAGGGGGGCGAGATTTAATGTAGGAGCACGTGTTCCAATTCGGTTAACTTAGTAAAATATAAACAAATTCGAGTAAAATTTATATGGCAGTTCATAAGTTTTTCCGAATTCAAGAAACCCCTCTTCTAAATCCATCGTTGCTGACCATAATTGCTCGTGTAAACACGCTGTCGAGGTGGTTGTAACTATTCACTTTCCTATTCCTGGTATGTGTAATCGGGCATCCCTCCACAAGTCCGGTTGACTGACCGATCTAAGTTCGAGTTACGAGGTTCTCTCGAGCAAGTAGGCATAAATAGATCCCTCTCGATGCGGATTTCCTCGACTCACACCGCATGGCGACACTGTCAAGCGAGTGAAACTTGGGGAGAAAGGGCTGTGAGGCTAACGTATGGCTCGCCCTTTTTCTAGGGTTTGCCCATTTCTGCTCTTTTCCCTTCTACGTAACAGATCATCGTGAGTTATTGAGAGGGTAGTTAGGAGGAGGTAGCAAAACTCATGGGGTCTCTCTAATCTTTTAAAGTAACTACGCCTCCTATGGTTTCTTCGAATCTCGAATCTCAAATCTGTAGAAAATAGAGGAACTGCACGTGTGGCTGAAAAACCGATCGATCTACTCGTACCATTCGATGGAGTAAATTAATTGCATCGCCGGTGTGTTTTATGCTTACGTGTGCTCTCATGTGTGTTTCTTGATTGATGTGGACGCATCAAAGTCCAATCCAATGGAAGAGTCAAGTTTGGTGTGGGCATAAGCCAATCTGATGTCCACGGTTCAACTAACGAAGATGAAGATGACAATCGTGTGGACAAGAGTCCAAGAATTTCTCTTCCTTTTTTAAGTATGAAAACTGATAGAGCCCCTCAAATTCCATTTTCCCCTCATAAAATCTGCACGTGGAGAATTTTATGGGAACCCACGTGTTCCAAAAGTCCCAAGGAAGAACACATTTTTCTTGCTCGTTGATCAATTTACCCAAAGATTAGTGGGGGTGAGAGGAAATCGTGTTTGCAAACAGTTGTTGACTTTGGGCAACATTGGGACATTCTTCGTGTGTTTCTTCTTCTCAATTAGTTGTCTCTACTCCCCACTGTTCCCCCAGAAAGGCTTCACAACTTTGACCCAAAAATTCAAACTAAAATTATACCAAAACTCAACCATTTCTCGACTTGTTCGATTAGTCCACTCCCAAACAACCCAAGGAATCCAACCCTTCCTAATGGAATTATCCATCCAAACCACCCTCTCTGATCGTTAGGTGACCTCCCCACTTCAATCTTGACTTCTTTCCCCACCCCCACACACACCCAACCCGACAAGCAACAATGTTGATCTTCCCGATGGGTAAGAGCCGTATTCGCAACAGCATTATCCAAAATTATTTCTTTTAAGTTCTTCTTGCAGATTTTTCAAGAGTAGAATCCGGTGAGCATTACGGGTAATCTCGAGCAACCGACTTGCTTGCGTGTCTCCCCTGCCGAGCCAACACCCCCCCCCCTCCATGTGTCGGGATCCGTCTGACCCACCCGAATTCCGACACGTGTTGCCTCCCTCCCAACAGTTCGATGAATCCCAAGTGGAACTCTCAAATGCTCCCACCTTCTTATGTATAAAGGGGGGGGGGGTAACGGAATCACTACTTGGCAAGAAAAAGAACACCTCCACCTCTTCTCTTCTCCCTCATGAAGTGGACCAGGGGCCCGATAATTGGCCACGGCTCCTCCGCCGCCGTGTCCATTGCAACCTCCAACAATTCCCGCGAGATCCTGGCCGTCAAGTCAGCCGATCTCCGGCACTCCGAGGCCCTGCAACACGAGCAGAGGATTCTGTCATCCTTAAACTGCCCCCACATAGTCACCTACAGGGGCTGCGATATCACAAGGGAGAGCAGCAGACTTGTGTACAATCTTTTCCTGGAGTACTTGCCCCGGGGCACCCTCGTCGATGAAATCCGGAGAAACGGAGGCAAGCTTGATGAGCCCACGATCATCCACTACAGCCGTCAGATTGTTGGGGGCCTCGATTACTTGCATTCTCGGGGATTAGTGCACTGCGACATCAAGGGCCGGAACATCCTAATTGGGGAGGACGGAGCGAAAATAGCCGACTTTGGCTGTGCAAAGTCAGCTGACGAGGTCGGATCGAGTTGTGGCACGCCCGCATTTATGGCGCCCGAGGTGGCGCGTGGAGAAGGACAGGGAACGCCCTCTGACGTGTGGGCCTTCGGGTGCACAGTGATCCAGATGGCGACTGGGAAGCACCCGTGGGAGGACGAAGCCGGCGGACCGGTATCGGTTTTATACAGAATAGGGTTCTCTGACTGGTCCACGGATATTCCGGGAAATCTGTCTGGACAAGCAAGGGATTTCCTGGAGAGGTGCCTGAGAAGAAACCCAGATGACAGGTGGACTGCTAGTCAGTTACTCAATCATCCATTTTTGGCGGACACAGGTTGTTCAAGCTCTACACGAGGCAGGGAGTCTCCGACCAGCATACTCGATATTGGATTGTGGAGCTCGGTGGAGACTGATTCGGAAATCAGTCGAAGTTCAAGCTGGTACTCAGAGTCACTCGGTGCGGAAGAACCAGTTGCGAACAGGATCGAGCAGCTAGCAGGCCCCTTGGGACGGGAGCCCGATTGGCGGTGGGATGAGGAGAATTGGATCAGAGTGAGGAAAATTTGCGGTGGAGTAGGTCGTGACCATGACGATCATAGAATTGTGGGTTCGGGTGATGAGACGGGAATCGGTTCTGTCGGTAAGAACCAGAAGTTAGATACGTTAGGTGAGAATATCCTCGGTTTAGGACCATTCGAAGAGGACTTTTCAGTAGGGTTATTCCGAGAATCGAGCTATCGCTGTAAATCTCAATTTTGAGAGAAACACAACCGAATCAAACCCGCAATTCGTTTTGTATATGATCTGTCATTTGACTGCCGCATATGCCTACTTAGTAGCTCGAAGAAGCTCAGGCTGGCCATAAAATTGCTGTATGTAAATGGACAAAGTGAAGCAGAGAAGCCACCACGGATATCTAATTGAACATACCATGCCCTCACGAGTCAGTCCATGGGGCCAACCTGGCAAAATTGAAGGTAGTTGATCTCGATTGGTATATCGGCACTCTGATTGGCAAATCGGATCGTCATTGGTTTAACGGAAAGATCTTGTGGAACTGGTGTATTTGAATATTGAAGGCACCTCAGCTTACCAAACTTTGGGGCCAATCATCTCCTGACAACACTTGTCCAGGAAAACTCGGGATGATTTCAGCATCTCATCCACATTCCAATGGCGAAATGGACCTCGCACTAAACGTCAACATCCCATCGGGGCCCACATTTTACCCAAAATAGATTATTATAAAACAGTTTTTTTAAGGGGTAACCATCGGTGGACTACTCAGCAACAAGACTGGTAATTTGGTTTCAAATTACTTAGTTTTGTACTCATAAGATGTCCTCAAGGTTAGTACAGCTCTGGGGCTTAACGATTAGCCATAGATTCCACCGCCCCCCCGCCGCCTTCCTTTTGAACTTTCTGAGGCATTTACTGCCATCCAATTCACAAAATATCGAGAAATCTTCCAATCTTGGAACTATTGGCTAATGGTCAGATGGATGTAAAGTCGCAGCAGCCCGTGCCCACCTTCAGTTGTAGCCTACTGATTAGATTTGGATGGTAGAAGATGCGATCTGCCTCTTTTCCATGCAGTCTCCAGTTACATTTTTTTTTCCTTCAATTTGTTGGCACATTCTTGTCAGGGTGTTTCGGAAAATCAAGAAGATGCCCATTCGCTTTCCTCTCTTCCTTGGGCTAGGAAGATATCCTCCGAAATCCCAAGTCATTACATAGAAGTAGACCCAACGGGCAAAATGTCAGGATTGCCGATCTCGTCAATGGGGCTAGCCCATTGACATAGTCGGGTAAGAGGAGCTATCCGGTTCGGTGCTTGGCTCGGAGCAGCCAATTATTGACGCCTGGCTATATTCGGCTCCATTATGTGTGATCTCAACATGGAAGAGACTGTGTCGCCTACTTGCCTCCGTTCACCACCTCTGCCGCGGCCCTGATTGGTAACGACTTTTTCTATCTGTTCTGATGGGTGAAATAAAACAGTGTCCAGCCAGGCGCAACGCCGGCCTAATGGGTCAATTTAGATATGGACTTGGAAAGATCATGAACTGACCCAAATAGAGCATATGGGCTGTGAGATGTGTGTGTGTGAGAGAGAGAGAGAGAGAGAGCCAATCAACCCATTAGAGAGATTTTCATTTTTCAGTGTACTTAAAAGTCTAAGGCATGGTCCTTCATTAATCTAATTCGAATGTACTCAGACTACAGTGCATCATTCTCTCTTAAGTATGATCTTTTAATCTTCAATCATAAGACTTTGAACCAAAACTCTATTAAAGGGAAAGGGTTGTTGAAATAACTCAGCTAAATGGTGGTAGTCTCCGCGTCATCTGTCGCAATCAGCAAGCTAGTCCGTGCGGGGGTTGAAAGTTCGATCAGAAGCATCCCATCACGCGAGACTAAATTTAGCCAATTGGTTCTCATGAACCCTCATTCCCTCTTCTTGATCAATTGTCTTGCGAAGATACAATTTGAAATTCATGATATTATGTTTACATGACTCGATGTATCCAGTGTTTATAAGTTCAGACCTGTGTAGATCAAATCGGCTTTAGCATGACTACAGAGGCACGGCAAATATTACAACATCCGACCGTCAAAGCACACATTTTGTGAGTTCGGCGCGATTCGCATGTCTTGCGTCGACTCCGTTCCGTTCTTCTTCGGTTCTCTGGCGACGACGAAAATGGAGCCGCGGTTGAGAGCTGTGAAGACCATGAGGAGGAGGGAGACGAGGACGGAGAGGGTGGAGAAGAAGAACATGAAGGCGTGAGCCACTCCGCCCTTCACTTCATGGGCGTACTCCACGGAAGCCAAAGCCAGGGCCGTCAACGGGAATGAGCAAGCCCACCAGGCCACGTTGAACTTTCTCATCGACTTCTTGAACATGTTCGGTCTTGAAACCTGCTTTTGTCGAAAAGTATAAAAGAAACATCATTTCTCAAGATGAAGTACTGTGTACGTCTACACTAGAAAATGGAAAATCTCGGTAGAGTCTAGTATATAATAAAAAAAATCAATTATATTCTCTTATAAATTTTATACCGATATACAATCTTTATAACTAAAAATAAAAATTGATATTATATCGAAAATAATGGAGTCTTTTTGTTGAGTAGGATTTCATGTGTAATTCTCTTTTTATGCGAATATAGCCACGAGGGGTTAGTCCAACGGCGTTCGTGCACCCATCATTTTTATATTTTGCTTTGAGAAAAGTAAAGTATGGGGCCTGTCCACTGTGAAGTATCCATGGAGCTGACTTTGTGGCACTGATAAGTCTTCGTGAGAATAAACTCAGAATCTAGTACGGTCAGATCGGGCGTGTATATATGTATATATATATATACACTTAGACATTATATGTATATGTATATATCGCCCGGGAAATATGAAATGAACAACGACTTACCAGAGACATGAAGAGGAACATGGACAGATAGAACAGCATTTTCGAGGGGCGATCGAAGCTCCCCGAGATGGAGTCCCAGGCCAGACTTGCCATGCTCGGAGCTGCGATGAAGAGGAAGAAAACGGGACGTAGCACCTCGGGCAAGCACTGGCTGCCAGACATCCTCTGGTACAGCGTGACGAATATCACGACATAGTGCGTAATGCCGAGCGAGAACATGCAAATCGCGCACTCTCTCCACCCCATTAAGGCAGCCGCCCGAGCCCCGACAAGGTTTCCGATCACCGAAAGATGGCTGCTGGGGTTGGCGACGAAAGAGAGGAACCTCTTCCCCTTGGTGAACCACTGGCCATAGATCTTTACGTCGAGGGCCACCACCGGCGCCACGAAGATCCACCACAAGGCTGTGTAGCAGTCAGTTCCGGACCCGATGAAGGGCGAGGACTGCAGCAGTAGGAGCCACGAGATCCAAGGGGCGAAGAGGTAGTTCACCCCGATGTGGTGCAGGAACTCGTCCTTGACCATGTCGAAGTGGAGGAAGCACCGGAGGAGGTAGATCACCGAGAGCACCAGGAGCATGAAAAGGGCCAGAGACCACAGGATCATGAAGGCGGTCGACGGAAGGACTCTCAGAACGCGGCGTAGCACATGAGACCCATCGGCCGGCTCCCTGAGGGTCTTCCACAGCAGGGCTTGGCTGCACAAAGAGAGGCTTATTCTAAAGTAGCCGGCATGGAACCTTGTTAAGATTGGGGTTAGGGTCTGCTTCATCAACAGCTTTGAATGGAGCAAGCAAGAATTTTGTATCTCATCCCTGATAAAAGATGATGCAACAGCCTCTATTACGAGCTCGATGTGAGGTTGGGGAGAATCCGAGTTGCCCTCGACGGACATTTTCAAATGAATGATGAATGAGATCGATCGGACAGATCTTAATAACACTTCCAATAGTATGATACGGCCGAGTAGAGTGATTGATGTGCATATAACAGCTAAGGTGTAGTGGAACTTGGGATGGGACTGAAAGAATTTGCAGGAACATACATATAGACATAGAGGAGAGGCTTTGTGAAGGGACGAAGAAGGTCGTCGTGTTCATGATTCACGAAAAAAAGAATTGTCTTTATTAGGGTAGAAAAAAAGGTGAACTTGTGGGGTTAGATTTTAGACTAGAGGCGGCTGATCTGCAGGGACCAATAGAGCCATCTTGGACTTTGTATGTCTACGTAAAATGAGTTGTTTTCAACTCTTTACAACTTGGACGAGTGCGTTAAGGGTCCCAGTATGTGAATGCACATTTTCATCCCCATAAATAATAGTACTTATCCATATTGTACATATGTGTGTGTGTGTGTGCGTATACGTATTGGACAGCGGTGTGAAGTACTCCAATATCATCGATCACATATGAAGATTCTCGCACGCTTCACGAGTAATCCAAGGTGATTCACAAGCTGCACCATGACACGCATCTCTAAACCCGAGGGGAAGACCGCGAAAGCTTTTATCAAGTCGGAATAAAGTATTCCGTATAGATATATGTCAATGAATTCTATTACCACGTATCAGCATGGGCGATGAGTGGTCTGCAGTTGGCCTATTAATTCTCTGGTATTTTTCATTTTTGCAGATTCAGATCAGCACATTAGGTACTACTCCATGGCGCTTCTGAAACTCATGTGCTCCATTGTTCTCTCTTTCTGGAATGATTCTTCCAAAATAATGATAATAAAGAAGTCGCGAGGATCAGAATGCTCGGCAGAAAATCCAACCCACCATTCTGTGTCGGAAGATCCGTTCCTGCAGATTGGTATTATTAAACTCATCCGTAACATTTTCATTTTCCATATACAGTCTCAAGCCATTGACCTAAATCAAGAGAGTTCCCAAGTTACATGTTCTTCCCCCTTTTCTTTTCACAGTGAAGTCGAGACAGATGCTTGTCGATCAAAACCCCAAATGTGTCATTACTGCATGAAGTGTATGTCTCGGTACGACGACATTCCTGTGGATTGTTTTTCCAACTTCCCTCGGAATTGGACTTGTCTCCCCAAAATCAAAGGGGGAGAAAATGAAGCTCGAGGCTGCCTGAATTGGGGGGGAAAACAGAAGAAAAAAATGGTGGGGGTGAGAATGTCAGAGAAAGTTGCGACGTGGGCATGAATCAGGAGGTTGTGATTTCATTCGAGTGGACATGATGCATGGCTGCATTCCCCAAGAGGAACTGAGCTTATACCAGAGCACCCAAAACATAACGTAACAGAGTTTGCTGGGAGGGTTGTACGGATCTTTCAGCAGGTAGCCCGTCGAGGACGGGTGCTGATGTGATGTCCCCTCTGCCTCTCACCATTCCCTTCCGAGAAAATCTCTCCTCTCCTCTCCCATTTCCACGAACCTTCGTCATCCCCCAACTCGCTTCCACACTGATTATGATTGTCACTGTTCATTGGTGAATCATAGGGTCCACAGCATTCAAATATAAAATGTCAGAAAGAGACATGTGAGAACCAATTGGATCGAGTGACGTTAGTGTTCTTCTTTCCTCTTAATTGCTCATTTCGTTTAGTCTTCCCCTCTCCCGTTTACTTCCTCTTTCGGGTACAGCTCTAGTCAAGTTTCCCCAGAACCAATATATAGAAAGTAATAGAACAAAATACAGGGTAAAACAAATAAGGTAAAAGGTTTTGGCGCCCACGTTTTCCTTGATAGATGATTCGTTGGTTCATTCGGGAATGTGCCAGGTCGTATTAAATTGAATGATGTGATTCGTAATTGGATGACACTAATGAGATGGTGAAGGAAAATGAATTATACATATGTTAAAAGGGTTTATAAACCTAAAATCACTTTCCATCTATATGTCTTGGAGACTAAATAATTACCGAAACCTCACGCAGGAAAAAGTGTCCAAGAATCCAAGATGGCTTGTTTTTAATCAACTAAAGGGTTAATGCCATCACGCTTAAATCCCATTTGATCCCTTAAACACTGCCTACTTACATTAATTGTTGGCTGGTGTTTCCTCTCTCGGGTGATTTGAGGGGATTAGCAAGTGTAATTAACCCCCTTTTTTATTTTATTTTCATCAGCGTGTGATGCACCAAGATTGGATCATGGTGTGAAAGAAATCTAACCCCTTGCCTTTAGAGAGTTCAGACACATACCACACCAAACATCAAATGCCCTTGTCTTCTACCAAATGATGATGTTTTTTAGTCACGATTAACTAATTTGCTCCATCTCTTTGGCTCCACTTTCATAGATAGAATCCTCTCTGCCCTTTCTCTTCATTTCTCTTTTCCTCTCAATAGACCGTAAAAATTTTCTCACTATTCCCTTTTGCAATTCTTGTATCACTTGCTAGGTTCATAATTTCCCTGAAATTTTAGCCCACAAGACCAGGTAGATTAATCCGAGAGAGATATCCATGAATCATTGTGTGTGTGTGTGTGTGTGTGTGTATACACATATATAGTTATTAATCTCAAATTTTGCGATGCACTATCTCCAACTGGGCTCAAATTGTAATTGTGGCATTGGAGAAACTTAAGGATATCATTAATACTGTTATTATTATTATTATTATAATTATTCACAGAAAGGGGCCTTAATTATCTTGGTCTAGACATAATCATGCCTGGATAATTCGTCCTTTATATATATATATATATATATATGAAATATAGTGTCATCGTCCATCATACACCATAAAGAATCGGGCAAACCGTCGTAGCAAATTGGGCAGTGGCCATGATGATCATGGAGGAGTGGTACGGATACTGCGCTGACGTGTTCTCTTCCCCCCCCCCCCCCCCCATTTTTTTTATTGCTGTCGTCGTCAATACCAAAATTTGATTTCGCTTCCGTCCTCTGTGACCGCAGGATCATCGTTAATGGATTTCATCCGTGTCGAGCCTACCCAAGAAACTTGCTGCGAGACAAGTTCTCCGACGGACACTTTGACGAGATACGGGTAGGATAAACAGATAAACCACCGACTTAGGTGACGGATCGTTAGTTGTTCTGGTATGTAAGGGAGATTATACTTGGAGATGTTAACCGTGTTAGTTTTCGACCAAAACAGTTCGGACCGTCTCGAAAACAGGCACATAATCATTCTTATTGAATTGAAAGATAGTTACAAGACAAGTTCAAGAAATAGGCCATTGAATCGGAATCAGTCCGGTACGTTTTCTCATTCAACCGACATATAACCATTGCAAAATCAGTTCGGACTGCCAAAAATCCTACAAATCAACGGTCATATTTTGTCGGTTCAATTTAAAATAAAAACTGGCCTGAACTTTGAACCAGTCCTTTATTATGAATGGCTCAGAACCGGTTCATATTTTTCTGAATCATGACCTGCAATCAGACCGTCCTATTATGATTAATTGATTGAATTGTAACTGGGTCAAACGGTTGATCCGGCTCCAACCCCCATTTAACATCTATAATTGTACTATCCCAACACAAATTTGGGGTTGTTTCGGGTGGTATGGCTCACACATAGACTGACTACCGTTTAACCTATTTCTCTGTGGAGGGTGGGCTAGAACAGATGATGTGGACTCCTCATCCATGCATCGCGGCGCTTTAGACTCGGCTCTGAGTAATCCCAGTGGGTGAACGAGAAATGGCTACTAAGCTCTTCTTCCCTTACACGGACAACTATGACTAGAAAGAGCATGTCGTTTGTTAGACCCTTGAGCTCTAGCCCCGGAGAATGCGTACCATAAGCCATACTTCGGGGTAGTGGTAGTGCATAGCATGCACGCAAGGATGCGCGGGCAGTCATGTGCGAGGTGTTGGGATCAATTGCAAGTCCATAAGCGAGCAAGTATGAAGATGGTCACACAAGCGTGTGCGGAGGCACCAGTGTAGGGAACAATCGATCAAGGCTCGGCAGTATGCTGAGGGATCATATTGTGGCCAGGAAGCGTCACAACGCACAAGTAGGCGAATGCGCGCATGCGCGGTAAGGATGCCCACGAGCAAGGCATGATGCAACGCTCAAGGAGGTTTGATGAACCTGATACAACCGTGCAAAGGCACTCTAGGAGTGTGCATGATTCGATAAGCACGGTAGACGCTAAGGGAATGCTCAACACTTAGCGGCCGACAAGTTGACTACTTGTGAAGATCGGCTAAGTCCTTGACTATGCTCGAGCATCGTTGGACGCAGCAATCCCGTTCAGACAATCGTGATCCTAGGAGGTGATCATGGACGTGGACCCTAGAGGAGGATGGATTAGGTTGACGAGGCTAAGTCGGCGCCAATTCAATCAGGGAAAGTTTATCAAGGAATATAGCAATCAGTCTATTATGGAAACAATCTTGGAGGGATTGGACAAATTGGAAACCTGATGGAATGAATCAAGGGATTCGAATATATTAGTTGCCATATCGGATTTGCTAGGTTCCTCTATATAAAGGGGGTCAGTCTCATTCTGCAGAGACACACCAACAGAGGCAGCAAGAGCCAGAAGAGCAGCAAGAACGACTAGAATAGTCGAGAGGCACACAGAGGGCCCAAGACTCCAAGGGAGTGGAAGTCAAGTCGGACCCGCAGTCCGGTGTTCTTGAGAAAAGGCACGAGACAAGTAGGGAGTGCAAGCAGTGCGAGACTGCAAGGCATAGGCTCGTAAGACTGCGTGTAAGAGTTCTGTTATGGGTTGAGTTTTTCGTGTACTTGTAATATATGTGAATATGAGTTACGTTTTCCCAATTGTGCTCTTGTGTTCTTTGGTGTTGCTTCTTCGATTCTGTGATCGTTCGGCCTCGACGGTATGCGCAGTGTGTGGCTGGTCGGCAAGCGAAGTGTCGACGCCTAGCGGGACGTGGAAAAATTTGTGATCCGCATTGGCTCCTCTATATAAAGTCGCAGTGCACGAAATTCGACCTTGTGGATGGAATTTGGAGTCCGACGAATTTAGAGGAGGAGAGTTTAACTTCCGAGCAGGCATGTTCAAAAATCTGTAGGGATGCTCATGGGTTGAAGCAGACCGAACCTCTTTGAACCGTTAAAAGTGGTCTAATGCAATTTGGGCACTACACCCCCGAACCATAACCATTGTATAGCTATCAAACCGATCTGAAACACTTTTTTAAAAGAATAAAAAATAATAATAAATTGAATATAAACCAAAGCAAAACCAAATAAAAACTGCATTCAAATACAAATAATGAAAAAAACATAAAAACAACAAAAACAAAAATATATAAAATTATAAAAAAAATTCAATTAAACATAAATATTAAGAATATTTATGAAAAAATAGAAAATTTATTATATAATGGTAAAATAAATATACAAAAATATTCATATTTTATTTTAATGTATTTACAATGTTTTTTTTAAAATATAGTTTGGTGATTGAATCGGTTACTTAAATAATTTGAATTTAGTAATCAACCGTACTGTTTTATCTTAAAAAACCGTATTTTATGAGGATTGATTCTTTTTGAACCGACTTTTTATATTTGGCTTTCCTTTGATTTTTCTATGTGCAACCCTAAAAATCTGGTTACGGAGATCAGGAGGACCGACGGGACCGTCTACACCGTGCCTGTCCATGTCAATGTCTGTCCAAGGAAAGCCCCTTTTAACATGCCAGCCCTCATTCGCCCAGAGAAATGTAAGTCGAGAGATAACGACTCTCTGCTCTCTACCGCTGCCTTCTCCACACTACCCATCTTGTCCCGTTGGTTCTTTCCCCAGAGCCGTATTGATCTTGTGGCGATTTAATTTGCAAGTCACCTTCTCATCGGAGAAGGAAATCATGTCGAGAGGAGGAGGATCGGATCCAATATCCATGGAAGTAGAATCTCGGTGATGCACTTGAAGATTCATCTGTAATTGTCGCCCAAGATGAGAGCATTTCAAGGATTCTACAGGGATTCAAAGGTACATGCGGCGAGGTTGGTAATTCCAGGGGAAGATCGACCTCAGTAGGTTGACATAAATCAGTAGAACTGTGCCATAAGTTAGATCAGAAGCAAATGAGAAGATGAAGAGGAGACATCAAACACTGGAACTAACCACTAACAACAAACCAACTTCCTCCCCAAAATCAGATATTCAGTCGTTGACATGCCCCCATCCAACAATCCGACTTACAACTATAGGCTCGCAAATTTCCCAGTTTGGCGTAATGCAGAACCCAATAATCGATCCTCGCCAACCGCTAGTCCGTAAGTGATTAGCAGGGCTCTCAGGTCAGGGCTAAATTGCTCCAAGTCGTTGTTTCACAAAGAATCAGTAATGCCAACGACAAGAAAACTTGTCCTGTCGAATCATCAGGGTCAGGCATAGAGCAAGAGATCTGATGTAGAATGAACTAATAAAGATGAAAGTTGTAATATAAGAAGAAAGATATGAAAGGCGTTCAAGATTTCTTCCAGAAAGAGTTGAGAGGAACATCAAAGAAGGTTGTATCATCAAAGATCAAGGGTCTGCAAAGAATATACAACTTCTTCCCACGTATATACACACTTATTAGAGGGAGATTTTTCTCGGCTAGAGCCACTAGACTCTCGACCAGACCGCACTTCAGACAGACCCAAACGTGTTCTCGCCACTGTAAGTCATGTAAAGAAAACCATCCTCGTCCTTGTTCTCCTCGTAAATTGCGGACATCATAGCAGCTGAAATAGAGAGATAAAAAAAAAAAAAAAAAAACAGCCCTGTTCAGACAAGCTGATTTTGTCACGGGAAGGGAGCATTGGTGATAGAATATATATGGACGTTCGTCTGACCAGTTGGAGGCAGAATGTTCTTGACAAAGACAAAGATAGCCTTCTCAGGGCTCAGCTTAATCCTCTTACGAACAACGTACACAAACTGGCCAACAGTTAGATCAGCAGGCACCAGGTACCTGAATAACATTCGCAACCCAAGAAAAAGTCAGACAAATACCGTCAATCCCTTTCCGACTCCGACTCCAGATCTATCAAACTGGATTTTGACTACATAACTATTGAATGAATTCCAATGGCTAATATATGAAAAGTTGAAATAGGTAATGATAATAATAAGAAGAAGAAAATCCGTCCAACAGAACAGAAACATGAAAGTCAGAAGTTTTCACTAGGCAACCAACTTTTTCTTGTCAATCTCAGGCACATCACTCTTCTCAGCCCTTTCGACAATCACCTGCATCATGTCAATCAGTGTGTTAGAACTGAATAGGGCATTAGCAGAAACAACATACATCAGTGATATAGAAGGACTCATACAGGAATTCTATCGGGATATTTCTCCCTGATGCGTTCAGCTTCTTGCTGTCTCCTCTCTGCCACAGAAAGACGAACAAATAAGTGAAGGATAAGAAAATGGAGAATTTGAAAAAATAAAATAAAATAGAAACTCCTTGTCCTTGAGAGCCATCGCATAATGTTTCCAGTGACCAATTCTGCTTACAGACATAAACGACATTAACAGGATTTCGGGTTGTCTAGCCTTTGTCTCTGCAACAGAAAACCTCTGAAAAACCTCCTAAATTGTTGAATCTATTCCAAACGCTAGAGCCAACAATAAGAGAAGCCAGATTACATGAAGATAATTATCTCTAGAAAAATATGTTCGGACAGACTGCATTGCAAAAGCAACAAACTTTTGCAAGGAGTTTTAACTTCAGTTTCCACATCTTAAGTTAACCAGATCTCACATATTCTTCCATGTTTTGCCCAGATTTAGCCAATCTCAGAAGGTAGAGGGGAAAGAGTGTGCCTAAATATTAAAATGGGCTCACCATAGAATTAGTTAATCAACAAAACCACATGCAGTAGGACTTTCTCACAATCTACTTACGGCCTATGAAAGATCGGAATTTATAGACACAGTCAACCTAGTAAACAGATCGGACTAAAAATCGAGGGTATCAAAGCAATGATCTGCATAAAAAAAAAAAAACATTCTTTCGCCGTTATACCAATGATCGACATCCATGACAGTTAACTTCCAGGTTTCACAACAAGAAGGCCTCCCTTTTCGCCCAATTCCCAGAAAATCAAGGGTTCCAAAGAAAAAATTTTCCGATCATCAGACAATAAAGAACACAAAGGAACAACGAGAAATCGAAGGAATCAGATCGAAAAAATCGATTTCACCGTAGAACAAATGAATTAGGGGTTGTACCAAGAGGATGCTCCATCTTGAAAGAGCTCCTGGCCATGAGCGAAACCCTCTGCAAAAAAAAAGGGCCACGGATGTCAACGGCGACGATCAAGATTACTATTCGATGAAAACACAGATTTAGAAATAGAAATCGAGAAATGAGGAATCACCGACACCGGCGAAGGGGTAGAGAGAGAGAGAGATTTTAGGGATAAATCGGTCGCGAGAACCGTATGCGGGGGGGTTGTACCGGACGGGGAGACGAAGTAATGAAGGGAGAGAGGACCAATTGCCCTCCAAGGGAAGAAACCTGAATGCTCTGGCCCCGTCGCATTGGTGGGTCCCGCAATTCCCTGAGTAATAATGTCATCCCACCACCCTCGAGCCCTTGCCGTCGACAGAAACTAGCAACTTTTGAACATTGCGTACATGTTACTTCTAAATTTATCTGTACTATAAGGATGAAAGATGCCTAGTCAATGTCAATCATAATGGGCCTTCCTTGTGAAGTTCGAAGTTGGGTCGGGGCGCATTCGAGCTGGTTCAGTTGCTTGTCATTCGATGAGGGTGCCACCGATTGGAAACAACCCGTATGTCTTCTTGCTCCTGTGTAAACATGAGAAAGGACAGGCTCCTGACAATCTTTACCTCACTGTTGAATTCCAAAAGGTGGTCCGTGCTTCGAATGCAAATGCGACCAGGAATCGACTGCTGAGACACGCCGTCCGCTGTCAATTTTGCTATTATTGGAAAGTAAACGTGAAGTCTTCCTGTGCTCTGCCGTGTGAAGTCCATGGAAACAGTCGCACGATGTTTCTGCCGAGCCTGTTTCGTCCATCTCAGTATTATGCCCATTTGCTGCTGTTCACTGTGTATTCCTTGGTCATCAAAGTCGTCTTTTAAAATTTATTCGCAATCTTCATGTTCAGCTTCAGATCTTTGAAACTGAAGTGTCTCTGTGTTGTCGCGCAGATGGACATTCAATGATCTTTTCGTTAGGTTTCACGATACAGCAGCTTTCAGCCCGAGCTCGACCTTCGGATGGGTTGGGAGCCAAGACGGGATCTTCTGCCACGTCTGATATAATCTGTAATCTGATGATGTTCTGAGGGTCTGTTCAGTTTCTCTAAATTAACAACTTACAAGCCAACTGTTCAAAGTTCATCCAACAAGGGCAACTAGCTTGCTCCTGGTTCATATAAATAGCAACATTGGATGTTGTCGGGATCTCCATGGTAAGAATCTGATAAGATTCCTTCACTCTTGCTCGATGAAGAATGTAAATCACACATATGTTGAGCAATAACTCCCCTCTTTCTGTAACTTCACATTTTCTGATGAAATATGCTAAAAACGCCCATAAACCCTGAACTGTTCCAGCTGTGAGGAATCAATATAGGTAACTGGATGACTCTCTAACTTTTGATACATTAATGGGTATCGGATCATGCAGGTTCAATACACGGACACCTGAGAACAACGAGTGTAGCTCTCTTAATATATGATTTTTCCATTCAAGAAACTCGGTTCGAGACCTTACTCAATGGAATAGGCATGAAAGAATCATCACAACCGAAGACTGTTGATAGTATATGATAATTAGTCGATAAAGAAATCATATTAAATTCCTCCAGCGAGCGTTTTTTCAGAACAATGAAGTTGAGATAGCTGTTTTTCTTCAGTAACGGTCGCCACCTTGTCAAAAATGGATATATTGTCATTGTTCTCGGCTTCCGCGACATTTCCCATGCACTGCCGCCGGCAATGAAGTCCATAGCTTTTCACTGAGAAATCTCCGGCAAACTCCTTTACTCTGTCACCAATCACAATCCCTTCATCAGTGCGCACCTTTACTCTTGTCTTCAGATCGTCTTTCATACCAGTTTTCGGAGATGAACGATCTGCTTGGGGTAATCCCGGCCTTCTGATGTTCCTGACGGTTCTCTTCGAGTTTGCTTTGCTCTGTTTTCCTCTGATCACGTTGCACGCAGTTCTTGTACATCTTTCCGTGTCAAACTGAATCTCGTCGAGATCCAGTGGTTAATCAACTGGCTCTTGAAACTGTAACCCGTCATGCTTAGCATCGCGGGGTGGAAACTGCATACAAAAAGATCCAATTTTGTGTTGCAATTGCATTTCGTAGCATATGCATTCGTTTGCAGCTGTCAGATAACTGTCTTCAAGATTATGACTAAAATGAGTTATTTGAATGATGATCAAATGAAGCTTCTCTTGGTTAATCGTTGGAGAGATAACACTAGCATGTAGTGGTATTCATTCATCTTGTCTTCGCCTATTTGGCTCCAAGATTTTTCTTGTTAGTTCCTGTTCTTGAAGCACATTTTTCTGGTTGCTCTGTCTGGTATAGGACCTGTTTGTTGAAGATGCCAAAGCTCAATCCCTGATGGGAAGAGACATTGAGATGGGTGCTCGGGTGCCTGGGAGCAACTCCGATATGGGAACGGAAGCATTCACTAAACAGGTCTACCTGTACATTTTGCTAGTCTGTGATCTTTTATAGTGGACACATGGTCCGCACACGAATGATCTTGCAAGAATTAGTAGTTTTCTGATAAATTCTGTGAATGGACGTCTTGCTAATGACTGTCCCCAGTGTTCCTTAGACTGAATCATTTCAGATTTAAGGTTTTGAAAGCTTATCAGTTAAATACATATCTGATTTATCTGTAATTCAGATACAAGAAGTAGAGAAGCAAATTTACAAGCTGTCTAGCCTCCTGAAGAATCTGAAGGTATGTAAACTGTGATAAGATTCTTTTAATCGAACCAAATTCCTAGCATAGGTTTAGTGCTTGAATTGGAATCAGTTTGCTGGTGTTCTTCTTTGATGGAAAGTCATATTGATTGTAGAAGCTCTATCTTCACACTGGATCCTTCTGTGTTATAACAGGATGCAAATGAGGAGTCTAAGTCTGTTACAAAAGCATCTGCAATGAAATGTAGCTTTCTACTTCTCTGTCCATATCTTGGGCTTTCCCGTTTCCATTAACTTCAGTTCATTTGGCTATTAGAGAACCCAGTATTGTAGCACTTTTCCTTCTTACAAGCCAAAAGTTGATTAGTCAATCTCTCAGCAATCAAAAAGCAGATGGAGAGAGATGTCGATGAAGTGGGAAAGGTCGCCTGGAATGTGAAAGCAAAGCTAGAAGCAATAAATAAAGATGTAAACTTTGATTCTCTCCTGTCAGTTCATCCCATTTACTGAAAGCATCCCTCACTGATTTGCTCCAATATCCTCCTAGAACTTAGCAAACCGGAAAAATGCGGGATGTGAGAAGGGAACAGCCATTGACAGATCGAGGTTGAACATGACAAAGTATGTTCCAACCACACACCTTTAACATATTCTTGCCTCGTCTGTACAACTGGATTCCATGAGGTTTACATGAATTCTCTTTTGCAGTGCCTTGACAAAAAAATTCAATGAGCTCATGACAGAGTTTCAGGTGTCCATGCTTGATTTGCTTTCTTCCTGTAAAAAGTCTTTGACATTATCTTCTCATTGATGTCTTGTGTTCCATGATCTCAGGCCTTAAGGCAGAAGATTCAAGATGAGTACCGTGAGATTGTCGGGAGAAGGGTCACTACAGGTCTGAACCCTCTAACAGCCTTTGAGTTACCAAAGAGTCGCACACACTGTTCACCTTGACAGCATTCAGAAGTTGGAAGGATACTATTGCAATGGTATTCCTGACTTCCACTAAGACAAGTTCTGGTTGGTTAACTCTTTTGCTTTGTTCATGCAGTTACCGGGACTAAACCAGATGAAGAGGTGAGGCAAGTCTTGAAATCAATCATTCCAAGTTATTCCTACGAGAGCTGTATCATAGATGCCTAAAAATCCGATGGTTGAAATGGTAGACTATCGACAACCTCATAGAGACCGGAGATGCCGAACAGATCTTCCAAGGAGCCATACATGAAATGGGACGCGGGCAGGTGGGTCCTCCGTGGTATCAAATTGCTATATGACAACGTGAAACTTTTAGTGTGAAATGTATCGACGTGGATTGAACAGGTGTTGAATACACTAGAAGAAATTCAGGAAAGACATGATGCAGTGAAGGAAATCGAGAGGAAGCTGCTCGACCTCCATCAAGTCTCCTTCTTTACCTTATTCTTTTCTTTCGTTTTAGTAACTCAACTGCCACTAGTTGGGTTCCCGAAGTCACTTTGAGAGCATTGCTTTTCCTCTGTTCTTCTGCAGATCTACATGGACTTAGCAGTCCTCGTTGAGGCTCAAGGGGAGCTCCTAGACAATATCGAGGCTCAGGTCAATAAAAGAGATTTCATTTCTTCGACCATTAGTAGCGTCCACAGGATTTTCCTCTCTTTTAAATTAACGGTCAGTCCACTTCCCTCTTCTTATATGACAGGTTACAAATGCGGTCGATCATGTAAATATGGGCACAGATGCTCTGAACACAGCCAAGAACTTGCAGAAGAAGTCGAGGAAATGCATGATGATCTCCATCATACTGCTCCTGGTCATTGCCCTCATCATCGTGCTCCCAATCATGAAGCCATGGAAGAAATAATGATTGAGAGCAGAACGTTAGATTCGACTGCCTGGTTCGTTCACTCACCAGAGGGGGCGATGCTCCGTTGCCTTCGCCGTTCAAGAGGCATTCTTGAACGATTTAAGAGATGAAGCGTGCAGTGATGCTCTATGATAATCGCATGTGTTCATGGGGTGACATTTAGCAGAATTCCATAATGTTCAGACTGCAACTGTTCCTCGTGAAGTAAGAGAGATGAGTTTTCTATGCCCCCCATGTTACCATCAACATCAACACGACATAGAACCGCATCAGAAAAGTAACACTTTGATCATGAAAATTTTCCCTAAGAGTATTTAAAGGCAAAATCCTTCTTCAACTTTACTGATGAAGGTTCTCGAGAGAGAACTGCTAAGGTCCGACATCGCTTGGGTGAAGGATTGGGTGCAACATTCCGACAACTTGTTGAAATTTGATTGAAGCACAACAGTAGATATCAGATTATGCGATTATGGCACAGATTTACTGTTTTCTTGCTCTACAGTTTGCGACAACTTCCGTGAACCATCTACTGAGTACTAGGAAATTTCACCTTTTCCTTGACCCAAAAAAAAAAAGGAAATTTCACCTTTTCCTTGACCCAAAAAAAAAAAGGAAATTTCACCTTTTCGACCATTGGACTTCTCATCTCTATCTGAAGCTCATCAAAGTCACCCACCAGAGAGAGGGAAATCACAACGGCAACTTCTTAAATTCCAGTATTCATCTGCAGGAAATTGTAGCAATCTGCGAGGCCCCATAAGGCCGATCCAGCATGAATCGCCAGGTCTAAATATTCAGAGCACGACATATGCCGTGGTAGCCTAAAGTGAAAATCTGATCCCCAAGACCAACGGCCTCCATGAGCCTATGCAGAATGTTTTGGGCCCAAGAGGAAAACCGCACTCGGATCCTTTGCTGAGGGTTATTGTTCAAAGTTGAGAGCTTAATTAGGCCAGAAAAATGGGGTCCAAACCGACTTAACCAATCCATAGGTCGCGGCGTAGATGATGATCCCTACGTGCTCATCTCCTCGTAGTTCTTGTAGTTCTTCGTGGGTACCGAATTTCACATTACAGGCTGTCGTTCGTGCATTGACTCCAGTTATTGGTGATGTGACTGAAAATCTTTGGAATTTCCAGCGTGAAAAGATGCGATAAGGACACAATCACATGTCACAATACGTCTCGTGTCTGATCGATGTCGTCTCTGTAGACAGCTTCTGGAAGATGGATGGGTTCGCAGGACATCAGCACGCTGTCGTTGAGCGAGCTGGTGAGTTTCAATCCATATATAATACACACACACACACATAATATGCACATAAATAGATAGAGCAGAAGGCTCACCAGCCGACAGTGATATCCAGCCAGAGGCCAGCGACAACTCCGGGATCTGGTCAAACCGTCAAAGTTTCCGGCTGTAAGAGTAATCCATCGGCACAGGGAAGTAACGATTATAATATTTTAATTATAAAATTAAAAATAACATTACTGTAACATATTTTATTTTATTTTATTTATTTATTTTCCTTTTCTCTCTCGTCCACCGACACTAGGAACGGACTAATTAAAAGAAGGGAGAGATTTTATTTTATTTATTATATAGAATTTTTCATATGATAACACAGAGTCTAATAAAGGGTTGATGACATTATTAAAGCAAGATCCTTAATCATCCTCCACGAACGCATGCAGATTATTAATCCACAGCTAATCACACATGTTTAGTTAATCAATTTGTCGTCCTCTTTTTTTCCCTTTAATTACTCTTAGAATATATTTTTTTTTTCCTCCTCATTTTTTTTTTATAATTTCTCTCCTTTAAAGTGATGTACAGCAATTGGACCACGCGAGGTGGTCACCCATCGATGTCACGCTCACTCAGGGCCCTACACATTTATTTGCCTTTGAGGGGGAATTCTCGAACATGCCCATTATGTCTAACGGCAAGAGTACCAAAATTACCGACACTTACAATTATGTGGAAATGCGACTACTCGAGTAGTCGGAATCAGTGGGCGATTTATCTAGACCCCTGACTTGTGAGCTCAACGAGTACATCAAGACTGAACACATTGAATGGATCCGTGGTGGGTGGTAATACACGATCCATGTTACTGATCGTCCCTCGATATCGTATATTGCTGGCGGTGGATTGTTAACTTGAGGCTCTCTATCCCGTGGCCGTGTGAAGGCCACATGCATCGGCAACGGCAAACCCATCCGTTTTCAATTCTGTCGGTGTGAATGGTAATTTTTTTATATGATACAATAATCCATCACAACGTAATATAATATAGAATTAAACGGATTCAAGTTAAAATATAATGAATGTGTGTTTCGATAAGATATGGGTAATTTTATCCATTTAAATGTATTTAAATATATTAGCTTATTTAATTTATTTAAATAAATATGTTGTTGATTTAATTTATTAATGTGAAACGTAGTATAATTTATTTGTTAAATCTAAATGTAAAAATATCGATAATATAATTATATTATAAATATTTTGATCGAATTATTATTATAATCACATTAAATATGTTAAATATATTATACAAACTATTTAGATATAATACACACGAGTAATGAATGGATCGGGAGCCCTATCTATTGGTTCGTGTGTACCTGCCTGTTTGAAACGTAAGAACTATTGATTTTTTTTTCGAGCATGTAAATTATTTTGTCTTGTTCTTCAGTAATATAATTAATTAAAGACGTGGTTGAAGAAAATGAACTAATATATGTATAGTTAATTGTGTCCCATCACATATTTCATAATTGAAGAAAATAAAATTAAAACAAAAAAATTACAGCTCATGCATTGGCAAGGGCATGGGCATGGGCATGGGCAATCAATCAGAGACATTTAACGAACGTGGTTGACTATTTGTCGCGATAATAATTAGGATTGCTGGTGAGCCCGCGTCACCAAGAGATTTAAGTGACAATTAATTGTAAGATCAAAGAATAAAGTGAAAAATAATAATGATGATGATAATAAAGTGGGGAGGGGGGGGATCTGTCGTGTTACATCAAGTTAATAATCTAACGTCAGAGACCACCAAGACCATCTTTTGTGTTCGGCTGACCGTGCGTTCAGTTCAACTCAATCATGGCAGACGAAACGAGAGGGGCACGATGTATGTGAGAACGCGAATTAGATAATCAAATTGGCAATCAAGGGAGAGAAGGGAATGGAAAGCAATTGATTTAAGACACATATATATATATGTATATGTATGTTAAACGGATTGGTTTGGCATCGAATCTGTCCGGACCGCCCTTAAATTGACACGTAACTAATCTTATTAGATTGAATGACAGTTACGGGTCGAGTCTAAGAAATAAACCCGTTAAACTGGAACCGAGTCAACACGTTCTCATTGAATTGGTCCGAAACCATTTGGAAACTGGCTGTGAACTGTAACTGGCCTGAAACCATTGTGAAACCAGCCCCAAAGATCATTCAATTAAGGATCAATTCTTTGTCGATTCAATTTAAAATTAAAAACAATTCAACAAATTATTCATTTTAAATAATTAAAAAAGGGATATGGTCACTGTTCACGATTCAAACGGGGCCGAACTGTGAATTGATACTGTTAGGTACGGTCTAGGCCGGTTCATGATTTCATGAACCATGACTCATAATTGGACCAACCATTATGCTTAATGAGCCGAACTATAATCGAGCCAAATAGTTCTGTACTTATTTTGAATGGGTCCGGACCGTCCATTTAACACATACATACACCATATGAAATTGCTAATATGCTCCAAGTCGAATTATATTACCATTTAAATTGTGAAACGCCCGTGAATCGCAATATCCTCTCGGTACATGAGAAAAGAGGGCACATAATCGAGCACCGAAAAGTACCGAAAAATCATGCGTGTATTATGTGAAACGATTGATCGAAAGTATCCGACCTGTTTCATCAGCAGTTACGTGAAGGGGCCGCTCCGCTGGGTTTCCCTTGCAAGCATATATTCGTGGGGGAGAAGGGTGTGGAGTCATTAGCTTCGAAGCCTGGCCACATCGAGTGGAGAAGCGAATAAATGTGGGGAGATTTGACGGCCCGAAGCTTATTAGGGACAGGACACCAAAAAGCACCTGCAAATTATCGTTTCACGCTCAAAGCCAAAGGAGCCACAGCTGCCACTTGCCTAGATCAAGAATCTTTACAATAATCTGATCATGAAGCTCAAGCCCCAAGCAAGCACCCATATTCAATGTCCGAAACTTTTTCTGTGGGGAAGGAATTTTATTATGGATTTAAAAAATAAAAAAAAGGTAGAACGAATAAGACAGATAAAGGGGTTGGCGAGAGAATTGAACATATCTATAACCCCCTTCCCTACAATTTAAGGATGATATAATTACTTCAAATTCGACATTATCGTACTGTGGCTGGCTCACTTGATTAAAGCTTTTTTAATATGGTGATGTTTAACTGTGCGTAGATGGAGATATCTTATCTGTTTTTTAAAAATTTTTAGGCGTCTGCCCTGCTTAAACCCTAATATTTCTCTTGGTGGAGTAGGGACACTTTAAGCAACGAGGAGGCTAGCTAACATAGCTCCCCCCACCCCACGCTCGAAGGGCATCGAGTCGATGGGTCCCGAGCTCCGTGAATAAGGCCCTGCCAAGTGTCGAGATGTGGCGGGGAGGGCCAAGCTGACTCTCGATCCCGGGACCGCCTCCGGCCTAAACCCGCATTCAATTTATGAATAGCGTTCTGGTTGTGACGCCGGGTAGGATTTCTTTCAATTTCCTGCAATTATGGAAGAGTTTCGGGGTGGGTCCGGTACGCTTCACATGGTCATCGAAGAAAAAAGTGGATGGAATCGATCACCTTAAAAGAAACCCTTAAAAAAAGAGCACGATTCTCTCCCTCCCTTCAGCAAATTCACAAGTCTTATAATATAGGGGAGCAAGGAAATAGAATAACACGATGATTTTTTTTGCTCGGTCTTTTCTGGGAGACAAATGTCGGACCAACCCTTTTTCTTTTCAAATCCCATTATCTTACTTATGAAATATGATGTTTTACTGACCTCGTCCTAAGAAGAAAAAAAAAAAAGAATTACAGGCATAGTACAATGTAGTACTTCAAAGACCATAAGCCGAGGGAGGGGAGGGTGTGTCCGGTACATGAATATCGTGCTTGCTTTGAGACTAAGATGTCTCGATCTTGGTTTTTGGGTAGGTAGGCAGGACGCTCATGAGATGGAAAAAAAGGAGGAAGTTTCCACCGACGGATGAAAGTAAAAGAAATTGAGCGGACAATTGGTAATGGTGATATGACAGCGTCTTAGCCCCCTTTTATTTTTTATTTGGTGAGATTAGTGTAGGTTTAGGCTTTATTTTCAAACCCTTCAACTTGAATGGACGCAAGAACGCTCGCCTCAAGTCACTATATAACAAAGCGCTCAGTCTGTGTCCTCCAGACGATCCTTGCGTCAAGAAATCTGTACGTTAATAGGAGGTGGCATCGCTGTCCTTCGGAGAAGGCTCCGCTGTCTAAGCAATCCACAGTAGCACTACATTGCCACCGGAGGTCGAGAACAAGCCGAGAGAGATGGGAATTATGCCGTCTCATCGCAGTCGCAGTGTCGGCACTGCGGCTGTCCTCCTCTGTGTAGTAATCCTGGTGTCGACGACGGGCTCAACCGAAGCTCAACTGCAGACGGGCTTCTACTCCAAGAGCTGCCCGAAAGCCGAGGACATTATTCGCAGATTCGTCGGGCAGCATATCCCAAACGCTCCTTCCCTCGCAGCCACCCTCCTCAGGATGCACTTCCATGACTGCTTTGTCCGGGTCGGTACCTTCCCGGCCGTCTCATTTGTCGGCGGCTTGTTTCTAGTTCAGATATCTGACGAGAAATTTGTTTCATCAGGGCTGCGATGCGTCGGTTCTCCTGAACTCGACTTCGAGCACCCAGGCGGAGAAGACGGCCACTCCGAACCAAACCCTCAGGGGTTTTGACTTCATCGACAGGGTAAAGGCCGCCGTGGAAGCGGAATGCCCGGGAATTGTCTCCTGTGCCGACATCATCGCACTGGTTGCAAGAGACTCTGTTGTGGTGACTGTGAGTATCTTACTAGCTATAAGCAACTAACAGTAGAACGAGTGAGCTTTACATGATGCCTTCGGAAACACGGAAATTCGGGTCTATGTACTTTTTAGATGCTTCAGATCTACTAACCGAGATAACTACGCACAGGGCGGTCCAACTTGGAATGTCCCGACCGGCAGGAGAGATGGGCTGGTGTCGATAGCTTCGGAAGCTTCGAACAACATCCCTCCTCCGACCAGCAACTTCTCCAACCTCCAAACACTTTTCGGCAACCAGGGACTCAACTTGAAGGATCTCGTCCTGCTGTCAGGTAGTGATCGACTCAGTTTTTTAAGGTTCACAACTGTAAATCATCGCCGTTTGGAGTCTAGACTCCATCGCCCGAATATGCGCCTCAACGTGTATACCCATGGATCTCCAGTAAGAAAGACATCATCTCACCGCTGATGTCTAATGAAATCGTGTCTTCTGTTATGTTTCAGGGGCACACACGATCGGGGTGGCACACTGCTCGTCGTTCTCGAACCGGTTGTACAATTTCACCGGGGTAGGCGATGAGGACCCGGCTCTGGACAGCGAGTACGCGGCCAACCTCAAGGCCAACAAGTGCAAGACTCCGAGCGACAACGCCACGCTGGTTGAGATGGACCCGGGAAGCCGCAAGACCTTCGACCTCAGCTACTACTCCTACGTCCTCAAGCGGAGAGGCCTCTTCCAGTCCGACTCCGCCCTCACCAACAACTCTGTTACCCTGTCCAACATCAAGAGTATCCTTGCCGGATCCCTCGAGAACTTCTACACCGAGTTCGCCATGTCCATGGAGAAGATGGGACGGAACAACGTCACCACTGGATCCGCCGGTGAGATCAGAAAAAACTGTGCGGTCGTAAACAGTTGATTGAATATATTCCATTCACGGCCATGAGAGATTTGTTTCTTCGTTCTTTCTTTCTTTTTTTTTTCCCACTGTCTTCTTCACTGTCATGTGTTGCAATTTGCCACGGGATAATAAGTTGTGAGAGCCCCACTCTTCTGAATTTTAGTGTGAGCCGTCTGGATGTGAGCTATGTACACCTGCTGTGGCGCCTGGTCTATTAACTATTACCAACAGTATTATCTCATATTGTGGTACGTAAAATAAGTTGGCGACCTATTCTACTTTTATCACATGTCATCCCTTATCTTAGTATTTCGATCATCCCCACCGGTATGCCACCATAATCGTCTTTATCTCTTCCGTGCATAGATCGATCACAGGATAGGCTTAAGCCCCGGCAATGTCATTGATTGGGCTGCAATAATAGCTCATTATTCCCCACGAGTGCCGCCCCAGCCCCACACTTTGTGGAAAATAGGTCCGAATTCATCCCCGGGCAATGGATCTCACACGATTGTTGGTACGGAAATATTTATCCTCCACTTGAAATCAAGAAATTTGATTCACATCAACAACAGAGCCCTGCAGGGGAGAGACAGCTGGATGCTTAAAACAAGGACAAGAAAACATTTACAACTGCATCCACCCCCAGAACTCCCTAAAGCTAGTTTAAATGGTTGAACAGTGATGATTCATCATCTTACTTGTGCTCTCACTGGGGCCCGAGCAGAGTTGGTATCGAGATAACTTGCGATGGGAATTCATGGATCTGTGTATGCCTACTTCTTGCATCCAAGGTAGATTCCAGTTACGATGGCCACCCCAGCAACAGCGACCCCGATGGAGGTGAGAACTTTGATTATGGAAGTGGATTTCTCTGAAGGAACTGCCAGCAGATCTTTCACCTGAGATGACAGACGTTTGGAAGAACGAAAGTAAGATTTGAATCCTCATCAAATTCGTTGAGATGACATACAGCCCGGAGAAATTGTGCACCCGACCAGAATAGATTGTTTCCAGTGCTTCTTGATCCCATTCATGTGGCCCTTTCCAACGACTGCAACAACCGAACTGTGCTCGCTGGCGATTTTCAGCAAGGAAGATGACATGTACCTGAATGCGCCAGACAAGAAAATAGAAGCATAGGTATTTAGTAGCATGATCTCAAGTATAAGATGAATAGATGACGTAAAAGAATAGAATACTGACCGATCTCTCTCATGAAGAAGTGTTTCCATCAGAGTAGGAAACTCCTTGCTCATTTCTTGAATTACAAGCGTCAACATGTCAACATCATCCATCTCCTTCAGCTAAAGAATAGTCATTCACGAGACATGAATCATCAAGTGCCAGTGGCAGCAGAAATCTATCAACCATACGATAAGAATTGAAATTCTCACCATTTTGTTAAGATCCTCAGGGCTTGGCAAGAAGACTACTTGGAAAAGAAAGGAATAAATTAACTTTGTCTTGTGCCAAAGTGGCATTCTATCCCATGTCCGCTGTATAGTTATCTGCCACATTTGAGGGTAAGTAAAATATAAGAGTACCACAATGTCTCTCTCTCTCTCCACACCACCACACCCGCCCCCCCCTCCCCCACCCAAACAAAAAAGAACCTCTTATTCCTCTCTGGAAGTCATAGTGACTGCTCTAGAACTAACAATGAGAAGCTGACTGAGATTTCATAATCTAGAATGAGTTACTGGAAAATTGAAATTTTAGGATTACTACCTCGTGATGCAAAGCCAGGGATGGATATTACTACTGATGAAAAAAGGGAATCAGCGAACCAGCAAATGTTTCCAGTTGACAATTATTGCTGCTGTGGGAAAAGAACAAGCTTCCATATGCAAACAGGATATACAACTTTTGGGGAAGAGTTCATGAGGAATGATTGCAAGAAGTTAAAACATTCTAGCATTGGAATCTAATGAACTATAATCAACAATGAAGCAAAGAGGACCTTCATGCAAGAATAAGGTCTACCTGTACAGGGCGATCACCGAGTATGACCTTCCCACCATATTTCATTGCTTCTTCAAATGCCACCCGGAACTCAGCACCAGGAAAGACCTCAAGGTGACTGGCAACCTTAGCAACTCCCAAGGGGATAAAAAAGCAATAAGATACTAAATGATAAAACCCCTAATGCTATGAGAGAAATATAACAACAGGAAAGAAATGAAGGACGGACAAACAAAAAATACACTACTTCTTAGAGTTTAGGAATTTAAAGTCAAATCATTGACTCTGACAAGCTCACAGCAAAAGAAGCCTGAAACTTAGAGGATTTAAAGCAACTACCTTTGCAAGAAACCAGCTGTAAAGAATTCCAAATATATTATGGTTTTTCTTCCACATCTCTACCATCTCAGCAAAGGTTGGTACCTGATCAATTGTTCAAGGCAAATAGTACACATAACAGTTAGGACAGAATAGCATATAGTTGATTCAGAAGGTCAATGTTTATGAGCATAAACAGAATTTAGCCTGTGATCATGCCTCTATAGCAGAAGCCAATAAAATGCAGATGTAACAAAAGAAACAAGTTGCCCGAGTTTCTCAGAACAAATAAAAGATGCAATTCCAGCTGTTGTGCACATTCAAACAAATGGGAAATGCAAGGACTAGGTTTGTGCATGCATTGTTTCCCTGCATCCGCACTATGAAGAGGCACAACGGGGTTTTACGGCAGAATCCTATGGCATCGTTGTGGATTTAAGTGCATGCAGGTACAGCTTACCCAAAAGTGCGAGACCGGAATGGTAATGAATAATGATTATATCAAAGATTTCATGAGCCAGACCTTGAGATTCTGCAGAGTGAGCACGGCCACTCTTTGGGAGCACAATTCCAAGAAAACCACCTAAAGTCAGAGAGAAGACTGAATAATAAGGAACACATGATAAGAGGTTATAAGTAAAAGAATACAGAAGCATGCAACTGATTTTTTAGTAGTCAACTGCTAAATTAAACAGTACATGACATGGCAGAGAAGGAAGCACCTCTGGTTTCAAGTAACTTATTACAGCTTGCACTTCTCTGCACGATTCCTGCGATCATAGCAAGAAGCATCTTTGGCGAAGTTAGCCCCAAAAAATGCGAAGGGGATTACTTCTAATTCATGAAAGAATCATCGGCAATACATCTCAGCTTAATGAACACAGCACACGAACATAATTGTCAGATGCATTTGTTCCAAATTTTCAAGCTTCCCCCCTTTATCAGCTCCAAGAAACAGCAAAAATCCGCAAATGTCAAGCTCGATCAATTTTCCCATCTCTCGCCAACGTTTTTCCCCACTCTCTCAGAAGGAAACAGAAATCAACCGCATAAAGGTGCAAGCTCCGCGGTTCACCTGGGAAACATGAGCAGTCCCCACCAGGTAGACGTCGCACCTCCCTCCCTCCGCCGAGGACTCGCAGCTGAGGATGGCCACGCTTCTGGACAGCTCCTCGGGAAGCGTCCTACCCTGATCCAATCCCTCGCTATCCCCGCCACCCGAGACGGCGTCTTCCTCCGCTCTCACGTCACCGACGCCAACGAAGCTCTCACTCAGGCTCTCCAAGTTAGGATTGGGATCCTCGACGCGGACGTAGTCCTCCGCGGCATCTGGGTCGAGCTCTGGAACATGGGGATCCATCGAAGAAGGCCAAATCGGGTCGGACCTTTCGCGGCGGCTGACGCGGACGGACGGGAGAGGGAATGAGATGAATTCGAGTGCGAAATGCAAGACCTTTCGCGGTAATAGGGGAGCGAGGGAGGCGGTTATGGCTGCGGAGTAAGGGAGGAGAGAGCGAGAGGGAGCGGGTTGAGACGAGCGAGTTCGGTGGGCCTGACTCAGTGAGTCAGCCGATTCATGAAGCCTCCTGATTCCTAGCTCGTGACGGGAGAGCCGGAGAGGTTACTTCCATTACCGAAATTAGACGAAAAATGTCAATTCAAGGAAGATCGGAGTGGGCAGTTCGTGAGTGTGGACCTCGGCTCATTCGTAAAGCCCAAACCCAAGCCCAAGCCCAAGAACCATCGATAGAGGGAGGCTAGCGAGCGGAGTTGATGTCTCTCTTCGTCGTCTTCATTACGCATTTCCGCGAGTGGGGGTTTTTTCTCCTCTGATTCTCATCGCCATCTCGTGAAGGCAGGGTCGGTTGTGGTCTAGCTCGAGTTCCATCGCTGTCCGTGGAGAATACTCTCTTTTTAGCCAAAGCTGAGATACGTCTTCCAGGCTACTTCTGCTGAAGTCTACTCGTCCACATCCGAAAGAATTTACGCATGTCTTCTTCTTTCTGAGCTTCGGGATCCTTGGCCTTCTGGTTTGTTATTTAACCTTAGCTGTATAGGTCAAGTTGCAATGTTGGATAGGAAGCCGTTCAAGACGAAGCTCTGTGTGTTGTATCAAAGAGGTCATTGTAATCGTCAGAGCTGCTCGTTCGCGCATGGAGAAGCGGAACTTAGGCGGTTTGGCGGCTCCAGCTCTGGTAAAATGTGGAACTCGTAAATTACTCTGTTCGAGACAGATATTAATCAATTGTATGGTTGGTTGATTTTACAGTTTAGGTTATTCTATGGTGTGCCCAAGCACGAGCTTGTACTTTCGTCTTATAACTAAGCGGATTTGTAGAGTAGCTTGAAATGCTTTGATGTCTCGAGCAGGCCTTCTGTCTCTGCAATGCTCCTATGACTTGGAAGCTTTTCCATAAACGGTAGTTATATTGGAGTCGAATCAAGTGAAGAGGGATTTGTACTAATGTGTGTGTGTGTGTGCATGAATTTGCATATACTTTACGTATGTAGCTGTAAGCTTTACTTGTTGTTTCCTGAGGTTTTCCATGGCGGTGATTCTCTTTAACTTGCTTCATGCTCCTTCACTTCGTATCTGTTGGTTAGTTCTTTTAACCATAAATTCTTCTTGCACAATGATTTCTACAACTAGCCGTTTTTGTCCCTGAACTTCTCTTCATTGTGGAATTTTACAATGACGGACAAAATGCAGTATTCTTCAGATATTGGCATTGCCTTTTGATTTTCTCAAAAAAATTTTAGAAAAAGAAGTTGCATTGCTTTTTGATCAACTATGTAGTGTGTTTTTAAGTCCATGATTGTTGCTTGCTGTGATTCTGCCATTTCCTATGATGTGCATCGTCTTGTACGCAGCCACCTACAATATATTTCCTCAACAAACCATGACTTGGGTATACTTATGCTGTATCTTCAGATAGTGTTTACCATGACAACATTGACGCAAAAAGTTCTCTCCTTATCTACTGATACTGCAGTAGCCCTATTTTTTATTCTGATATGCTTTCAAGAAGGATACAGTTTGTATGGCATGAGGAGCTATTTCTTTCTACACTATGTTGTTGAGGGACAGTGCATAGCACAAACCTTCAGAATGGGATGACCAGAAGATTCTTAAAAGATGATTGTGATGATGTGTTTACAACTACCTTTGCTTATCATACATCTTGAAGCATCTGCAACTTTTGAGGAATCAACATCTGTCTAATGGAAAATGCCTTCTGATATGGTCTTTATGTGATAAGCTGATTTTTTTACTATGAAGTGTTCTACTCATCGTGTAGCCACTATACGGTATAAATTCACATGGACCTCGTGGCATTCTCTTGATCAATATCCATGTTATGAGAACGCCGAGGGATTTCTCTTATGAGGGAAGATGCAATCTCCATGGATTTATTTTCAGATGCTGCATGTGGGATGCTGTCACAGATTTATCTGTATTATATGGGGACATCTGAGGATTCTGCATATATTATTTCTCAGATTTCTTCTCTCTATTTGCTCAGCACAAGGAGAGGATGTCTATTATCTGTGAATTCTGTTACATTCCTATCGAAGGTGGCTCATCAATGATATAAGCTGAAATTGGGGCATTTTTGGCCTATGCATTATATGAATTTGCTAATTACTACTCTATCCTTCATCCCACGGGGAGGCTTTGTTTCTCTTCATTAATGTTTTATATTGTTTTTAGTGTGATGGCAAGGTTAGCTTCATCAGAGCTTATGCAACATTGTCTTGCTTGTAGTAAAAGCTAAAATCAACCTTATTTTGTTCAAACTGGGAAGCTTTTTTTAATCTCCACAGGAAGACGGGATTATAGAGGTGTTGACTTGAGGAATAGACTTGGCAGGAGGTATTCTCCTTGGAGAAGGTACTCTCCGAATAAAGTAACAAGAAGCCGCCAAACATTGCGTGGTAAGGAATGCCATCCTACAACTTGTTGATTTCTGATGTAGCAATTTGTGCTTAATTTTTTCCTGTTAAATGTTCCAGATAAAGTTTATAGAAGAGAAACTGGTGGATTGCTATTCTTTTTCTCATGTCTCACTTTAGAGAATGATCTGATGGAGTATGCCTTTTGTAAACATATTGAAACCAAGCTTTTTACACAATTTCCTTTTTATGAAATTAGTTGTTCATTATATTCTAATGTGGTGCAAAATGCAGGATACAGCCCTTCTAGGTCCCTCGAGGATAAAAGGTGAACTAATGTGACCCTCCATCCATTGTTCTCTATTCTGGAATGCATTTTCATAGTCCTCTATACACTTTGAGTTTCTTCTGCAAAAATTCAAAACACTGCATTCAGCGTATGCTTGCTTGAATATAGTTGTGTATTGGCATTTTAGTACCTATTTGATAGAGGAGTGCTGATTTCTTTTATAGACTGAACTTCTTGATTATGTTTTTGCTCTTCCATTGTCTTAAGCCTCTTTTAATCAGTGGAGGTAAGTCACAATATTTCCATCTAGTTCCATGTCATGTCCTGTGTTATTTGATCAATCTTTCTACAATGTGGGACTGTTCTGAGATTGTACCCCAAAACACAGTGACAGAAAGCGGCTGAAAAATCACCATTTTGATAGTCAGAGTGATGATTCTGGCAAACTCTCAGATGGTACGGATTATGGTAGAGGAGGAAGATCCACTTTGTCTGACTCCAAACATGTACAAGAGCAGGTTTGCAGGAGATCTGTAAATATTTTTTTTTCCCAGTGACTGCTAATTCGTTGCTTTATTTTTAAAAAGATAATCTTTTACAAGTCTCTGGATGCTGAGCTTCTCAAATTGCATGCAGTTAAAACAAGTACTGTCTGATATCAGTATGCTTGACCGTGATAAATTTCAGCTGGAGGTAAGTAGTCTTATAGTTCAAAAGTTGCTGGTTGCTTTTTTCCCCCCTTTCTCTGATGTTATAATTTTGATCTCAACACACTTATAGCTTTCTGGAAATTTTAGTTACTAGGGGTTTTAGGAGAATATCCTTTTGACCCTGATTGCTAATGGGTTGTCATGGTGCTGCATCATCATGTTTTACGTTTTCAAATCAGATAGTTACTACACCTGTGTGATCCCTCCCTGCCTGCATTTAATTTCTGCGTGTGGTTCTACTTGCTTTTCCATTGTGGGGTTTCACTGTTTTGATTCCTTGATGAAGATTTACCTGGAAGAGTGTGTTCAAGATGCGGATAGCCTTGCTTCTAAGATTCAGGAGCTTGAAGGGCAAGTGCACACAGAAAAAAAAGAATGTAGAAGGTGATGAAATACTTGCCAGACTATTAATTTTTTTGTGTAAAATGTTTTATAATTTTTTTCTCGAAAGAAGCAGTCTTTGTGGATAATTCTGCAAATTGCAATTCAACTCTAAAAGTCCCATCTTAGCCGTGCAAGCTATCATGTTTTTATCATGCTCTGTTGTCCTCCAGGATTAACTCAAGGATCAAGAAATTTGTTAAGGCACATCATCGATACTCGAGGTTGCAGGATGAACTAAAAAGGCAAAAACCAGTATCTTCTTGAGCTTTTTTTTCTCCCATAGTAGTTACCAAGTTTTATTCAACATCGTCAGGTGTCCTGCAATCTATATGCAGTTGCTCTATAGTAAGTTTTACTTCTTCATTTCCCAATAAAATGTTTTATTTCATGATTGTCCCCAGATCACAGATTCAACTTCAAAATCTGGGAGATCAGCTCTCCCTGGATGCTTTTGAAGGTGTCAATAAGGAAGAGGAGTCTAGCATCCATGTTGTTAGTGATGCAGAAAAAAACCACAATCATGCTGGCAGCCCTCAGGTTGAGTTGCAGGCTCATGATTCATCTAGCATGAAAGTGCCAGACTTAAATCAGGCTGCACATGAAGAATTACAGCTACATGGTACTTCATTGAATTGTCTTCCTAAATTTTACTTGCTCAGCATGGGGGGATACAGGGCTTGCACAGATGCTTTTGTTTATATCACAAATGGCTGATGACCAGGGAGACTAAAGTTCTCACGGTGGTCATGTCCTCACCCGAAGCATGATGAGGAATTTTACAGAGTCAATGGGAAAGACAATGGCACTGGACTGTCAGGAGTAGAGCGTGTGCATAAGAGAGATAACAATCTTTCTTCTGCTATTTCATCGTGTGATAAGGTGCACTTCTCCTGGGCTGAATTCTTCCTCACTCTTTTTTTTGGGGGGGATAAACTGAATTCACTTTTTTGTTATATATTATTCTAGTAGTTGGTGATTCTACATTTTCAGGCGACTTCAAGTTTTCTGGTTGAAGTTTCACAAAGTTTATTCAATTTGACAAAACCTCAAATTAGGTTGTCAGAAGAAATAGTTTGAAATCGATTTTGAAACGTCTCTGTGGTTCAGCAACCTAAGTTAGTGAAATATATTATCAAATGTCTGGGCAAAATTGTTATAAGTTCTATTATTGTGAAGACATTTAATGTGTAATGTAAGTGCCTGATTCTTATAATTTTTGGGCAAGTTTACACTTCTAACTCATGTGAACTATCACTTGCTGTGTTTGTGAAATTATCTTAAAATTTTTAGCACATTGGGACAAGGATAATTTGCTTTAAGTATTGCATTATTGTTCTAGCAAAGACACTTAATAGGTATGAAATTGACAAAGGAGAAATTGCTTAAACTGCAGTCAAATGGTTCTGAACATGAATTGCCATCAGTACATGTGGCAACTGATGTGATTGGTGAAATTATTGCCGATAAGGAAGCAGAGCTTGCTTCTTCTAGGAAAGAGGAAGCAGCAGCATTTAAAAACAAGCGGTTGTCATTTGTGATATCCCCGCTGCCTCCTATTCGCAAGAGATCCTACAGACAGGTATGTCATTCTTCTTAAGCCTTGCTACTGAAGGATGTGATACTAGAAGCTCTTCAGTTTTACAATTTTTTTGGTCGAGTTACTGAGTCAAATGATATGCAGCCTCTGGTCCTGCTGTTCTTTTGAGGTCATGACATCCTTCAATGGAGTACATATATTTCTTGCAATTGACAGAAAATTTGCACCATATGGATGGCATCTTGTGCATTCTTGTCTCGGGGCATATTGGGCCCATTATATGACATTCGCTTACAATGGCTACTACTTGCAGAATGATGGTGAAGACGAGAATGTGGATCTTGTTGGTGGGGTTGAGCATACTGAAAAGGTGGATGCAGCCAATACTTCCTGATCACAACCTGCTGAGTTGCTCAATATAGATATCACCAGAATCATTTTTTGCTACTTTTAGTTTCTGCGCATGCTACAAATCTTCACTGCCGTTTATCAAGGACTGTTAGTCTCGACACTGTCATTAGTTCCCCTTGCTTGTTGCTTTCCCGTTACTAGTGGACCTGCTTGCGGATTGTCGACTCTCCTGAGTGGTGGCTGGCTCCAGCTTGCTCAAAGCGAGTGATCCACTTCCCAAGAATTATGAATCATCTTATCTTATTAGGTGTATGATCATCAAGAGGACCATTTCTTGGGCAGCAACAGAAGCGGATTCCGAAATGCATTTTCTCATAGAAAGTGTAATGAAGCTCACGATCATGCAGTTATACGTGGTGGGGAAAAGAAAAACAAATACTGCCTGGTACAGAGCGTGGAAGCAACTTACCAATTCCTCGTATAAATTGAACCGGAGACTTGGAGTAGTTCGATTAGGAAAGACAGGAATAGAGTACCGATGAGTTGCCGCACAATGAGCTGGTTATAGGGAGCCACGATATGGCCTCCCTAGCTCCTTAAAAAACCAGTAACTTCAATTAGATTTAGATCAAATCAGCATATGTTCCTCATTGTTCTCTGTACAATTTCAATTTTATCAAAGTTCAAAGTGGCAACTAGTATATATGGTATTTCTTCCTCAATTAGGGTTAAGACAACCAATTTAATTCTTAGATGAGTGTGCCAGTTTATGAGTAAACTGATAATATATAATAAATTAAATTTACGGTTCAAAACTTTCGAGATCAGTATTTGAAAATTAATAACGAGTTTTAAACTGTATAATACACTATAATGGCACATGACATTATCAATGAAGAGAGAGAGAGAGAGAGAGAGAGCAGGTGCCAGACAGGACATGGTCTATAATAAAACAGCTCCAAAATTTGTCCAGCTAATACAAGGAGACCGACATAAATAAATATAACACAGCATGAAATACCATCATTCGATGGATGGTAAAATTAAGGGTCATCCAAAGGAATCTCTGGACCTCGCTATTGAGCATTAGAAAAACCTTAAAGCCCTGATAGGTCCACTAGAGAGAGATAAAAGTATGGGTGCCAAGCACCAGCTAAATAGATATACACTAACTTCTGCAGTGTTTTCTTGCGTTCATGGGGATCGGGGTCACATGCACCCGAAGAACTGTTCCAAGGACGGTGAACTGAAGACATTCGGAGCAGCCCTTTCTGGCTTGCTAGGAGATATGTGGAGTTCATATTTGATGAATCTCTGCAATCACAGCCATTGCCCGACCTTAGCACATTCAATAAGACAGGAGGCGTTGTCGTGACAGTTAAACAACCACTTGTCGGCACAGAGTGAAGAGAACTCACAGCTAACTGAGATATGATTTCGGGGTTCGTCTCAATATGCCAATCAGGCTCGAGCTGCCGAACAAAAGACGATCGTCCATTCTCTGTGCTACAAAATAGAACCTGCAAGAACGATTTCACCTCGTTAAAAAATAAAGACATACCAACACAAGGAAGAATCTTTGTTGTGGGGTGAATTTGCACGAGTAACCTTTCATGCAAATCTTCAACCATCAATTATCCATTCTAAGTCCAAATCTCGTCAAATGAAAAGATTATTGACAAAGAGAAGAAAGAGGTTTCTTTGAAGAATTTCATATACCTTGTCCTTCACCAAACCTCCAGATGTAAAAACACCAGCCTCTTCCAGAGCCAGAAGAACCTTTTTCTGCAGATGATAGATGTTCCACGAGATTAAACAGTGAAACCAAAATACAATTGTTTGTTAGATTTTGTAACAAAGTACATGGTTGAGAGTAAACTGCTCCTTGTTGTTACAAAGGAACCACAGGGATGGTGCTCGGTAAATCCTTTTTTTCTTTCTTTAATTAAGTGTGCTGTCAGTGACTGTATGCAATATGCAGTCAGTGAATCATTTCATACAGGGAACATGCTCGACTATATATTCTCACACTTGCCTGGAAGTAGAAAGATATTCTGAAGCATATTTATACGCACCTCACTCTCATCATCCAAGACTCTTTCCATCAGATAAAGGTCACAAAATTTTGTAATCTCCAGCAGCACTTCCACAACAGATGATCTCACAGTAGCCCGCTTCTGCCAAGATTAAAATCCATAAGGTAATCTCTCTCCAGACTAGAGTTTTCATACAAAATTTCAACTGAGACAGGAACATCATCACGCACCTGAAGTTCTTCTGGAGTACTCTCCTCGAGAATTACTCCTAGCAAACGGCACGTTACCTGAACAAACAAGCGAGAGTGAAATTTAAGGCGAATTAAGCAACTCTCACATTTTGGCAAGCATAATGTTACTGAATAGACATCCTCATTTATGTGCTGAAATTGATGTATTCCAGAATATCATACATCTACTATGTGCAAACTGATTCAGGACGATGTGGATTAATTACTACATAATTTTAGAAGCTACCCGTTTGTGTTGTGATATAGCATTTCTCTAAGTGCAGCGTAATTGCAAACAAAAAACTAAAGGAGCTGATTCTACAGAACAAATTCAACCAGATAAGACCAAAGTTAATTCGAGGCTCTTCTCTTCAACACATTTAAACAAAACTTCCCACACAACATCTCAATATAGCCTTGAAATGTTTCTTTGATTACCTTTCTGCCTTCACTCAACCTTTGCCTCACTATCTGCCCAAGAGTTGGCTGAAAAGTATAAGCAAGAAATGCAATTCAGCACAAATAACAGACCAATTAATTGTATGCAGAAGGGACATCGTGAGTAATCACGTCACCATCAATTACCATCTCAGGCTGAAAAAATTCATCAATAACATTTTGTGCCGTTAAATCGTCTGAAGTAGAACAGGCCCCAGAAGGAACCACCGTTGTGGCTGTCTCAGCATTTATACCAGAGCTGCTTGATGCGGGAGATTGCCGCTTCTGTACCCTCCTCTGGGACCCACTGGGCGATCTCAACATTCTCCATGTAAAGATGATCGCAACAGCAAAACCAGCAATAGCACCCACAGACCGAGAATTCTAACCACAGTTTAAATAGCGTTAAGTAGCTAACACCGAAGGTAGAAGGCAGAATCAATATCGACACCCACAGTCGAGGCGGTAAGAAAACTACAATCAAGAGGTGTTTCAAACGCCGACTAACATAAAATTTGAGCCTTTCACACAATTACGTCTTATTCATCCTCAAATTAACTACCTTTTACCATATTCTTATCACCAAAGGCTCGGTCTCAGCAATATCAGTCAGTAACTCCAACTCAGGGCATCATTTGATGAAGTAATTGAAAAAGCATGTTATCACTTTCAGATCCACGACCAACTCCACATCAATTGCAACCTCAATTGAGAAAGGAGAAAAGGCGCTCACCAGATTGCTGAGAGTGGTCGAGAAGAGGCTCGAGAACTTAAAGGTGATATAAGCACCAAAGCGCTTGATCAGCTGAAGCAGCTCGTCCTTCGAAGCTTCCGCCATGGCGCCGGAACAAAAGTCGACGATCAACCCAGCTCAGATGAGATCAACTGTCCATCGGACCATCGATTGAGCTCGCTGTCGGGTATCGGCGAAGGAAATGAGAAATCTTGTTTGGCGTCCGTCAACTAATCGGGCTTGGAGAGAGAGAGAGAGAGAGAGAGAGAGAAGACCAAAAGGGGTTTGCATTCTTATTTTTCTCTGTTTACCAATTTTCAGGATCCGTTTGAATCCGGGTGCGGATCCGGGTCGAGACATCGGTTCAGTTTCCGGTACACCTTCTATGTGCAGTTCCTTCCCACTGTCAAACTGGTGTCGCCACCATTTTCAATTGCACGAGCTTGTCCACCCGAAATCTTGAGTACCGCCAAATTGAGCTCAGTGAACTGCATCTCTTCTTGGTAGTCTTGAAGCTTGATGAGACCTCGTCACACCTCCGTGGTCGTCATGGTTCCAGATGGTCAAGCTGCAACGGAGTGGTTCTCTCCATTCTTTTGCTTACCAACGTGATGATAAGTTACAGATTTCACGGACTCCTTGTAATTGTATCATCATACTTCCATTAACTGAATCCAGACTTTCCTCCTCCTCGTCCTCCTGCAGTCAAATTCCACTCTTGTTTGACTCAAGGGCAGGGCTGTGCTCAGGTTCGGGCTTCTGCAGGATTAGGTGCACTTCCTTCTATGAGTGGGACCAACCACTCCACAAAATCATTCTCCTTCGAGCTTTATCAAGTGACCAGGAAAGTTGGATTTGGTGATTGATTCCTAAATCTCTTTCTGCTTGCTCTGCTCTCGTGCTGATCAATATCTCGAAAACCATTGAGTAAAATAAATGTGACTAACCAATCAACTTATCTTCATATTCCATGGAAAAGCGATGTCCTGTTGCAGCCAGTTCAACTAAAACCTACCCCTACTAGCTAGCTTCACTTGCAGAACCCCGCCACTGCTATAAATAGAGTTTCCCTCAAGCCAAAATTCTCAACAGTTTTTATTTATGTCTCCATCTGACCCACATTCCTGCTTGGTAAACATCGAAGCTTCCCTACTGCAATCTCCTGCCGATCATCATGGCAATGCCAGGAATGTTCAAGTACTTGCTGCTCGGTGTTCTGTTCATTGAACTTGCTGCAGCAGCTAACTACCTTGTGGGAGGTCCTAACGGAGGCTGGGACGAGGCAACCAACCAGCAGACATGGGCTTCCTCTCATTCCTTCCGGGTCGGAGATAATCTGAGTAAGTCATCTGATACCCCTTTTAACTTGAATGGAAAGGCTCGGAAATCATTGATTATGATTGTTTCTAAGAATGTGCTAAGCACAGTTGATGTCATTGTTGATTTATCCATCCAGTTTTTCAATACTCCGCAAGCCACGATGTGACTGAGGTTACAAAGGCAGAGTACGACTCCTGCCAAGCAAGTAACCCGATTCAGGCCTATGGTGGCGGTTTAGCTGTGATTACTCTCACTTCTCCAGGGAAGAGGTACTTCATCTGCTCGATCCCAGGCCACTGCTCAGCTGGGATGAAGCTTGCTGTTGACACGCTCGCTGGCTCATCAGCAGTGCCAGTGGGATCTCCGGCAGAGTCTCCGGCTGAATCTCCTACGGCTTCAGCTCCTGTCACCTCTCCACCAGTTGTGTACGGAATCAGTCCAGTTCCCTCTATGGCTCCCGAAATCTCCATTCCTTCACCGTCAGAGTCTCCCATTCCAGAAAAGTTCCTCCCTCCGCCATCAGAGTTGCCCATTCCGGAAAAGTCCTTCTCTCTGCCGTCAGAGTCTCCAGTTCCAGGGATTTCCGAGTTGGTCCCTGGAGTTCAAGGCTCTGAAGATCCGACAAACTCAACTCCCTTGTCCCGTACTACTACACTGGATTCAACTACCTCATCTGCTAGCAAGAGTGGGTTTCCAGTCGGTTTTGGGAAAAGCCTGAGCTTTGTGGTTGTGATGCTCATGGCTCTATAAACATGACGATGGAATTGGAGATGAGAGTGTTGGGATGTTGGTTTGATTGAGCAAAATTTGTGTATTTCAGGGCTTAGGGAGGAAACACTTGAGCGAGCCTGGAAGGTCCTCCTTTTCCTTACTATATGAAATTCTTGGCGTTAGCCAAGTAATTACGAATTTTCTTTCAAGTAATGCATCAAACATTCTGAGTCCATCATCACTGAGGTGTCTCCTCTTCCAAACTATTGCTCAGTATTCAGAACACATGATCGGGGCCTAGATATTACGTAAGAACTGTCGGACCTCTTCTTTCATAAATATTGAAATTCAATTATTAAGAGACTTGGTCTTCTTCCAGCTTAAGGAATAACTAATAACTAATAAGAGAGCATGCGTGCGCACACCTAAGCAAATCAACACCATCATTCAAATATTGTAACATGAATTACAGGAAGCTGACCAATCCATTTGCTTGCAATGGGACTCTTAACCTGTTCCAATAACACACAAGTTCTCAAGGCAGATGGACAGACTCCGACTGCAGCTCACCTGATCACTGCAAGCTTTGCACCTCCGCAAAGCTCTTGAACAGTCTAGTCAGTTCCTTTTCTATCTTCTGCAATAAATTCTTATGGAATCAAAAGAAACTCCAACCTAAATGAAGCCAAAGAAGGGGATCCAAGAGATGCTCAGACGTCATCAATCATAAGAACACACTAACTGTTTGTTCTTCAGAGTGTCTGCTTATTATATGTTACAGCATATGAACAATCAGACAAAGCCAGTACAGGCTAGAACAATTCCAGTTCTCCAGTTTGGTAGAAAACCGACATGCCAGGGAAAAGAAACAACATAGTAAGAAGCAGCAGAAGAAGAAGACACCGATCAGGGCGGGTCCAACTAAGCAACTGGAGGGCGGAGTACATGATCCTGTGAGGTATCGACGACTGCTGGAGACATAAACTGCCACATGGCAACGCCTGGGAATCCTATATATGGCATCAATTTGTGGCCAGCAGCTTGCCCTTGGGCGGCAAGTACTGCTGGAGGATGCGACAGGTAGCCCAGCTGAGTACTCGTGGCTTTCATCTGCTGCTCCAGTTTCTCCTTGTCTGCCTTCAGCCTTTGTTTCTCATCCCGGAGCTCATTCTTTTCAGCCTACACACAAGCAATCGATTTTGAAAATTGAATCCATCCTCCGAATTCACATTAGTTGGATTGCTGTTCTGAGGACTGGACCAGGCAGGCTGCTCTTAGTAATTGTTTCCAGGATACGAATTTCGTGAAACTTTCATGAAAATATGCTTTTACTGCAACGAAGTTAACTGCCAGGATCTTCTAATTGTTTACCATGACTCTCTAACATCAAAAGTCGTGATTGAAATGGCCCAAGGATAACTTCCTTTTCGATATAGGAAGACTGTCTTTTGCAGATTGAACCTAAGAAAATGGCCTGATCACTCATCATTGATCATCCGTTTTTTTACTCCTAAGTCCACTTGAACCCATTAAATCATGCCTTAGCACAGCTTTGAAATCTGAAATTACTAGCTGAGCCCTGCTCTTCTTACCTTTAGTTCTTTTATCTTCTCTTGCAAGTGCCCATTTAATTCCTTGAGTTCCTCCTTCTCAGCATGTAACTGGGTCACAGTCCGAGCAGCATCACTCAGAATGACAGCCTTGTCGGATTTAGGCGGCTTTCCGGGCTCCAAGATAGAACTTAATTCTAGGAACCTTAACGGAATTCTAATCCATTAATATGAGAGACCCTAAATGGTATAGTTAATGAAACAAACAAAACAGAACTGCCGAAAGCATGCCTTTCACTGAGCCTGTCTCTCCTCATCTTCTCCCGGCATGCCCTGGATCCTAAAGCATTGCACGGTTCAGGTTTGAGCCTAGACAAGCATTTGCACCAGGTTTTAGTCCAACAACTCGACAAATCATTCTTGCCAAGGAGGGATGCCCGTTCTTTTCAATCGTAGTTATTACCAGGCTTCAGAGAAGACAAGACTGTTTACCTTTTACGACAATTCGTCGACTTGAGGCTGTCTGAATCTCCAAAGGAACAGTTGACATCTGCACTGGAAACATACATAGGCCAAGAATCAATATATCAAAATACTGGAATACAAAACATGACTAGGAATACAAAAATGCATCTCGAGCACGCTCTGAATTTCCCAAGGATAAGATGCTAATTCTTAATGACCAGCATGATAATTCTGTTAATCGAATCGGATGCCTATTACAGAATAAAAGCAGTCTCAGGATCCTCAATCAACCGCACTATTTAACATAATAGGCTTTGATCAATCTCTAACTGCAATTAACGAGTTTAAAATGTCTGGTAAAGTAGTTGAATTATCAAGAGATCAGAGGGTGCACCCACCGGCCCAGGATTAGCCACTTGACATGAACATGTATGTCCGGTTCGTATAACAGTTTGGAAAACATGTCTCTTCTACTACTATGGTTTGATTGTTAATCCAAGGAAAACCAGATGTTAGATGGACAAACCGAGAGGACCTGAGATCAGAGGAGGAGTGATTGAAGGTGGGAGCGGGCCAGCAGGCAAACCCGGAAGACAGGTGAAGGTAGTCCACTTCTTCGACGTACCCATAATCCGGTAGCCAGTTGGAGCTATCCATGGAGTCCATTTCCGTTGACTGCAAGGAATCAGGACCTATGTTTAGAAGCTAGCAGCGTGGTAAACACAGGATAGGAACATCTCATGTATCCACAGATCAGAACATCAGAAAAGAAAAAAAAAATGGTGGGGAAGGATTAAGACAGGGAGACAGAGAGGGGCATAGGGCGTCAAATAGGAAAGAAGAAAGTGGAGGTGGGTGGGGACACGAGGAGAGGAAAAGAAGGGGGAGGCCGGAAGGTGATTGAAGGGGGGAAGAGATTGAAGCGTTGAGTGTCACACAGTGCTCTCCCCCCCCTCTCCGTCTCTTCCATTTTTTTAAAACTCAACGGGGCAAAGTAAACGCTGTCCCTCTCCTGCCTGTCCATAGCGTCTCTGTAGCATGCGTTTCTCTCCAACGTGTGCACTACAAGTGAAAACGACCTCGTCATCCGCTTCCAGATACAAGACATGTATCAGGAATCAAGAACTCTTCATTCGATTCTCCTAAAGGTGCATACATACTTACTTGTTTCGTGGCAAATCTAATCTGTTGCCGTGAAATAACTGTGCTATAATCAGCAGTAGTGGGGGCTGGGGTTTCCTGTGTGGTGCTTTCTCCTTCTGGTGTTAATGTTGATGGTCTTCTTGAAAGCAAAATTTCTTGGCGGTGCGTTGGCGTTAACTGTTGTAATTCAGGTTCGCTTCAGACAGCTCCTGAAATTGGGAGATAATTAATTGTATCCACCATCAAGCAAAAACCATTCATCGTAATCCACCATCCTAGTTGCTCACAGTAATTTTATACACCTTGCTAAGCTCAATCAATGATTTGAATAATATCAATCAAGAAATCTCTCGAGCCGGGCCACGGATTGTGCAGTATTATATATGGATAATAAATGGGTAATGATTAATTTGCTGGTCCGAGAAAGATTCCAAAATCCCGTCATATCAGCAGAAAAAGGAATAAAAAAATAATAAAAATAAAAGGGTATTTATCTACGGCCTCCCAAAAAATAAATAATAAAATCTTGTCACCATGACCATCCCCACGCAAAAGCCTTGCCTGAAGCGGGGCCCCGACCCATGGAGTGGGGCCCAGTCAACAAATTTTAAAAAAAAAATGGTAAGGATTAATCAAGTGTGGAGATGCGGGGTATCGATCCCCGCACCTCTCGCATGCTAAGCGAGCGCTCTACCATCTGAGCTACATCCCCTTGTGCTGAACTGTCTAGACCATCATCATGACCACCACAGTGAAGTACGTCTGACATTTGCTCGTCGAGCCCGCTTCTTTCATGGGGATTGTTGGAGCAACTGGTTCATACACGCTTTAGTTTTTGATGGTGTTAGCTTAAGGGCAGTTTCCTTAAAACTTGTCCTGTTTCTGGTTGGTTTGGTGGCCATATGCATATGGAGATTTAATTGCATTCTCAGTCTCCTTAGCTGTGTACACGGAACACTTCCACGATTTCTCCTAACTTCAGCTCTGGAACAAGAGCTCCTTCTCGATTCAATCCCCCTTCAGAAGCATCCATGTCAGGCGAGGGTCGTAAGGATCAGCCAATGGATGGATTTTGATGGTCTCACGGCCGCCAACTGCAGTTCTCAAATGGCAAAGATGGCATTATCAAGAAGGCTACTGAAGTGGCTGTGTCATGCAGTGTAATTCATGCTGGTCTTTTGATGTTTTTCCCAGAAGTTCGATTGACTATCTTAGTGAGCAAAGGGAGATCGATTCTTCAATTGCCAGTGGTGTAAAGTTCTGGTTGATGTTTATGCTTTTGCCTGATAAGTCCATCTTTCAACACCCTTGCATCTTGGCTCCTTCTACTTCGTTTTTTTCAAACCCTTGTTTAAGGATTGCACTAATTCATCTCTACACATCCAGTAACTTGGAATGCTTGATGTGTGCAAAGCCATAGATCAAAATTTCGAGCCTTAAATTATTGACTCATATATTCGGGTTCTATGTCGATATCTCATGCATGTGAAGAACGAAATGTGCAGACGGTTCCTTACTGAAGATCCAAAAATGAAAGATAGCTTGAAGGTTAGTGGATCCTCAGAATGTGAATATACAGGTACGTACAGAAGTATAGTCTGCAATATTGTTCGAGTCGAACAAAACAGTCAAGCGTCTTCATTTCCATTGGAAGGAATCTAGGGCAAGCCGAACAAAGAGGTTGAGCATCCACCATGTGCAAGCATCAAGGTATTGCATAAACCGATCCGCAAGGTGTCAGAGACAAGGAATTGAGATGGAATCCATGTTATTTTCTTAGCTGATATGCAGATGTTCTCCCCCTCCAACATGGATCTCCACGACTTATTGTACCACTTGGAGACTTAAGTACGAGGGTGAGATTTGACCTCTCTAATCCGCGCCTTGGCCTGTATTCGGAGCCCGTTCCGAAGAGATAGGTATATATATATATAGTGAAAGTCAATGAATCAGCACTTGACGGTGAGTGGATCTTCATCGCCTTGGCATACTAGTTGAATTCTAGGACTATATATAAAATAATAATAATAATAAATTTCAATTTCATGCATATATATATATACATATAATCAATTAAGATAATTTGATATTCCATTTCCTTAAATAAGTTAAGATAATCTGATTCGAATCGAGCTATTAATTTCTTGAGTAAGATATGGTGAAAGAAATTTTCAGCAAGTGAGTTGGAGTTGATTTTGCAGAGTTGACCCTTACAAACCGGATGAACCATCACGACCAAACTCATTTGGATTACAGCAAGAATTTACAAATCTGAGGCATCCAATTTCTAACCATCCACCGCCCACCACCACTAGAGCTGCTATGCAGTCGACGGATGAATTAGAGTGACATCGCAGGTAGAAGAGCACAGCAATAGATCGGTTTCGTCGTGTCAACAGTTGACCTCAGAACATGAACGGCGTCGGTGAGAACATCGGCATGACCATGGACATTGAGTTCGGCCTGTAAGGAACGGAAAAGAAGAACCAAAGTCAAGCTCTTGAAGAAAGCACTAAACTCGCAGTCCACACAATTGAATTACATATATACGAGGAAGAGAAAAGATAAAAGAGCAGAAGATTGAATTGATACCCCTGGTCGTACTCTTCCGCGTGGCTGAAACTGTACGAGTAAGACCGATCCGACGATCCTCTCTTGCTTGCCGATTTCTTCCTGAGCCGTTCGGTCCTCATCTCATCCGCCGGAGCGACGACGTCCTCGGAGATCGCCGTCAGACGGGGGCGCCAGTGCGATGCAGCGCCGGACTTCAACCTTCGCCTCCGCCGGGATCCACTGCCTCCTCGGGTCTCCAGAGGCGGCGAGAAGGCGTCCCCCGCTTCCACGGACGGCGCAGACCCGGTCACCGGGCGACGGTAGCAGGAGCCGAAGTCGGAGAAGCACTTCATCGTATCGGGGTGTCGGTCGGACGGGAGGGTGTTCACGTGAATCCGGTGGGAGAGGAGGACGGAGGGAGGAGAAAGAAACGCGAGGCAGGAGAGAGGAGCTGTGCAACTTTATATATATATATATATATATATCAAATAAATAGCCTCGGCGGTAGTACCTATCAGTAGTGTTAAAATCAGCTGACGTAAGCACACGTTTGTCCTTATCAGAAGCCCCGGCGATCAGAACTCATAAGTGCAACGCAACGGACGATCACAGAATCATACCAAGATTTTGAAACTCATGGATTTTAAAGATCATGGCTAAAAGGTATGCATGAGTTTCTTGAATTTCCGGCCATAGAATCCGGAACAGGTGCATGGTCGGAGAGCCGGCCGATGTTGTGGATCCCGGCCAGTTCTAGGCCATGTGGGGTTGCCACTTGCCAGTGTGCAACCAGGGAGCGATGGCCTCCGAATCGAATCCACCCACCGCTCCTCCATCCCAGTCTCCCCGGGCAACGATTCCGGGTTTTATTTGGCAAGTCTACAATCACTTCAACACGACTTGGAAGTTATGGATAGTGGCAATTACTTTACTGGATCCACGTCTAGTAGCTGGTGACAATTACTTACAGAGCACGGTTTACCTGTTATGGTATGGTAAAAAGTAGTCATGGGCATGTGGTCAAAATGACGGGAAACCGACAGTGACCCGAGATATGAAGAAGGCCCTTTTGGAATGCGCACCCCCCCCCCTATACGCACGTAGTCGTCAATCAAAGGGAATCTTGGAGATTCTGTCGAGCGTAGGTTCTCCGTTTTAGTTGTCTGCCGCAGGGAAGCCCTTTGGTAAGGCACAGGCAATTGGTTCAATCCACTCGATGAAATACGGATCTCTCGTGTGCCGCTTTTGAGTAGACAGGTGATTCCAAGGGACATGTCTTGGCTCCGCTGAACCTCCTCAGACTGATATGGTAAACTAAGGTCCTGCAGATACAGTTAGGTAATCATATTTTTAAAATTGAAATAGACTGAAAACTAATTAAAATATGAGTTAAGTAGTCAAATTATATGTTTAATAAATAAATAATTATTATAAATTAGAATACTCGAACACTAATTTATAATTTTAAAATTTAAAATATCTATAATAATATTTAATTTTAAAAAATATAAATATAAATATAATATAATTATTCTTTTTTATATTGATATATATTACTTACTTTTCTTTTTTAAAAATAAATATAAATCCACCAGATTTGATAATCGATTTAGTTGGATTTGACGACAGAATTAGAAACCAACTGGTTTAAATGGATATGATCGGATTATAAGTGCATTTGTATTAATTAAGTAAACTAGATCAAATGAGTAGTAGATTATCAATTCAACTGGTCTGGCTAACCAGTTCAGTCCGGTTTTAAAAGTGATGTAATCAATGTTATTGTGGATACTACTAGTTCATTTTGACTATATATATATATATATATAAAATGAAAGTGTACGTACATAGGAGAGAACAAACAACTAAATACCAATGCGACCCCACCTTGTATTGGAGCTTCGGTCCAGTCAGTAACCATTGATCTACATGAGTTTGGTTAAATAAGAGATAAAACTCTTCTAAAATAGATACTATTTATTATTTATAGGATTCAAAATATAAGATTTTTGTATAACGAAAAAAAAAACAGTCGAATTATTTCAATTCACCGCAATGAATTTTGTGGGGGGACAGGACTTTAATTCACATGGAGGAAAGCTAAGGTGGCAGGAGGGGAAGAAGGAAGAAAGATCTAGAGGATTAGTCCAATAGCAACACCACGTGATGAGGGAAGTGCTCATCGTACTTGACGCACTGAGGAGGGAACTGCCGACGGATCTCCGCCACGAAATGTTGCCTTCCACACCATGCCAGAGGTCATCTCCCGATCCACCGTCTTCCAATCGCACATGGGTGTGTCCGCGCACCCAATATCCCGTCCCCGCTGTTCTTATGGCCTGCAATCTCCGTCGAGAGAATTCCTCGCCGGCATCGATGGGTCGTCCTGAATTTAAGACACTGTCCTGCATATGTGTGGCACACGGCCTGTCGCCCGGCCCCAGCGGTGGTCCCGAGTCCCTGTACCGCTTCCCTTGTGAAGAAGACAGAGAGTGCCCGAGAAAACACCATGAATGTAAATAGCAATATCATGTTTTTGCCTCCTTGGAAGAGTCTAACCTTCATTTCGTAAATTGATTCGGTTCAAACCGACCGTTCTAATCGTTTAAGCTTTAACATTCCAGTACTGCAAATAGAAAAGAAAAGAAAAACTTTCAATCATAAGAGTGTATCTACTTGCAGATGATCATATTTAAATACGAATTATATGCCTTGTTTCATAGTTTTCTCCCTAAGAAAAGTTGGGGAGATCGGTTGCTACGTATGGTCAGTTCATCAAGCAATCATCTCCTCCCACATTCATTTTTCTATACAATGATAAGCGCGTGATTATGAAGATCCATCATTAAAGAAATTAATGATTATCGGTGCAATGATATATGAGTGAAATCCCATCACTTGAAAGGGTCATCATCAATAATCTCTGGATAACATGATGGTGGTATGTATTCGCTGGTTAGCACTCAATTCGCTTGGTTTTACCTGTGTCATGCCACGTACGAGATCCGCATGATATTATGATTCTATCCGTCGACCGGTCCGATCGAGCGTGGGGGATGACACAGCACAATACGCACATATCAAGAGATAATCGGCCCATGCAGAGTAGTACTACAAGGAGCCGAAAGGCCGAGAGCATTGGTGGGGTCAAATTTCTCACTTCTCCGTTGACTGGTTAGACCAGCCCAAGAGCCCAACTAAGTTCGATCTTCGCAAAGCCAGTCCTCCTCCTTTCTTTCTCGTATTGGGAGATTCAACGGAGCCATCACGAGGGAGAAACATCCCTGGAGAGTGAGAGCGCAAGCATGGCACACTCGTTTGACTAATTACTGAGTGTTGGGATTAATGCTCTAAACTCAATCACCATTGATGTAAGTTTATTCATAAAATAAAATTAAGACATTATTATTCATCATATGTTGTTATATTCTATGATAAAACCCATAAACTATCATGATGATTTTAAGGTCATGATGAGATCATATCAGTGAGACTTAAAATTCACAAGTTTTAGTTTAAAATGTTCCTAGTTATATGATCACTGAACATGGGATTAGTGATCTAGTAAGACTAGTACACTTGTTACATACTCTAAGGTAGAGGGTAACTGATCTCACAGTTACTTGTGAAGAGTCACTAATGTAAGAGTGTAGGTACTCATTATGAAATGAGTTTACTGAACTGATCCACTTAAAGGATTAACTTAATAAATCTTTAAATAAATGTCAATAAGTTATTTCTTAGGTGATAGTAGGTGTAAATGATCCTTAGACTTGAGATTACCATAGCATCTTGTAAGAGTTAAGTTGTGTTTTGATTTATTCATTTACATAGTTTTCTGAACTATGAGTAGGATATTCTGGACCCAACAAGACTCTTATGGAGATGGTGTGTAATCAATAAATGACCGGTTACTTCTTATGAGAGGAGAGAATGTCCTATATATTCTATTAAGTATTGACTCAGAAAATTTCTGGCCAGAGTAGGATGAAATATTATAAAGCAGTTTCCAATATTTCATTATTGAGTTAATTACTAGAGAATTGAGATGTATATGGATAAGAATTAGGGTTTGACATTTTATCCATATCTTAACTTATCCGGGACATTGTATAACTGAAGGATTGAATTTCATAAAAACCAATTACCAAAGGGTGTTTGATTCTTTGATTGAAATCTTCACTATCTGAGTGATCATGATATGTTACTAGACGTTAATTTTGACTTGTGAACTTAATTGATTAAGAGTTAATCGATGATCTTATTAAAAGGTTTAATAAGATAAATTAATTCACTACTGGCTTAGTGTGGAGCCCAATGGGTTACACACAATACAAGTCATTTCTCGTAACCAAAATTTAATTAATTAAATTTTGTGTTGGGTAGTTAATTCCGCTAGCACGGAATTGTCCACATCGGTTATGCGTCTTATTAGATAAGGTTGTTTCAGAATTAACTGTAAAATTAAATTTATATAAATTTAATTATACTCTCAGTTATATACGCATGCTAAATTATCGAATGAGATTCGATTAAATAAATACATGTCTATATGTATGTACATGAGTAGTATATGTCATGTAGACCAACGGTTAGTTTATTCTCAACGGCATAATATTGAAAATGGCATAATATATGCCAATTGTGAAAAAGCACATCTTGAGCCGATTCGGTGTGGGGCACATCTCTTCGGTGAAAGAAGGGCGCGTCTCTTCAGTGAAAGAAGAGCGCATCTCTTCGGTGAAAGAGGGGCGCGTCTCTTCGGTGAAGTAGGGACACCTCTCTTCAGTGAAAGAATTCTAAAAGGTGAAAACGTTTCGCCCACCAAGCAGGATAAAAGTCCTCTTTCGTGTTCTATATATAGAAAAAATCGAAGGGCATCAAGTGTGTGTGAGTCTGACGAGGAGAAAAGAATTTTGCCGTTTAAGAGAAGAAAATAGTGCTACCCAAAATACCATATCCGATAGTGATTGAAGAAGACATTTTCTACTTAGTGCTGTAAACAAGCCTTTGATTCCGAAACTAAAAAAGCAACCGATTGTTGGGAACAGTTCCTAACGCTTACAAGAAAAACTTGGTGTGAATACCATGGAAGGCGTACACGTGTGCGTCTAGTCAGAGGATCGATTCTTGAAGTCATTCGTGAAGGCGCTGTGGGACACTGCCGAATTGAGGATTCAAACATAATGACCGATTTGGAGTCTTTGTAGGTATGTATATTCTCTACTTGTTCTTCGTATTTGAATTTCAAATTGCATCAAAAGGATACTGGACTCAGAAATATAATTTAATTGAAATTTATTAAATGCACGCTTCCGCCGCATATCGATTCCCAGCACTGAGACCAAAATTGATTTAAATGGGAATAAGATCAGGTCTTTTTTAGATAAATTCTATTAGAAAATTATAATAAGAAACCTACATGCATGGACAATCACTGGTCGAAGAAGCCCTAATACGGGTATATGGTATCTTCAGCTATATAGTTTCGTGACTAGTAGTCATAAACCTCTCCTCGACGGGGCTGCTCTGTCGCTGTCCCCTTAATTAACATTGGATCCATCTTCCCCAGTCGACCTCTCTGTTTAATTAATTAAGGCAAGCTCGGTTGCCATAGATAGAGTAGATCGAGTGTCCCGACTCGAGCCAGGAATGGACGACACATGTCAATATATAATTGGGGGAAGAGGGGTGAACAAATTGGTGCTTGCAGATTGCAGGTCCTTGACGCGAGTACTCTTATCATTTTTACGTGTCAAATGGGTGCGAAGAGTGTGACAACTTAGCGAAAAATAATGCAATATTATAATATCATCATGTGGGAATTCTTGTGAGGGAAGAAGAGGGTCGATCGATCGATCGATCGAGCGAGCGAGCTTGTCGCTTGTTCTGTCCTCGCATGTCAGAGACCAACCATGTCTTTTTTAACTCTACGTATGGGGACGGATGGTTGGATTGAGTAGTAGCCATCAATCCGCAGACTCGAAGTTAATTCTTAATCAGTATTAACTCTTGGACGTATTACCGTAACTAATCAGTTCAAGATAACATGATTGCATTGCTCTTGTCTTTATAGGCAATTCGTGGACCCTAATTCGACGAAACACTGGCCGGCAAAGGCAGCTTCCTTAACCTACTCTTCGCGGCATGTTTCTGTGGCATCTATCACCAAGTAAAAATTTCAAGGATACTATCCCCCCTGATTTGAATAGTGATATCTGCTTGCTTCATGCATGCAGATGCAGATTGTCTTTTCCTTATATGCTCTGGCCAGTATTTAGGAGATCAATAGTATCATTTTTTTCAGGTAAAAGATAAAAAGACGGTGATCCCTAGGATAAGCATGCGAAATCAGTTCCAAGCGACAATCAATGTCTCTGTCTCGAAATCCGAACCTGTTCGATATATTTAGCATGCAGATCAACTAATTCGTACAGGAGATAAGCTATCAGACTGATGAAATACTCTCTTCACTTTGTAACATAAATGTAAACGATAAGAACTTCGGCATTATAGGCATCTCTCCCTTCTCTTGATTTTCTAATTAAATAAGGGTTTTCAAGAAATTTCGATAACTCCATGACAGGGACATCTCTCTCTGATTGCGAGGATCAATGTAGGCTCTTGTCAAGTTGATCCACTAAGTGCCAGAGGCTTTCAAATGAACTTTTTTACATTCAAAAATTCAAATTTGAAATCATATGCAAAGAGAAAATGTACTGAGGAGCTCTCTCTTCAATTCCAGAACCAAGCTTGATTGCTTACTGTATATATATATAATCTCTCAAGTCTCTATAGTCTATAGCAACTAGTCACCACATACAAAAACTCTAGCTCTCCGTCCACGCTTGCACTTCTATCCCCCGGTAGCCACCAAACATCAAAGCCCACATTAATAGAGTCCTCTCGACTTTCGCTTCTTCCCCTTCGTGCAAACGTGAGTGGAGCGAGGAACAAAACCCCCAACCTGTCTCTCTTCTCGTACGTCATTGAGGCATCTCTATGAGGGCTGAACTCAGGAAAACCACCCCCTCCTTCTTCCTCCAGAGCCTCAGTCTGCTCAACAATCCTCAGAGCCCCCCGTCGGGTGACCCCAGAGGATGTTTGGGCAGCCTCGATGGTGCCTGCATAGAGAAGTTGCTTCTTCACTGCGCCAGTGCCCTTGAGAGCAGTGATGTGACTCTTGCTCAACAGGTGATGTGGGTGCTGAACAACGTGGCCTCTTCCTCAGGTGACCCGAACCAGAGGCTCACCTCTTGGTTCCTAAGGGCACTCATCTCTAGGGCTTCTCGGCTCTGCCCTACGGCCGTGGGGTTTAATGGTACAGCTAGTACGACACCGAGGCGGCTAATGAGCGTGACGGAGCTTGCCGTGTATGTTGACTTGATCCCTTGGCATCGGTTTGGATTCTGCGCTTCCAATGGCGCTATATACAAAGCAATCGAAGGGTATCCAAAAGTTCATATATTAGATTTCAGCATCACACACTGCATGCAGTGGCCCACTCTCATAGATTCCCTGGCCAAGAGGCCTGAAGGGCCTCCTTCATTAAAAATCACGGTCCCAAATGTGAGGCCGCTCGTCCCTCCATTGCTCAACGTGTCCATTGAAGAAGTCGGTCTCCGTTTAGGAAATTTCGCAAAGTTTAGGGATGTCCCTTTTGAGTTTGATGTGATTGATTGCGCATCCTGTTCCATCTCTAGTGAAAACCGGCTTAATGAATCACCTGTGTCTCCTTTTCAGTCGTTGCTAGATCAATTAAGTTCTTTGGACTGTAGCAATGGCGAGGCTCTCATAATCAACTGTCAAAGTTGGCTACGCTATTTATGCGATGAACCAAATGAGAGCAGTCAACTAAGCGACTCCAGTCTTCGAGATGCTTTCCTGGACACTATCAAGGGGCTCGATCCCTGTTTAGTGATTGTGGTAGATGAGGACTCCGACTTGAGCGCCTCAAGTCTAACATCAAGGATCACCGCTTGCTTCAGTTACTTGTGGATACCTTTTGACGCCTTGGAGAATTTCATGCCCAAGGACAGCAACCAGCGCCTTGAATACGAATCTGATATCGGTCGCAAAATTGAGAACATCCTTGGGTTTGATGGGTTTCAGAGGATAGAGAGGTTAGAGTCCGGAGCTCAGCTAGTGCACAGGATGAAGCGCATGGGTTTTCTCAGTGTACCATTCTGTGAAGAGACGGTTGGTGATGTAAAATCGTTGTTGAATGAACACGCAAGTGGCTGGGGAATGAGGACAGAGGAGGACATGCTGGTTCTAACATGGAAGGGCCACAACTCAGTCTTCGCCACGGCTTGGGTCCCTGGTGCAGGTTCAGTGAACAGCTTAGAAGACATACGAAGATAGCTAGCTTAGCTAGTCCCCTGATTAAGATGATGATCTACATACAATGCATGGCTCTTAATCAGATGTAGCACACAACTGCTACTGACATTTTAGGCACTAATATCGTCCTCTGTACCGCAGAATACTTGTGATCATGCCTTATAAGTCGGTAAGGATTGATCCACAATTATCTGTTCTTCCACCGTATAACAGGGGCTGATCGGGATTGTCTGAGCAACTAATGTAACTGCTCGCCTCGTGCCAAGTGATTCTAGATGGATTAGTTTAAAATTCTGAAGGAGCAATAGATCACTCCATGAGATGGTGTTCCTGAATAGGGCATAAGAAAGTAGCCAAGTAGAGACAATATCGGATTGCATTTTGTACGTTGGGGAAAGGCTGCAAGATCGCATGAGGCAAGATGTAGAACCGACAAGAGATCAATTATTTTCCGTCATTGGTACTGTCAAGATTCAAGCTTGGATTCACACCATTTCTACGGACATGGCGAGTGAAAAGCCCATCTCTTGCGGAGATCATGCATCGAGAGTGATGAAGCACTTGCAGGGAGAAAGAAGAAGAAGCTGGACCACAACCTGTAGCTAGGAACAGTCATACTCATGCGCCCAATATTTTACAGCTAATTCGGGGCTTTGGAAACCAGCAAAAGTCCGATATCTTATAGTGGAGAAGGAGAATCACGAAGATCAATGCACCTACCTCAAGATTATTCTAAGTACCGAGTTAGTGGGCTTCGAACACATGTACTACCGAACTGTTTATCCCACCACAGAGATTTACAATCGGGATCAACCAGGCCACTCTAAGCTCAATTCCAATACGATTAAGGGTAGGTAATAAGAAACCACCAATCCTTGATTAATAATTAGTAACGATGGGAATCAGGAATCAGGATGTGCCCATAATTGAAGCCCCGAGCCCCGCCGGCTTGATTAACTATATGTAGCTTTAGCTTGTCTTTCTCATGCCAAGTGTGTATATAAACCAGTTGACAAAACTTCTACTTCAAATTTTCCACGAATTGGAAGGAATAAATAGAACTTTGAGTAGGATTTTATCCCCCACGAGAATTGGTTAAAAGCGGTTTGAAGCAATTCCTCTCAAATAAATTTTTGTGATCGAGTCGGATTTGGACCAATGATAATAATTATTACAAAATGGATAATTATAGTAAAAATTCTATATATATTTTATTTTTTATACTTAAGTTTCGTATGTTTTAAAGTGGGGGTTTTCTTTTTTGCAATCGTATATATTCGGTTTCATAATATACTTGAGTAATAATTTTAACGGTACGCTGACGTGTCTGTTATATATTAATTTAACATAATGACAAGGTAATAAATTGTTGAGGTGGGAAAATTCGTCAAATGTGATACATGATGTGGCGATTCCATTTAGCACCATTAAACGAAACGTCAGTGTTCTTTTAAAATCAAGACTACGCAATCAACGTCAGTATTCTTTTAAAATCAGGACTACGCAATCAAATGCATATGATCAAAAAATTCATTCCAAAACACATATAACTTATGTTCAAGAAACAACAAACATGCAGGACTTCCATCATGATTCTGTCCATAATAAGATATAGATGAGTTATCGTATTCATCTAATGAGATTAAAGATCGGCTTAACCGGGAAACATCATAGTGATATTATTGAATAGATAGATACCAAATTAATAATACACTCTTGCAAAAAAGTAGGGTTTCCGAGGGGGCACTACATGACATGTATGAAAAAGGGGATTCTCCCTAGCAAGAGAAGATTCTTTCTTTCTTTCTTTCTTTTGGTAAAATGCAAGAGAAGATTTATTTTTTATTTTGCATCGAGCAGTATCTCCATGTCAGTCGAAGTGCACATCGAGATTAGTCTGCGGTCAGATCGGAATTCCTAAGAAAATTCTTGTTGACCCTCATAATATGAAATTTGATTATTAAATTATTAATTTAGGAATGTAGTGAGAAAACTACCAATTCAACTCTAAGTTGATAATGCAGGAGAGGATTCACAAAAGCTGCAATGGCCTCTTAAGTATGGTGGTTGACTATATCCTATGTAAGAAGCAGATAAATTTGAAATCCCCCTTTTCACGTGAGTATTCTGAAATCAATTCTCCCCATTTGCTCGCACAATATTTAAATCAAAATCAATCTCCTTTTTTTTTTCCTTTTTTATCTAATATATATATTTTAATCTTTTTTCTTGAAAATAATCAGTAGATTTTGGGGGGGGGGGGGGGGTTCTGGGTCAGGTTCACTTCTTCGTTCATGTGTACCACACGATTTCACTGCCACGTGACAGTGACATCTCATGAGAAAATCTGAAGCACAAATCGGGAGATGGACCCAACTAATCTAACCGATATAAGATAGGTCCTCTGAATCACCCTACCTGCCTCTATGAATAACTATTCTCCACTAAATCTTTAAGATATGCTAAATTTTTTTTGTTTATTCATAATATGATTGTAGATTTTTACGAGTCCAAAAACACGAATACAAGTATAAATTAAGAGTGGAAAATGTGTCAAGTCACTCCAATGAGCACCCTACTGATTTTCCTAACACAAAATTTTACTTCCTAATTGAAATTATTTTATGTGTAAAAATACAATAGAGGAAAACAAAAAAGATATCATCCGTTTGAATCTCAAAGGGGCCAAACACACAGGCTAAGCTAATGTTAGAACTTAATTATAACTCAATTAGGATTGTTCGACATTTCTTTTATTTTAATAATACTTCAGTTTGAATTTTATATATAACAAATTTATTTTTAAATAAATAAATTTAACTTAAATTAAATTAATTAAAATTTAATAAAATTTGAAAGCCCTTCATTTACACCAAATGAGGGTAGCCCTCTGAAATGATGATCACTTTGGGGTGGTACAGACACACCGTAGCTTCGCTTGACGGGGGATGATTGGCCAATGATTTCGCCGGCGTTAGGCCTCAGGAATCATCGTGGGCATGGAAAGGCACTGCATAATTATGAAGGGCCCAGTGGAAAGCTCATAAAGGCCCTCCACGTTGGGCGATATTACCGACATGTCCCTCCACCTCGACTCAAAAAGCTTGATTGGACGCTTGGTCGTCCCTTCTCACTCTCTCTCTCTCTCTCGGACGGCAAACGGAGTGACGTTGTACTTGGTCCCTTTCCCTTCTTGTCGTGGATCCACGGAAAAGGTTTTATCCGACCCGGCAGCAAGGCCCACCCGCTGTCTCTCGTAGAAGGGCTGCCCCTGTCTCGGTGAATAAGACAACACGCCAGGGGTGAACCCGTCATTTCAGCAACACCGTCACGTGACTCCCTGCAATGGCCGGTGGACTGGTGCTTGCCATGGAACCGGCAGAGCTTGCTCTGCTTCTGCTTCTGCTTCTGCTACTGCCTCCATCATTGGAGACGAATTTCACTTCTACCAATTGAACTTCTTGTATCCTTTTAATCAAATTTCATCGTTTTTTTCTCTATACTTATGGGTCTTCTTTGCGGTCCGGGAAAGACCTAGAAGAGAATTTCCTTTTTCTGGGTTAAAAGCTTACTTCGAGATGCTGCCAATACTAGTTTTTTTTTTTTTTGGCAATTTTCAAGAAATCATGACTCAATTGTGATGGCCGAGTAGAGGTAATCCTGACTTTTCCTTACACGGTGGATTGAGTATCAGAGTCTCCACCGTCCTTCGTAACGAAAGTGCAATTCCACGGGACATTTAGTGGATCGCTGCAAAGATGTGTCCAGTTTGGAGACTGGATATTTTATGTCACTTTTCTCATCGGTAATTACTTTATGTCTTGGTATACATGCGACGCGTGTTGCGAAAGATACAGAGACTTTTCGACTAAAAAAAGGGACACGAGGGATTAAATCGGGAAGAGAGAATTAAAGCAGATGACCAGGTAGACTTTATTGAATCCAGGAGAAGCAATGGAGCAAAACAGCTGCTACTACTCTTAAGCTCTAAGCTTATGATCTATCTAACCCAACTAGAAATTGCAGTTCACTAATTTTCCTATTCTGGATCTTAAACAGGATTCGTGGATGAGAGAAAGGAGTAATTAAAGGAATTCAGAGATTTCATTGATGAAAAAAATGAATTCACCACTCCCTCATCTAATTTTCTCTTAATTACTTCCTTTTAATAGCATTTTCTTGAAGTTAATACTGTAAAAAAAGTAGTAGAAGTCGATACTTTATTCTCTCCCAAATGCAGGCATGCCAGACACAGGCAGGCGGGCAGGCAACAAGGTAACTTGCAGTTTCCTCTCCCTGTTTCCGTTCTTCTCCAGTGCTCCCTACTGTAAGACTGCAGTGTCCAATCCTGCATATTATATTCCTTTTCTCCTTCTCTACTCATCTCGTTGCTTCTTCTCTCTTCCTCTTTTTGGGGCTTGTCTCTATCTCTCCGTCTCTCTGTCCCCTCTCTTATCACCTGCAGATCCACTGGGTGGAGCTGAGAGCTTTCTTTCTTCTTGTTTGCAGTGGCATGTAATTATTACAACAATTTATAACCAGCCCTTTTGCTGCAGAAAGCCAGAGACGCTCAAAAGTCGCCATTTTGCTTTTGTCTTCTTCCTCGTTCTCAGAAATCAGAATACGCTTCTGCTCTCTCTCTCTCTCTCTCTCTCTCTCTGTCCCTCGTCGTTGCTTCCACTTCGTTCCCACTTGGCGACCTCCTCCTCCTCCTCAAGTCTCTGTCTCAAGTCGGTCTTCTAATTAAGACCTCTAATCTCGCCGTCTACCTTAAATTTGGGAGCTTTCTGCATAGGTAAAAATGGAAGCTTGCTGTGATCTTCAAGTGGACGTCAATGGGGAAGGGACTTTCTTCGTCGACAAGGTGCGTTGTTCTAGTAGTATTCCCTATTCAAAGTTCCAAATTTTTTGCTCTGTTTTCCCCATCTTCAAGGTGAAATTTTCTCTGGTGTCACATCATTCGCAGGTTCAACCTTGCAATTCTGTTACCCATAATTTTTCGTCTGCGTCCATTTTTTTTTGCTTCTCTGCTGTACCAAACCGCCCACCATTAAATACTGCGTCCATCTTTGCTGGGTCTGTGGTCACTGACCCCATTGCCTTCCTTACCCTTTCTCTAATTTGGTCATTCTCCTTCACGAAATGCACATTGTGGAGCTCGTTATCTGGCCTTTATGTTTCTTTTCCCTATCTCATTCATTGCAGTGGTTATGGAATTTAATGCTTCGTCCCCTCTGTTTGGTTCAACAGTTTCTTTATCAGACGGATGCTGCACTGTGCCTTCTGTGTTGCTTTAACGGGAAAATTTTTTAGTACGAAGAAATCACAAGGGCATATAGCGCAGTAGGCCATAATGTCATGTAATTGCATTCCATTTCATTCCCGTGTATGGCAAACATGATTTGGCGTGCTTTCCGAGTGAAAGCTCCAGTTACATAGCCAGCTAACCTAGGAACTGTGGGAAGACACGCGTGCCTAGAAATTTCTGCCACTGTTACCACCCCTGTTTAATGGGACACTCATTGTCAATAACGACCTCTCACCTCCCTCTTGTAGGGACGTGGAGAATTCTGATCTTAATTTCACCTTCTTTTGATTCTCGCTCCACTGAATTCATTGAGTTCATCCTGTTCCATGTTCAATCTCTTCTTCTGTCTGTCTGTTAGCGGCAGCTAAAGCAGAGAAATGTATGTGTTCTTGTTCCTTGTTTAGGTTGAGTACAATGTCTATGGTGTCCGTTGATTTCCGTATAATTTTTATTTTTTTATAATCTAACTGTTTCTTTGCTGATGGATGCAGACAATCATCTCTTTATATTCGGGTAGACTGCGAAAATTATTTGGAAAATCAGTTGGCCCTTCTCAGAACCTCAAGGTGATATTCCAGGGCTTCCCAGGAGGGACTGAGGGCTTCGAGCTAGTATTGAGGTACTGCTACAGTAGCGGTCAGATGGAGATAACTCCGTACAACGTCTCTCTCCTACATTCTGCAGCACATTTCATGGACATGGCCACTGAGTCGGGAACAGATGCGAACTTGATGGAGCAAACCCAGAAACTGCTCGATGAGATCAGGTACTGGACGTGGCCCGAGCATCTGGTGGCCCTGAAGCAGTGCCAAGAGCTGCTCCCAGAATCGAGTGTCTCAACTGTTCTCGAGAAATGCTTGGACTCGCTGATTAGGCGGCTTGTCATTGCCTCTGAGACTAGCCCCAGCCCATCATCAATCTCCTCCTCTGACAGCTCAGCTTGTCGCCTCTCATGTGACACGAAAAGCACTGTGAGCTTAAAGAATGGTTTATTCTCCCGGATGACCTGGTGGTTCGAGGATCTACTGTTTTTGAGCCCGGGCTTGCTTGAAATGATCATTAAATCAATGATCTCGCATAAGCTCGATCATTTGACCATCAGTAAATTCCTCTTCTACTACCAAAAGTCCAAATTCCCAGCAGCTTCTTCGTCAAGAGAGAGAGTCAAAATCATTGAGGCTGTGATTGACTCCCTCTTTATTCTCGAGCGAAGCTCTGTTCCCTGCAAGAGCTTGTTTGGGATTTTGAGGGTCGCATTGGGATTGAACGTGAGCAGGAGCAGCATGAATAAGTTGGAGAGCATGATAGGTTCTCAGATGGACCAAGCAACCTTGGACAATTTGCTGGTCCCATCTCCCTACAGGACGAACTACTTATTTGATGTCAATCTCGTTCTGAGGTTTCTAAAGGCATTTCTTCGAGGAGGAAGTTGTCAGATCTCTAACCAGCTGAAGAAAGTTGGTGATCTGTTGGATCTATATGTAGCAGAAGTAGCTCCTGATCCTTGCTTGAAGATGTCGAAGTTCGTTGCTCTTGTCTCGGCCCTGCCTGATTCTGCTAGGGACTCGTATGATGAAATCTACCGTGCCGTGGACATGTATCTCGAGGTACTCCAAGTGTTTTTGCCTAGGAAATGTTTAACGCTTTTATCAACAAGTTCCATATTTTAAATGTACAGGCTGATGGCTATTAAGAATTTCACAGATGCTTGGATTGACAACCTGATAGGTCTTGCCTCATGCAAATTTAGGAGTCTTGTCTGGACGATTATGTTGTACAGGTGCCCTGGGCACTAGGATTATATGTTCAGGTTAACCCATCCAGCAAACTCTTTCAGGTGCATCCAGGATTGTCGGAAGAGGAGAAGATGAAGCTATGTTGTGCTCTTAACTACGAGAAACTCTCGCCCGAATCTCACAAGCACCTATCTGAGAACAAGAAATTTCCATCCAAAACCACCATCCAGGCTTTGATCTCAAAGCAGTGCAAGCTCAAGAGTCTGCTGCAGATCACCAACGACCCTCAACTCCCGGTCGCTGATTCACCTTGTGTGGGCAGCAGGGGCAAGGCAAAAGATGAGGATAGTGATCAGATCGTGATCTATGCAGGAGAGCCCGATCCAGTGGCCGATAACGAGCGGCTCAGAGCACACTTGCAGGGGATGCAGTATAGAGTCATGGAATTGGAGAAAGTTTGCCGGAAAATGCAGGCTCAGATGACGAAGATCCTCAAGTCGAAAGCTGCGACCCACAGTAGCGCCAGATCCTTGCCCAGGCTCTGCTCATAACGTTAAATTTTCTGTGCAGTGCTCCCGGGACTTCAATCTCCATGGATTATTTCTTCATGATTGATATATGGTGTAAATAAGTAAAGCAGGGATGCGTTTCTTTTCTTGGTCTTTTCCATTGTTTTGCCTTTTTTTTTTCTTTTTACCATAGATTACTGTGGAGGTGGTGGATCAGTGACTTGGTTGGCTGAGTTGTATCTCTTGATTGTACAGTGACAGAGAGGAAGAGGGTTTTTTTATTTTTTATTTTATTTTTTGGTTTTCTGTTGTTTTATATCCCTTCTTGAAAGTTACATTATACCAAATGCTGAGGAAGAAATTCATATGTTAGTGTTATGCTCTGTGAGGTTTGGTCCTTGTCCATGTCACTCTCACGTTGGGGACTGCTACTGCATGAGGCAACTTGACATGTTCTCTGCCCGGAGCACGTCGATTATACCCGATTCATTGTTTATCCATCAAACACAAACCTTTATATCCATGGCAGAGATTACTTGAACCTCTTCTCACGGAGTTTGAATCCTGTAAATGGACAGATCGGGTTGGACATCCACATCCGGAAGAAAAAACTAGTAGGAAATGCAAGGATCGAATCTGGTTAGAAAGTACTAATCCTATCTCATCTAAAATAATAGCAAAGAATCAGGGAGTAACGACAGATTAGTGGTTGACAATGGCTGATTATGGATTTGTACTCACCATGGGCATCTCAGGATAAGAAGGGGGTAAATGGGCCCTTGTTTTGACCGCGTACTATGGAAAGGAAGACTTTTGCAACCGCGGGAAGTATCTCCTCTCTCTTTTTGGTCAAAGTAAGGGAAAACGGAGTAATTATACACTTAATCGGGATGGTTTGGCATAACTCGAAGGTAATTTTAGCTCGATGTGGCGAGAGATGTCGAAATGCATGTGTTTTGCAAATGGCACCTTGGATTCCTTGTGGGCACTATGTGGGTCTGCCTAGTGGAGATGAGATGTCTTCCCTTCCCCGCGTTAATTAAATGCCTTCACATGATCTGAATCATAAACGAATATTCGCGCCCACCCAACCGCTCCCCCTCTTTGTTTGGTTTAGAAATCGAATAAGGAATAACTGATTCAGCTTTCAAACCGACCAGCTCATTAGACGGTGAAGCCATCAATTCATCCATATTTGTAATAGTCAAACTAGGAATGTATTCAATGGCAAGTGATAGTGGATCATTTTCAATCATCCCATGCTGGTTAGCTGCTCCGCTTCTTAGCTGCGGCTGACGGGCAGACGTGTATCATGCTTTGCTTAGTAAGAGTTTGCCAATTTATCGAGCTTACGACACTATATTAGATCTACCTTGAATGTGGAGATGGGTTTGTCGAATTAATGCACGTTCACTGTCTTTGTCCAGGCAGGTTGTTTTGCCTGCACGGCGGATTATGGAAGGATCATGAACGAAACCCTCAGCGAGCTAGGAGCCTTCGGGTGAGCCGGAAAGTTAGATTTTCACTCCTGTCAAACAATGATAAACAGCAATGGAGGAAGTTCGAGGGTGAAGAGATGGTTAAGGGAGTGAGACTCCGTGTGTTTGCTGAAAACCAAATAAGAGATTTATTTATTTCATGGGGAGAGAGACATGCGTACGCTGCAGAAGATCTTCCCTTAAACGCCACTCATCACTCACTTTTGCGATGCATGTACACGTACGTTGCAAGCGACTGATTACTATAATATTACTTTGACCTGCAAACATCCCAGAATTGTCGAATGTGTATGATGATGGATTAGCGACGTTTCCGAAGTCATTTGCCTTGGCTTCGTGCCAAACTGGCCTTGCATGTGTGAGGAAGCTCTAAGAGGAACCCAAAAATTTGGCCAACTCTAGATGTTGTCAAAGTTCGAAAATCATCTCTAATCTCTTGAAAATTAGTGAGTGAAAATGGAGGAAGCCAAATGAGACTCTTTGCACTGATGAGCAGAGAACTGAAATCATTTTCCACAGTTGAACGTTGTCCAGCAGCACAACTGGGATAGGAACTCTGCAGTAGAAGTCTGGCACAATTTGAATCCTGGATTTTGTTCTGGCCTGTACGAAATCTCCTCCCAATATCCGTTGGGTTTGCATATTTTCCAATTAATAGGCTTCACTGGGCCTGATCCTGGGCCTGGCTCCCGTTCCCAGATATGAGTGGCAGTGGAGAATAGTTGATTCTTCTTCCCTCCTTCCCCAGTTTAATGACCACTGCTAAATCTTCTGCTGATCATCCTATGATTGAGCTGCTACTTGTATCGGTCGGAGTTTGACGACAGAGAGTCTCAAAGCTGTGAAACTCATCGGATAAGAGCAAGCTTTCTCCTGATCCAGAAGCTCAGTTCTTCTGGTTTTGACGAATAAGTTGCCTTGCCGCCCGAATTTAAGAGTCTTTCTGTTTTGCGTCTTTCAGGTTGATGGGTCTACCTGAAGTTCTGATCTTTACACTGGATTCGCTCTGAGATGTAATGGCACATTGAGCTTTGGGTAAAAGGGCGAGCATCCGATGGAGCTTGGATTAGCCTCTTGGAACGAATGAACGTGCCAGAGAAGTTCCTGCTGACTGCCAACCATGCTAGGAATGATTGCTATGCCCCGGATACTTCACAATAATTTTAACATTTCATGTGTTGTACATAAAGCTTATGATTGACTTCAAGATAATAGTTTAACTTCACTATGAAATGGTTCACAGATGGTGGATCCTGCTGTCGATCAGCCTGCTAAGCACATTCAATCTGTTGAAGAGTTATGCGTAGTGCAAAGAATTCTTTTAATCAGTCGTAGTGTAAGGAATGTATTTTCTGATTTAGATCAACTCATGGTTCATCTTACGTTCAGAGGAAAGATGATCGATGGAGCATTGAAATGGGAGGAATCTCGGGTAGACCCAGTGACGATGTCGAGTGTCAATGTATGTACTGTACAAGTTTGGTGCTCTAGCTTTCGAGAAAACAGCAGACATGTTGAGGTTAATAATTGGTTCTGCTCTGTCCGGATCATGAAATAGACTCTCTTTTTCGCGTATAACATCCATCTCAGCGGTGGGAAACAGCTGCTCTGATGTGTGTCCGGAACAATTCGACCCTATCGAGGAAAGCGCTCCATTTCAGATGGATCAAAAGAGGAAACAGCCAAGGAATCGATTTTAAATGACCAAGTTGGAGGCAAGGACAGGAACCAAGGGCCCAAGTTGTTCTTCTTGCAATTAAATTTTGTACGTCGCGAGCCCCCCTTGATGACGATGAAGCGCACAATCGTCCGTCTGCATGTGATCTCGTGGGAGGAGACTAAGGTGCTTCAAAATCTTATGTCTATTGACAGCTATGTTTCAATTCCACGGAGAATCAGAGCCAGAGTTTGGAGTAAATCTTCTCCAGATCTTACAGAAAGTGACATGAAGATGAATGGAAGAAAGTATGGCAGTTTCACGGGCGACAATGGAGGCTACAACCCCTCTCGACAATAGATTAAAGAAAGAGCTGCCCGAGTACCATTGGAATCGGAACTAAACATTCCACTGTATGGCAACTAAAGCTCTGATTGGTCACGGATTTCGAGAAACTTTGAAATTGATGATCACAATTGGGGAACAAAAAGGCATTATTTTAACCCCCAAAGGCATCATTTTCGATAGGACATGTTTCATGGTGAGAGGCGTGACCTGCTCACTTTTGTCACTGTAGAGTCACATTTATTTTTCATTAGCTGGATCCATCAGTGAAATCTTATCATCATCAGAAAACAATTTTTTTTGACATGCTGGAGGCCTGAGGCCAGGGACTCAACCGGATAAGGTTTTGGGTACTTGGGGATTGATTGCCATTGCTGCAACCTTCACCTATTACCAAAGCCCTGGAAGATTATAGATGCCATCTGCGACCCTTCAAACCAGATGATACGTGAAGGGCTTTCATTTGAGTTTGCAACTGCAAGGGCATTTCTCTGATAGAGCTGATTCACTGCAATGGGGGTATGGAACCCGCCGAACAAAGTTGACGTGGAGAGGGGGTAAGTCGATGCAATTATTGGACACATGGGTGCCCTTTCTCCTTCGGCTGAGACCTGGGGCAGGCCCCCCACCGCCCCGTAGACGGTCCAACGGTACACTGCTGGTGTCAAGTTTTAAAATTATTATCCAGCTGTCACGAGGACTCGAATGGAGGAGGAGGAGGACGAGGTGGAATTACAAAAGCAAAAGGCCAAAAATAAAATCCAGGAAATTCTAGTGAAACGTGGAGGGATATGATTGGTCCGACGGAATCCCCAGACCTGCGGTGCGGGGGCCCACATTCTGACGAGTCGCGAGTGATGGATGGAGAATCAGAGTATGAGAGAGCCCGTCAGAGGTAATCCCGTACGTACTTTTTGAGCATGGGCAGCGTCTTTTTTTTTAGTATTTTACATTTTTATTTTAAATAATAATCAATTTTAATCAAATATAATAATTTATTTATAGTGAATAATAATTATTTAATATAAAAAAATCAGGCGACCCTTAATGTTTAGACTAGTAAGTAGGTGTGGAGATGGATCCCAATTGCCACATTTGGCCGCCCCACCCTCTCCACGGACCCGCAAGGGCCATCTATAACCATTGATTGCTGTGGTTTCCTCTCTCTATAATAACATGTTACGGTATAGGATTTATGAGAATTTATTCTTATAAATTCAAAAAAAATTTATAATTTTTTTTAACTATATTTCCTTTAATTTTTTTCCTAATGATGTTAGTGTATGGCCAGTTTATTTATTTCCGAGTTGTTCACATGTGGTTGAAGCCGGCTGCCAACGTTCGGCAATTTTTCCCCCACTAAGAATTCCATGCAGAAAGCGCATGAGTGATTAACACCGACGCACAAAGAGGCACGTTTTAAACGTGCGATTAAAGGGAGAGTGGTTGCCGCTGCAGCCGCCCTGTGCCCGGCGCGTGAAAGTGGGCTCTTTCTCCCCCTCACCCTCGAGGTGACAGGCCTAGTAGGCTGCAACATCTACTAGGTTAGATATCCTTTTTAAAATTTTGAGAATGTTAATGTAAAATTTAATTAATATATCTTAAATTATATAATATATTATTTAATAAATTAATCAATTATTATGATATTGAATATAATCTATATAAAAAAAATTTATAGCAGCAGCGAAGCGTCGGTCAATTATTTCCTCCTTCCTTACTTCAATGCTGGGGGCAAAATGGGGGATTTTTCTTTTGTTCAGGGGCAAGATGGGTGTATAGGTGGGTGAAAATATGGAATATAGTGGTTGAATGGGGGAATATTTTGAAACCTTTTGTACCGTGTGATTGTGCGTATGGATTGCAAGAGATTTAAATGGTGATCTCCATGATTTAGCTCATATGGGTATTAAAATAAGTTGTGAAGGTCTATATATCTTGGATTAAAATCATATATCCATTTTATAATGTAGAATTTTATACCGATAAAACATTATCATTTGGCAGAAAAAAAGGGGGTGCAAAACGGGTGACCTTTCAACCCCAGCACCGAATATAATCTCCATTTCATACTGAACATAGTCTCTAAGATGTGTAAGGTTCGATGAATTATTCAGGGACAAAAAAAGGGAAAATTATCTTTTTTTTAATCATAGAACAAAAGGGGAAACTGGGAATAATAATTAGAAAGAGCCAAAAGGCGTGAGCTTTAAATTTTCCCTTGGGCATCGTCAAGTGTTGTCCTGCGGACAGCTGGAGACTCCAGTGAAACAGCTGTAGCTGCTTACGTGGCGCTACTTGGTTGGCCGATCCCCGCCCTGATCATCTTTCCCATAGATTGTCGTACTATTTTGCCCTCATTTCACCCCTCGCTCATAGCAGAGTGACCCAAAACGTCTAAAATATGTCTCACTCACCCAAAAAAAAATCCTAAAATATCACTCGATAGTTTTAAAGTTAAAAATCTTTAAAATAAATATAAAAAATATATTTAATGGGGTTTTATTTTTTAATTGATTAAAATCGAATGGCTTTTTAGATACAAAATGATGCTTAAAAAAGATTGAGTGACCACTTGTGCCAGCTAATTGGCCACAGTAACGGCTAAAATTTTTTTAAGAAAAAATGGTTAAAATAATCCTCCAATTTTTTATCAATCACCATGTTAATCCTTCAATTTTTCTAGCTACCATTTTAATCTGATATTTGTCAAATTCCCATCAAAATGGTTTATCCATCGATGTTATAAGTCGCTTCACGAAAATATGACATGACTATTTATATGATTAAATATATTCTTATGTGACAATAAAAATATTGTTTATTTGCATGTGTCAAATAAAATGGTCACAGAAGAAAAAAAGGAATTGTTTCTTAGTGCTAATCTCCACCTCATCTCCAATTAGATATGTTAAATGGGCCGAGATGGTCCGTAATCGAACCATCCAAACCCGAAACCTGCCCAAACTGCAGTTAACTTGGCACGTAACTGCTCTGATTGGGTTGGTGCGGTTACGGGCCGGTTCAAAAACATGGACTTGTTGAATCATAATTGGTATACGCTGTTATCTCTGTTGAACTGGTCCGGACCTCTAAAATTTTACAAATCAACTGTCAGATTTTTTGGTGTTAATTTATTTTTTTAAAAATAAAAAAATATTCATTTAAAATACTTTTTAAAATTTAAAAAAAAAGACGATTCACCGGCTAAACTGGCACAAACCATTAACCAACCCATTTATAAAAAGGTTCAAAGCTAGTTTATATTTATTTGAACTACGTTTCGTAACTGGACCGATTCATTTGCTTAACGGGCCAAACTAGTAACTGAGTTAAAAAGTTTCAGGCCTGTTTTGAACCATCCTAAACCGCACTTTTAATAACATTACTTCCAATAATCATGAATTGAAATTTTACAATGAATATTGTTAGAGTTAGTAATGAAGATGGTGAGAATGAAGAGGAGGAATGACGAAAAAATCTTCTATGAGGATTTTAAAATAAAAGATAATTGTCTCAATTTTTAATTTTTTTTGCCCTATAACTTATCTTTAATTTACTCTTTATGTGTTATCTACCTCTTCAATTCTTTTATTTTCTTGTTGCCACGTCAAACGACATTTAGTCGTATGGGTGACCATGTCATATTTCTGCGAAGGGAAAGGTAACACCATTAATAATTAAATTATTTTGATGGAATTTGACAATTGGAGTATGTGGTGATTGGCAAATTAAAAAAAAAAAACAAAAAAGGAGAAAGCAGACGTGGCACTAGACGACATAGGACTTGGTTCCCGGGACCCACGATTTTTTGGGGGTAGCGCTCACTTGTGAGTGTGGGAGAAGCCAATGGAAGTAGAAGCTCGGCTATAAATAAGGCCCGCTCACTCTGCTCAGTGAGCGTGCTAACAAAGAGCATAGTGAGCGATTCTGAGAAGTGAGAACACGAAAGCTTAGCCGGCCAAAACTTGTTGGGTGCCTCTGAAACTCGCTGCGATGGCGGTCTCCAGAATGGCTGTCGTGTTTGGTTTGTTTGTGGGTCTCATGGTGGTGGGTTCGGCCAGCTCGGCCAAGTTCGAGGAGCTCTTTCAGCCTAGCTGGGCCGCCGATCATCACGTTCACGAAGGAGATGTTCTCAAGCTCAAGCTCGATTACTATTCTGGTAAAAATTCCCAACATAACACCATTACCAGACAAGGGTGGAGTCTGTTCCGAGTTCTTCAACTGTTTAATGTGCTGCTTTCTCCGGGGCTCGAAATCTTCAATCCTGACCGCATCTTCAGTTTCCTATAACCGGAATTCGCGTTATAAATGGAATGAGATATCCCCCTTGTTATTTTAACATACATGGATAATATTAAAGGAGCTGACGAAAGTTTCAATTTTTATGCAATGTAAATATTGCAGGAGCTGGGTTTTCATCGAAGAGCAAGTACATGTTCGGGAAAGTCGCTCTTCAGATAAAGCTAGTGGAGGGTGACTCTGCTGGGACTGTGACCGCTTTCTATGTGAGTTGAAATAAAATCATTCGTTGCTAATAATATGAGTATTTTTTTTCCATTCTTTGTCCTCTTTCCTTCTTCCTTGTATCGGTGTGTGGAACATATATGGAAATTCTTAGTTACGATCTGTCTGAGGTTATGGAATGGAAGTAAAATGAGTCTAATCGGGTAAAATGTTAAACTATGGGAAAGAAATTGGTGGTTTTGTCACAATATGACGGAACCTAATGGAATGAAGAAGTGAAAAGTGCAGTTCTTAATTTGTGTCACGGAGTAATTCCTCTCGCCATTGTTTTATCAAATAGAATTTACGTCATTAACTTCTAAAAGCGTTTTATTCAATTCATTTTAATCATTCATGGGTACTGAAACTGACCTTAGTGTAACTAAGAACGAATTTGACACTCAATTAGATGATTTTCTTGAGTAAGAACAGTGTTGACGAGTGAAGAACCTTTCGGCAAAGTGTCTAATCAACCTGGGTCCCCCAGTCTACGATTATGTTTTGTCCATTGAATGTAGCTATGAATATTTTTACCCAATGCTGCAGACTATTTAATGTTTGGATTTATTATGACTTCGAAATGCCACTAATTGCTGCTAGCTACCTACTTCCTTCGATTCCCGTGACTCTCTTTTACGTATAGCCATTGTTAATTCAAAAATAATTGTTGCAGATGTTACTGTCTTAAATTTAGATAGATGTCAAATGATTTCTAGTTATCAAATTATGCGTGTAATGGATTGGTTAATGCAAGGTTCGAGCTTCATATGCATCATCTGCATACCCAGTAGAGAATGACAGTTAGAGATCAATATATATATATATATATATTTGTGTCTATATCTAATATGCATATGCTTCTTTGTTTAGCTTTCTGATGCTAGGAATATGAAATGACACGTAATGTTTATCGTGTACGCAGATGTCATCAGACGGGCCGAACCACAATGAGTTCGACTTTGAGTTCTTGGGCAATACCACTGGTGAGCCTTACCTGGTTCAGACTAACGTGTACGTTAACGGGGTTGGGAACAGGGAGCAGAGACTGGGCCTGTGGTTCGATCCCACCAAGGACTTCCACACCTACTCCATCCGCTGGAGCCCGCGCCAAGTAGTGTAAGCGCCTCGCACGCGATCCCTTTGTAACTTGTGTGTCTATCATTTCACTTGTTTTAGTTGATGAGAATTTTGAAGCGTTTGATTCTACAGTGTAAACGTGGATAAGTAATAGTTAAATTAGCATAGGGAGTGCATATTTCAATTTTGTTTGCGTTTGTATCTTTTGGCACATAGCATCGATGTGTCCCCGAGAAAGGGGGAGGGAATCTTGCATGATTAATAGCAATGTGTCCGATAAGATAAGACTACGAATAGGGACTGACAAGTGGGTGTCCTGTTTTTGCCTCTTGGCTATTTGTGTTGCTCTCCACCTGCATCACTGGTACGGTACAAGCAAGCTGGACTGAATACAGGGACAGTACGTCCTTTAGTATTTCTTGTCATTAGGAACAACTTTGGGTATGCAATTGCTTGAGCTTTTCATTATCATGTCTATTAATTAATAGGATTTGATTTGGCCCTTTGACAGATTTCTGGTCGATGAGACGCCAATTCGGGTCCACACAAACTTGGAGCACCGAGGGATCCCCTTCCCCAAGGATCAGGCCATGGGTGTCTACAGCTCGATATGGAACGCGGACGACTGGGCCACTCAAGGCGGCCGGGTGAAGACTGATTGGAGCCACGCTCCCTTCATAGCCTCGTACCGCGGTTTCAACATCAGTTCTTGCGAGTGCCTGGCAAATGTGGCAGCTGTCGAGAATACCAGACGGTGCACGAGTACCGGATCCAAGCAATACTGGTGGGATCAGCCGACGATGTCCGAGCTGAGCCTACACCAGAGCCACCAGCTCATTTGGGTCAGGGCCAACCACATGGTCTACGACTACTGCACCGACACTGCCCGGTTCCCCACAACCCCGGCCGAGTGCATTCACCACCACCACCACCACTAGAGGGGAAGGGTTTCGAGGGTTGTACCGTGTAAATTGAAAGAAATGTGCGACATGGGCTCCACGTTGCGCTCCTTGTTTCATAGTCGACAGCCTTGTGTTCCTCGCTTCCTGTAATATAATGCCACTATTTCCTCTTTTCCCATCTCCCCTTTCACTTGTCTCATATTCCTTTCTTTACTGCCCTTTTTTTTCCTCTTTAAAAGACAATTGAAAATTTTACATAAGAGAAATACACACACACATATATATATGGGAGGGCAGATGGTAGGCCACTAAAAATTGATACCCATTTGGCTCATGCAATAAATGTGCGCTTTGTTTGGGTCTCAATAATTCAAAGGGCACGGGCTCAGAGATTTTTAGTAGATGAAGGAAATGATTGTCATCTTTTGGATTGGTCCCATCCCCTAAACTTTTAGATGAGAAGTCAATTGATTGCTTCCCCTTGTGGCCCCTCCTTCCATTTCCAATGATAGCTACTCATCCCATAGTTGCAGACCCGACAATAATCCTCGTGTAGATCAGAAGTATCGAGCTTTGAGCAAATACCCATGTTAATAATACTTTTGATACATAACTTTTGTAAGAGTGTGAACTGATTATATGTCCATATATGCTAGTCGATGTTCTAATTCGGTCGAATTATTGCATGACCCTTTGAGGGTGTACAGCCCCCAAGGAGAAGACCTTCCAGTGACAATGTTGCAAAGGTAAAAAACACAAGTACTGATGGTAAAGGGAGGTTGTAGTCTTTTAATATAATAAAAGCTTCAGTGACTGAAAAAGATGATGACAATAATAAGCACAAAGCTGCTCTGCCTTAGAAAAAGGAGATTCCTTGGTTTAAATTTTTCGTGCGGATTCAGAGATATTAGGGACAATTTCAAATTTATATCGGTACAAATTGATAAGTACTAGTGACAGTGGTCCGCATTTGTCATGTGTTATTGAGCACTCTTGATCATTGTTTATACTCTGGGTGAGAGTGGACAATTTGATCACCGAGGCGTGCTTCATCTGCTGATCTGCACCTTGGAAACAGATGCCGTGTCGCCACGGCTCTTGTACTCCATCTTAGTCACTCCAGACAGGGGAAGATGAGCGGGGGCGTTCTTCACTGCAGTCAGGAGCTCGGCTTCATCGATCTTTCACAGAATCGATACTAAGAATCACTTTCTTTCAGCGTTCTGTAATTGAACTGGGGCTCACCATATACATGGGCGCTTGGGGGTGCGAAATGCTCCAAAATTCCTACTCACGAAGGGGTGACCCATCTCAATCGTATCAGACAGAATAAACTTAAAAGTCCAATCTAATTAGTTGCATTCTTCCAGCTTCAAATTGAATGCCTTCAGCACGAACGTTTGGAAGATCGACTGTTCTCGGCCTTCGTCTTCAAGGCAAGAGACCATATGCAATGCAGCTTCCCAGTCCATTGGGCCTACCGAGCCCAAAGGTTTACCAAAACTGAATCACAAGGCCTACCTCATGGGCCCAACAAGGAAGTGATCACGTGAAAAGGTTCAAACAATCAGATCACTCCATCCATTTCAGATAAAATGAATTAAGTCGACAACATACGGCCATTGGTCAAGATGATTACAACAATGGCATATATTAGGGTCTAACTGGGTGTATACGGAATTGCCTGGGTGGGCAATTCCTTAGTCTTGTGATTAGAAGAAATCGAGCATAACCAGCCCTGTCTCCTGACGACTGAAGAATTGGTCCCCTTCGGGGGTCTTTTTCTTGGCAAAGAAATCTCAAATTAGAACTTTCTCTTGCTTAATTTTTTCAAAGTCGTGGAGGAGCCGGCGGTTTTCAAACTGGTCTGTAATAATCAAAACATACCAAGACTATTTCCCCGTAAAGCTGTGCATGGTTAAAGTAATCGAGCAGTTGGTATCTTTATTGGCATGCTGATAGCCAAATTTTCCATCACTGGAAATAATGCCCCAATACTTTTCGCTGTTCAAAGAAGTCGGAAAAAGTCTCACTGAGAAATCGCACTTTAAGAGAGAGGACTTGGCATGTTTGAGACGCCTGAGTGGTAATGGAACAGTGGATTGACGAGCTATTCGGCCATTAATGAATGTCAAACGCCCATACTTTCAAAACTTAGCCCCTCTGACCTTTGTTCAAATAACAGATTGACTTTCTCGCCTCCTCGAAAGTCCGAGGCTCCAAGCCAATGAAGGCAGGTGTTAAGCAACACATGGTGAGACCAGTGTTTCAATAGGGAAGCATACCATGAGCAAGTCAGCCCCACCCATCCACGCTACGTCATCATATGGTTGAGCCGAGTTGCTGGGCAATTACTGTGGCATGTGTTTTGCGAGGTGTAGACCACCACAGACTTGCTACTTGTCCAATAATGTCAGTCTCTTGCATCAACCTGCCTTTGTTGAATTTGACCTTTTTATGTTAGTCATCAATGTGATTCCGATGGTGCTTGCCATTCAACTACTGGGAATGCGTGGCCTATCTCTTTGCTATTAGCTCAAACAAAGATTGGACTTCGTTGTATCGATGGAAAATTGTGGAGGACTGATAATATCAGATCAGATTCCGGAAAAAAGTCTTCATTGGCTAGCGACAGCAGATTCGTTTTGTTGTTGTCAAGTGCAAAATCACGAATAACAAACCTTGAGATCTATCTTTAAACAATTTGATCGGATTCAAGTGAAGAAGAGTTTGCAACGTTCATTCACGAACAATGCACATCTCTTATAACGGTGGTTACATAGTGAAGATATAACAGTTTCCTTTCAAAATCTTTTCATTCATTCTGTAATTTTTCAATTTTTTGGGGAGACACAGATAATAACAAAGCGCGAAAAGGACAGGAAAATCGAAGAGGGTGAAATAAGTACAAGATCCCTGCAAGTTTAAAATCCTATAAGCTATGTGCATCAAGAGCCCTGTGGAAAGAGCTCCTCTTCGAGTGCCTGATCGAGCCAAGCTCGGGACTGTTCCATGAGTTCGGGGCTGAGCCGGAACATGAGGACACAGAATTCCATCTCGGAGAGGGCACCATCACCGTCAAAGTCTCCTTCCCGGAGCATGCTCGAAAGCTCATCGTCGTGGAGGTCCTGAAGCCCAAGGAGGGCGCTGTTCCGGCGGAGGCTGTCGAGGGTGATTACACCTCGATCCTTGTCCATGAGGAGCTGGAACCCGTTACACAGCTCCCTCATCAGCCCCTCCTCGCCTAGCTTGTCCGCCATCACTGGAAGCAGGTCCTCGAAATCGAACAGCGATGGTGCTGCTGATGTGTTCTTCTCGATCCCTCCTCCCATTCTCGATTGCTTATAACGAGACCACCTTCTTTTTGGTTCTCTGGGGTACAAAGAAAACTTTTGGAGATGGAGGTAGATTGGCAATTGTGGGTGAGATTTGTGGGCGGATATATACGCAGATTGCACGAGGAGCACAGTGAGAGAGAAGATCAATGACAGAAGAGACATATAAGAGAGAGAGAGAGAGAGAGAGAGAGAGAGGTGGAGAAAGAAAGGTTTCGTGGAAGGAGGGCGAGGTGCGGGTGCGAGCATGACAGCCGAGGGACAGACAGGCAGGTAGAGAGAGAGGTCGGGTGAGCTGCTGGCTCTGCCAACCTGTTCGCTCAGATCGTGTCAGGGGCATTTCCGTCCTTTGGTGACCGTGGTTCCTGTCCTCTAGCCAAGTACACGACTCGGAGGAAGTAAGGTGTTGTTGGGGGTGAAATGACGATTGTGCCCCTCTGACTTTGAGAGACAGAGCCCGGATGTCCGGTTACAGGGATGTAACCTTGTTCACATGCACTGCTGGCGATGCCAAGACATGCCACTGACAATGGATTAACTAATGGATTCAGAATCCACCAAGAAGGCAGTCAGTCACGATTCAAAATAATTTTGGGACTAGAGCGTGTTGATCGATCTTTATTATTCTTAGCTGTCATATGGATGAATGAGATCTGGAATTTGGCTAGATCCCATCCATCACTGTTGGATCTTATCGATTCTCTCAGCCCCAATGCTAACGAAGATTCAAGCACCGAAGCTCAAAGTGATTTAGCTTATTTGTAATGGAGACTGATGCAAACCAAAGAAATTGATCTTCGAACCATGGACAAATCTCTTGATTTAGGCAAGGAAATGTGAAACAAGAGTTCCCCGGTTTACATTTCCAACATGAGGAGGCGCCCTCAATGGAAGGAAAGCGCCGCCCAGCGGGAAGTGTGGAACGGATCTCACCTGCCCGTAGAGAACTTATGTACGTGTCTTGTACGCGTATGTCAAAGCGCAGTATGTACGGCCAACCTTGGCCAAATTGCATGGTTGACTCGTGGTTTGGTCAACCTACGTGCTAGGGACTACGCATATTGCTACACCGATCACATTTGTGTTCAAAACACGGTTCAATCGCAGTTAGGATTAGCTAAGAGCAGAAAGAAGAGTTTATCCCAAAAAAATACGCGCGCAGACACAAACACACACGCAAGTTAGTTCCATCACCGGCCATCTTCGAGAGTTACAGTCAGGTTGTTGTGTGAACATGTTTCCAACTTGGTGGATGATGAAGCTCTGCTCGAGGGGCACCGCCTCACAATGAATGCAGGCTGCTTAGGGCTTGGAAGGGTGGCAGTCTCGCTCCCGAGCATGAACAGCACATTGGACATTGTGGGACGATCGCTCGGATCTTCCTGCACACACAGGAGCCCGACATTCATGCACCTAAGGTACTCGTTTACATCACAGCTCTTGCACAGAGTCTTGTCCATTAAGTCAAGTGCCTTCTCTTCTTTCCAGAGGAGCCATGCCTAGGAAAAAGAGCACATCTCATTAGACTTTGTCGACCACAGAACTATAAACAGGATCATCAAATGATAATTCAACCAGCTTTGCTGTTTAAATCTGGTTCAGTTTGAGCAGTAGAAGTGAAACATATGAGAAATTATAGTCACTTACATAGCCTAAAAGACTCATCGCCTGCTCAGAATGGTAGAAACCTGTGTTCCTTTTCCCACTGATGGTCTCGAGCACGACGACACCAAAGCTGAAGACATCTGACTTGACTGAAAAGAAGCCATCTAATGCGTACTCCGGGGACATGTAGCCACTGCATGAGGATGACTCAGTTTGGCCATAGAGAGCACATAAGTTAGAGATTGTCAAATGACATGCTGGGATAGTTCGAGCTTACTATGTTCCAACAACTCTGTTTGTGTTTTCTGCGGTTTCTTTGCCGCCAAATATCCTTGCAATCCCAAAATCTGAAATTCTTGGGTTCATCTCCTCATCTAGCAGAATGTTGCTTGTCTTCAGATCTCTGTGGATTATCCTCAACCTCGAGTCCTGATGCAGATACAGAAGTCCCCGAGCAATCCCCACTATGATCTTGAATCGCATATCCCAGTCCAATAACCTGGAAGATGTGCTATCTGCAAGGCAGAGAATTCATTCCGTGATAATTGATGATTGATTAAATTGATCCGTGTGATTCTGCTATACGTGCACAGAGTTTTGTTGAGACTAACCGAATATAAAGGAGTCTAAACTTTTATTGGGCATGTACTCATACAGTAATATCTTCTCATCTCCTTCGACACAATAACCCAAAAGTCTTACGAGATTCCGATGCTGAAGCTTTGCAATCAGCACAACCTCATTCTTGAACTCCTCAAAACCCTGACCGGAGAAACTTGACAGCCTCTTCACAGCAATTGCTTGTCCTCCCGGAAATTTACCCTGCCAGGCCAATATTGCCATAGGTTTCCATACGTGTTAACCTCTCAATAAATGAGCTCTCAAGGGCGACAAAAGTTTATGGAATTACCTTGTAAACAGGCCCAAACCCTCCTTGTCCTAGCTTGTTTGCATTTGCAAAATTACCAGTGGCAGCTAAAATGCTTTCCAAATCGAAGAACGGAACATCAACCCCATTAGTCTCATCCTCTTTGAAGCTACCAGAGTCGATGAAGCTCTTGACATGTCTCTCATTCTCGCATAAGTTATGGGCTGAGTTTCTCCAAACACTTGCACAGTTCTCTGCGTATGGATTGAATCTACAGATTAGACTCATCCAGCTATTCAAGTTTTTGGTCTCATTTCCTCTCTGTGAACAAGCGGTGGCAATATGAAGATGGGGAATTACCTATTCTCTTGGCAGAATTTGTCCCCCTTACGTAGAGATAGGCAGCCACACTTAAGAGAATGATGAGAAAGATGGAACTCGTCAACGTCACGACGATTACCAGAGTCAATGGGAGCTTTTCATTTTCGAGTCCTCCGACCTTCCTATCTGCAATCATTTTTTGCACCATCCATCGTTTTAGCTAAAAAGCCCATATAGACTTCACTTTCTGGAACCGAACTCAACACATTATAAGCATTCCTAGGAAGAAGGCAGTTTCTGCAACAAAACATGTTCAGAAGAATTATCACCTCGAGTACAGTTAATATGAATGGGATCCCATTTGAAATTTGAATTGCAGATGCACTTCCTCTTCCCATCTAATGTTTCATGACAAGTTGAATCAGGCCAGTCCTTGCAGTCCGAGGAGGAACTGCATAATGGCTCCTGTGGTGGTTCCCAAGTAATCTCTGCTTCATCTCCAAGTCCAAGCAATTTTTCAGAACTGGCGTTGCCCTTTTCACCGTTGCACCAATGGATCAGGTGAAAAGGCAAAGACTTATTGAGCTGCAAAATTTTGCTAGCATCCATATTATTGCAATTGTTAGTTTTCAGTTTGATGAAGAATTTGCGTGATCCGGGGTCAATTCTTGTGACCTGGAATGTCCCAGTAGGCACCTCGAAGATGAGTTGCCCACTGGAGATGTTGCAGTGGAAACTAAGATATGCGGGGTCTCCACATTGTGTTCCAGTGCTGAGAGGATAAGGGATAGGGGTTGTTCCACAGATCGTACAATCTCTGTCTGTTGACTCTGCAAGAATAAGGTTCATTATCTTCAGCTAGGTTTTGTTATATCAGATCACTTATTTGATTCATGAGATTGGGGACTGGTATACAAGATACAGAGAAGTACTTGTAAACAACTGATTTCCCTACTCGTTGGGGTGTGGGTGTGGTGGGGATCCGATTTTCTTGGAAGTGTGATATCAAGCATATGCTGATAGAACATGGAATTCTTAGCTAAAATCTCAGCAATGGTACCATATATTTCTAATCACTCACCTGTGTCTGAGACTGCCATTCGGACATGGAGAGCTCGACCATCTTCATATTGCCCCTGAAGATTATTAAGATCTTCAGTCCAAATCCAGCAAACACCGGATGCCCCATCTCTATCATAGGAGTAAGCCTGGCACTGGCAATTGCTAAGGCACTCCTTACTACATTCCATTTCATCCTTTGCAGCAAATTGCGAATCAGGTTTCCCCACTTTTACCCCCTTCAAGGTCAAGAAAGTGTCTCTCATTGCACTCTTGTCACAAAGTGTTGATTTCCTGACACAGCCACCAGAGAAGTCGCCGGAGCTCCAGAGTTCCAGGGAGGCAGGCTCAAACCCAGGCAAACACTTGCATACTACATCCCCCTCACTGTTACAGCTCCCAAAATTCCCACACACATTATAAACGCTGCATCGGTCCCTTGGCTCTGCCCAAATCAAGGACCAAATCTTCTGTGAGTCCCACTTAAGGTATTGAACCTGACCGGAGACACTCATTATCAGCCTTGTGTTATCATACAGAGATGAAGTGATGTAAGGGATGGAATCATTTCGGGCCACGCTCGAAGTGAAGTTTGACAGGACATACGAGATTGTGTACGGCATGTCATCCGAGGTTATGAACTTGCCCGAGACCCCGCTCTTCCAGTACCTTATCGATCTCTTCCACACGATATACTGGTTCTCTTCCTCGTCATCTAGTTCGAATGTGTAGTTTCCGGGAGCAGGATCATCGAAACTTCTCCATGAGGTTAACGTAATGTTCTCATTCATCTTCATTCCAGGAAGAAAAGTATCGGTTGGGTTATCAAAACTCTGCCACAGAACAGTTTCCTTTTCCGAATCGTCCTCCTGGCTTATTAAAACCACATTCCCACTGTCCTTGAGCTTCAAATTCAATGATAATGGTGGGGATGACATTCCAAGATTCGCACGCCAGTGAGATCTTCCACTCCCATCAAGTACTCCGAGGTTACCGTCTTCTGTGATGGAGAAAACTCCATCTGTGCCTGAAACAGGATCATCTCTATTAGCCACCCACACTACTGTTTGCCGAGTCGAACTGTAATACCAAATCCCCACATATCTTCTGTTTCCGGAGCTGCCATTGGGGGAAAAGAATCCGAGCTCGAAAGCTTTACCAGGAGAGACAAGAGTATCTCCGCCCTTGTCACTGATGGGATTGTTTAGAGTCATTGTATCCCTGGCAGAACATTGTAAAGTAAAGTTCTGGAAGAGACAGAAGAAAGAGAGGAATCGCACAAGCTTAGACATGTGTCTAAATGACCATGAAACTGTGGTTGTTTGCTCGCACTTTGTTCTTTTGCTCAGTATCACGTCCATGAGGTGGGAAACTACAAGGAGACTGAAAGTGTTTGCAAGAAAAGAACAGAAATCTGAAGAGGCTGTTGGGATTTGGGTGCTCTCTGGTAGGAGACAAACGGTGGGAGGACTGACTGATCTACTAAGATCCTGCCAAGAGTATGTTGTTTTCAACTGTCTTTGGTATTGATACTTTCATCGACACATATGTCCATCACAGATGGAAAAGGGAAGAGGTGGAGACAGCCGGCTAGCGGAAAGTCTTACGGTGGGAGCACGAGCACCACCTAATGCGGGAGAGAATCCACTGATAGGAAATCCCCTGAGCCACTGCTACGGTTACTGTACTAAAACCTCTCGAAGACTGACGTCAGAAAGGGGAAAGATCACGTATGGACACTTACTGACTTCGATTTCTTCTAGAGTTTGTCTCCTAATGCTGCATTTGGTTCTGCTCCAAAAAAAACAAAAACAAAAACAAAAAACAGTGTATCAGTTTATGTTACAAGGGATCTCTCCCTGATTCGACCAAATGCAAAATAATCTGTTTGCACAATCAAGGACAGGACCAACAACATTTACACCGGTAATTTTCCGGGGATTGGTTCACTACCATTCCGTGCGTTCTTTATACATACAGACTAGAGTGAAAGAAGTTGAAAGGGAAAACGGGGGGCCACTGAACAAAACCAAAAACAGTACTAGAAAGCAATCTTGAAGCGGCATGGACTAATAATTGGTAGTTTGGGTGGAAACTTCATACCATTAGTGTGGAATTATTGGAAGAGCAAGAGGGCAATCAACGTCAAGGGTGGAGCACATTTTGTCGATTCCCCCCTCCCCTTCTTGTCTATTTGTAGTTTATTTTCCTTGTGGAGCCGCACCCCCACTTGCTTTCTCCTCCTTTTTCCCGTAATCAATCTTAGATCTTGAGAGTGCATAATATTCAAGTTTGCAGGGGGAGTATTTTTTAAAGTAAAAAATCATTGTGATTCAATTATCCGAGAAAATCTGGGGTTTCAAATCAAATCCCATATAAATCAGTCAAAACTACTGAATAATTGAACATGTGTATTCCCATACGAATTTTTCATCGGGTTGCAACATGCATGTGAGTAATTCTATTAGCCTGTTTGTGTTGGGTGATCAGCATCCGCCTGCTGCATCGACAGTGATGCGTTTGCTTAGCTTTAATCTTCATTTGTCTCCTTCTACCTAACCAAAAAGACCATAACAAACAAAGAAAAGGGCAATTTCACTTGTGATATTGTTCATCAACAGTTGAAACATTGCTGTGGCTTCAATTTCTTTTTCCTCAAATTGTTTGTATCGTTAGATATGGATGATAGAAGCAATTTCAGTCGTCTTGTTCACTTAAGATCCATCCCGTCGATGATTTGTCGATTACAAGGGAGGAAGTAGGAGATAGCGATGGGGTGATTAAAAACTTCATCCATTAATACGGACACAGTGCAGACACCAAAAAAAAACAAAAACTTCAGTAAAAAAAAAAGTAGTCATCACGGGAGCTTAAGAAAAGGCAAATAGCAATATTGGGTTAAAAAAAAAACAGCTCAATTATTGCCAATTTTTTTGCACCATTAGATGTGCATACGAGTGGGGATGAATGCTTTGTATTTTTGAATGATTTAGGGAGGAAAAAACCGCAACGATTGGTCTGATGGACTTGAATTTGGCATGTTATTACTCGTGGGGGGATAAAGCCCCATTTACTCATCTACCATCCACAAATCGACTGTTAACATCGCATAACGAGGTGGGATTATGAGAGAACTTGGTGGAGCGTTCACTGTTTTTGTTCACTGGCTGAGATTAATTAATTGTTGCAATTTGTGATAGACAAAATGGAGACATTTAAACCGGGTGGGGGGGGGGGGGGGAGATTGGGTCAGTGTCTTCTCCCATATCAAAAGATGTGATTTCTTGTCGGAAACCGTGTCCCAAGTTTCTTCGTCATAATTTCCTCTACTCTTTTATTATGCATCCACAATTTCCTAGTCACTCATGAGTTGAAAGAAAATCCTGCGGTTTCACTGTCCAATACACAGTACCTTGAAAGCTCCCAATGCAGCGCCAAGATTTCCACTGATCTGCAGGGACGACTGAAGGAGGTCTTTCTCGTCCTCAAAGTCTAAATTGACAGCTATCCCTCAAAGTAAAGCAATTCATCCAGAGGGGAAAGACAGTGGAATTCATTTTTCCTTACCGGGTCGAGTCGTAAAAAAAGAAAAAAAAATTATATAGTGACATTGAACATTATCATAGCTAAGCCCTTCAAATTCAACTCAAAGCTCGATAAAAAGGTGTTGACTATTGACGTTCTTGAGCTAAGAGTGATCGTTACTTCCAAGAAGCAGCCTTCTCCTCCACCATATTAATTAATTAAGGAGTGTTGATTGAGATTTCCATCCTTCTCGTCGGTGACAGATGATAAGAGAAACCAAGAAAGAAGTCATGGTCAAGGTTATCGAGATGTTGTCCTCTTTTTGACTATTGTCTGCAAGGGTTAGAAGAAACCCGGTCAATTTTGAGACTTTTACAGTGAAATATATCACTCACTGTTGGAAAATTAACTTGGATGTTAATTAATTTGGATAAACGAAGAGTCTTCAAGCACTAAGAGTCGATATGTCCGAGTGGTTAAGGAGACAGACTTGAAATCTGTTGGGCTTTGCCCGCGCAGGTTCGAACCCTGCTGTCGACGTGATCCTTTCATTTACCTTTTCACATTGCACACACTTCTAACTTGGGCCTCAGCCCATTCACTCCTTGCGGGCCTTTTTCATTATTCTTTTTTGGGCTGGGCCTCTGCCTAACACACCTGCCTTCGACCCAATTCCGCAGCAACTCAGTGACGCACAATTCTCGAAGGATTTTACGGATTTAATCGGCTGGGCCCTGGGCTACATTACTAATGAGCCAATGACCCTCTAACTTATGGGCCTAAGGCATACCGGAAGTACCCTTCAGACATTAATTGATGGGATTGACTAACCGGATTCGGATCATGGTTCCGCATCTACCATTTCGGTAGAGCTTGGGTTATTTCGAGACTATGGAAGTCTTTAACGACTCGTAAAAAAGTCAAATCTAGGTGTAGCGGCCCGGATCAACCCTACAACACTTAAATCCTCCATGTGTGGCGCGTGCAAGTCAGATCGGGTTGGACCAGAAGACCTGTTGTTGATGATAATAATAATAATAATCATATGCTCTCCCTGGTACTATTACACATTTAAAAATCGACAAGTGACATCGTTTTCATTCATCTAATTTTTTTTTTCCAGAAGAAATACGACACTTGGCTCTTTTTCACTGCACAACAGCAACGGCCTAGGGGCTATACCTGTCCTTGCCCCTTCTTCCCTCCTCCCCCACAATCGTGACCTTCCAATTCCGTTACTCACTCCCTATAGGCTTTACTTACCTATGCGGTGCCTACTGCCTAAGCCTCGGTCCTCACCTTCGGCTCTCCGTGGGTTAAACACCAAGAATGACAACTCTACCCCCCACCTACAAGTATCCATATTTTGCTGAAATCAAATGCCATCAGCACATATGCAAGGTGTGACGTATGACACGCACACATACACATATATATATATGTACATATATCAACGCTTTAAGCTCATGTATATGTTAAGATATATGATTTTATATCGATTAAATGAAGAAAATATTATAAACTTATAAGACGGTTAGGTACCGCTATCTATCAACTTAAACTTTTGAGTAGAAATGAACCTGATTCATTATGAGCTCACGACGAATTTAATATGATATCAGAGCCAGTAGGCTCACACCTCGTCCGACCCGAATCCAGAAACCTGGCTCATGATCAGTTGATATAAGATCGAGTACGGAATAAAATTGTCCGATTTGTGACCAGTTGTCCCCCTCGTCCGAGACCGGAAGAAGGGTTCTCAACTTATAAATAGTTGTTGAGGGCGGGTGTTTAATGTCACGTGACAAAGTAGACCATGTTGCCACTGAGAGCAGATGTTGAGATATACGATCTTATATCGATTAAATAAAAAAAATATTGTGAACCTATAAGATGGTTAAGTACCGTCACCTATTAATTTAAATTTTTAAATAGAAATAAGTATGATGTTTTATACGTTCGTAATAAATTTAATAGTATACTGCATCTGAATATTGATGGACATGTGCTTTGAATGATAACGTGGAATGAGCTGATTGCCGGAGAGGTAATCTCGTAATTTCGATGACACTGGAGGTCTATCGTTTTGGGCCGTAAGTCGCCCCATTTCTTCCATCCATCTTCCTCTCCTCCCGACCCACTTCTGGTGGTGGTTGCTGAGTGCGGAGGAAGTAGGGAGTTGAAGGAATCTCCATGTAAGTTCAGAAACCGTCGATTCCGAGAGAGACCGGGGGAGGAGGACCGAGCGAGCGACTATAGAGTGACGGTGACTGGAAGATAGGAGAGGAGAATGAGGAGCTGTGCGCTCTGCAAGGCCCCGGCGAGTACCTTCTGCGAGTCCGACCAGGCGGCTCTGTGCTGGGACTGCGATTCCAAGGTCCACGGCGCCAACTTCCTCGTGGCGAGGCATTCCCGGACCCTCCTCTGCCGCACCTGCCAGTGCCCGACTCCGTGGACGGCGTCCGGGGCGAAGCTCGGGCACACGGTCTCCGTGTGCGACGACTGCGTCAACCGAGTGCAGACTAATGTCGGCGCCGAGGAGGGGAGCGGAGGAAACGACGAGGACGCTGATCATAACGACGGTGATGCTGACGATGATGACTTGCTCGAAGATGAGAACGACGGAGAGGGTGAAGGTGACGGCGAGGGTGAGAGTGACGGCGGCAGCGATGGAGGAGGGGACGATGATGGGGATAATCAGGTGGTGCCCTGGTCGTCCACGACTCCTCCGCCAGCCGCGAGTTCTCCGTGCAGCGATGAGTCGGCGATTCGGTTACACTTTGGTGGTAAGCGTGGACCGGTGAGAACCTGGTCTTCCTCTGAGAGAAAGTGCGAGGGTTCGACAGGTCGTGAGTCTCAGGTCTGCAGTTCTTCCGGTCCCTGTCCCTCTCCTACTTCTGCTACTCAAAAGTCTACTTTTCCGAACACTGTTACTCTTTAGCTATAGTAAATGCCGAGATCATTGACATCGGTGATGCAGGGGAACCTCAGTAGCTCCTCTTCCCCAAGAAACTTGAGGCCGAAGTTGATGCCACCCAAGGCTCGAGAAGTTACTTCGGCCAACTGGGTAGGTCCGTTCCGCTGCTGCGACCATACGTTTAGCAGGTTCTAAGCACAGGCCATTTCGATCTTCAGGTTAACTCATTCGGCAGATCACTCGATCATCCAGATTCCAGACGTGTTACAGATTGTTATTCAGATTCATATTGCTGCTAGCATAGCAGCAGGTCTAGTTCATTTGCTTGTTCAGCTCTTCCATTTCCTTCCGCTCATTGTCTGCAAGCGACCCCATTTATGGTCTTTTCCCCATTCTGGACGATGGATCAACGAGCAACATGTCTCCGGGGCAATGAATTCCTCTGCTTTCCGGGTTAAATCTTCCCGAAGACATCGCATTCCATGGCTTTGTTTGATTGCTACCAAAGCATTGCCCGGAAAAAAAAATCTGGTTTTTTTTTTCTTTTTCAACTTTAAATGTCGAATGGACTCCTCAGACTCGGCTACGGCTCATGCGTTTCCACTTGTCCGCGAGATTATCTGTTGAGTTAGGCTTAAAGCCGTCGATCGAATTGATAATTGATCGAGACTGGCGGCGGGGCTTCTGTGTCCCGAGGAGATGAATCTTTAAAAGAAAGGTGTCACTGCTTTTCGCGTTGATATTTGACTCATTTTGGACCATAAGTTTCATATTCTTATTTTATCCCCACTCTAAAACTCTTCTCACCATGAAATGGGTGGGGGTCCGCTAGAGTTGACCAAGTGTCCGTGGACCCAATTGGGGCCTCTTGTTCACATCTTCGGCACATGCTATCTATCTGATCGATTCGATGAAAGGTGCCCGTTTTGACGCACGTGTCTTTCCCCCTAGTCACTTCCCCCTTCCTGACGTCTTCTTTTAAGCTCGGTCTCTTCTTGACGTCGAAAGGGCCGCCTCTAGCAAGTGGGCTATGATTAACTTGGTGCACATCGAGGCAGCGGTTGTGATCCATAAGATTCTAAGTCCATATTCATAGATATTTCACCCTCTAAGTACCCTTTACCTACTCATTCAAGTCGGTTTTTTTATGAGGCCGGGACGTTTGATTCATAGTCCACGGAAGAAAACCAAGTGTACACGTTTCAAGGATTGGGACCTGAAGACACGGATGTTATGTACACTACTGGTTAGCCCTCGATGATGAATATCCGTGAATCGCACACGCTGGTTGTCGGTCCTCTTAAATGGTGGGTCTGTTGCAGTTGAGGAAGCAGAGCAGCGAAGAAGTTCAGGATTTAGGAGAGATTGAGTTGACGGAATGTCACGGAAGCGATTGATTCATGTGTGAACATATCCCTGTCAAGTTGCCTGTGGATAACGACGATTTCACCCCTCGAGTTGATTCCAAGGGGGGCCCATGTAAATTTTGTTCCTATATATCCTATCTATCCACCTAAGGTAGATATTGAAGGTCTTCTTTAACATCTATTTTTAGCGAAACATCTTCATCATATGCACTGGTTGGATGAGGAGAAGGATAGGATTAGGGAAATCCTCGTCACTTGTTTGGTGGAGGCAGGGAATTGGGATTAGATGAGGGTTAGGATTAAACTTGGCATGGAAGTGGAGAGTGGAAGCCCGAAATTGTGGTGCAAGAATTTTGCACCTTTATTAAGTAGAGGAAAGGTTCTACTCCTTTGCCATACGTTCAACTCGATTTAATCAGCTATTATTGGTAGAGGAGGAGGACTTCGAGGACCCGATTGCAGCAAGATTGTGGTTCAGATTGAATGCGGGCCGGTCAATCTCAGTGAGCAACTGCACTTACCATTATCTTATCGAGGGAAATAAAGAGAACGCGAGGTGCGGATCATTCCATGGCTTTAAATCTAGAACAAAGGACTGAAACTTTGGGCTAAATTTTTTGATGCTCTGTACATGGCTGTTGTCATTGTTTATTACATCCCGAAACGGACAATGATAATGTGTCCAAGGTACAGAGTACCGAGGCAAGAAAGAAAAAGGTTCAAGTAGGATGTGTTCTTGTGGCGGAGGATTGTCGATGCCCCATGCCTACTTTCTTTTGCGTGTAAAGCTCTTGAGCGAGTTGGTGGTGGTGATCGTCTGAAACATTTGTACAGCAGCCAGGACAGACGGAAGGAGATCTTACCTGCAGCACATTCACTTATCGGACATTCGGATTCTCTTGCCATTCAATGTGACAGCCACATTTTCTTCTATTTTGCTGTAAAGAGTCTCGTGCACGGAGCATGTAGGACCCTCTGCCGGTCTTTGGGTCAGGGATGGCGAGTGAGGTCCATATTTCACACTTCATCCGACAACTGGGAGTGCTATTGAATGGATCCAGGCATGGGACGGTTCATATATAAATCGGGCTGCCATCTTATCACCACAACTACATAAGGGTGAGGTAAATGCTAAATCCAAAGTTGATGATGGTTATCCCTTTATAACGCTGTCGGATGAAAGAAGCCATCGAGAGGAACCCATGGAAAGACTACTTGAATCAACATTTAAACAAATGCGACAAAAATTATCTCATAAGCCACAATTATTTCTCAGCCAATTCCTTGCATACATTCTCGCAAAAGATCTGCTGATAAACCTGTCATCAAGAAAGCTGGGAGATGGCACCAACCTCAAGCTGAGATAGTGATGAATGAGAGCTTTTACAAGAGACTGATTGGCTGACCACAGAGTTTCTCCAACTCGGTCTCCAAAACTCTAAACAGATTGGCTCTGTTTCTTCGGTAAATCCATGTCTTGGAGCTCTGATCCCAATCAAACCTTGATGGACCACTGCAACAAAAGAACCAAGCACTTAAGATAGGAGGGAGGTTAAGGAGTTTGCAAGATAATGTAGAAGCCAAATTTGACCGAGAAGCACGTAAAAATGACAGGAAGCCATCATGTAAAAGAAGGAGAAGGTCCATGTCATTATAGTCAAATATGTCGAACACTATATGTTAACCGAAGGAACTTCAGGGTATAAAAGAAAATTCAGTAAAACTTCTCCTAGGTTTAACAAAAAGCAAGAGACTGTCAAAAAAACTTTCAACTAAATTACAAGTTAATGGATCATCAGACAACCAGGGCAACCGTGTCAACATTAGTTTGATTATTAATATCTAGATTTGAAGAAACACAGCAAAGCAAGAGGCAGAAGAAAGTAGCTACCATCATACAAGATACTAATGTAAAAGCTGCATGATACATGATACATTAAAATAATATGTTAGCATCCTAAAAAAACAAGCCTTAAGTGGTGTAATGAAAATGAAGAAGAGCTTTTAACACCATAGTCTTATTTATTGAGAAGAAACAAGGGGGCAGTTGTGCAATGCCATTGCTGGAAAGTGCCGACTTTGCATGAATAACTATTCAATTCACTCAGAAGAAAAGATGCAAAGGGATGCTATATTTCATTGAAGAATAAAACATGGAACAGAGTTCATCTTAGGATACAATTCATTCTCTCAATACTACTCATAAAGCCCTTCTACTTTCATAATTATTTAGACCTCATGCAAATAGTTCCCTTCTTACTGCCAAAAGATTTTAAGCATAAAAACTAAGAATCAAAACCAACAATGAACTTTCCATACCTCACTGGCGAAGATAGCCAAATTTGCCTGTTCGGTGTTTGTTTATTCAGGACATATGTGCCTAAACTCCCAAGCTTGAGCGTCAAGACATCATTCTGACAAGGAAAAGCCTTATCGTCAGAAATCATCAAGAAAATGAACTTTGAAGATATATGGACACTGTAGGCTTCCTCACCCCATAGTCCACATCAAAACCATCAATGTCAACATCGTCTCCATAATCCTGTCACATGTAAAAGAGAAAACTTTAGCAAGTTTTTCGTGCATGCCATGATCCTAGATAATTATGGAAATGACTAATGTGGGGGGGGGGGGGGGGGGGGAAATGCATGTATTGATTATAAAGCATTCAATTGGAAAATTCACTAATTAATACCAATTGAGTAATAAAAAGTGCATCTTCAGAGCTACATCCATAACTGACGTCGTTGACAATTCCTAGATTCATCGTTGGTCCCATTTCTTCTTTCTAAGATACTTGCTATGGATTGTGCGAGACATGATTAGTCTACCACTCCAAACAGATTCAGTATCAGCTGCTACCGACTATAATGTTTCAGCAGAACGAAACAACCGTACACGTATATAACAGATAAATGGAAAAGAAAAACTATATTAACCCACAGAACAGTATGCTTGCATTCTATATGCCGATCCAGATTCGAATTCTTCCTATGTTAGTGGCAACTCTGTTAATTACCAAAAAAAAAAAAGAAGAAGAAGAAGGTAGCAGGTATGTCCTAATTGCAATGCTCAAGTATTACCTCGAATTTTTCTTGCAGGACATGAATTGTGGAATCTGCTAGCCTGTGAAACTCGTCCTCCTGTAGCATAGAACTGTATTCACATTAGTTCATCAGCAAAACCACCTCCGCCCAGTACATTTTTTCCCCCAAAAAAATCAAAATTTAACTCTATATCTTTCTAATTGGAAGAAAATATTAGAATTCTATCTCTTGTTTTGCAGTTTACTGCCAGACAAATTCTCCTTACAAAGATATATCAAATTAGATTAAGGGATAGAAGAAAAAAGGTGGCCTTTTCCCTCCCGTCTCTCACCGACGGACAAAATTGATCAACCCAGCAGAGAACACAGTTAATAAAATAATCCGAACTAGAGGCAAATGGATAATAGATTAAGTACCGGTAATCAATCGTAGTTGGGCCTTGAGACTCATCAAGATTCAACGGGCTGGAGCAGAAGCTCCTGGGATTAGGTGGAAAGAGAGGATCAAGTAAGCTTCTCTGGAGCAGAAGCAGTCTAGGACCTTGAAGGATTCTGCCAGAGGGTGGAGCGGTCGAAGAAATCGCATGCCTTTGAAGACTTCTCGAGACCCATCTCCGGAGAAGCGCTCTTGAAGCCATAGCTCCTTCAGCTGCAGATAACGAACAGAAGCTAGATGAGAGTTCAGCGCCGTTCTGGTTCTTCCAGTCGTCCGTCCGGTGGCGGATGTATCATGTTTCTATCGGAGTGTCTTGCGTCTCTGACTAGCTGCTTCCTGGGCTCCGTGTTGGGCTTGGTAAAAGGGAATCGGGCCTCCATGACTCTATCACAATGGGCCCGGCCCAATAGCAACTGCCAATGGCATTATCCTATCCCTCTTTCCGCTCACGTGTTAGGTCAGGAGCACGAGAATCTGGAATCCGGCTGCTTTTACTTGGTCTTGGCCAGATTAAAGAACACATGGGGCCCGTCTTGACTAGTTTGTTCCTCTTGATTGGTTGATATTGATCACCACAGGAGAAAGCTAGTTTGAGGGTTAAGACGGCAGCTTTATTCCACTCCAAAAGCACAATAATTCGAGAGAAAGAGAGGGAAGAACAAAGGTGGTAGAAAGCAAAGCTTTTGATTCCCCATGTGTGTGTAATTTGGGACAGTTAGAATCCACCTTTGCCCTTTTTTTTTTCATTCTATATCTTGAATCTAAAGGACAATACTATTATACAAAAACTTCTCTCTCTATTTGTACACCGAAGGTTCTTACATTAAATAGATTAAATAGATTGGTCTGCTACAATAAGTCGAATTTCATTTCCTTTCGATCATAATTTCATGTACAGATCTTGTGAATGAAGAAATCCATGTTATGAGACTATTAGAACTGGTCTTGTCTCTTAAATGGACTGAATCCAATGCCTGTTAGACTTTTGGGTACACTGTGCAGCATGTAGAAAGTTTGGGGGCCCGCATTGAAGCTCTCCTATCTTCAGGTGGTCAGTTGAAAAAAGGTAAAACGTTCGTTAGGAGGGCCATTATTTCACATCGTTTAATGAGGGAGGGAGGGAATTCTGGGATTTAACAGTCCCAAAGCAGAAAGATTCTATTTTAAGAAACTTTTTTCTGCAGCAATTGCTGCAGCAGCCATCGGCATTAAACCAGTAAATTTAATCTCTGAAAAGGAAAAATGAATTCATACAGTGAAATTATTTTTAGTTTAATGATTAATATATTATAAATTTAATTATTATTCTTTAATTATATATTTTTTATTTTTTAAAAAATAATTTTTTAAGTAAACAAATAAGTTTTTTTTTCTTTTGTTGGTTCCAATCAGTCCGCATTCACTCCCCCTGTTCACCACCCTCCTGATTTTCTACACTCTCCTTGGTTTCCTTGAAAGAGACCGTTTTCTCACCTCCCCGAATTCAAAGTTTGCATTTTTCGCTTTTTTTAATGATAAAAAAGAAAAAAAATCAATGGCCCTGGTTGATCAGGGATTCCCCGGGTTAGGGTTCTCCCCGCGCCGATCTATTTTAACCAGTTTCTTCCTGCTGCGGATGGGAGGCTGCAGCTGAATTAAACACGGAAAGTGGGTGGGCGTCTCCCTCCCTCTGTTGGGAGTCGTCTCTGTTTTAGGCTGGCTAAAGAAAGGTCTGTCAGATCTTCTCCTCACCGCTAATCCCTTTCATCCATCCATTTGTTCTGCTCGCTCTATGACCAAAGTTCTCATTTTTTAAGATGCGGTCTGTTCCTTTTCTTGGGTCGTTATAGTCTGGGTGGAGGCATGCTTTGAGCTCGTTTGGTTCTTTTTTCCTTTTCAGATTGTTTATTGTTCTGTTCTTTCTCATTTCTTCTGTCGGTGGACTTATTACTGTTCGCTGCCGGCATGTGAACACCGTCTGAAGAATCTCAATTCAATAAAAAAGATCAGCTTCCTGGCTTATTTTCGTTCATGGCTGTGCTTAAACAATGGGCTTGTGCTTTACTCTCATATCTCTAATTAGTGAATCCGAATTCTGCCCTCGTATGTTGTTGGATGGGTCGAGTAAAATGAGAGAAGCTAGAATCTCATTGCATTTGAAAAGAAGGGAAGACTGGGATTTCACCGTCAGGTTGGTTGCATTTTGTATTGCCTGCTGAATGCGTACGCATTCCAAAATTTTTGTTTTGCTTACTTTCCCCGTCCCCAAGGATGAATCTGATGATATATGTGATGGAGTTTCTTTAACGTGTTTTTGTTTATTATAGCATGGTTCATTTTAACTTTTACACAGATGTTTGCAAAAGTCCTTGTCTGATGTTTCATTGATTTTGACTGTCCATGATTCTTACTTGATTGGAGATGCTGCATTAGGTTACAGAAATCTCATTCTTATTTTCCAGATTTGCACTACTCTTTTGTCATGGCATAAGGTGAGATAAAGATCTGTTCTTGTTCCATTTTGACAGGCCAAGGCATTTTCTCCATGTTCCAATTTCAGCTTTTATAGCTGATAGACATCCTTTTCACTCTGGCCGCTACTGGAAGATTTAAATCTCCTCCCACCTTCTTGAGGGTGTGGGGCGACAATGATGGGGTGATTTTTCTTTGCGTTCTCAGAAGATCAAGGTCATCTTATGCTTGGAGATTGTGCCGTGTATCCAAGGGTTTATCTCTTGATTACGGCTAAAGTTGTCCTTGGCCAATTTGGAGCTTGGCTTTGAGAATTCTTGCCTGCATTTAAAGAGGATTTCTTTCTCTCCTATTTCTGGGTGATTTAAAAGTAGAATAAATCATTCTCAGTAGAAGCATCAGAAGTGCATGTAGATGTAGTCTAAATCAGTAATACCAACATGGTTAGGTTTTCATGCTTCAACACTCACATCTATCACCATAAACCAAAAGTAAGTTCGACCCTCCCTTTCTTTTTTGCTTGCAAATACCATTGATTAACTCTATAACGTATATATATATATATATGTATATATATTTTTTCATTTTCCTTACTCAAATATCCATTTCTTGAGCAGAAAACAGGTCAATCATTCTCTGAATTGATGAATATGCTTCAAGCTTCCTCCAATATCCAGGCTAATGAAGTTCCTTCAAGTACCAAACAATTGCCTTCAGTGGTCACTAGAGAAATTAATAGCAATGGCAATGACAATCAGATTACTGATTCCTCTTCCCTGCAACAGGGCTGGAAATCTAACGATATGGATGGAAAATTGAGTTTGGATAGGAAGGATGCTGGAGTTCATCAAACTGGCCGCCTCAAGAAAAGTCAATCAGAGAGCGGACTCCACCTTAAGGGAAGAATTTTAGCTGATGAGGACACCGAAGATGAGAGTCGTGAGACAGATCAAGTATATTCCTGTGATCAGTCTAATGATCATAGCAGGTCAGTCTTACCAGATGGAAGCAATGAAGCAGGCTTAAGCCCCACTAATTATGGGATGCCAACTCCCTTGGACACTCTGCAAGAGTCTTCACTCATGAATAATGGGTCCATTTTCTCAATTGGAGATGCTCACAAGCCCAGAAAGGGGGCAGGCCAGGAAATTTTAGATGCTTATTCTGGTGAACATGTAGTAAATTCTGGTGAACGTTCACCTCAGAGTCCACCTGTGATCTTACGTTCACGATCATTGCCCAACATTGGGATCTTATTACTTCATTCAGAAGAACATACCCATGTGGGATCTATGTCAAGGTCTTCTGATGACCTACATGTCCTAAATAGAAAAATGGATGAGACATCTCTTCAAGAGGTGAAACTGCGGTTTGTCCATGAACGAGAAAGACATTATAGAACAAGTGAGATCCACAATGATAGATTTGACAACCCAGTAGAACATTGTGATGATACATCCAATTATGATAGCTCAGCAAGAGAGTGGATCGTGCCCATGGAGGGACCTGGAAAATCCATTGTGTATGGATCATCCTCAGTTAATCACCGTTGGGATGATATATCAGGAAAGGACTTCAAGATCAAGCGTACAGAGGAATGGATCATTGATCTTCAGCCTTGCTTCCCTATTGAAGAAACAGATGAGATATCTCAAGCTGATAATAAGAAAGAAGAAGTGACAGCTCCACTTGGTTCAATTGCATCAAAGGTCATTCCTGGCACGGAAGCTGCAAAAAGATATATCTCTTCTCTGAATCCAGGAGCCACTTCTGCTCAGTTATCAAACCACAGCTTAGCTGTTATACCATTTCTCGGTGCATTTGTGAGCTTGAAGGTTCTTAATCTTTCAGGGAATGCAATAGGTGTGTTCCCCTCTATGCTTTGTTTGTGCTGGTACCTGTGTCATAACCTTAAGCCTTGACCTTGCTGTTTTTGGAGTATTGTTCCTACTCTGGATTGCTCTTATTTTAAAAAAGAAGGTTAATGAGAGAGGACTGTATCATTATGTTTGGTAGTAAAAGGTGCAATACAACACATCTCCCCACTTTTCCCCTAATGAAGGAGATTCGTCCAGTTTTCTGGAAACAACCAGTTTGGGGCATTTCTTTTCAGATTAATAATCTTTCTTCTCTTTGTCTAGTGAGGATAACTGCTGGAGCTCTTCCTCGAGGACTTCACATGCTAAACCTGTCAAAAAATCATATTTCTGTTATTGAAGGTCTGCGGGAACTGACTCGACTCCGTGTCCTGGACTTGAGCTACAATCGTATATTCAGAATTGGACATGGTATTTGCTCTGACCAACAAAAGGCAGTTGGTCTTGGACAATCCTTTGTTTTTTCTTTTTTTTTTCCCTCCTTAAGTCATTTTAGTGACATATCCTCTTCATTTACATTTCACTTTAATCAGGTCTATCTTCGTGTTCCTCTCTGAAGGAGCTCTACTTGGCGGGGAATAAGATCAGCGAGGTTGAGGGACTTCACAGGCTTCTCAAGCTAAACATTCTTGATCTCCGATTTAACAAAATTTCTACAGCTCCCTGCAAGCAATTAGCTTGGAAGGAAACCCTGCACAGAAGAATGTAGGGGACGAGCAGCTGAAAAAGTACCTTCAGGGGCTTCTACCTCAGCTCACTTACTACAACAGACAGTTCATAAAAGTGGGGACTTTAAAAGATGGTGCGGATCGATCAGTTCGACTGGGAATGGGGTCCCACCCGAGCAGGTCAGAGTATAAGTCTATGAGAAAGGGCAGCCATGGGATTTCCAACAAGGCGGCTTCATCCTCAGGACACGTCCGGAGAAGTCATGGTCTGGGTTCGGACAGGTCAAAGGGGAAGCATGCCAAGTTGCCATCCAGCATTGGGAGCAAAGCCTCGAGCCACCACCACAATGGCAACCATCAGTTGGATCTTGGAGACAGACTAAGGAGCCTGAAGCAGGAGATTTCAATTCGGAGAAGCTGCAGTGAAGGAAACCTTGGGTCTCTATGAGAAGTACCATGCCATTTCTGATGGTCATATGGTGAAGTTTCTAAATTTAGTGTGGAGCAAAAGCTCATGAATAAGGGTATTGTGTTGGCGAATCTATCCGACAACCCATACATGCCAATTCTTGAAACTGGATTGGATTTTAATGCATTGGTCTTTCATTTCTCTTACTATCATATTCTCTGGTTACATTATTCGGTTGCTATCCGCTTTGTGTCTGCTGCAGCATTCACCAAAAAAGAAGATGAACCTATTCTTGGTGGCCCCATAGCACAACAGAAGAGTAGTCGGTGAAATACTTTTGCTGTAGATATGGTTCAAGAAGCTCCTAGTAGGTAAGAAGCACTTTGCAGTCATTTCTTGGATTCTGGAGAATAGGCACGTTGATCTTCATGAAAAGCCAGGCATTGCTAAATGCTGCAAGAAACTTTCAAGTGCTTAATTTTATTATTATGCAGAAGTCGTGTTCCCGTGAAAAACAGAGCTTCTATCCGACTATATAATCATCTAGGGTAATAAACTCAAATTTTGGGCAAACCAAAAGGGAAGTACCATCATCAAGGATAGGAAGTGATGGTGTTGGCCTACAACTCTTTGTACGGCATTCTTATTTACAGGTGAAGAATCCTTACAGGACACAACATTATCCTTCATTTTCCATCATTCTGCATTCGACCCAGTGATTTTCCTGCAACGTCGATGATAAACTACTAAGAACCTGAACGTTGCCCTCACACATATCAGCAGGTGAAAGGTATTTGAGTTGCCCATCAATGCAACAAATCACGACATGTCAGCAGGTGAAGAAGAGTATTTGTATCAACTAAAATATAACCTGAATTGTTCAGATAGTTGAAATTCTAGACATTGACAGTACATAGAAGAAAGAGCAGAGTGATGAGCTCTCTCAAGTTATGGAAATCAGGCCCATCGCACCATTCTCAGTCATTGCTCCTGTAGGGGCCCCATTGATTCCACTGGACGAGGTCTGGATCTACAGCTCTCAAAGTCATGGAAATCAGGAACATTTATTACGTTGAAGATCCATGTGCACGGAATACGAATTTCTCGGGGTACCAATTGCAGGAGGAGTTGGAAATTTCTGGGATCTCCCACACCACAAATGCAGAGAAAATCTATCAGCCTATGATAACATTTATGAGGCCTGGAAGCTTGTCATTTGAACTTATTTTCACTTAGCACTCTCCCGAGTTCCATGTGACATCTTCTGAGGATCCTTTAATCCTCCAGCAGAGAGATGGATAGGCTCCATCTACATTCCAGGACAGTCCTGATGACATTTGCTCTGTCCCACTGGCAATACCATATGTTGTCGCATCCCGCCATCGAGAAGTCAAAACAACACTTACGATGTAACTCCAAGGAGCTTGTACACCAATGGAGCTCGGGTGAAAGACATTGAATTCCCGAAAAATGCATATGCACGGCGACTAGGACTATTGTGGAGTTTCCATTACGCGTCGCAGAATCATACGATTAAAAAGAGATTATCATGTAAATTTTATCAACGGCAGGGGAACCATCCAACGGCTGGCAGCTGGCATCAGAAATGATCATGGCCTGATTTTACGGGCAAGAATTGCCCGCGGCAACTTCGACCAAGTCTTGAGCTGCTAGTCTTTACAGCCCCTTCTACTCTCTGTTTTTTTTTTCATTTCCCGGAAAAAATTAGAGAAATTGTTAAGATGAGTTTTGATGCAAATTTAACTGGACTTGTTAAAAAATGGGACGGACTAGACATGGTATGAAAAAAATTATGTCTAGGTCATGATTTTTGATCCACCAAAGAATGTCGGACCATGCCAGCAAGATACAAAAAATGAATTATGTTGTGCCGCCCGAAAGCATAGAAAAGTATTGTTGATAACAAGAAAATTTTGAGATATTAATCATATATATAATTATATTTTAATATTTTTTTAAATTAATATAATTTTTAGATTAATTAATGAATTACTTATATTATACAAAAACTTATTTTAAAATATTAAATTATCTAAATTTATTTTTAAAAAATTATGTTTATTTGATTTTAGCATGATTGTTTGTATTAGAACTAGAATTTTCGAGACCGATCGAGATGATAGTGTCATGCCAACACGGCTTGAAAATAGAATTATGTCGTGTTGACACAATCCGAAATCACCCTACCAGCCCGAATAGACTACTCTAAATTTCACAGTATAGAATTGGAAACTTCATATTCTGCTTTGATCTCTTGTCGGTCCACAATTAACTAACAAGCCAAGAATGTGTCAATTGGGAGTCCGATAGAAATATTCCTCATTTCATGATAAAGGAAAGAGCTATTCCCTTGTTTTACAGAAACAGAGCATGATCGCCAAAAACAGAGGCATCTCCCTCCCACACATACCAACCCCAAACCCCCGCCTCTCTCCACTGCTGCAAGGGTAGCGTTCGGTCTCCCTTCTTGTCCGCTTCCCATTTCTTCTCCCTTCTTTCCACTTACATGAAGAGAGAAAGAGAAGACATGGACAGAGACGTGGTACTGCTGCGACAGAGATCAGACGGAGTGCTGGATATTAATGGAGAAAGGCTAGTACAGCTATTGCTGTTACTGCACCAACTGCACTGTCTATCGATCAGGACTGAGAGATCTGGACCGTCTGATTGCTGAACAGATCCCCCATCCGCCTCCTCTTCAGAAGCCTCTCTGATTTGACGCTGTCGCTGGCCGGGGAGTTACCGGTGGTTGCCCCGCTCACCGAGGCGGAGAACTGCTGATCGAGCACGCTTATGGGCGTGCCTGAGCTCGAGACCACTTCAACGACCGACTCGTATCCCTCCATTGCAGTCCCTTGAATCGTGCTATAGCAGCTCAATATGCCATCCTGAAAGATTTTTTTACCATCAAGAATTAAATTAAGATTAAAGATGATAATATTGTATCTAAGTCAATCTCTTCGGTAAATTTGAGAAAATTTAAAGTTCAATGCTGCCTAGAAAACCATGTAACAAGCAATAAATAATCTTCTAGAAAACCAAACAAAAGGGAAATAAATCATCTCTGCTCTGCTTTTGGGCTTATGACTTTTCTTGAGAACTGCAACAAAAGCTAAGTTGTACTTTCCTATAACAACAAGCATTACAGACTATGCACGATAATTAATCAACTAATAACTTATTCAATGATGTTAACCGAGAAGAAAAACATATTCGATGCAACTTTTTTTCATTTTCTTCCCCTCTTTGCTAAGTAATTCCAGTTTTTTCTTCACCTTATTTACAAGCGAACAGCTGAAGATCGCTCTCCAGAAACCGGAAAACTGAAGTGGGAAGAGATCATGGGAGGCTGAGAGCAGAGCTGATGCCGCAATATCTGATGGCTTGAACTCGAGCAGCGTCACATCTGCAACCAGGATTAGGTACCTCAATCTCGAGTTGTTAACTGATTTAGCATATCAGAGGAGCAATAAAAAAAAATGCGGCTCTTTTCGTCTGTTTCCGACTTGTCCAATCGAAAGTTACCATTTTGAGCTTTGAAGATGATCTCTGAGGCTCGAGCATTGAGAGCCTGCCTCGGTACCGGGTCCTCGAGCTTGAGCAGGGAAATAAAAAAGGAAAGGAAGGAGAAGGGAGTGATTGAGCGCATTCGCCATTTCAGAGCTCCCAGAATTAACATCTCCATCCTCTGTATCGTCTGTGAGTCGAATATAAAACCTCCTTCTGACTGTAATGGACGGCAATGAACGTAAAAAACCGACAGACACATCAGAGATCTCTCTCCATGTAGTTCGGAAAATAAATCTTTTACTGAAAGTAAAAACATCATCTTTGCGCAACATGTTGAAATTGCCCGTATCGTGATTCTGTCGGAGTACTCACTCGCGTACTGATGTCTCACCTGAAGGCAGGGAAGAGAGAAATCTGTTTTCTGCATTTTCGCGGCGAGGGATACGCAAGACATTGCTAGAAGGCGAAGCACCCACGGTTTTGGTTTCTGTAGCGATCATTCGGAAAACCCAACAGATCAATACATGTTTTCGACATGGGAAGCCGGGAAGAAGGTGTCACTTCGTTCGTCGATTTTCATTTACCTGCAGCCTTTGGCTCGATAAGAATCGATCGAGGTAGTTAACGCCGAGGTACGACAGGAACGGATCAAATCTACAACAGAGCTGGCACACACAATGGCAGACATAAGTTAACGGTAAGAAGATGGGTTTGACACTGATCGATCGAGCGAGGAAACTAAATAAAGGATAGAACTTCACACCCAACCTGTGAGATTGAAGAAATTGTCTCTCGTCGGACGATAATATCGGAGTCCCCAACTCTGAGACTCTTCACGTACGTCTCCGACAGCATGTGATCCGACTCGACACGAAAGAGACAGGCCACGTCGGAGCAGTGACTGCCGCGGCTGTCGAAATTGGTGAAAGGGTTCTCAAGGTCGAACTCCATGGACGAGGAGGAGCGATATGTTTATGTGTTGCAAAGTTCAGCCCACAGCGCTTAGGTTTCAATGAGCATCCTCTGATGAGGAGGAGGGGAAGATAAGAAGACAAGGAGCGACGGGAGATGGCGAAGCTGATCGATGAGGAAAGCTTAGAGAGAAGTTGGAGATGTAATGTCAGGGACTGGTGAATGATCTGATGGGACTAGAACTTCACTCTTTCTTGCTTCCTTCTTTAGCTGTTCCTGCTTTTGCTGTGCCCTTATTATAGCGTGTGTGCTGTTTGCAACTATTGCATTTACTGTCTCATTCGAAGAATTTTCCGGTGGTCCTAATCTATCACATTGAATAAATACTAATTAAATTACAATAAATAATAATAGTTGGGTGCAATGTGACTCTCCAAAATTAGCCGTATCGAAAGGCAACCAGACAGCCTCTACAATCATCAATCACCACTCGATCAAATAGGACTTCTCCTGTTTAGCAGGGATCAGATCCTCCGTTCAATATTGGGAATATGCCTAAGTTGTCCTGATTCGGGATGACAGAACAAGTTGAACATTCAAGCTAGATCATTGCTTTGTCATTGGGTTTGCTTAACGTACCAAATTTTGTACTATCTCATGTTGAGGCTAGAATAATCATGCAACTAGACCGACCGACGGATATTCCGAGAGGCCCACTTGAGTTGAACTTGCTCACATGAGCAACAGACCCCCATCTACTCCTAATATTAGATACCTATAGGACAGATAAATATTGACCAGGTGGCAAGAGTCCCCCAATCCCATCCATGTCAAGTGAGCGGTTTGAGTTGGTCTCGAGTCGGTAGACTTTCTCCTCATTAGATCACGCAACTGCTCTTAATATTAAGAGAAGAAATTAAGTTTACACAGTTCAACAACCGAATCACCAGACAAGTGTAAAATCCAGTGTTATGATCGACTCGTTTACTGGTAGAATACATTCATGAAAGGTTAAGTTGCTGCGCTGTATAGTAGTTTTCTGATGAAGGAAAAGGAAAGGGGAAAAGAGAGAGTGGAGAAGATCTCCATCCCCAATCTCAGAGTCACAGCTGCAAAGGTCCAAGCATTACAGAGCACAGTGGACTGAGCAGCACTACATGTGGGTTTTTAATGTAGCCCCTTGTACCGATTGCCCAGAACCTCTGCTCTTCAAATCAAAAAATCGACCATAATAAGACAAAGAGGTTCCAGACAGAAGTATACACTCATGCTGGTCTTTTGCCATAAATCCATGTCTCCAATATTTACTTGATTCCCATGTACCTTAAATGAATCCTTCGCACATGACTCTGAGAGCAAGAATATCGTATTAAACATTATTTTTCTCATACCTTCTTTTTCACTAGATGGATCTAAAAACTAAAAACTCAACTTATTGAAGGGGAAGCTAACTAGCAACCATTTTGGGTACCAAAAAAATAAAAAAGGTCACGTTGACAGACACTTAATATCCCCCAGCTGGAGGACAGATAATGCTCAATAAAAACCTATAAATTACGAATAAGTAATCCTTTGTGAAGTTTAATAAATAGGGAGATGGTCTATCGAACAATCAGCTGAGAGGACCCTCGAGGAGGAGTGAAAACTGAAAAGTCAATGGCGAAAAGGACAACAGTAAAAGGCCAGAGCTGGTTTGCTCTTGTCCTACGAGATTTCTGGGTCTTTTTTTTTTTTTGTTGGGTGTTTGTGTATCTTAGTTGTGTCCCACAACCACAAAGCTGTGAGGCAAATTGGTCCTTGGACTCCTTGCCAATAGTAAATTCTGTCCCTTTATCTACGCATTTCATATATTCATACAGATAATAAGAGGGGATCCACGAAATTTGACATGCGACTGGTAAACTATGCTGCAAAGAGACACACTTTGCATGCATAATAAGGATCCAAAAACCTACTGTAAGCACTTTGTGGTCGTGATATAAAACTGACTCTTGAATACGTGTACAAGATGCCCATGATGTAATAAGAATATATAATAATATGTGTATATTATTATATGGGTGAGCAATTAGGCATCTATATCGAGATACGAGGGCGACACAATCCAAGAGTTGTTGTGCATTGGGTTGCTGGTAAATCATGTCACACGGCACCTATACGGACATCATAAACAACGGTTGTCGTAGCAATGAGCCCAGACTTTCCTCTTTGCTGACAGACACACACACACATCTATAAGCTGCAAATTTGTCTTATCGCGCTCACTTCAGAAGATTCAAAAATTATATATGTAATATGTAGTTGTTCTTCAAGATCAGCCATGAATAAATGAACAAACTCTCCATTGAAACTTGAAAATGAATGCTCCTAAATTCAATTTTCACTAGTAGAACTCATGCATTCCTAGTTTTTTTCCGCCTTCTTCTTGTCTCTTTGGATTCATAGATTTCCTTTGTGGAAAGAAAGGAAGGGAAAGCAACACTGAGGTCCTACACGAAAGGGCAAAAGCGATCATCTGGATGGTTAGGTTTGGCTGCAAAAACGCCCATCTTCTTCATATCAACTTTCATGAGTGCACCTACCCTTTGAAAAATTTTGCCACCAGAGCCTAATTTTATTGCACATTTTGACCATTGCCTTTGGTGCCCGACACCACCACACTGGGCAGCTTAGTCAATCATTCCTTTTATCTAGCTACTTTTGCTTTGTCATCAAAGCTGATGGGGCAGCAAGACACTATAGGCAGTAGACAAATCGAAAGTCTTGCTAATAACATTAATTACATCATATTGCTAACTTTATGTGTCAATACCTATATGTATATATATATGAATTTGTATATCATCCATATGTTTGTCAGTTAGTGCACTCTTATATAGGAAGGAATAGCTCGAAGCATCAATGAACAAACCAGGCATGGGATGGGACCATCTCGATGAGCAATATTTTCAACAATTGGTGGAGTTGCTGATATCTATTTCAAGGGACTAGAGATTTTTCATAGGTAATAAATAATACATGTATGTATATCAGCCTACAACTTTCACGTCGTGCGAGCTACCAAAGTCGTTGAGCGACTTTCATACACCTTGACTTCATAAGAAGTTCAGTGTTGTCAAGCCCATGTGGACTGTTGAACAGATGAACATCATCTTTGTCTATGTATGTAGGCACAGGGTGTCAGTCTGGCCGGTTGATCGTGATATGATCCAAAACGCACGAAAAGCATCTTGTCCTGATGAAAATTGAAGTGTCCTTTGAAGTGGTTTTTTGCTGAGAAATCTCTAATATAAGAAGTCCGTACTAATCATATGGGATTTCCAATATTTTATATATATATATATGAGTTCCAGAGGTGTACTTATAGTACATGAAGTAACTGAGGATATAACATATGTATAGATTGTACAAGACATGCATGAATTTTCACAAATCTCATGGTCTTAGAAGATATGAGAGGAGGGCTCGATCAGACTTGTGCTCATCACCTAGGGTGGACTGAGCTATGGATCGAGATTGACACGAACCATCGAGCAAAACCCCGACTTGTTATCTGATGAGCGTGGGGGTCTGATGCTTCAGATGAAGGAAGTTCTAATTGCATGCGCAGGATGTACATACAATACGTGTGGCGTGGCACCTCACCCTGTTTCTCTCTTAGGATTGTTAATTGGTAACAGGCAGACGACGGGGGCCGTACGGAGTGGGCTGTCTGGCTTGTTTCATCCGAATATAGAAAAGCCACGAGCAAGCGAGAAATTTCGAGCCAATTCATGTCGGAGTTCGGGCGCCCATTTCCTTTCCCCAAAAAATAAACTCCAAGGCAACGTTATTTTATTTTTCAAAATTATATGAAGTTTTATAATTTTTTTATATATAGAAGATCATGAATTAAAAATATATATAAGAATAAAAAGATAACTTATAATAAAAATTAAATTTACAAATTTTAAATTATTATAGCTGTTGTACCAACTGAGTTATAAAAGGTTATAAAAGATCAATATCAACCAGCAAGTGGTCTTGACTTGACTTCTGGCTGCTGTTTAAAGTCAAGACTTCCCGACAGAGTTAATATTGTTACCCTTGTCACATAAATGTCCCTTTAAGAAAAGAAGAAGAAGAAGAAGAAGAAACTCGACGATAATTTTTGGGTTATTTTTCTTGAGAATGAAATTAATCATATCCAGTGAGACTGTCGGCATAGCTGACACGTGAGCACACCTGGTGAGTCAAACGAAGCGGTTGATTTGTCCACGAGATTTATTGTAGGATAATTTAATCCCAGCGTGTAAATATCAGGTATGTACGAGGGAGTTTAATAATGATTTTTGACAAATTTAGATTAGGTAAATGAGTTAATAAAATATGAAAATTTTTATTTATACTTTTTTTAAAAAATTTATAACATTTAAATTTATAATTCCATTTAAAATTAGATCCAGAGGGACCGGCCAAACAAGCCGAAGCTGTTGCACCTCATCGGTTTAAAAAAGACACAAGATTGATTACCAATTAGATTAATTATGAAACATGTGAGAAGTTAGTTTTAATATAATAGTATCGTTCTCGATTTAATAATCAAAATATTGTAAGTTCAATTCTTATTGTAAGATTTCTCATATTTCTTTATTCCCCCTTCTCCTATCCTTTTCTAAATTTACGTATCTCCCGGGTAACCAAATAAAAAATTATCAACCATGTGAATGTGATGTAATGCATTTGCTAAGATAAGATGTTGTCTCGAACGAGGACCACTTTCTTTTGTACTAACTGTATCTAGGAGGGGCCGACTGCCCACTGCGATCCATCTCATGGCCCAGATGTGCCTAGGCTTGGTAGCTGCAGTCCAGTTGGGCCCGTTTCAAGCCCACTCCCGTCAATGAACTCGGCTGTATCCTTCAAATATATATAATATGTTACAAAAAAATATTATATATATATATTCAAAAAAAAAATTCCTTTTGCGCTTGTAATCTTTCATCTAAGAATCTGATGCGCATCCCAAGCTACCTAAAATGGCTGAAACACCTTTGTGGTCGGGCTTAGGAAATCGATGACCGGACCTAGAAAACGTAATGTCTCTCCTTGCCCAGCTTACCTGAACTGTTTCTTTTCTAGTTGGAACAGAGTTTTATAGTTTTTGTGATCGAGGAATCCAAGAAAACGACTGAAGACAATCTAGAGGTTAAATTCTGCAAGCTCTCCACCTGCTTAGGTTAAGCATCAGGTGACCGGTGATTAACTAAAACCACTATGTAACTAAAGAAGAGACGGGCAGAGTGAGAGAGGTTAGAAAGAGGAGGGACAGAACTGGGAACAAGAGAATGGACGGTGGAGATGGGGACTGGGCCCTGTCGAGCTGGACGGAATCGACGGCCAGCGGCATGTTCTCCTGGTCGGGGCTGCAGGTCGACTGGTGGCCGGGAGGGTAGTGGGGGCTGTACATGAGCGCCCTCAGGACGGCGGAGACGGTGGGGATGTACGCCGTTTTGTTGCGGGCCAGCAGCCACGTCAGCCCCATTAGCTGGCAGTCCCTGCTGAACATCCTCCTCGCCCTCTCCCCGTCCTCCCAAGAATCCCCCGTCCCGTTCTCGTAGCTGTATCCTCCCTTCAGCTTTTGAACACATAGCCAAGAAGAAGGCAATTAGTACCCGTGAATGCTAGCAAGTATTTTCAGTAAACCCTATAAATACCCGGCCATTTCAAAGTCGTAATGGGTCTGGCATGCAGAGTGATGATTAAGGTGATAATTCGAATGCGTGACAAAGGGAAAGGTAGTGCTAGAAGAAGTCCGAGAGAGGAAATTCAACTGTTTGCTGTTTAGAAGGGTACTAGAAAACGATGCATGTGAATGATGGTGTCGTCATTTTCTATAGGATCTTACCTAAAACGACTTTACTTGTTCTGGTTCTTTCGAAGGTCAAAAGTAGCAAAAAGGACAGCATCGACTGGATGGGGAAGTCCAATGCCCATGAATAATTCCACAAATTTTTTGTTCATCTAATTGTCGTTTTGAAGGTTTGTAGTAAATTATGGTGTACCTTTTGGAGAGCTCCGAGGCAGTCGTTGCAGCCGGCATGAGAGGAGTTCCTGCAATTCTTCTCCAGGTTCCTGACGGCGGCGGTCGGCGTGGCATTGCGGGACCCGGTCGACACGTTAAAGGCAGCGGGGCAGATGAGCGAGCTGATTTGGTGGAGCCGAATCCCGCAGAAACAGAGTATCGTGTCGCAGCTGGCGTTCGGCTGAGGCAGCCAGACGTTCCTGCTCACCAGCGCCGACTGGAGCGTGTCCACGCACTTCTGGGGGTCGTCGGGCATCATGGGCTTGTCGTCGCCGTAGGATGACGCTGCGGAGGGTGAAGGGGCGGGGGCCAGGAGCTGGAGGGCGGACCTGGCGTGTGCGGCGAAGAGCCACGCCGCCAGGACGGGGCAGCAGCGGCTGCGGTCGAGGTTACGGCCACATGCCTCGCTGACGCCGCCGAACAGCTCCGCCGACAGGTCCAGCTCGCAGATTTGGCTGTCCGTGTCAGTTGGGAAGGCGGGGACTGTGTACGGCTTCTCTTGGGCCGAAACCGGCTTGGCGAGCAGGGCGGCTCTGGCCGTGTTGAGAATGAAGAGGATGAAGAGGAGAAGAGTGATGATCGAGAGGGAGAGAGCGGAAGTGATGATATGTTGAAGCATGCTTCCTGCGAGTGGGTTGATCGATCTGCAGCTTCAGATGGAGTATGAACAGGAAGATGACTCTCAAGTGACTGTGAATTCTCCCGAGATGTATGTAACGTAACAATTTTGCCAGAGGCCCGGACCGATCCAGGAGGTGAAGAGCGAGTATCAGAAACGAGAATGTATTCGCACTCTCTCGTTCAGTCTTGCTCACTTTGTGAACCGATCAAATTAAGGTAATACTAGCTACCTTCTTTTCGCATATTCTCTTTCGATAATAAGACAAAAACATCGACACCCCCGTGTTGGAAAGCGTCAATGGGAGCGGAAATGAATTGGATCGCTGACGCAGCGCAGAAAGCCAATTTTGATTTGCTAAAAAACAGTAAAGCAATTTACCTTTTTTTTTTCCCCCTTTCATGCTTGATAATAGTTAACAGTCCCATGAAGACTCACACGACCCCCCGGTCAACCGTCCTGTGTCTCCGCGACTCGGAGTTGTTCCCTTGGGCAACATTTTAGGTGCCTCCTTATATGTAACTGAATCAATATATTAAAAAAATAATCGTCATTTGATAATAAATTTTCTTTATTTGAAATATGACTTAAGGGTTATGAGATGCAAAGCTATATTAAGTGATGTATGTTGGTCAATATATGTGCCACGACCCGAAAATCCGACAGAGTTTCCCATGTATTTAAGACTAACCAGAAACGCAAAACCTGTTATAACTCAGCTCAACACATCATATCCAGCTACATCCATTCACAACCATTTCCAAAACAACAGTTTTCAACCACCAGATATTCAAGTCGTGATATGAAATCACACTATACAGAACTTCTATACATACCCTATCAAAATAAACTTATCCTAGTTGATCCCCGGGTCTATTTGGGCGGCTCCACACGGCTGAGTGTCCTCCCTATCTGTAGAAAAGCAATTTGCAGAGAGTGTGAGCTGCAACTCAGTGAATACAAAATTCCATAGTGGAATAACATGTGGCTCACCTATATCCTTACACGATCGTATCAACTCATCCGATTTATCTACTATGGAATGGGGTCGTTGGCAACTTGGCCAACTTCACACGACCCACCTAATGCAATGCATGTAACAGGCATGTCAAACAATAACCATGGGGTCGCATTACCTCTGCGACAGAGTTATGGCGGTACCGTTACTCCAGCTCTCCCCAAAACAGTACCGCGACCCCGCACCTCAATCATTTCCTAGCATTCTACTTCCCGTGCCCCTTCCCTTCGCACGCACGCGGGGGCCGCCTATTAACCTCTGGCGGTAAGAGTGGACCCGTCATCCTCAAGTCTTTCTCTTTTTCTTTCCTCTCCTCTCTGGTCTTTATTTTTCATGACAGGGTCCCGGGGGGGGGGGGTCAACTCACATATTCCACTGGGGTCACAGAGCCAGTGTCACTCATGTCCCATGCTTATATCCCGCCGGGAACCCGCGGCAGATCAGTAAGGCCCATTTCTATTCCGCCGGCTTAGCGGTCACCATGGTTATACACAAGCACAAGCAATATGCACAATGAATGAATGAATGCATGTCCACTACCGGTATCACATAGCTATCTCACAGCTACTCAATTCTCGATCATATATGCTATAAACCAAAACACGAACAGATCATTCCACAATAGAAGAATGTACTCACAACCCTCTTAGTCGATCAAATTCACGAAGCAGGGTCCTCAAGGTGTTGATCCCGGTTCTCCTCAGCACCTATTATATCACCCGCAATGAGGTCAATATACACACTTATACACAAATGCATCAGTAAATTACCCTCGCCTATCATATTCACAGAAAATATCTTCTTGTGAGTTAAGGATCATTTCTAGGGTTTTGAGAGGGTATAGGGCTGTTCTACCGACTGATCTAAAGAGATGAGTCCCTCCTCGGCATCCCTCACTGCTGTTATCCCTTTTTCTCTTCACCAGCAGTTACTCCCGACCACACAGAGGAACAAAAAACCCTTCAGCAGAACCGAAACGACCACACTAGCAGCACTCACTACGCTTCTCAGCTGGCAACAACTCGAACCTTAACAGTTATAGAGACTCAAACTCCCAGCAGCAATGACACATAGATCTCAGCCATAGCGATTCCCGGACACCAAATTAGCAATAACCTAAGGAGGGTTTTGGGTCTCCGAGATTCTCACCTCAACGCCCGAAGTCGTCAGTAGAGCAATGGAGTCTAGAAACCGAGGCTTGTCCGCAGAAGGCCCTCTCCTCTAGGCTCGATTGCCTCCTGCAATGGCGGATGGAATGGAAACGGGGACGGATCGGAGGAAATCGAACCCTAGCAAAACCCTAATTTCTCTCTTCTCTCTCTCGGCAAGGGGGAAAGTCGGGGGAAAGGAAAACGCGACTGAGGGAGGAAGGAAGGAGGGAGGAGGAAAATAGGGCCGGGGGACATACGGGCCAGCTAAATGGGCGGGCTCTCCTCGGGCCCAAGCCCGTGGGCTCACAATTCCTCCCCACTAATTCAGAATTTCGTCCCCGCAATTCAGTCACCTATGCCAGGGAAAAGGCCGGGATAGTTGCTCCTCATGGCTTCCTCCGGCTCCCAAGTTGCTGTTTCCCTTGACTGACTCCTCCACCGGACCTTTACTACCGGTATTCGTTTGGTCCTTAAAACCTGTTCCTTCCGATCTAAGATTTCCACCGGTTCTTCCTCATACTTCAAATGTTCATCCAACCCCACTGGTTGATAAGTAAGGACATGGGTAGGATCGTGAACATACTTGCGCAGCATGGAGACATGGAACACATTGTGTATGCGAGATAGGTCCGGAGGTAGTGCCAATCGGTATGCCACCTTGCCCACCCGCTCTAGGATCTCATATGGTCCAATGTACCTGGGGCTGAGCTTGCCTTTCCTACCAAATCGCATGATACCTTTCCAAGGAGATATCTTCAAGAAAACAAAATCACCTACTTGGAATTCTAAATCCTTTCTGCGCTTGTCAGCATAGTTCTTCTGTCGATCTTGGGCGGTCTTTAATCTTTCCCTTATAACATTCACCTTGTCCGTGGTCACATCCACAATCTCTGGTCCAATCAATTTTCGTTCCCCAACCTCATTCCAACACACAGGAGTTCGACAGGCCCTTCCATACAGTGATTCATACGGTGCCATACCAATACTGGAGTGATAACTATTGTTGTAGGCAAACTCTATGAGTGGTAAGTATTCATCCCAGCTACCTGAAAAGTCTATAACGCAAGCCCTCAACATGTCCTCTAGTGTCTGTATGGTCCGTTCTGATTGTCCATCAGTCTCTGGGTGAAATGCAGTAGAAAATTTCAATCTCACACCCATTGTCCTCATGAAACTGTCCCAATATTTGGATGTGAAGTAGGAACCTCTATCGGATACAATGGATACCGGGACTCCGTGCAACCTCACGATCTCGTCAATGAACAACTTTGCCAACCTTTCCGCTCCAAATGTGGACTTTGCTGGTAAGAAATGGGCAGACTTTGTCAACCTATCCACTATCACCCAAATAGAGTCATATCCCTTCTGGGTTCGAGGAAGTCCAGACACGAAATCCATGGTAATCTTTTCCCATTTCCACTCAGGAATGGGCAACGGCTGTAATAAACCTGAGGGACGTTGATGCTCGGCTTTCACCTGTTGGCAAGTTAGGCATTTGGCCACAAATTCAACTACATCTTTCTTCATACCATTCCACCAGTAGTTTCCCTTCAAGCCGTGATACATTTTCGTGCTGCCTGGATGCATGGCATAGGGTGAGTTATGCGCCTCCGCGAGGATCTCCTTCTTAAGTTGATCGTTGTCTGGAATGCAGGTCCGGTTCTTAAACATCACTATGCCATCCTTGTTCACCTCAAATTCAGCTCTCTTCCCTTCCATCACTTCCTGTCTCACCGTTGTCAAGAACGAATCCACTTGTTGGGCATCTCGAATCTGGTCCACAAGAATTGGTTTCACCTCATACATTGCCATTAACGATCCAGTAGTGGTTACCTGTAGGTTGGCTCTCATGGACCTCAACTCATTGAACAATGTGTTTTGAATACTGTAAAGACTTGCTGGGGCTGAGGAGGACTTCCGACTCAAAGCATCTGCCACTACATTCGCCTTCCCTGGATGATAATGGATCGTACAATCATAGTCCTTGATCAACTCTAACCATCACCTTTGTCTCAGATTAAGCTCCTTCTGCGAGAATAGATACTTCAAACTCTTGTGATCCGTGTAAATCTCGCACTTCACCCCATACAAGTAGTGTCTCCATAACTTCAAGGCAAATACCACTGCAGCTAATTCTAAGTCATGGGTAGGGTAGTTCCTTTCATGAGTGCGGAGTTGACGAGAAGCATAGGCTACCACCTTACCTTGTTGCATTAACACGCAGCCTAACCCCTGGTGAGATGCATCACTGTAAATCACGAACCCTTCATTTGGGGAGGGAATGACAAGGACTGGAGCAGTAGTCAATCGGCGTTTCAACTCTTGGAAGCTCTGTTCACAAACATCTGTCCATTCAAACTTCACATTCTTTCGCGTCAGCTTGGTTAAAGGTGCGGCAATGAGAGAAAATTCTGCAACAAATCTCCGATAATAACCTGCTAAGCCCAAGAAACTTCATACTTCTGTTACATACTTCGGTTGTTCCCAGCTTAAAACAGCTTCAATTTTCGACTGGTCTACTGACACACCTTCACCTGTGATCACATGTCCAAGGAATTCTACTTGGTCTAACCAAAACCGACATTTGCTGAACTTTGTATAAAGTTGCTTCTCCCTCAATGTCTGCAATATTACCCTTAAATGTTGTTCATGCTCGCTCCTATCCCTCGAATATACCAGGATATCATCGATAAAAACTACCACAAACTTGTCAAGATAAGGTTGAAATACCCGGTTCATCAAATCCATAAAGACTGCAGGGGCGTTTGTTAATCCAAAAGGCATGACAAGGAACTCATAATGTCCATACCGAGTGCGGAAAGCAGTCTTCAACACGTCTGACTCCCTTATCTTCAGCTGATAATACCCTGAACGAAGATCAATCTTCGAAAACACACTAGCACCCTGGAGCTGATCGAACAAATAATCTATTCGAGGTAATGGATACTTGTTGCACACTGTGGCCCGATTCAGCTGTCGATAGTCCACACACAATCGTAAGGTACCATCTTTCTTCTTCACAAATAGCACTGGAGCACCCCAAGGTGATACACTAGGCCTGATGAATCCTTTCTCCAAGAGTTCTTGTAACTGATCATTCAATTCCCTGAGCTCTAGTGGAGCCATACGATAAGGTGGAATAGAGATCGGCGCGGTGCCAGGTTCCAACTCTATAGTAAACTCAATCTCCCTGTCTGGTGGCAACCCGGGCAGATCTCCTGGAAAAACATCTTGGAATTCGCAAACCACTGGAACTTCATTGACACTTGGGGACTCTACCCTGGTGGCTACCACATAGGCCATATACCCTTCGCATCCCTTCCTCAACAGTTTGGAGGCCTTAAGGTATGATATAAAACTGAATGGAACACTCTTCTGGTCCCCGCACCATTTAAACTCAGGCTCGTCCGGTATTCTAAATATCACTTCCTTCCTATGGCAATCGACTGTGGCAAAATAAGAGGAAAGCCAATCCATACCCAATATCACATCAAAATCTTGAATACCCATAGGTATCAAGTCAGCTATCATCTCTCTATCTCCCAACTGTATAAGGCACCCTCTATATACGGTATAGACTGCGACACTCTCCCCCGTAGGTATTGCTATGGACATTGGGTGAACTAATGATCCTTGAGGCATAGTAGCATGTCTAGCATATGTAAATGATATGAAGGAATGAGTAGACCCTGGATCTATAAGCACTTGTGCTGGTCTATCAAACAAGGTTAAAGTACCTGTTACTACCACAGGAGTGGCATTGGCATCCCGTCTCGTTAAGGTGAAAACTCTCCCTTGTGTCATAGGTCCGTCGGTCTGTCTCACGCGAGGGTTGGGTTGACCAGCTATGCTTGCACCCGATTCAGTTCCTCGACCCTGGAAACTTCTGGTCCCACTGGCCGGTCCTCGTCCTCTACTCCCAAAGGGTCTCCCTCGGATCCCACTCCCTCTAGTGATGCTCCCAACCGATGAGTCTCCTTGCTTGCACTGCCGTTGCACATGCCCCTTCAATCCACAACGGTAGCAGGTCACTTCTCTCGCACTTAGCAAGGGACAATTTCTCTTCATGTGACCCACTTGGCCACAATGGAAGCACCCCATGGATCCCGCTCGGCATTCACCCATGTGTGGTTGACCACATTCCCGGCAAGGCACTGTCTTGGAACGGTCGGTTGATGTTGAACTTGACTGATAGACAGACTTGCCCTTAGCCGAACTGGAAGCAAGTCCACCCCTCTTGGACGTCCTGGAAGATCCTTCCGGACTAGAAGTATATCGGGTCTTCTTGTGCTGCCCCCTTTCCATAGCCTCATCCTGCAAGCCTTGTTCAGCTATGAGAGCCTTATTGTACAGCTCGGGGAATCTTGAGAGTTCAAGGATGGAGAGTCGAGATCTCAAGTCAGTGTTCAATCCTTCCAGGAAACGGTTGCATCTAGAGACTTCATCGTTGACCAATGTTGAGGCAAACCGCGACAAGGAAGTGAATCTCATCTCATACTCAGCAACGGACATGTCTCCTTGTTTCAGACTCAAAAATTCCCTCTCCTTTGCCCGTCGGTATGAGATTGGGAAATACTTGTCGAAGAACACTTGTGTGAACTGGGACCAAGTAACCTCAGTTGTTGGAGATGGGTCAAGTCGCCTGTGAGTGGCCTCCCACCAGTATCGAGCATCCCCTGTCAGCATGAAGGTGGCAAGGACAACTTGCTGCGTGTCTGTGACATCCATCACTGAAAAGATCTTCTCCATATCAGCAACCCAGTTCTCTGCCTCTACAGGGTCCACAGTCCCTGAGAATGATGGGGGTCCCAACTTCTTAAAGGCTTCATATGGCACACGGTGTTGCTGCTCTGTAGAGTGAGCTTGTACCGTCATCTGTTGCTGCACCAGAATTACCTGTTGCTCCATAAGCCGTGTCTGTTGTTCCATCATGCGTGCCACTGCATCTAGAGTATCTCGGACATAGGTGTCCCTCTCAGCATGCTCTCTAGGAATTTCCTGAGGAATTGTATGAGAATGTTGCCCTTCATCTGGGGCCTGAGGTGTCTCCTGACCAACTACATTTTCAGTCTGATACCTTCGTGGTACACGACGGGTGCGTCTGGGCCTCATATCTAATTTGTATCCTATCAACATGAGCAACTTAGGCATATAAATCACTAAGTAGTTAGTAATAACTCAGCCGTGGGATTCCTAACCTATCCTAAAAGTCATGTGGGGATCAACCAGCTATTTAGAGTCTACAGAATCTCATAACCTAAGCTCTGATACCAAAAATTGTCACGACCCGAAAATCCGGCAGAGTTTCCCCTGTATTTAGGACTAACCAGAAACGCAAAACCTGTTATAACTCAGCTCAACACACCATATCCAGCCACATCCATCCACAAACCATTTCCAAAACAACAGTTTTCAACCACCAGATATTCAAGTCGTGATATGAAATCACACTATACAGAACTTCTATACATACCCTATCAAAATAAACTTATCCTAGTTGATCCCCGGGTCTATTTGGGCGGCTCCACACGGCTGAGTGTCCTCCCTATCTGTAGAAAAGCAATTTGCAGAGAGTGTGAGCTGCAACTCAGTGAATACAAAATTCCATAGTGGAATAACATGTGGCTCACCTATATCCTTACACGACCGTATCAACTCATCCGATTTATCTACTATAGACATGGGGTCGTTGGCAACTTGGCCAACTTCACACGACCCACCTAATGCAATGCATGTAACAGGCATGTCAAACAATAACCATGGGGTCGCATTACCTCTGCGACAGAGTTATGGCGGTACCGTTACTCCAACTCTCCCCAAAACAGTACCGCGACCCCGCACCTCAATCATTTCCTAGCATTCTACTTCCCGTGCCCCTTCCCTTCGCACGCACGCAGGGGCCGCCTATTAACCTCTGGCGGTAAGAGTGGACCCGTCATCCTCAAGTCTTTCTCTTTTTCTTTCCTCTCCTCTCTGGTCTTTATTTTTCATGACAGGGTCCCGGGGGGGGGGGGGGGGGTCAACTCACATATTCCACTGGGGTCACAGAGCCAGTGTCACTCATGTCCCATGCTTATATCCCGCCTGGAACCCGCGGCAGATCAGTAAGGCCCATTTCTATTCCGCCGGCTTAGCGGTCACCATGGTTATACACAAGCACAAGCAATATGCACAATGAATGAATGAATGCATGTCCACTACCGGTATCACATAGCTATCTCACAGCTACTCAATTCTCGATCATATATGCTATAAACCAAAACACGAACAGATCATTCCACAATAGAAGAATGTACTCACAACCCTCTTAGTCGATCAAATTCACGAAGCAGGGTCCTCAAGGTGTTGATCCCGGTTCTCCTCAGCACCTATTATATCACCCGCAATGAGGTCAATATACACACTTATACACAAATGCATCAGTAAATTACCCTCGCCTATCATATTCACAGAAAATATCTTCTTGTGAGTTAAGGATCATTTCTAGGGTTTTGAGAGGGTATAGGGCTGTTCTACCGACTGATCTAAAGAGATGAGTCCCTCCTCGGCATCCCTCACTGCTGTTATCCCTTTTTCTCTTCACCAGCAGTTACTCCCGACCACACAGAGGAACAAAAAACCCTTCAGCAGAACCGAAACGACCACACTAGCAGCACTCACTACGCTTCTCAGCTGGCAACAACTCTAACCTTAACAGTTATAGAGACTCAAACTCCCAGCAGCAATGACACATAGATCTCAGCCATAGCGATTCCCGGACACCAAATCAGCAATAACCTAAGGAGGGTTTTGGGTCTCCGAGATTCTCACCTCAACGCCCGAAGTCGTCAGTAGAGCAATGGAGTCTAGAAACCGAGGCTTGTCCGCAGAAGGCCCTCTCCTCTAGGCTCGATTGCCTCCTGCAATGGCGGATGGAATGGAAACAGGGACGGATCGGAGGAAATCGAACCCTAGCAAAACCCTAATTTCTCTCTTCTCTCTCTCGGCAAGGGGGAAAGTCGGGGGAAAGGAAAACGCGACTGAGGGAGGAAGGAAGGAGGGAGGAGGAAAATAGGGCCGGGGGACATACGGGCCAGCTAAATGGGCGGGCTCTCCTCGGGCCCAAGCCCGTGGGCTCACAGTATGGGATCATTGGTTTTAAATATTTTGATGTTGATATTATCTTACATCTCGTAAAACGTATCAAAATATTGTCATAGAATTGTCTCGGTTGCCTTGCGTCAGTTTGATCCGCACAAAATTTCAAACCTAACCACGGCCTTTTTCCGGTGTACGAGAAGATCCAACCTTTGAAAATTAGCATGGTGGATCAAAAAGGGAGAGGAGAAAGAGCGGGGCAAGTGGAAAGGTGGCCCAATCGGGTCCGATTTTCGAGTCAAGATTATTTTCTTTTTTGCCTTTTTACTCCGGGGATTTTATGGTTGCGCACCACCATTAAAGTTAAGAAATAATTGGTTAATAATGCGAGGAGAAGAATCAAATAAATTCATATCAACTGATATTTGAAGTAGCCGATTTTTGGAGTGGTAGAATTTTTTTTCTCTTACCAATTATGTACTTTTTTTTAAATTTTATCATATTTAATTTTAAATATTTATTTAAGGAAAAAAATACTAAACTTCAAAAGAGATGATTGGTAGATGATTGCTGCAGTTGCGCCTGCAGATGAAGCCAAAACACCATAATTCGATTGCAGTGAAAAGGTAAAGACCGGACAATCATCAGGGCTTGGACTGCTCAACTGTTGTGATCTGATCTTTTTTCCCTGTCCTAGAGTAGATAGATACCACGGACATCTTATCACTGAAAGTGCATACCAGATTAGTCCAGTGTTAGCTGCGATATGGAGCTCAGTTACAGCTCTGCCAATTAATATAATCCGATTTTATCGAGGGCTCTTAAGGGCGGATAAACAATTCCATGTGCCCCTATCGTTACTGCAGTCCCCTCTAGGGCCCGATTGCCCACGTCTTGACGATTCCCAAAAGTACGCCTGCCCATGGATCGGGTGTTCAAGGTTGTCCCTGTAGCCAGCAATAGAACCGAAGCAGTGGGCACTACTACCAGTCACCCGTCTGTAGTTCTATGTTTTGCAATATCGATCGATTTGACCACAAAAGTTGCACTAAGCCGGTTCAGAACCCAACTTTTCAGCCTGATGATTTGGGTTCGGCCTAGAGCAAACGTGGCTCTGACCATGTCGCTGCATGGGCTCGACCTTGGGCTTGTGCTATTATTCTCCTCTAGTACAGAGAACTAGTCCATCAACGAGATGGGCTCGAGCCCATTTGCTAGGCGACGGCTGGGCTATCATCACCAACCCATGGGGTTGGCAGTGGCTGCAATGGAGGGTGCAAGAGGACGACACCATGTGGCTTGACGCTCGTAAACCCGGCTAACTTGGCTGTGGGAGATGGTGGCACGGAGAGCATATGTGAGAAGAGGATGTGGGGCTTGCTAGGTTGAGGGCCAGCGAAGCTGCTGGGGTTGCAGAAATCGCGTAAAACCGTCTCTCTCAATTCCTCTATGCTCATTCATTGCCACTCTACTTTATTGGTTCATGGTCTTCTTCCAGATGCACCAATTGATGCTACCAGTTGATCAGATTGTTCCTTATGTGCACATGGACTACAAACTGAGAAATCATTCAATGAGCCATCAATGGCACCATGTACTATTTAAACCTATTGCACACAAAAAAATTACTATTTAAACTTCAAAGGACCATACAGGCTGTAAAGCATAATCCTACCAAAGGAAGAGATAAGAGAATGGGAGCATTTCTGTGATGTGTTTGTGATGCACATTTAATCACATTACGTGGTTTTCTTTTTACAAATTCCTTTTCTGGATATCGAAGGGCATGAACATGGTGAGATGGAGAAAGCGAGGGAAAATATCGATGTTTCAAAAGACAAATCTTGCAATTTTTGTGAGGACAAAGCGTCATCCACCACAAACCTTAAGAGTACTCGGGGTAAGACTTCTAGGCGGTGGGGTCGAAGCCGGTATCGTCTGCAACCGTGGACATTACAGGTAATTGCATTTCGCGGCTGCCCAGTCTGGACACCGGTCTAAGAGCCCAACGAAGACATCATTAGAGCTAATAATCAGTTGTTCGACGGAGAGAGATTGGAGTATACTTATAAGATGGAGCAATCTATTCATAATATTCAAGTTAGCGTCTTTTTGGTGATGAACATGTGCTATTCGACATATACACATGGTGACTGGAGCTGGGAATGAGATAGTTGCAGACACATCATTGGGCTGGCAAGGTGGGTCACATGTTGTTCCTGTCGTTGAAGACAAACTCAAGGATTACGTAATATATACATGTGTGTGTGTGCGTGTGTGTGTCCTATACATATAATCGGACACCGTAAAAGTGCAAAGAGTTTGTATGTTTATGTGCTGTGCATTGACGTTGATGAGAATTCTATCAAGTTACCGACATACACATCTTCCAAACTGCTGAGTCTTCTCCTTCGATCGGCCTCTATCCCCATCTGAAAATCCTTATCCTTCTGCGAGCCACTATGTCAACCAGGTCCCAAAGCAGTGATGGGAACAGCCCTCAAATCATATCCTCCGAAATCTTCCCCAGAACGGAAAAAACCAACCGGGTATTTGTCGGGTCGATCATCTAGGATGGTATACATATAACTGGTTCCAGCATGCTCTCCCTTGCTCAACCGAACGGATGAGACTTCGGATCAATTCCATGGAGGACGTGGACAGCGGCCCTTATCACATTCGATACCGAAACTGTTTAGAAGGCGTGCATGAACCGATTATACAGTCGACAATCCAATATAGGAACGATATTAAGAAGCAGACAAATGACATTTAATATAAAGAAATTATTCCTGACACGAAATTATGATTCCGATGCACACTCAGCCTCTTGCACCCACTCTCTCTCAGTGAGGTCAACCATAAGCATGGTGAGATTCGGGACATCAAATGCTCGGATCTCTCCGACGTGGCTCTCCTGTCGACGAGGTTCGTTCTTGTGGTTGGCCAAACCAGCATCCAATGATTTGATGTAAGACGACCCAACCCAATTAATTGAGCCAGTCACCGTTCTTCTGGATTACAATGGAAAATTATTGGCTTTGATCCTCCTCCTCGACTTGATAGCTGCTGTGAGCGATTGATGATGTCTCAGCATGCCCCTTTTCTTTTGCCCTTCTACAGCTTCGTCCAATAGTTCATTCTACACGCGTCAAGTTAAAAATGTGAAGAGCCCCTACAACCATATCGGCTTTCTTGCACGTGACTCTGTCGACTCCTAGACGGTGCATTCCACTCGCAAGGACCCAGAATACTCGGGGAGAGATTCGGACAAGATGTATGGTTAAGAAATGAATTGGCGATAATTATTTTTTATTTCATGTAGGGAGCGATATGGTAATACAATCCATGATCAGTCAACCGTCCAACGAACGTAAACCTTGCTCAAACATGACACAGAATGCGTCCATGGTGGCCTTGCCAACAGCCAACCCTAGCTCCACCCCACCTTCCTCTTCCCTGCTCTCAGAGAGGGAAATAGCCCCGTCTGTGTCGATGTGAACCACCCGGCTCTTCCACGCCCTTCCCCACCCAAAGTCTGTATCATAGAACCGCTGCCTCGTCGTCCCCGCAACTGACAGGACGCGTCCAGTCTTCAATATCTCCTTTCCATCCAAGAACAATCTCTCCGCCCTTCTAAATGGGCCATCCTCCTCTCCCAATTCCTTCACTTTTGCTCCTATAACTCTTGCAGCCGACAAGGTCCCCTGTCGTCCCACCAGGTCCTCCCTCTTGAGGGCCACGTAGCATAAGGTTAAGCAGTTGCCAAAATACGTATCTGGGATTCGATACCCGAGGCGTCCCCTGCAATCTGCCACAAAGGCAAAGTAGTAGACGTCTGTATCTGAAAATCTGGCCTTTTCGGCCTCCATGGATTTGATCAAGCAAGTCCATGTGTAGGCACAGGTCGCCACGAAGGTTGATACGTGCAATGGCTCTCCTGCCTGATTCAAAATCCAACTCTTGAGTTGGTCGATATGAGCACGGCTCAGAGTGAATGTGGCTCTTAGCTTGCTAGCAGGTAGGGTCGGGCTTGGCCTATTATTCTCTTGTTCCCATGGAGACAAGAGTTTCCACCCATCCTGTGACCAGGTAGTCTCAAGCCCATTCGGGTCCTTCATCAATGTGAGCCCACGGGCTTGGGCCCGAGGAGAGCCCGCCCATTTAGCTGGCCCGTCTGTCCCCCGGCCCTATTTTCCTCCTCCCTCCTTCCTTCCTCCCTCAGTCGCGTTTTTCCTTTCCCCCCCCGACCTCCCCCAGCGCGACAGAGAGGAGAAATTAGGGTTTCGCTAGGGTTCCGATCCGTCCCCGTTTCCATTCCATCCGCCATTGCAGGAGGCAATCGAGCCTAGAGGAGAGGGCCTTCTGCGGACAAGCCTCGGTTTCTAGACTCCACTGCCCTATTGTCGACTTCGGGTATTGAGGTAAGGCTCTCGGATACCCGAACCCTCCTTAGGTTATTGCTGATTTGGTGTCCGGGAATCGCTATGGCTGAGATCTAGGTGTTATTGCTGCTGGGAGTTACGTTTTTATAACTGTTAGGGTTCGAGTTGAGGCCGGCTGAGAAGTGCAGTGTGTGCTGCTAGTGTGGTCGTTCGGTTCTGCTGAAGGGTTTTCTATTCCTCTGTGTGGCCAGGAGTAACTGCTGGTGAAGAGAAAAAGGGATAACAGCAGTGAGGGATGCCGAGGAGGGACTCATCTCCTTAGATCAGTCGGTGGAACAGCCCTAAACCCTCTCAAATCCTTAGAAGTTTTCCTTAACTTGCTAGAATACCTTTTGACCTGAATATGGTGGGTGAAGATAGATTACTGACGTGGTTATATAAATTGATCTCCTTGTGAGTGATATGATAGGTGCTGAGGAGAACCGGGATCAACACCTTGAGGACCCTGCTTCGTGAATTTGATCGACTAAGAGGGTTGTGAGTACATTCTTCCATTGTGGAATGATCTGTTTGTGTTTTGGTTTATAGCATATATGATCGAGAATTGAGTAGCTGTGAGATAGCTATGTGATACCGGTAGTGGACATGCATTCATTCATTCATTGTGCATCTTGCTTGTGCTTGTGTATAACCATGGTGACCGCTAAGCCGACGGAATAGAAATGGGCCTTACTGATCTGCCGCGGGTTCCCGGCGGGATATAAGCATGGGACATGAGTGACACTGGCTCTGTGACCCCAGTGGAAAATGTGAGTTGACTCCCCACGGACCCTGTCAAGAAAAACAAAGACCAGAGATGAGAGGAAAGAAAAAGAGAAAGACTTGAGGATGACGGGTTCACTCTTACCGCCAGAGGTTAATAGGCGGCCCCCGCGTGCGTGCGAAGGGAAGGGGCACGGGAAGTAGAATGCTAGGAAATGATTGAGGTGCGGGGTTGCGGTACTGTTTTGGGGAGAGCTGGAGTAACGGTACCGCCATAACTCTGTCGCAGAGGTAATGCGACCCCATGGTTATTGTTTGACATGCTTGTTACATGCATTGCATTAGGTGGGTCGTGTGAAGTTGGCCAAGTTGCCAACGACCCCATGTCCATAGTAGATAAATCGTATGAGTTGATACGGTCGTGTAAGGATATAGGTGAGCCACATGTTATTCCACTATGGAATTTTGTATTCACTGAGTTGCAGCTCACACTCTCTGCAAATTGTTTTCTACAGATAGGGAGGACACTCAGCCGTGTGGAGCCGCCCAAATAGACCCGGGGATCAACTAGGATAAGTTTATTTTGATAGGGTATGTATAGAAGTTCTGTATAGTGTGATTTCATATCACGACCTGAATCTCTGGTGGTTGGAAAACTGTTGTTGGGAAATGGTCGTGGATAGCTGTGGCTGGATTTGGGGTGTTGAACTGATTTATAACAGGTTTTGCATTTTCTGGTTAGTCCTAAGTACAGGGGAAACTCTGCCGGATTTTCGGGTCGTGACAATTTTTGGTATCAGAGCCTAGGTTATGAGATTCTGTAGACTCTAAATAGCTGGTTGATCCCCACATGACTTTTAGGATAGGTTAGGAATCCCACGGCTGAGTTATTACTAACTACTTAGTGATTTATATGCCTAAGTTGCTCATGTTGATAGGATACAAATTAGATATGAGGCCCAGACGCACCCGTCGTGTACCACGAAGGTATCAGACTGAAAATGTAGTTGGTCAGGAGACACCTCAGGCCCCAGATGAAGGGCAACATTCTCATACAATTCCTCAGGAAATTCCTAGAGAGCATGCTGAGAGGGACACCTATGTCCGAGATACTCTAGATGCAGTGGCACGCATGATGGAACAACAGACACGGCTTATGGAGCAACAGGCGATTCTAGTTCAGCAACAGATGATAGTACAAGCTCACTCTACAGAGCAGCAACACCGTGTACATATGAAGCCTTTAAGAAGTTGGGACCTCCATCATTCTCAGGGACTGTGGACCCTATAGAGGCGGAGAATTGGGTTGCTGATATGGAGAAGATCTTTTCAGTGATGGATGTCACAGACACGCAGCAAGTTGTCCTTGCCACCTTCATGCTGACAGGGGATGCTCGATACTGGTGGGAGGCCACTCAAAGACGACTTGACCCAGCTCCGACAGCTGATGTTACTTGGCCCCAGTTCACACAAGTGTTCTTTGACAAGTACTTCCCAATCTCATACCGACGGGCAAAGGAGAGGGAATTTCTGAGTCTGAAGCAAGAAGACCTGTCCATTGCTGAGTATGAGATGAGGTTCACTTCCTTGTCGCGGTTTGCTTCAACCTTGGTCAACGATGAAGTCTCAAGATGCAACCGTTTCCTGGAAGGACTCAACACTGATTTGAGATCTCGACTCTCCATCCTTGAACTCTCAAGATTTTCTGAGCTGTACAACAAGGCTCTCATAGCTGAACAAGGCTTGCAGGATGAGGCTATGGAAAGGGGGCAGCACAAGAAGACCCGATGTGCTTCTAGTCCGGAAGGATCTTCTAGGACGTCCAAGAGGGGTGGACTTGCTTCCAGTTCGGCTAAGGGCAAGTCTGTCTATCAGTCAAGTTCAACATCAACCGACCATTCCAGGACAGTGCCTTGCCGGGAATGTGGTCAACCACACATGGGTGAATGCCGAGCGGGATCCATGGGGTGCTTCCATTGTGGCCAAGTGGGTCACATGAAGAGAAATTGTCCCTTGCTAAGTGCGAGAGAGAGTGACCTGCTACCGTTTGTGGATTGAAGGGGCATGTGCAACGGCAGTGCAGGCAAGGAGACTTGTCGGTTGGGAGCATCACTAGAGGGAGTGGGGATTCGAGGGAGACCCTTTGGGAGTAGAGGACGAGGACCGGCCAGTGGACCAGAAGTTTCCAGGGTCGAGGAACTGAATCGGGTGCAAGCATAGTTGGTCAGCCCAAACCTCGCGTGAGACAGACCGACGGACCTATGACCAAGGAGGGTCTTCACCTTAACGAGACGGGATGCCAATGCCACTCCTGCAGTAGTAACAGGTACTTTAACCTTGTTTGATAGCACCAGCACAAGTGCTTATAGATCCAGGGTTACTCATTCCTTCATATCATTCATATGCTAGACATGCTTACTATGCCTCAAGGTATCATTAGTTCACCCAATTTCCATAGCAATACCTACGGGGGAGAGTGTCGCAGTCTATACTGCATATAGAGGGTGCCTTATACAGTTGGGAGATAGAGAGATGATAGCTGACTTGATACCCATGGGTATTCAAGATTTTGATGTGATACTGGGTAGGATTGGCTTTCCTCTTATTATGCCACAGTCGATTGCCATAAGGAAGGAAGTGATATTTAGAAACCGGACAAGCCTTGAGTTTAAAATGGTGCGGGGACCAGAAGAGTGTTCCATTCAGTCTTATATCATAACCTTAAGGCCTCCAAACTGTTGAGGAAGGATGCGAAGGGTATATAGATATGCTGGTAGCCACCAGGGTAGAGTCCCCAAGTGTCAATGAGCAGTTCCAGTTGGTCTGCGAATTCCAAGATGTTTTCCAGGAGATCTGCCCGGGTTGCCACCAGACAGGGAGATGAGTTTACTATAGTGTTTGGAACCTGGCACTGCGCCGATTCTATTTCCCCTCTCGTATGGCTCCACTAGAGCTCAGGAATTGAAGACCAGTTACAAGAACTCCTGAGAAGGGATTCATCAGGCCTAGTGTATCACCTTGGGGTGCTCCAGTGCTATTTGTGAAGAAGAAAGATGGTACCTTACGATTGTGTGTGGACTATCGACAGCTGAATCGGGCCACAGTGCGCAACAAGTATCCATTACCTCGAATAGATGATTTGTTTGATCAGCTCCAGGGTGCTAGTGTGTTTTTCAAAGATTGATTCTTCAGTTCAGGGTATCATCAGCTGAAGATAAGGAAGTCGGACGTGTTGAAGACTGCTTTCCGCACTTGGTATGGGCAATTATGAGTTCCTTGTGATGCCTTTCGGATTAACAAAACGCCCCTGCAGTCATTTTATGGATTTGATGAACCGGGTATTTCAACCTTATCTTGATCAAAGTTTGTAGGTGAGTTTTATTTATCGATGATATCCTGGTATATTCGAGGGACAAGAGCGAGCATGAACAGCATTTGAGGATAATATTGCAGACATTGAGGGATAAGCAAATCTCGTATGCAGAAGTCAGCAAATGTCGGTTTTGGTTAGACAAGTAGAATTCCTTGGACATGTGATCACAGGTGAAGGTGTGTCTAGTAGATCCAGTCGAAGATTGAAGCTGTTTAAGCTGGGAACAACCGAAGAATCCAACAGAAGTACGAAGTTTCTTGGGCTTAGCAGGTTATTATCGAAGGTTCGTTGCAGAGTTTTCTCTCATTGCCGCACCTCTAACCAAAGCTGACACGAAGAACCAGAAGTTTGTATGGACAGACACTTGTGAACAGAGCTTCCAAGAGTTGAAACATCCCGATTGACTACTGCCCCAGTTCTTGTCATTCCCCTCCCAAATGAAAGGGTTCGTAATTTACAGTGATGCATCTCACCAGGTTAGGCTGCGTTGTGTAATGCAACAGGGCAAGGTGGTAGCGTATGCTTCTCGTCAACTCCGTACTCATGAGAGAAACTATCCCACACATGACTTAGAGTTAGCTGCGGTGGTATTTGCCTTGAAGTTATGGAGACACTACTTGTATGGATGTGAATGCGAAAATCTACAGCAGACCACAAGAGTTTAAAGTACCTATTCTCGCAGAAGGAAGCTTAATCTGAGACAAAGGCGATGGTTAGAGTGAATCAAGGACTTATGATTGGTACGATCCATTATCATTCCAGGAGGCGAATGTAGTGGCAGATGCTTTGAGTCGAAAGTCCTCAGCTCCAGCAAGTTTATAACATTTGCAAGGTACATTGTTAATGAGTTGAGGTCCATTGAGACCAACCTGCAGGTAACCACTATGACTGGATTAATGCAATGCTATGAGGTGAAACCAATTCTTGTTGGACCAGATTCGAGATGCCCAATCCAGAGTGGATTCGTTCTTGACAACGTGAGACAGGAAGTGATGGAAGGGAAGAGAGCTGAGTTGAGGCTGTGAACAAGGGGATGCATAAGTGATGGTTACAGACCGAAACCTGCATTCCAATCTCTCTGCGTGATAGTCTCAAGAAGGAGATTCTCACGGAGCCGCATAACTTCACCCTATGCCGATGCATCAGGGCAGTACAATGTGATCAGGATAGTGAAGGGTAACTACTGGNAGAAGGAATCGTGCCTCGCACGCAGCACAGCTCATTATTAGAAATATCAACCAACAAAAATTCGGGCAAAATGATCGACTTAACGACGATCTTGATTTAGACATTGTATAGTAGTATACACGTTCTTGTTGGATGTCAAAATTTTCTAATACGCTCAGCCGATTGGGTCAAGCCTGTCTTGGCACTTGCTCATCAGTGGATTGCTAAGAGAAATCATGTCGACCTTTAAAGTAAATATTGAAAAGGCAGGTGTTGGTGTTAAGAAAAGTTACCACTCCTTTTTTCTTTGCCGCTTTTCGCCCTTCCTTGTCTTTACTTTGATCTCCCTCACATGAGAGTGTCAGTACGCCAGGAATTTCTTGAAGATTTCACACTTCGGAGAATCGATGTGTACGTGTGGTCTCCTCTCCCCCTCGCCTTCTTCTTTCATTTTTTCTCATCCTTAATAATTTTTAAAAAATTTGTCATAAAGAAATTCCGAATATTGTATTGGTTTTAGTTGGAATCATTCTAGTATAGTAATGTATTAGGTTTTATTTCTTACTGTGAGATTTTCCTTCCTAAAGTTTCGAACTCTTGTACACAACTTGATCTGACGATGAATCCTATGTGAGCCCCACGGGGACTTGGGCCCAAGGGAGCCCGCCCATTTAGCTGCCCATCAGCCCGTCCACTTTTCTTTCTCCCCTTCCTCCCTTCGTCTCTCATGTCAAATTCCCGCCCTACCGCGAGAGAGAAGAGAAAATTAAGGGCTGCTAGGGTTTTCGGATTTCCCATTTTTTCGTCTCGATTTCCATCCGCATCGTAGGAAGCGAATTGAGCCTGAGGAGAGACGACCTTCGGTGGACAAGAACTTGTCTACCTCCACTGTCCTGCTGTCGACTTCGGGCGTTGACGGTGGAATTCTCTTGGTTACTCGAACCCCTACCTTAGTTTGTTGCTGAGTTGTTGTTCGGGAATGCTTGGCTGAAATCTATGTGTTATTGCTGGAGTTTTGAGTTTTCTATAACTGTCTAGGGTTCGAGTTGAAGCTAGCTAAGAAGTGTAGTGTGTGTGCTGCCAGTGTGGTTGTTTCGTTTCGGCTGCGAAAGAGTTTTGTAGTTTTCCTGTCTTGCTAGTTAGAGAGACGCTGGTGAGGGAAGAAGGAAATCACCAACCAGACACAGGGTGGGATGCAAAAAGGAGTAACCCCTCTCTATTGGATTAATCGGTAGAACAGCCCTATGCCCTCTCAAATCCTTAGAAGTTTTCCTTAACTCACTAGAATACATTTTACTTGAATATGATAGGTGAGGATAATTACTGATGAACACTTGCGTTTGTGTAATATTGACCTCATTGTGGGTGATATGATAGGTGCTGAAGAGAAACCAGGATCAAACACCTAGAGGATCCTACCTTGTGAATTGGTTCGACTAGGGGTTGTGAGTACATTCTTCCATTGTGGAATGATCTGTTCGTGTTTTGGTTTATAGCAGTTATGATCGAGAAATGAGTAGCTGGTAGATATCTGTGTGATACCGGTAGTGGGCATGCATTCATTCATTCAATTTTGCATATTGCTTGTGCTTGTGTATAATCATGGTGACCCGCTAAGCTGGCGGAATAGAAATGGGCCTTACTGATCTACCGCGGGTTCTCGGCGGGATATAAGCATTGGGACATGAGTGGACACTGGCTCTGTGAACCCCAGTGGAATATGTGAGTTGACTCCCCACGGACCCTGTCGGGAAAAAACAAAGACTAGAGAGGAGACATAAGAAAAAAGAGAGAGACTTGAGGGCGACGGGTCCACTCTTACTGCCAGAGGTTAATAGGGCGGCCCCCGCGTGCGTGCGAATGGGAAGGGCCACGGGAGGGAAATTATATGAGATTGACTGAGGTGCGGGGTCAGGACAAGTTTGTTTTGAATGGTAGGTATAGAACGTACCGTTTGGGTTTGGAGAGGAGGAGTATCGGTACCGTCATAACTCTGTCGCAGAGGTAGTGCGACCCCAATGAGAATTGTATGGTTATTGTTTGACATGCTGTGTTACATGCATTGCATTAGGTGGGTCGTGTAGAAGTTGGCCAAGGTGCCAACGACCCCATGTCTGTGAGCCCACGGGCTTGGGCCCGAGGAGAGCCCGCCCATTTAGCTGGCCCGTATGTCCCCCGGCCCCCTATTTCCCTCCTCCCTCCTTCCTTCCTCCCTCATTTCCCGTTTTTCCTTTCCCCCCCCGACCTCCCCCCCCAGCGCGACAGAGAGGAAAATTAGGGTTTCGCTAGGGTTCCGACCCGTCCCCATTTCCATTCCATCCGCCATTTGCAGGAGGCAATCGAGCCTAGAGGAGAAGGGCTTGTTGCAGACCAGAACGTGAGTCTAGGCTCCATTGTCCTGCTGTCGATTTCGGGTATTGAGGTAAGGCTCTCGGATACCCGAACCCTCCCTTAGGTTATTTGCTGATTTGGTGTCTGGAGATCGTTATGGCTGAGAGATCTATGTGTTATTGCTGCTGGGAGTTTGAGTCTTGATACTGTTAGGGTTTGAGTTTGTTGCCAGCTGAGAAGCGTAGTGTGTGTGCTGCTAGTGTGGTCGTTTGGTTCTGCTGAAGGGTTTTCTGTTCCTCTGTGTGGCCGGGAGTAACTGCTGGCGAAAGAGAAAAAGGGATAACAGCAGTGAAGGGATGCCGAGGAGGGACTCATCTCTTTAGATCAGTCGGTGGAACAGCCCTAAACCCTCTCAAATCCTTAGAAGTTTTCCTTAACTCGCTAAAATACCTTTTGACCTGAAATATGGTGGGTGAAGATAGATTACTGACTGTGGTTGTATATATTGATCTCCTTGTGGGTGATATGATAGGGCTGAAGAGAACCGGGATCAACACCTAGAGGACCCTGCTTCGTGAATTTTGATCGACTAAGAGGGTTAGTGAGTTACATTCTTCCATTGTGGAATGATCTGGTTCGTGTTTTTGGTTTATAGCAGTTTATGATCGAGAATTGAGTAGCTGATAGATATCTGCGTGATACCGGTAGTGAGCATGCATTCATTCATTCATCTTGCATATTGCTTGTGCTTGTGTATAACCATGGTGACCGCTAAGCCGGCGGAATAGAAATGGGCCTTACTGATCTGCCGCGGGTTCCCGGCGGGATATAAGCATGGGACATGAGTGACACTGGCTCTGTGACCCCAGTGGAGAATGTGAGTTGACTCCCCCGGACCCTGTCAATGAAAAACAAAGACCAGAGAGGAGAGGAAAGAAAAAAGAGAAAGACTTGAGGATGACGGGTCCACTCTTACCGCCAGAGGTTAATAGGCGGCCCCCGCGTGCGTGCGAAGGGAAGGGGCACGGGAAGTAGAATGCTAGGAAATGATTGAGGTGCGGGGTCGCGGTACGTTTTGGGGAGAGCTGTAGTAACGGTACCGCCATAACTCTGTCGCAGAGGTAATGCGACCCCATGGTTATTGTTTGACATGCTTGTTACATGTATTGCATTAGGTGGGTCGTGTGAAGTTGGCCAAGTTGCCAACGACCCCATGTCCATAGTAGATAAATCGTATGAGTTGATACGGTCGTGTAAGGATATATGCGAGCCACATGTTATTCCACTATGGAATTTTGTATTCACTGAGTTGCAGCTCACACTCTCTGCAAATTGTTTTGTTTTCTTACAGATAGGGAGGACACTCAGCCGTGTGGAGCCGCCCCAAATAGACCCGGGGATCAACTAGGATAAGCCTTATTTTGATAGGGTATGTATAGAAGTTCTGTATAGTGTTGATTTTCATATCACGACCTGAATCTCTGGTGGTTGGAAAAACTGTTTGTTTTGGAAATTGGTTGTGGATGGATGTGGCTGGTGTGGCTGGTTGAGCTGAGTTATAACAGGGTTTTGTATTTCTGGTTAGTCCTAAATACAGGGGAAACTCTGCCGGATTTTCGGGTCGTGACAATTTTTGGTATCAGAGCTTAGGTTATGAGATTCTGTAGACTCTAAATAGCTAGTTGATCCCCACATGACTTTTAGGATAGGTTAGGAAATCCCACGGCTGAGTTATTACTAACTACTTAGTGATTTATATGCTTAAGCTGCTCATGTTGATAGGATACAATTAGATATGAGGCCCAGACGCACCCGTCGTGTGCCCACGAAGGTATCAGACTGAAAATGTAGTTGCGTCAGGAGACACCACAGGCCCCAGATGAAGGGCAAACATTCTCATACAATTCCTCAGGAAATTCCTAGAGAGCATGCTGAGAGGGACACCTATGTCCGAGATACTCTAGATGCAGTGGCACGCATGATGGAAACAACAGACACGGCTTATGGAGCAACAAGCAATTATGGTGCAGCAACAGATGACGGCACAAGCTCACTCTACAGAGCAGCAACACCGTGTGCCATATGAAGCCTTTAAGAAGTTGGGACCCCATCATTCTCAGGGACTGTGGACCCTATAGAGGCAGAGAACTGGGTTGCTGATATGGAGAAGATCTTTTCAGTGATGGATGTCACAGACACACAGCAAGTTGTCCTTGCCACCTTCATGCTGACAGGGGATGCTCGATACTGGTGGGGAGGCCACTCAAAGGCGACTTGACCCATCTCCAACAACTGAGGTTACTTGGGTCCCAGTTCACACAAGTGTTCTTCGACAAGTACTTCCCAATCTCATACCGACGGGCAAAGGAGAGGGAATTTCTGAGTCTGAAGCAAGAAGACCTGTCCGTTGCCTGAGTATGAGATGAGGTTCACTTCCTTGTCGCGGTTTGCTTCAACCTTGGTCAACGATGAAGTCTCAAGATGCAACCGTTTTTCTGGAAGGACTGAACACTGCATTTGAGATCTCGACTCTCCATTCCTTGAACTCTCAAGATTTTCTGAGCTGTACAACAAGGCTCTCATAGCTGAACAAGGCTTGCAGGATGAGGCTACGGAAAAGGGGGCAGCACAAGAAGACCCGATATGCTTCTAGTCCGGAAGGATCTTCCAGGACATCCAAGAGGGGTGGATTTACTTCAAGTTCGGCTAAGGGCAAGTCTGTCTATCAATCAAGTTCAACATCAACCGACCATTCCAGGACAGTTCCTTGCCGGGAATGTGGTCAACCACACATGGGTGAATGCCGAGCGGGATCCATGGGGTGCTTCCATTGTGGCCAAGTGGGTCACATGAAGAGAAATTGTCCCTTGCTAAGTGCGAGAGAAGTGACCTGCTACCGTTGTGGATTGAAGGGGCATGTGCAACGGCAGTGCAGACAAGGAGACTCGTCGGTTTGGGAGCATCACTAGAGGGAGTGGGATTCGAGGGAGACCCTTTGGGAGTAGAGGACGAGGACCGGCCAGTTGGGACCAGAAGTTTCCAGGGTCGAGGAACTGAATCGGGTGCAAGCATAGCTGGTCAGCCCAACCCTCGCGTGAGACAGACCGACGGACCTATGACCCAAGGGAGGGTCTTCACCTTAACGAGACGGGATGCCAATGCCACTCCTGCAGTAGTAACAGGTACTTTAACCTTGTTTGATAGACCAGCACAAGTGCTTATAGATCCAGGGTCTACTCATTCCTTCATATCATTTTACATATGCTAGACATGCTACTATGCCTCAAGGATCATTAGTTCACCCAATAATCCATAGCAATACCTACGGGGGGAGAGTGTCGCAGTCTATACCGTTATAGAGGGTGCCTTATACAGTTGGGAGATAGAGAGATGATAGCTGACTTGATACCCATGGGTATTCAAGATTTTGATGTGATACTGGGTATGGACTGGCTTTCCTCTTATTTTTGCCACAGTCGATTGCCATAGGAAGGAAGTGATATTTTAGAATACCGGACGAGCCTGAGTTTAAATGGTGCGGGGACCAGAAGAGTGTTTCCATTTAGCTTATATCATACCTTAAGGCCTCCAAACTGTTGAGGAAGGGATGCGAGGGGTATATGGCATATGTGGTAGCCACCAGGGTAGAGTCCCCAAGTGTCAATGAAGTTCCAAGTGGTCTGCGAATTCCAAGATGTTTTTCCAGGAGATCTGCCCGGGTTGCCACCAGACAGGGAGATTGAGTTTACTATAGAGTTGGAAACCTGGCACCGCGCCGATCTCTATTCCACCTTATCGTATGGCTCCACTAGAGCTCAGGGAATTGAAGGACAGTTACAAGAACTCCTGGAGAAGGGATTCATCAGGCCTAGCGTATCACCTTGGGGTGCTCCAGTGTTATTTGTAAAGAAGAAGGATGGTACTCTACGATTGTGTGTGGACTATCGACAGCTGAATCGGGCCACAGTGCGCAACAAGTATCCATTACCTCGAATAGATGATTTGTTTGATCAGCTCCAGGGTGCTAGTGTGTTTTTCAAAAGATTGATCTTCGTTCAGGGTATCATCAGCTGAAGATAAGGGAGTCAGATGTGTTGAAGACTGCCTTCCGCACTCGGTATGGACACTATGAGTTCCTTGTCATGCCTTTTGGGTTAAACAAACGCCCCTGCAGTCTTTATGGATTTAATGAACCGGGTATTTCAGCCTTATCTTGACAAGTTTGTGGTAGTCTTTATTGATGATATCCTGGTATATTTCGAGGGACAGGAGCGAGCATGAACAGCATTTGAGGATAATATTGCAGACATTGAGGGATAAAGCAACTCTATGCAAAGTTCAGCAAATGTCGGTTTTGGTTAGACCAAGTAGAATTCCTTGGACATGTGATCACAGGTGAGGGTGTGTCAGTTAGACCAGTCGAAGATTGAAGCTGTTTTAAGCTGGGAACAACCGAAGAAATGCAACAGAAGTACGAAGTTTCTTGGGCTTAGCAGGTTATTATCGAAGGTTCGTTGCAGAGTTTTCTCTCATTGCCGCACCTCTAACCAAGCTGACACGGAAGAACCAGAAGTTTGAATGGACAGACACTTGTGAACAGAGCTTCCAAGAGTTGAAACACCGATTGACTACTGCCCCCAGTCCTTGTCATTCCCTCCCCAAATGAAGGGTTCGTGATTTACAGTGATGCATCTCACCAGGGGTTAGGCTGCGTGTTAATGCAACAGGGCAAGGTGGTAGCGTATGCTTTCTCTCGTCACTCCGCACTCATGAGAGAAACTATCCCACACATGACTTTAGAGTTAGCTGCCGGTGGTATTTGCCTTGAAGTTAATGGAGACACTACTTGTATGGAGTGAAGTTGCGAAATCTACACAGACCACAAGAGTTTAAAGTACCTATTCTCGGCAGAAGGAGCTCAATCTGAGACAAAGGCGATGGTTAGAGTTGATCAAGGATTATGATTGTACGATCCATTATCATCCAGGGAAGGCGAACGTAGTAGCAGATGCTTTGAGTCGAAAGTCCTCCTCAGCCCCAAGCAAGTCTTTACAGTATTCAAGATACATTGTTCAATGAGTTGAGGTCCATGAGAGCCAACCTACAGGTAACCCACTACTGGAATCGTTAATGTCAATGTATGAGGTGAAACCAATTCTTGTGGACCAGATTCGAGGATGCCCAACAAGTGGATTCGTTCTTGACAACGGTGAGACAGGAAGTGATGGAAGGGAAGAGAGCTGAGTTTGAGGTGAACAAGGATGGCATAGTGATGTTTAAGAACCGAACCTGCATTCCAGACAGTGATGAGCTCAAGAAGGGAGATTCTCACAGAGGCGCATAACTCACCCTATGCCATGCATCCAGGCAGCACAAAAATGTATCACGGCTTGAAGGGAAAACTACTGGTGTAATGGTATGAAAAGAAAGATGTAGCTGAATTTGTGGCCAAATGCCTAAACTTGCCAACAGGTGAAAGCCGAGCATCAACGTCCCTCAGGTTTACTACAGCCGTTGCCCATTCCTGAGTGGAAATGGGAAAAGATTACCATGGATTTCGTGTCTGGACTTCCTCGAACTCAGAAGGGGTATGATTCTATTTGGGGTGATAGTGGGATTAGGTTGTGACAAAGTCTGCCCATTTCTTACCTGCAAGGTCCACATTTGGAGCGGAGAGAGGTTGGCAAAGTTGTTCATTAACGAGATCGTGAGGTTGCACGGAGTCCCGGTATCCATTGTATCCGATAGAGGTTCCTACTTCACATCCAAATATTGGGACAGTTTCATGAGGACAATGGGTGTGAGATTAAATTTTTCGACTGCATTTCACCCAGAGACTGATGGACAATCAGAACGGACCATACAGACACTAGAGGACATGTTAAGGGCTTGCGTTATAGATTTTTCAGGTAGCTGGGATGAACACTTACCTCTCATAGAGTTTGCCTACAACAATAGTTATCACTCCAGTATTGGAATGGCACCGTATGAATCACTGTATGGAAGGGCCTGTCGAACTCCGGTGTGCTGGAATGAGGTTGGGGAACGAAAAATTGATTGGGCCAGAGATTGTGGATGTGACCACGGACAAGGTGAAGGTTATAAGGGAAAGATTAAAGACCGCCCAAGATCGACAGAAGAACTATGCTGACAAGCGCAGAAAAGGATTTAGAATTCCAAGTAGGTGATTTTGTTTTCTTGAAGATATCTCCTTGGAAAGGTACCATGCGGATTTGGCAAGAAAGGCAAGCTCAGCCCTCGGTACATTGGACCATATGAGATCCTAGAGCGAGTGGGCAAGGTAGCATACCGATTGGCACTACCTCCGGACCTATCTTCGCATACACAATGTGTTCCATGTCTCCATGCTGCGTAAGTATGTTCACGATCCTACCCATGTCCTTGCTTATCAACCAGTGGGGTTGGATGAACATTTGAAGTATGAGGAAGAACCGGTGGAAAATCTTAGATCGGAAGGAACAGGTTCTACGGACCAGAGCGAGTACCGGTAGTGAAGGTCCGGTGGAGAACCAGTCAAGGGAGACCGCGACTTGGGAGCCTGAGGAAGCCATGAGGAGCAACTATCCGACCTTTTCCCTGGCATAGGTGACTGAATTTCGGGGACGAAATTCTGAATTAGTGGGGAGGAATTGTGAGCCCACGGGCTTGGGCCCGAGGAGAGCCCGCCCATTTAGCTGGCCCGTATGTCCCCCGGCCCTATTTCCCTCCTCCCTCCTTCCTTCCTCCCTCATTTCCCGTTTTTCCTTTTCCCCCCCGACCTCCCCCCCCCAGCGCGACAGAGAGGAGAAATTAGGGTTTCGCTAGGGTTCCGACCCGTCCCCATTTCCATTCCATCCGCCATTTGCAGGAGGCAATCGAGCCTAGAGGAGAGGGCTTGTTGCAGACCAGAACGTGAGTCTAGGCTCCATTGTCCTGCTGTCGATTTTCGGGTATTGAGGTAAGGCTCTCGGATACCCGAACCCTCCTTAGGTTATTGCTGATTTGGTGTCTGGAGATCGTTATGGCTGAGATCTATGTGTTATTGCTGCTGGGAGTTTGAGTCTTGATACTGTTAGGGTTTGAGTTGTTGCCAGCTGAGAAGCGTAGTGTGTGTGCTGCTAGTGTGGTCGTTTGGTTCTGCTGAAGGTTTTCTGTTCCTCTGTGTGGCCGGGAGTAACTGCTGGCGAAGAGAAAAAGGGATAACAGCAGTGAGGATGCCGAGGAGGGACTCATCTCTTTAGATCAGTCGGTGGAACAGCCCAAAACCCTCTCAAATCCTTAGAAGTTTTCCTTAACTCGCTAAAAATACCTTTTGACCTGAATATGGTGGGTGAAGATAGATTACTGACGTGGTTGTATATATTGATCTCCTTGTGGGTGATATGATAGGTGCTGAAGAGAACCGGATCAACACCTAGAGGACCCTGCTTCGTGAATTTGATCGACTAAGAGGGTTGTGAGTACATTCTTTCCATTGTGGAATGATCTGTTCGTGTTTTTGGTTTATAGCAGTTATGATCGAGAAATTGAGTAGCTGATAGATATCTGCGTGATACCGGTAGTGAGCATGCATTCATTCATTCATCTTGCATATTGCTTGTGCTTGTGTATAACCATGGTGACCGCTAAGCCGGCGGAATAGAAATGGGCCTTACTGATCTGCCGCGGGTTCCCGGCGGGATATAAGCATGGGACATGAGTGACACTGGCTCTGTGACCCCAGTGGAGAATGTGAGTTGACTCCCCACGGACCCTGTCAAGAAAAACAAAGACCAGAGAGGAGAGGAAAGAAAAAGAGAAAGACTTGAGGATGACGGGTCCACTCTTACCGCCAGAGGTTAATAGGCGGCCCCCCGCGTGCGTGCGAAGGAAGGGGCACGGGAAGTAGAATGCTAGGAAATGATTGAGGTGCGGGGTCGCGGTACTGTTTTGGGGAGAGCTGTAGTAACGGTACCGCCATAACTCTGTCGCAGAGGTAATGCGACCCCATGGTTATTGTTTGACATGCTTGTTACATGTATTGCATTAGGTGGGTCGTGTGAAGTTGGCCAAGTTGCCAACGACCCCATGTCCATAGTAGATAAATCGTATGAGTTGATACGGTCGTGTAAGGATATATGCGAGCCACATGTTATTCCACTATGGAATTTTGTATTCACTGAGTTGCAGCTCACACTCTCTGCAAATTGTTTTTTTTTTCTACAGATAGGGAGGACACTCAGCCGTGTGGAGCCGCCCCAAATAGACCCGGGGATCAACTAGGATAAGCCTATATTTGATAGGGTATGTGTAGAAGTCCTGTATAGTGTGATCACATATCACGACCTGAATATCTGGTGGTTGAAAACTGTTTGTTTTGGAATGGTTGTGGATGAGTGTGGCTGGGGGGGTGTTGAACGGCTTTATAACAGGTTTTGCATATTTCTGGTTAGTCCTAAGTACAGGGGAAACTCTGCCGGATTTTCGGGTCGTGACAAATGGTCAACATATATGTTCTTACACGACTATGTCAACTTACACAATTTATCTACCATGGACATTGTCACGACCCCGAAAATCCGGCAGAGTTTCCCCTGTATTTAGGACTAACCAGAAATACAAAACCTGTTATAAACTCAGCTCAAACCAGCCACACCCAGCCACATCCATCCACAACCAATTCCAAAAACAACAGTTTTCCAACCACCAGAGATCAGGTCGTGATATGAATCACACTATACAGAACTTCTATACATACCCTATCAAAATAAACTTATCCTAGTTTGATCCCCGGGTCTATTTGGCGGCTCCACACGGCTGAGTTGTCCTCCCTATCTGTAGAAAAACAAAACAATTTGCAGAGAGTGTGAGCTGCAACTCAGTGAATACAAAATTCCATAGTGGAATAACATGTGGCTCGCATATATCCTTACATCGACCGTATCAACTCATACGATTTATCTACTATGGACATGGGGTCGTTGGCAACTTGGCCAACTTCACACGACCCACCTAATGCAATACATGTAACAAGCATGTCAAACAATAACCATGGGGTCGCATTACCTCTGCGACAGAGTTATGGCGGTACCGTTACTACAGCTCTCCCAAAACAGTACCGCGACCCCGCACCTCAATCATTTCCTAGCATTCTACTTCCCGTGCCCCTTCCCTTCGCACGCACGCGGGGGCCGCCTATTAACCTCTGGCGGTAAGAGTGGACCGTCATCCTCAAGTCTTTCTCTTTTTCTTTCCTCTCCTCTCTGGTCTTGTTTTTCAGTGACAGGGTCCCGGGGGAGTCAACTCACATTCTCCACTGGGGTCACAGAGCCAGTGTCACTCATGTCCCATGCTTATATCCCGCCGGGAACCCGCGGCAGATCAGTAAGGCCCATTTCTATTCCGCCGGCTTAGCGGTCACCATGGTTATACACAAGCACAAGCAATATGCAAGATGAATGAATGAATGCATGCTCACTACCGGTATCACGCAGATATCTATCAGCTACTCAATTCTCGATCATAACTGCTATAAACCAAAACACGAACAGATCATTCCACAATGGAAGAATGTACTCACTAACCCTCTTAGTCGATCAAATTCACGAAGCAGGGTCCTCTAGGTGTTTGATCCCGGTTCTCTTCAGCACCTATCATATCACCCACAAGGAGATCAATATATACAACCACGTCAGTAATCTATCTTCACCCACCATATTCAGGTCAAAAGGTATTTTAGCGAGTTAAGGAAAACTTCTAAGGATTTGAGAGGGTTTAGGGCTGTTCACCGACTGATCTAAAGAGATGAGTCCCTCCTCGGCATCCCTCACTGCTGTTATCCCTTTTTCTCTTCGCCAGCAGTTACTCCCGGCCACACAGAGGAACAGAAAACCTTCAGCAGAACCAAACGACCACACTAGCAGCACACACACTACGCTTCTCAGCTGGCAACAACTCAAACCCTAACAGTATCAAGACTCAAACTCCCAGCAGCAATAACACATAGATCTCAGCCATAACGATCTCCAGACACCAAATCAGCAATAAACCTAAGGAGGGTTCGGGTATCCGAGAGCCTTACCTCAATACCCGAAATCGACAGCAGGACAATGGAGCCTAGACTCACGTTCTGGTCTGCAACAAGCCCTCTCCTCTAGGCTCGATTGCCTCCTGCAAATGGCGGATGGAATGGAAATGGGGACGGGTCGGAAACCCTAGCGAAACCCTAATTTCTCCTCTCTGTCGCGCTGGGGGGGGAGGTCGGGGGGGAAAGGAAAAACGGGAAATGAGGGAGGAAGGAAGGAGGAGGAGGGAAATAGGGCCGGGGACATACGGGCCAGCTAAATGGGCGGGCTCTCCTCGGGCCCAAGCCCGTGGGCTCACAATTCCTCCCCACTAATTCAGAATTTCGTCCCCGAAATTCAGTCACCTATGCCAGGGAAAAGGTCGGGATAGTTGCTCCTCATGGCTTCCTCAGGCTCCCAAGTCGCGGTCTCCCTTGACTGGTTCCTCCACCGGACCTTCACTACCGGTACTCGTCTGGTCCGTAGAACCTGTTCCTTCCGATCTAAGATTTCCACCGGTTCTTCCTCATACTTCAAAATGTTCATCCAACCCCACTGGTTGATAAGCAAGGACATGGGTAGGATCGTGAACATACTTACGCAGCATGGAGACATGGAACACATTGTGTATGCGAGATAGGTCCGGAGGTAGTGCCAATCGGTATGCTACCTTGCCCACTCGCTCTAGGATCTCATATGGTCCAATGTACCGAGGGCTGAGCTTGCCTTTCTTGCCAAATCGCATGGTACCTTTCCAAGGAGATATCTTCAAGAAAACAAAATCACCTACTTGGAATTCTAAATCCTTTCTGCGCTTGTCAGCATAGTTCTTCTGTCGATCTTGGGCGGTCTTTAATCTTTCCCTTATAACCTTCACCTTGTCCGTGGTCACATCCACAATCTCTGGCCCAATCAATTTCGTTCCCCAACCTCATTCCAGCACACCGGAGTTCGACAGGCCCTTCCATACAGTGATTCATACGGTGCCATTCCAATACTGGAGTGATAACTATTGTTGTAGGCAAACTCTATGAGAGGTAAGTGTTCATCCCAGCTACCTGAAAAATCTATAACGCAAGCCCTTAACATGTCCTCTAGTGTCTGTATGGTCCGTTCTGATTGTCCATCAGTCTCTGGGTGAAATGCAGTCGAAAAATTTAATCTCACACCCATTGTCCTCATGAAACTGTCCCAATATTTGGATGTGAAGTAGGAACCTCTATCGGATACAATGGATACCGGGACTCCGTGCAACCTCACGATCTCGTTAATGAACAACTTTGCCAACCTCTCCGCTCCAAATGTGGACCTTGCAGGTAAGAAATGGGCAGACTTTGTCAACCTATCCACTATCACCCAAATAGAATCATACCCCTTCTGAGTTCGAGGAAGTCCAGACACGAAATCCATGGTAATCTTTTCCCATTTCCACTCAGGAATGGGCAACGGCTGTAGTAAACCTGAGGGACGTTGATGCTCGGCTTTCACCTGTTGGCAAGTTAGGCATTTGGCCACAAATTCAGCTACATCTTTCTTCATACCATTCCACCAGTAGTTTCCCTTCAAGCCGTGATACATTTTTGTGCTGCCTGGATGCATGGCATAGGGTGAGTTATGCGCCTCTGTGAGAATCTCCTTCTTGAGCTCATCACTGTCTGGAATGCAGGTTCGGTTCTTAAACATCACTATGCCATCCTTGTTCACCTCAAACTCAGCTCTCTTCCCTTCCATCACTTCCTGTCTCACCGTTGTCAAGAACGAATCCACTTGTTGGGCATCTCGAATCTGGTCCACAAGAATTGGTTTCACCTCATACATTGACATTAACGATCCAGTAGTGGTTACCTGTAGGTTGGCTCTCATGGACCTCAACTCATTGAACAATGTATCTTGAATACTGTAAAGACTTGCTGGGGCTGAGGAGGACTTTCGACTCAAAGCATCTGCTACTACGTTCGCCTTCCCTGGATGATAATGGATCGTACAATCATAATCCTTGATCAACTCTAACCATCGCCTTTGTCTCAGATTGAGCTCCTTCTGCGAGAATAGGTACTTTAAACTCTTGTGGTCTGTGTAGATTTCGCACTTCACTCCATACAAGTAGTGTCTCCATAACTTCAAGGCAAATACCACCGCAGCTAACTCTAAGTCATGTGTGGGATAGTTTCTCTCATGAGTGCGGAGTTGACGAGAAGCATACGCTACCACCTTGCCCTGTTGCATTAACACGCAGCCTAACCCCTGGTGAGATGCATCACTGTAAATCACGAACCCTTCATTTGGGGAGGGAATGACAAGGACTGGGGCAGTAGTCAATCGGTGTTTCAACTCTTGGAAGCTCTGTTCACAAGTGTCTGTCCATTCAAACTTCTGGTTCTTCCGTGTCAGCTTGGTTAGAGGTGCGGCAATGAGAGAAAACTCTGCAACGAACCTTCGATAATAACCTGCTAAGCCCAAGAAACTTCGTACTTCTGTTGCATTCTTCGGTTGTTCCCAGCTTAAAACAGCTTCAATCTTCGACTGGTCTACTGACACACCCTCACCTGTGATCACATGTCCAAGGAATTCTACTTGGTCTAACCAAAACCGACATTTGCTGAACTTTGCATAGAGTTGCTTATCCCTCAATGTCTGCAATATTATCCTCAAATGCTGTTCATGCTCGCTCCTGTCCCTCGAATATACCAGGATATCATCAATAAAGACTACCACAAACTTGTCAAGATAAGGCTGAAATACCCGGTTCATTAAATCCATAAAGACTGCAGGGGCGTTTGTTAACCCAAAAGGCATGACAAGGAACTCATAGTGTCCATACCGAGTGCGGAAGGCAGTCTTCAACACATCTGACTCCCTTATCTTCAGCTGATGATACCCTGAACGAAGATCAATCTTTGAAAACACACTAGCACCCTGGAGCTGATCAAACAAATCATCTATTCGAGGTAATGGATACTTGTTGCGCACTGTGGCCCGATTCAGCTGTCGATAGTCCACACACAATCGTAGAGTACCATCCTTCTTCTTTACAAATAACACTGGAGCACCCCAAGGTGATACGCTAGGCCTGATGAATCCCTTCTCCAGGAGTTCTTGTAACTGATCCTTCAATTCCCTGAGCTCTAGTGGAGCCATACGATAAGGTGGAATAGAGATCGGCGCGGTGCCAGGTTCCAACTCTATAGTAAACTCAATCTCCCTGTCTGGTGGCAACCCGGGCAGATCTCCTGGAAAAACATCTTGGAATTCGCAGACCACTGGAACTTCATTGACACTTGGGGACTCTACCCTGGTGGCTACCACATATGCCATATACCCTTCGCATCCCTTCCTCAACAGTTTGGAGGCCTTAAGGTATGATATAAGACTGAATGGAACACTCTTCTGGTCCCCGCACCATTTAAACTCAGGCTCGTCCGGTATTCTAAATATCACTTCCTTCCTATGGCAATCGACTGTGGCAAAATAAGAGGAAAGCCAGTCCATACCCAGTATCACATCAAAATCTTGAATACCCATGGGTATCAAGTCAGCTATCATCTCTCTATCTCCCAACTGTATAAGGCACCCTCTATATACGGTATAGACTGCGACACTCTCCCCCGTAGGTATTGCTATGGATATTGGGTGAACTAATGATCCTTGAGGCATAGTAGCATGTCTAGCATATGTAAATGATATGAAGGAATGAGTAGACCCTGGATCTATAAGCACTTGTGCTGGTCTATCAAACAAGGTTAAAGTACCTGTTACTACTGCAGGAGTGGCATTGGCATCCCGTCTCGTTAAGGTGAAGACCCTCCCTTGGGTCATAGGTCCGTCGGTCTGTCTCACGCGAGGGTTGGGCTGACCAGCTATGCTTGCACCCGATTCAGTTCCTCGACCCTGGAAACTTCTGGTCCCACTGGCCGGTCCTCGTCCTCTACTCCAAAGGGTCTCCCTCGAATCCCACTCCCTCTAGTGATGCTCCCAACCGACGAGTCTCCTTGTCTGCACTGCCGTTGCACATGCCCCTTCAATCCACAACGGTAGCAGGTCACTTCTCTCGCACTTAGCAAGGGACAATTTCTCTTCATGTGACCCACTTGGCCACAATGGAAGCACCCCATGGATCCCGCTCGGCATTCACCCATGTGTGGTTGACCACATTCCCGGCAAGGAACTGTCCTGGGACGGTCGGTTGATGTTGAACTTGATTGATAGACAGACTTGCCCTTAGCCGAACTTGAAGTAAATCCACCCCTCTTGGATGTCCTGGAAGATCCTTCCGGACTAGAAGCATATCGGGTCTTCTTGTGCTGCCCCCTTTCCGTAGCCTCATCCTGCAAGCCTTGTTCAGCTATGAGAGCCTTGTTGTACAGCTCAGAAAATCTTGAGAGTTCAAGGATGGAGAGTCGAGATCTCAAATCAGTGTTCAGTCCTTCCAGAAAACGGTTGCATCTTGAGACTTCATCGTTGACCAAGGTTGAAGCAAACCGCGACAAGGAAGTGAACCTCATCTCATACTCAGCAACGGACAGGTCTTCTTGCTTCAGACTCAGAAATTCCCTCTCCTTTGCCCGTCGGTATGAGATTGGGAAGTACTTGTCGAAGAACACTTGTGTGAACTGGGACCAAGTAACCTCAGTTGTTGGAGATGGGTCAAGTCGCCTTTGAGTGGCCTCCCACCAGTATCGAGCATCCCCTGTCAGCATGAAGGTGGCAAGGACAACTTGCTGTGTGTCTGTGACATCCATCACTGAAAAGATCTTCTCCATATCAGCAACCCAGTTCTCTGCCTCTATAGGGTCCACAGTCCCTGAGAATGATGGGGTCCCAACTTCTTAAAGGCTTCATATGGCACACGGTGTTGCTGCTCTGTAGAGTGAGCTTGTGCCGTCATCTGTTGCTGCACCATAATTGCTTGTTGCTCCATAAGCCGTGTCTGTTGTTCCATCATGCGTGCCACTGCATCTAGAGTATCTCGACATAGGTGTCCCTCTCAGCATGCTCTCTAGGAATTTCCTGAGGAATTGTATGAGAATGTTGCCCTTCATCTGGGGCCTGTGGTGTCTCCTGACCAACTACATTTTCAGTCTGATACCTTCGTGGCACACGACGGGTGCGTCTGGGCCTCATATCTAATTGTATCCTATCAACATGAGCAGCTTAAGCATATAAATCACTAAGTAGTTAGTAATAACTCAGCCGTGGGATTCCTAACCTATCCTAAAAGTCATGTGGGGATCAACTAGCTATTTAGAGTCTACAGAATCTCATAACCTAAGCTCTGATACCAAAAATTGTCACGACCCGAAAATCCGGCAGAGTTTCCCCTGTATTTAGGACTAACCAGAAATACAAAACCTGTTATAACTCAGCTCAACCAGCCACACCCAGCCACATCCATCCACAACCAATTCCAAAACAACAGTTTTCCAACCACCAGAGATTCAGGTCGTGATATGAAATCACACTATACAGAACTTCTATACATACCCTATCAAAATAAACTTATCCTAGTTGATCCCCGGGTCTATTTGGGCGGCTCCACACGGCTGAGTGTCCTCCCTATCTGTAGAAAAACAAAACAATTTGCAGAGAGTGTGAGCTGCAACTCAGTGAATACAAAATTCCATAGTGGAATAACATGTGGCTCGCATATATCCTTACACGACCGTATCAACTCATACGATTTATCTACTATGGACATGGGGTCGTTGGCAACTTGGCCAACTTCACACGACCCACCTAATGCAATACATGTAACAAGCATGTCAAACAATAACCATGGGGTCGCATTACCTCTGCGACAGAGTTATGGCGGTACCGTTACTACAGCTCTCCCCAAAACAGTACCGCGACCCCGCACCTCAATCATTTCCTAGCATTCTACTTCCCGTGCCCCTTCCCTTCGCACGCACGCGGGGGCCGCCTATTAACCTCTGGCGGTAAGAGTGGACCCGTCATCCTCAAGTCTTTCTCTTTTTCTTTCCTCTCCTCTCTGGTCTTTGTTTTTCATGACAGGGTCCCGGGGGAGTCAACTCACATTCTCCACTGGGGTCACAGAGCCAGTGTCACTCATGTCCCATGCTTATATCCCGCCGGGAACCCGCGGCAGATCAGTAAGGCCCATTTCTATTCCGCCGGCTTAGCGGTCACCATGGTTATACACAAGCACAAGCAATATGCAAGATGAATGAATGAATGCATGCTCACTACCGGTATCACGCAGATATCTATCAGCTACTCAATTCTCGATCATAACTGCTATAAACCAAAACACGAACAGATCATTCCACAATGGAAGAATGTACTCACTACCCTCTTAGTCGATCAAATTCACGAAGCAGGGTCCTCTAGGTGTTGATCCCGGTTCTCTTCAGCACCTATCATATCACCCACAAGGAGATCAATATATACAACCACGTCAGTAATCTATCTTCACCCACCATATTCAGGTCAAAAGGTATTTTAGCGAGTTAAGGAAAACTTCTAAGGATTTGAGAGGGTTTAGGGCTGTTCCACCGACTGATCTAAAGAGATGAGTCCCTCCTCGGCATCCCTCACTGCTGTTATCCCTTTTTCTCTTCGCCAGCAGTTACTCCCGGCCACACAGAGGAACAGAAAACCCTTCAGCAGAACCAAACGACCACACTAGCAGCACACACACACTACGCTTCTCAGCTGGCAACAACTCAAACCCTAACAGTATCAAGACTCAAACTCCCAGCAGCAATAACACATAGATCTCAGCCATAACGATCTCCAGACACCAAATCAGCAATAACCTAAGGAGGGTTCGGGTATCCGAGAGCCTTACCTCAATACCCGAAATCGACAGCAGGACAATGGAGCCTAGACTCACGTTCTGGTCTGCAACAAGCCCTCTCCTCTAGGCTCGATTGCCTCCTGCAAATGGCGGATGGAATGGAAATGGGGACGGGTCGGAACCCTAGCGAAACCCTAATTTCTCCTCTCTGTCGCGCTGGGGGGGAGGTCGGGGGGGGAAAGGAAAAACGGGAAATGAGGGAGGAAGGAAGGAGGGAGGAGGGAAATAGGGCCGGGGGACATACGGGCCAGCTAAATGGGCGGGCTCTCCTCGGGCCCAAGCCCGTGGGCTCACAGACATGGGGTCGTTGGCACCTTGGCCAACTTCACACGACCCACCTAATGCAATGCATGTAACAAGCATGTCAAACAATAACCATGGGGTCGCACTACCTCTGCGACAGAGTTATGACGGTACCGATACTCCTCCTCTCCCCAAACGGTACCGTGACCCCGCACCTCAGTCAATCTCATATAATTCCCCTTCCCGTGCCCTTCCCTTCGCACGCACGCGGGGGCCGCCTATTAACCTCTGGCAGTAAGAGTGGACCCGTCGCCCTCAAGTCTCTCTCTTTTTCTTATGTCTCCTCTCTAGTCTTTGTTTTTCCCGACAGGGTCCGTGGGGAGTCAACTCACATATTCCACTGGGGTCACAGAGCCAGTGTCACTCATGTCCCATGCTTATATCCCGCCGAGAACCCGCGGTAGATCAGTAAGGCCCATTTCTATTCCGCCAGCTTAGCGGTCACCATGATTATACACAAGCACAAGCAATATGCAAAATGAATGAATGAATGCATGCCCACTACCGGTATCACACAGATATCTACCAGCTACTCATTTCTCGATCATAACTGCTATAAACCAAAACACGAACAGATCATTCCACAATGGAAGAATGTACTCACAACCCCTTAGTCGACCAATTCACAAGGTAGGATCCTCTAGGTGTTGATCCTGGTTCTCTTCAGCACCTATCATATCACCCACAATGAGGTCAATATACACAAACGCATCAGTAAATTATCCTCACCTATCATATTCAAGTAAAATGTATTCTAGTGAGTTAAGGAAAAACTTCTAAGGATTTGAGAGGGCATAGGGCTGTTCTACCGATTAATCCAAAGAGAGGGGTTACTCCTTTTTGCATCCCACCCTGTGGTGATTTCCTTCTCCCCTCACCAGCGTCTACTCTCAGCAAGACAGGAAAACTACAAACTCTTCAGCCGAAACGAAACAACCACACTGGCAGCACACACACTACACTTCTTAGCTAGCTTCAACTCGAACCCTAACAGTTATAGAAACTCAAACTCCCAGCAATAACACATAGATTTCAGCCATAGCGATTCCCGAACAACAACTCAGCAACAACCTAAGGAGGGTTCGAGTAACCGAGATTCTCACCTCAACGCCCGAAGTCGACAGCAGGACAGTGGAGCCTAGAACAAAGTTCTTGTCCACCGAAGGTCCTCTCCTCTAGGCTCAATCGCTTCCTACGATGGCGGATGGAATCGAGACGAAAATGGGAAATCCGAAACCCTAGCAGCCCTAATTTTCTCTTCTCTCTCGCGGTAGGGGGGAATGACAATGAAGATGACGAAGGGAGGAAGGGGAGAAAGAAAAGTGGACGGGCTGATGGGCCAGCTAAATGGGCGGGCTCTCCTTGGGCCCAAGCCCGTGGGCTCACAATAGGATTCATCGACAGATCAAGTTGTGGTACAAGAGGTTCGAAACTTAGGAAGGAAATCTCACAGTAAGAAATAAACCTAATACATACATACTAGAATTGATTCCAACTAAAACCAAATACAGATATTCGGGAATTTCTTTATGAAAAATTTTAAAATTAATTTGAGGATGAAGAAAAATGAAAGGAGAAGGGGGAGGGGGAGAGGAGACGTACAATGATTTCGAAGTGTGAAATCCTCTAAGAAATTCTGGTACTGACATTCATGGTGGGGGAGATCAAAGTAAAAGAAAGGAAGGGGGAAAAGCGGAAAAGAAAAAGGAGTGGATAAATTATTTTATACACCAACACTTGCTTTTCATATTGACTTTTAAAGGTCGACATGAATTTCTCTTAGCCAATCAACATGAGCAAGTGTCAAGGACAGCTTGACCCAATCGGCTGAGCGTATTAGCAAAATTTTGACATCAACAAGAACGTGTACTACTACTATAAACAATTCTAGATCCAGATCGTCGTAGTCGATCATTTTGCCCGAATTTTTTGTTGTGTTGATATTTAATAATTGAGCTGTGTCTGCCTTGTTTGTCGTAGGCACGTCAATGTGATATCACACATTACCAGTCATAACGTCCATAGAGCAGTGAATGCCTTTCGTGAGCGCAGTTGATTAGCTCTGTTCATCCATCACATGTCTCGATTGTGTGAATTATTCATCTCCAATATAAGCATATCCATATGACACTAGTTCTGTCCAGATGATTTTTTTATTCTTGATCAATCAATCTCCTTCGCGTCCATGTAAGGTTACCTTGATCAACGCTTTTTAATTGCCTCACCATGACCTTTCCAAGGGGATGCAGTGTTCTACGCTCCCATCCGCAGCTTCAATGGCCAATAACCCCAACTCACCGCTGCCACCATTTTCTGCAGAAGAATATAAACAAGGCAGCCAAGAGAATGATTATCTTGACCTCAACGAGCTGATCTCATCTCTCCCCAAGAAGAGGGGCTTCATCGGCCTCAGCCCCGAACTTATCCTGTATAGGAATTTCAGGTGCCCATCAAAAGCTTTCCCTGCCGTTCACTCCTTCTGTTGCAGCTATCTGGCAAGGGACACTGATATAATCCTCGTTTCCAAGCCCAAATCGGGCACAACGTGGCTCAAGGGCTTTGCTTTCTCCACCCTTTGCCGCAATGTATTCCCTCCCTCTTCACCTAACCACCCAGTGATCTCCTCAAACCCCCACGAGCTCGTCCCTTTCTCTGACTATACCATCTGTGGGAAGGATGGCGAGCTGCTTGACATGGCTAGTTTCCCAACACCACAGCTCTTCGCCACCCACATTCCGCATGATTCGCTGCCGGAGTCGATTCACCGGTCCGCCTGCCGGGTAATAACTAATGCCAGCTACAACATGACTTTCATGTCAACTAAATGAGGGGAAATAATGAGGACAAGCTGGACTAAAATCATATTTAAAAAATAATCGAATCTTCTGGCATCAGATACTGAAGGGAAAATACAAGTAGTTGCAGTAGAAGGTTATTTCGTCTATGTCTTTTATTCCTACACTCTAGTTCAATGTGAGCACTGCCATGTGAGATGTGAGAATATATAGGACAGTTTTTCATTTTAACTCGGTTTGAGCTCAGACTTGATCATCCAGTTCGAAGGAGAGCGTTATGGAAGAGAAAATTGGTCCGTAGGGGCTAAAATTTGGGGTGAAGTAGAGAGAAGGGCAGCTTATGGAATGATATTGTCATCCATATGAAACCAAGAATTCATGTGTGTTTGATTTCTGAATTACAATAATTGGTGTGCGCTAGTTAATTTGTGTTTGAGTGCATTTACAGGGGAGACAACATTGAATCATGGATCCGTGTTCTCAAGTCTCAACAATAAATTATCTTGTTGTGCTTTTGTGCTTTAACCTCATAAATGCTGAGAACATATCCGATTAAACTAGGCTAGAGCATGGTTGACTCAGACTGGAAGTTTTGAAAAGTCCTAGGCCTTGAAATGGGAACGGATGGAATAATGACTTGAGGCATTCTTTGGAGCCATGACTTCAGTATCAGTCCTGTAGTATTTGTTTTTCTAGCGTGTATATACTCGAATTATTTCAGCCTTTCATGTTCTCATCACCATGTTCATGACCGTGTCACCGGTGTCAAGTCATGATGACATTCAATAATTGATTCGTGCTAGTTTTATTTGTCTAGACGTGTCGGCATGGTAGCACAACTCCAATAATGCCTGCAAAGGATGGGTCCTCTTCATGTCAGTCTTTAGCTTCTCCCATCAAGTGGTCTCAATCGTGAATTGTTCATCTCCACTATGAGCGCCCTAGAGTTTTTCCATTTTTCGAAATAATCCTTCTCCTCGATCTGCATATATGTAAGGATACCTGGAGAGACGCGTTTCCTTATCTTGCCTTGACCTTTCCCTTGGGGCTGGGTGTTCTCTGCTTCGCCCTACAGCCTTAATGGCCGACGTTGACCATCCCAACTCACTAAGTAAACTAGGCAACCAAGAGAAGGATCCTCTTGACCTCGACAAGCTGATCTCCTCTCTCCCCAAAGAAAGGGGCTTGGCCAGCCTCAGCCCCGAACTTGTCCTGTACAGGAACTTCTGGTGCCCCTCAGCAGTCTTCCATGGCGCTCACTCCTTCAGCCATCGCTTCATGGCAAATGCCTCTGATATCATCCTTGCTTCCAAGCCCAAGTCAGGCACGACGTGGCTCAAGGCACTTGCTTTCTCCACCCTCCACCGCAGTGTATTCCCTCCCTCTTCATCTAACCACCCGGTGACCTCCTCAAACCCACACGAGCTAGTCCATTCCTTTGAGTACACCATCTACGGTCGAGATGGTGAGCTGCTTGACATGGCTAGTTTCCCTGCCCCACGACTCTTCCACACCCATATTCCTCATGATTCGCTGCCGGAATCAGTCCACCAGTCCACCTGTCGGGTAATTACTACACATATCTACAACAAATTGTTCATAATAACCAAATAAAGGGGAAACGATGATGAAAAGTTTGAACTCAGTTATATCTATGAGTAATTCAACATTCTGGCATTCTATATTAAATCGAAAATGTGAGTAATAATTGTGTAGTAAGAGGTTCGTTCCTCTGTTTATCTTTTGTTCCAAGACTGGTGCCCTGGGCACCGCCATGTGAGACCTGAGAGCATATGCAAGATGGTGTTTTCTTTTCAACTAGGTTCCATATTATAATTGATCATCCAGTTCGGAGGATAGATCCATCAACCCTGGAATAACCGCGCCTTTATTGCTTGAAGAAATAAATGAAACGTTTTGGTCAGTTCCCTGTGTAACGCTTGCAGCCGTTTGTCAATAGCAGTTCTGTATTGTAAGCCACTTGAACAGTCATTCATGATCGTATATCATCTTCAAATGTTAACTAGGTTATATATATAAGTCGGAACCCGCTGGATACTATAGTGTCACTCAGGAAATTCACTGACGTAGCATCAGAAGGGTTGATGTCAACAGTGCAGAGCTCCATGGAGGAGTTCATTGACTACTGCTGCAGGGGGATCGAAGCGTACGGGCCGTTCTGGGACCACTTGTTAGGATATTGGAAGGCAAGCTTGGAGAGGCCTGAGAAGGTATTGTTCCTTAAATACGAGGACCTCAAAGAAGACACAGCTGGGAACCTGAAGATGATCGCGGAGTTCATGGGGGTTCCATTCTCGGAGGAGGAAGAGAGGGATGGGATGGTTGAGGAGATTGTGAAGTTGTGCAGTCTGAGCAGTCTGAAGGAGCTTGAAGTGAACAAAACTGGCAAGCCGGTCATCTCTTATGTACCGAACAAGGCTTATTTCAGGAAAGGAGAAGTCGGTGACTGGGTCAATCACTTGGCTCCTTCCGCGGTGGAAAAGTTGGAGAGCATTATGGAGGAGAAGCTCAGTCCCTGTGGGCTAAAATTTAGAGTGAACATGAGGTAGAGGGAACTACGATTTATCACGATGACATCTCTATAAATTGAAGAACAAGAAATCTTGCACCCGGACTTTTATCAAGCCAAACTCCCTGTTCTCCTCTGTCCTGCTCTTCCCCCTACCTCTTCCAACCTAATAAGCAGCTCCTGTAGCCAAAAACCGAGTGAAATAGCTCTACGCTTCCTTTTGTAAGATTTTCCCAGATTGTAATTGAGTGGCGGGTCCAAGTTAATTTGGCACTTTTGTGCTTGCGTGCAAGAAAGATGACAAATTAAAAGGAATGATACTATGACCGAGTTGAATATAATTTAGCTACTGCTTTTGCCACCTAGCTTTTGAGTGCTGTTGTAAGGGAAAGAACATTGAATCATATACCCATGACCTCAAATCTCAGCAATAAATTATGTTTTTGTGCTCTGACAATGCACATGCTGATTCTAGATCCCCGTTAATCTGGGATGGAGCATGATCGACTCACTAAAATTAGGTGAAACTCTCTCGATCGTAGATTCTCCAACCTCATTTATGCAAAACCAAATCCAATGTTATGAGGGCCACGAAGCTGCATCACATTTGACATTTGTGTTGCACATTATGTGTAAAGGAGGAGGAAGAAACAGCAAAGTTGGTGCAAGATGGCCATTTACGAAATGCGACCATTTTCGCATGCACCATGCAGCCACTGCAATTCACATGGATAGGCATCGGGTCCACAAGATTGAGTTCATCACATATTTATTGTACCTGCGTAAATTCACATGACAACATAGCCACCGAACAAGTGCAAAAACATGCAGATGAACATAAGGGCAAGCATATATGCACGTACGTGCACTCTAGCGAACGCTGAATCTCAGCCGGAACGGGCTTCATTTCTCTTCCATGATGTCTTGCATACGTTCTATCATGGAAAGACAGAGATAATGAACCTGATTACCAACCTCGCCTCTCCTGAATGGATAATTCCCAGTCTTATTCACCTCCAGCCCCTTCAAATTATTCGTACTTGCACATCTTTATGATCTCATCGACCACTCCATCCTTCTCTTCCCCCTCTGAAAAAGGGACACCCCCATGAAGTTCGAGATCCTCTTCAAATTCCAGACGGGGTCATCTGTCAAAGTCCTCATATTTAAGGAACAGCACCTCAGGCTTGCTGGGCCTCTCTTGGCTCTTCTTCCAGTAGCCCAGTATATGGTCCTAGAACGGACCGCAGGTGTCGATCCCTCTGGCTTTTTCCCAGCGAAATTCCTGCACACAGCGTCATTCACCCAGTGGCTGTAAAATCTGATATCATTTTTTATTCTCGTTTCTCAATTGCGACACACCAAGACCTAATGAATCGATGTCCGGGGCTCTTCCTCTCTGTCGTTTCTTTCTCTTTTTCTTTTTCGATTACATGCTGGTTCTTGTTTATAGCTCAGAGTTTGGAAAGCATTAAATATGGCTTTTCAGCAAAGGAAGCGCAAGAGCGAAAACGGTTTGCTGCTAAAGGGATCCCAAGAGATTCTTTTGTGATTCACATCTCATCGGCATTTTATATGCAGCAAGTTAAACAAAATACACCATCTGTCTGCGACTCAAAGCTCTTTGATTCTGTGTCCCGACGATGCCAGGTAAAATCGATCCATATGTGGTGATCGAGTACAAGAGTCAGGAGCGCAAGAGCAGTGTGGCTAGAGGCACACGTTACACGTCTCTCCTTTCCTTAAGATATAGCGGAAAAAAATATTTCCGCAGCTTGGAGGTGGAAAAAGAAACCTGAACACGTAATTTATGGGTCTCGATACAATTCTAGTTTCTGTTCATGCCTTCATTGGATACTGATTACTACATTGGCAGAGTGAATCACCATTGGCCTTCAATAATATATGCTGTACCAGCGGGAACTGCAGCGAGTAAATCTATCGTGTCCTGTCTTCTTCCACGACGTGTGATCGCTTCTATTTAATTCAATTAAAGTTTGGTTAAGGGAGGCTATGCCGGCGAAGAGGAAATTAGATAGAAGAGAGGATGACGGCCAAGTAGTAAGTGAAAGATTGATGAACTTCAGATCAAGGCTAAGCCATGGTTGACCATTCCCATTAGATGGATACAGATCAGAATAAATTACCAAGGAAATGCATCTCCTTAGCAATGAATTTCCTCTTATCATTTGTCATGGTGCGCCTCTGATTGGGTAGGATTTCTTGACCCTCACCATAATGGACAGCGGTACACATTTTCTGCGGACGACTTCATCGCGAGGCAACATAAGTACAGTTACCAACTGCTGTCGCTATTCGCTCCCCTCCTCAACATGCAACATGGCACTAATTTTTCGTACATTATCATGCCTGAACATGAACATTTCTCGCCTAACGAGACCTTGCTCTGCATGAGTTATAAATTTCATGGTTCAGTTGTTGCACATATTTACAAATGGCTGTCCTACCTCAGACATGAATCAAACGAATGTGTAATACATTCGTGGAGGAGTTGTTGGCGTTGGGAGTGGAGCAGGGAAGTTCTCAACTGTGTCCTACCAAGTACCGTGTGGTCCGAGCTGACAATAGTTACTGCTGTGAAATCCAAGTCGGTTTCTCTCTCAACCTGAAGGTACATATACATAGCTCGTTCATGTCATCTTTTTTTTTTCTCGATATGTTATCTGTTCTTCTCATAGACATGCAGTATTCGAGAATAAATATTGCTCTATTTCTGGGCATGCAGGTGGAAGAGGAACAAAGAGGATGGGAGTTTGGAGGGTGGAAGCAGAGCGAAATTTAGATCTTTTTGAACGCGTGCTTGTGTTTGTGGTTCCTAAGAATCTGTAGCCTGTCCTGTTTTCCAATTTCTCCGCTTCAAAGGACAGTCCAAAATAAAAGAAGCAAAGTGGTTATCACAGGACAGTATGCAAACAATTAACAGTTTTCCTTCATTTCATGTGCAATAATACATCCCCTGTTTACAGCTCGAGCCAAAGCATAAACCATGAGAAAATTGCACATTTTCACATATCAACACGTTCTAATCTACATAGGAGCTGGGAACTGAAGCTGCAGAGGGAGACCCGAGGAAAGAAATTGGAGACATCGGATTCCTGGGCGATAAAAGCTAGCAATCGCTTGAGAGCCTCGCACTTCTCATAGTCTAACTTGCTGTCCAGCAGCTCAGCAATATTGCCATCCTCCGGATCGTCGTAGAGGTGGGCATCCCTGCCGATCCGGAGCACCATTGTCGACGCCTTGCTGAGAGTCCCAGCCGTGGCGCCAAACTGAGGGGACTTCTCGTACAGTCACAAAGTTGTGATCTTTACCTTCTTTCCATGGGATTATCGTCTGAGCAGCTTTGTGGGGCTGATAGAGAGAGGTGAGAATCGAGCTGTTAACGGAGTTGGAGCCAAGGAGATGTGGAGCTATGCAGCGGTGGAACTGGGCTGTGGAGAAGATCGTGGTGGCAAGGCAAATGGTCCGTTTGGCTGCGGGGGCAGGCTAATCCCAATACGGATAATGTAACCTCCTCCATTCCCAAGGCTCTCTTTGGAAATATGGATACGTTATGGATAAGAAAGCAAATATTTCCAAGAGCGGTTAACATAACCTCTTATTACCTGAAACCCAATTGTACCTCTTATCAATCTGCCATAAAATGGCTCTCTCTCTCTCTCTCTCTCTCTCTCTCTCTCTCTCTCGTGCGCGGCGCCGCATTTGGTCGTAAAACAGACAAAGGAAACTGTAGCCAGAGCGAGGAACGTGGAGTGAGAGTGAGTTTTTGACAGTTTGCCGCACGCCTCGTTCGTCTCGGAGGACATCGTTCGGCTTCGTCGCTGCCGACTCCGTGAAAATGGGAAGCGCCGTTAGCTGAAACTATTTCGACTGGACCAGCATCGTGTTTCTATAGCGTCTTTCCCATCGCTAGATTTATTGCATCAATTATTATCTCAGTCCACTGATTATCTTTTCTTCGTGTTGTCTCAGCCACCGTCGAGGTCTGTTTATCGTGCGCTTAACGACTTCTTGCTCGATGGTGAGGAAGTCCTGGTGAAGGTGTGTGAAATTTTCATAATACGATTTTTAGGTCATTGTTAAAGTTCTGGTAGACTTTTATGGTGCTTGTATGACGGTGATAGTTTGCATTATAACTCTACGAACTTTGATTGTTCTGCTTGACTTGTCATGACAATGATTGGAAATACTTAGGATATGATAAAGTGACTAGTGTAGCTTATTCTAATGAAGTCAACTTTAGGGCCAATAATGTACGTTCTTTTTGTAGCTCTACTGGCTAATAATGCTCCTTAAAAGTATCAGCGGTTTTGAAACTGGAGGTTATTTACTAGTTCTGTTGATCTGATGTAGTGGGTTGTTGCATATTTATCCCTGCCTTGGACTGCAATATGCTTACCAAATGGAATCTCTCTGATGGAGGATCAGCAACCGAAATGCTAGTTTTTCCAATCGAATTCAAAATGATTTAGTTTCTCAATTTTTATTTCTTATCTATTTTGAGTTTGAGCATGGATGTCTATTCTACCTCTACTCAGCAAACACATGATTCACTGGTCTATGTTTCTACTTTCCTATGGACATGGTATAATTTCTTGTTGACACTGATGAGACTGGTACCTGTTTGGTTACAGGTTTCCATCTTCTCATTCTGGTGAGTTACTTTTGAATTTATAGTTCTACTTTCTCACAATCTTCTCTCTCTTGACTGGTTTTCACTTATGAACTTTCTCGTATTTTGCCTAAATTCATCTTTTTCTATGAATGCGTTAAATTCACCCTTAGTTCTGCATTATTATGGCTTTGTTACTTTTCCATAGCAGTAAAGTTCATTTCTGCCTTTATGAAACTGTTAACTCGCTATGAAGTAAAGCAAGTTCATCTTCTTGAGAATAAGATTCAAGAGCTATATCTGGTCTTCTTATTTGTGTTGGATTATCTTATGTGTAACTTTAGGTGAGTAGGCACAGATATCGGCATTGCATGCTCTTTATTTGTTGTTTTACTGAAATTTTAGTGTATACATCTTATTAGAGTACAATCTATGCCTTGCTACATTACTTGCTATGGGTGTTTTTTTACTTTTATAATGTTCTCTGTTACCTCTTGCGAGAGCAAGGAACTGGGAACATTACTTCCTTTGGCACAATACCAATTGTAATGTTTGAGATTTTTTGCAGAATCATGAGTTTCTTTTCTCAGTTGACTCTGGTCTCTTGCCACTTTAATATCTTTCTTTAGTTTTGCTAATTCATTTTAATTTGAAAATTGTGTTGCAGTATGTATTGTGCTGCATCTCCTGGCTATCATTTTTTTTGGTAGAGATAGCAATGTGTTAAATCTTATGTGTGTGAACTTGTAGTCCTTATCCATTGCAAACTGTTTTATGATTCCAAATGTCATTTGGATTCATAAAACTATTTTGCACTTGTAGGAAACAATCAGACATTCATGCTGGTGCTTTCTTTGTTGAATATTCTATTTTCTCTGAGTCACTGACAAGTGATGGCAGATTGCTTTTGGGCATCAATTCTTTAAATTTACATCACTAACCCTGGAAGAAGTTCTTTTGAAATGTGAAGGAAATGATTTTCAAAATCAGCTGAACCAAGAAATGCATCACCCTTGGATGCACTTACACTCAAATCTAGGTAGGGACCTCCTTTCCAGTGAAAAGTATGGTCGCTGAACAAAATATAATGAGAAATGTCTTTGGCCATTAGCAACTTTATCACTTAGTTGTATGTGGCCTTGGTAAACAGAGGACCTCTGGAGGTAAACATGTTCATAGCGATGGACTGACTTATTCATTGGTCTTAGTTGCACCTTTTGACATGGAAGCTGAGAGTGAGAAATTGCATTCTTTGGTACTTCTAAGAATTGTGCTTTATTTTCAAGTACTTTAGTTAATTGTATGAGGTGAAGTATATGATGCTCAACAGCCTGCAAAACTGTCCTTGTTGACAGGGAACCTGATAACCATATATGATATATATATTTTAATTCTTGTTCCTTTTAAGCTGTGGCTAATAACATGTATTCTTGATATATAAGCTAAGGCCTTCAAATTCAACATCGACTAATAAATTGCTCCTTCAGACCTCAAAGTCGAAGAGACTTGGATTATTGGTGTTTAATATGAGCAATTTGTCCAGGTAAAAATGAGCTGTAAATTTGTCACATTATAAGCAAAAAATATAATGGTAGAAGATCTTGATAATCTTAAGTTTTTGAATTTGTTATATATGAAAAAATTAAGAGGGAAGGATGACTCTATTGCCTGCCTTAATGAAGAAGAAAATGGCAGCATGATGGATGCTGCAAATCTTTGAATTATTTGCTCTGTTTGTTAAACATATGTTCTAAACTTGGCCATAACTTTGTCAAATATTTGCATTTGCTTGTCTTCGGTCTGTCAACTTACCAATTCATTCGCTTTGTCAGCACCAATTCCTTCATGACCTTCCTTTTTTCGTTTTTCCAGCTTTCTTACTCCTTATCATTTGTTCTCCTCTCTTAGCAGCTCTGTGCCATTGCTTAACGAGGTGCCTATTTTGGTGCCCATGGAAGAGATTACCTCTTTGGAATCAGGTCAAACTGTTAAAAGGGCTATTCATGTTCGTTTCGCCACCGTTTACAACCATTGAACTTGAAGCATACATTGCTTTCCAGTGGTAAGAGGATTCCCGTGAAATTGTCTCTTGACCGTAGTGAGTAGATTTGATTTGCAATAAGGTTTTGTTTCCCGCTCTTTTTTACCTTCAACCGGTTCAACTACCAGTTTTTATGGGTTCAATAAATATTTTTGAAAACCGGCTGGTTCATGTAGTTCCAACCATATTTAATGTTCGCTTGGAAGTATATTATAACCGGACCGGGCTGGTATTGGATTCCCGGCCCGACCGTCCGGCCCAGTCCCTATTTTAAAACTATGACGGGTAAATTACACAATTGGTACAAAACGTTTTGACAATGTAACACTTTGGTACAAAATGTTTAAAATGTAACTTGGTGATACATTTTCTTTCAAACATGTAACACTTTAGTACATTCCATTAATTTTTTATTAACGCCGTTAACTTTTGATGACGTGTAGGTCTACGTGGCATTCCTTGATGACGTGGCTTCATATTTTAAATATGTGAACTGCCACGTGGCGCATGGTGGGACCCACTATTTTTTATTCATTTCTCTCTCTCTCTCCCTCTCTCTCGCTCGACTCTCTCTCCCTCTCCCTCTCGCACTCAGCTCTCTCTCCCTCTCTCCCTCTCTCTCTCGCTTGGCTCTCTCTCCCTCTCTTTCTCTCGGCTCTCTCTCTCTTTCTCTCTTTCTCTCTTTCGGCTCTCTCTCCGTCTCCCTCTCTCTCTCAACTATCTCTCCCTCTCCCTCTCCCTCTCTCTCTCTTGTTTATATATATATAAACAAAATACTCCAATCACTAACACAAATTGATTGATTGACCCTAATCGATTTGATTTTGTTCCCTTTCTTATCACTCTCCACCCAGGCTTGGACCAAGGAAGATTCGACGGTGGTTCCATCCCTTCCTGCTCGATCTCTCACACGGGAAAAAAAATGAAATTTTGCTCCAGATACAAGAATGAGCACGGGTTGATGGATACCCAACGTATGGTGGGGGGGCGAGAGAGAGAAAGAGAGAGAGCCGAGAGAGAGGGAGAGGGAGAGAGAGTCGAGAGAGAGAGGGAGACAGAGAGAGGGCCGAGAGAGAGAGGGAGACAGAGAGAGAGCCGAGAGAAAGAGAGGGAGAGAGAGTCGAGCGAGAGAAAGAGAGCCGAGCGAGAGAGGGAGAGAGAGAGCCAAGTGAGAGAGAGAGGGAGAGAGAGCCGAGTGAGAGAGGGAGAGGGAGAGAGAGTTGAGTGAGAGAGAGAGCGGGAGAGAGAGCCGAGTGAGAGAGGGAGAGAGAGTCGAGCGAGAGAGAGAGCCGAGTGAGAGAAAGGGAGAGAGAGAGAGAGGTGTGGAGAGAGAAATGAATAAAAAAATAGTGGGTTTCACCATGTGCCACGTGGCAGTCAACATATTTAAATATGAAATCACGTCATCAAGAAATGCTACGTAGATCGTACACGTCATCAAAAGTTAATGACGTTAATAAAAAATTAACGGAATGTACTAAAGTGTTACATATTTGAAAGAAAATATATCACCAAATTACATTTTAAATATTTTGTACCAAAATGTTACATTGTCAAAATATTTTGTACCAATTGTGTAATTTACCAGCTATGACAGACGGGCGCCGCTAAGCCCTTCTTAAATGAAGATGGAGGTCACCGAAATTCGAGAATAGCATTTTTTTCGACTTCGTCTTCATTTCCCTCTGTTTTCTCTGTCACCCCCCGGCGAAGAAGCCCTAGACCTGAACCGGTTCAGGCATAGCTCTACCTTTTCTACCAGGCAGCTGCTGTCTCTGTCGCACAATGGCCGAGGCCGCTGAGGTGGCGAGAAGGAGGATTCCTTGGATCAAAGGAACTTCTCTGTCATCGAAAACTTCTTCAAGTTCCCTTTCCCGAAGAACGAACAAATTCGGAGGAAATCACTCCTAGAACAGTAGAAAATGAAGCTGCGAATGAAAAACTTCATTTTGTTCTGCCGTTGAAGGTCGAGGCGGAGAAAGAGTCCGGAAAGACCTCGAATCCCCTTGTTCTGTGGCAGGTACATCAAACTTTTAGACGCTCTTTCATGGTTTTGAATTCAGTTTGCTCTAAGTAATTGTCTCTGGAGAACTGTCGTTTAGGTTTATGCATATCTGCTGCGATTGTCTGTGCTTCTTTTATACGGTGTGACTGCGGTTTCATTTGTAAGTTGCTCCTATTTCTTACGGTTGTTTCATGCTAGTTTTTCTTTGTGTGATTGTGTTTGATTCACTTTGGCCGGGTAGGATTTTTTTTATATGCTACAGTTCTGTTGTGGTTGTGGAGAAGATATTATGATACTGCTAGACTATCTAGATTTTGAATTGAACATAGATCATTACTGAAGCTGAAACGGAATCTTGTGACTGTAGGTAATGTTCCCTTCATCTCCTCTTCACTAGGATTTGTGCACATTAGGGACGTATGCTGGTGAGCTAATGGTGTTCCTGAGCCACAAGCAAGGAGATAGTGATATTATTGAAAAGCTAGCTTGTTTTGATGTTTGAAAAATTCCTTGAGATAGATAGAAGACACGACTGTGAAGAAAGGTATATACTCACAATGCTTCAACTAATTGGAGAATACTGCTTGTAATGGATTTTGCTTTTTCTATAATGTGCAAAGAAGACTGATACAAGATGGTCAAAGTGATAGGTTATGTAATTTTATAAAGTGGAAGACCAGATGCCATATTCATTTTTTGGTGAATGGAAGCCTGAAGAAAAGAAATAACACTAAGAGATCTTTTATAAATAAAATAATTCACAGTGAGATGCCTTGTAAGAATCTCGTTCTACTTTTGTTTAAACTTGAATTGAAGGTGATATGACCACAAGTTTATTGGCAAATAATTAGACAAAAATGGTTGGCCCTAAAAAAGTAAAAAAAATTGATACATACTTTTTATGCGAAACAGTCGGAATTATTGTTAGAATTAGTCATGGATTGGCATTTCTATGTATAGTCATTACTCCAAGAGTAATTTATTGCATTCAATCTATGCTGATTCAATTATGAAAATACCATCCAATTGATGGGTTCAGTTTTTCTTTTTGTCTTTTTAGTTAGAAGAATAGTGCTCATAATTTCTGGATGCAAGGATTATAATGTCTTCATGCACTTTATATGTTGAATACTTACAAATAGAAAAGCTAGAAAGGAACACATTAACAACAGAGACTTGACCAATTTCTCATTTCAAAATAATGCTTGCAGCATTTTGATATCATAGATTGTCAAGGGTATATTAGAAATATTGAGAACTAGTTTGGGAGGGGCATTCATAGTTTGTACTTATCCATTTATGTGGAAAGAAGGATTGACGGTTTTATCTATACTACATATATCTTTATACTTCTCATTAATCATTGATTAAAGTTGATCCTTATTAACAGGTTGATATTAGAAATTTTCAGAACAAGAGAGGATTTGGGGAGCCTTCATCAGTTGGGCCGTCATCAACTCTCCTATTCTTTCCTCTGGAAGCAAGGATCGTGGGTTTTATCAATACTACACATATCTTTATACTTCTCTTCTAATTATATTATATTGTTAATCCTTCTAAAGTTACTTTGCTCTTATTTCTACTGGGCGAGAAGAAGTATATCAGTATATTAGATTTCTAAATATTAAGCATTAGCCGTCACTTATTAAAGAAACTCCCAGCTGAACCGGCTTTTAATATGTTCTTGGACTGTGTACAGCGAAGGGGGTCTGAATAAGCCTCTTCGGGAGACTTTAAATCTTGAAACGGAGCATGGCCTATACTGGTGTAGTAGTTGTGATCGTCATCAAAGGTAATGTGGATTATTCACCGGCTGGGGTTTTCTTTCTTTCCTTTCATGGGCAGGTTATATGTATATTATTTTATATATTTGTTTTTATATCACCCATTCGTTTGCAGAATTATACTCTCTGGCTTTGTAGAGATATACTTCCACTCCATCGTTGAAAAAATCATGTAACTGGCGGGGTTATATATCGCAATATTGATGATGATGGGATTCTTTTCTTTCTAGTTTTTCACAATCTTTAGTTCTGTTTTTGTGTGAAGGTAAGCTTTACATGAAGTGAACATGCGTAGAATAGAAATTGTTGTGTGGGCACGTTCCAAATTTTCAATGCAGCCGAGTTTTTGGGGGCGTACTCGTCGGCCGTCGCGGACTGTCAACTAATATAAACAATGTGGTCAGGCCTAGTTCGTGCGATTGGAATAGGCCCATCTAGATATTCTAGGCCCCAAATGAGATAAGCACATGTAGGAAGTGAGTCATCATGATGCTAGTGACCGCAGGGACCAATCCAATTGAGACAGGAGCCAATGGCCACTGTGGGCTGATGTGAGGGGTTAAGCCTGCATGTGTGTTAAGATGAGCACTAATAAATTATGTTGATATACGGCCTATTGGGTTATTATTGTCTATTCATGGGCGTGAAGGGCCAAAGGCCCAAGTGATTAGCTCAAGATTATGCCCATTGATCAATGTATTGGGGCAGACGGTGAGGCCCACTGGGTCGCACATTGGGCAAAAGAAAGGCCACAGAACATTTGGGGCCTTTTAATGCGCCATTGAGGCCCACAAGGCCTTTAGGGTCTAAGATGTGGCCCAATTAATGTTTTATTGGGCCAATGGATCAGCAGTGGGGCCTATGTGACACAGTGGGCCTAGATTAGGCCTATTCATATTAGAATGGGCTCATGTGGATCCACATGACTTTGTCAGTCCAATCTAAGGCCCACTATCCTGGGTAATGTACTGGGTCCAAACAAGGCCCACTAGAAAATTTTTAGGCTAAAATGAGACCATTGGGCATATTGGGCTAAGGGCCCAAATGATTACGTCAAGATTATGCCAATTGATCGTTGAATTTGGGCAGATGGTGAGGCCCACTGGGGTCGTACATTGGGCAAAAGAAAGGCCATAGAATCATTTGGGGCCAAAATTAGGCCCTGTAACCTCAAAACAGGCCCACTAAGCCTATCAATGGGCCAATATGAGGCCCACTGGCCTTTAGGGTCTAGCATTAGGCCCAATTAATGTTTTATTGGGCCAATGGATCAGTTGTAGGGCCTAGATTAGGCCCATCGATATTAGAATGGGCTCAGGTGGGCGCACTCGACTTTGTCAGTCCAATCTGAGGCCCACTATCCTGGGTAATGTACTGGGTCTAAATAAGGCCCACTGGAAAACAATTGGGCTGAAATAAAACCATTAGGCTAACTTCCACTCATTGGGCCTTCATCAGACCCACTGGGCTGTATGTAGATTCCATAGGGCACAAGACCCACTGGCCTGGTTATTCCATTGGGCCTAAACAAGGCCCACAGAGCTTCTCTTGGGCCGACTTCAAGCCTTTGTAGAATTTACAGAGGCCCATTAATCTTGTTAGGTCCCATCTTGTTTATCTGAGCCCACCTTGTTGATGGGCCACGTACAGTCCACTACCCTCCTACTGGGCCCAGATGACCTCATATTAGGCGACGATGAGGCCCATCAGCCCTCTTATGGGCCGAATACAGAGAAAGGAATATTCTGGCAGTTCAGGCTCGATTTGCCTCCATCCGGGCCACGGTCGGTCTCATTATTGGGCTAAGACATGGACCATTGGGCCTATTCCAAAAAAAGCCCTTTTAGAAAACGTATAGCTGCACACCAATGACTTCGAAGATGCAGACAAACATTATCAGACAAAACGAAACACCACACAACATATGGAACTTACAGTCATCAACCAAAAGAGGACAAAAGCGTGTAAATAACCAAGAAAAAATGAGGCACATTTAGTAGAAACCGGACTCAATCGGCAGGAGAATGATAGTAGTCAGAGAGGCCTCACCATTATGCCCCTTCCCGACCTTCCTCTCCTTCCATCTTCGCCATACCCTCAGTAAAAGGAAACCACCAAGTGCATAAACCTGAATTTCCAAGTTAATCATTAAAACATAAAAACGTATGACTTTCATGCTCAAGAACCCAGTAGCTATACATCCAACATCTAAATATGAAATAAAAATGGAAGAAAAACAGCTAACCAGTATAATATATCGACCTGGGAGCAGCCAAAAGTGTTCAGTAATGAATTTACCACATCAATGCTATCAATGTACCAGCACTGCAGTGAACTCAAGACATCTTTCCATCCATGAATAAGGGACTACCATGAACTTAATATCACCAGATCAATATTTGATAGGGAGACTTTATTTGAGGAGAAAGTGTCACTTGACAAATTCCAATTGCACAAATTTCCAGTGGTTGCCATTTGCAAAAGCTCAAGTGGAGTAGAACTTAACCCAACAGTTTTTTTCAGTCTCCATCACAGATTCACGAGGATGTATCTAAAGTCAGCCAATGTTACACATACAAATTTGAAGATTTTGTAGCACCTATTCCATCAGGGTGCTAGAGCAAAATATTTACTAGATAAGGTGAAAAATGAAACAAAACAAAGCACAGATGGAAAAAATTTGCATTACACTTTCCTCAAGTCAGAAAACAGAATCGATCCTTTCTCTTACTTACATTATAAAAAATTTATGCTCACCCAATAGAAATAAGCAGAGCTAATTTAAGAAGGATTGACAGTATTCCCTGATTATATGAGAAGAATAAAGATATATGTGGTATAGATAAAGCCCTTGATCCTTGCTTCCGGAGAAATGGATAGGAGAGTTGATGAAAGATCCAATCGATGAAGAGCACTATTCCATTTTTAATGAGTTCTTTTCCATTGTTAATGTATTCCTTTCCAGCTTTTTCAATAGTAAGCATTCAACATAGAAAGTGTTTGAAAGACACGATCATTCTTGCATGCAAAAATATGAGCACTATTCTAAGGTCTAAAAAAAATACAAAACTCAACCCATCTGTATATTACCAAAATTGCGTCCTCATAAATTAAATGCAATAAATTATTCTTAGAGTACTGACTAGACATACAAATTCATACCCATATCTGATTCTGAAACATTTATTTAACAAGTTTTTTACTAAGCCAATAACAATTCCGATTGTTTCACATCAAAATTATGTATCATTTTTTAATTTTTTTTACTAACCATTCTTGTCTAGTAATTTGCCAATAAAGTTGTGACCACATCACCTTCAATTCAAGTTTAAAAAAAATTAGAACAAGATCTTCTTACATGGCATCTCACTGTGAATTATTTTATTAATAAAAAAATCCCATAGCATTATTTCTCTTCAGGTTTCCATTTACCAAAAGATGAACATTAGTCTATAACTTTATAAAATCACATAAGTTATCACTTGTACTATCTTGTGCCAGTCATCTTTGCACATCATAGAAAAAGCGAAACATCCATTACAAGCAGTATTCTCCCATTGGTTGAAGCATTTTGAATGTATACTTTTGTTCACACTTCTATCTTCTATCTATCACAAAGAATTTTCCAAACAGTAAAACAAGCTGGCTTTTCAATAATATCACTATCCCCTCACTTGTGGCTCAGGAACACCATTAGATCATCGCCATACAACCCTAAGGTGCATTAAAGCTGCAAATCCTAGTGAAAAGGAGCTGAAGGCTTCATTATCAACAGTCACGAGATTCCATAATTATTCTTATTTTAGCATTTTGGCTTCAGTAAAGTTTTACATGATCAATGTTCAATTCAAAACCTAGATAGTCTAGCAATATCATCATACCTTCTCCACAATCAAGACCAGCAAATAAAAAACCCTACCCAGGCATAGTGAATCAAACACAATCACACGAAGAAAAACTAACATGAAACAACACTTGAAGAAACATGGTAAACTCGCAAATGAAATCGCGGTCGCATCATATAAAAGAAGCACAAAAAAACGCAACAGACGTGCATAAACCTGAATGAGTGTATTCTCGAGACAACTACTTAGAACGAAATCAATTCAAAACCGGGAACGTGTAAAAGTATGACGTACCTGCCACAGAACAAGAGGATTCAAGGTCTTTCCGGTCTCTTCTTCCGTCTCGAGCATCGATCTAGGGGTTTGTAACGGAACCTCACAACATCAGGTTTCTCACTGTACTCTAGAGACAACTACTTAGGAGGAAATCAATTCAAAACCGGGAACGTATAAAAGTACGACGTACCTGCCACAGAACAAGAGGATTCGAGGTCCTTCCGGTCTCTTCTTCCGTCTCGAGCATCGATCTAGAGATGTGTAATGGAACCTCACAACAGGTTTCTCTCACACTTCATTTTCTTCTGTTCTCCGAGTGATCACCTCCGATCTAGGCTCATTCGTCGGGAAAGGGAACTTGAGGGGGTTCTCGATGACAGAGAGGCGATCCGAGGAGTCCTCCTTGCTCGCAACCTCAGCGGCCTCGGCCACTGTGTCACAGAGAGAGCAGCGCCTGGGCTCTAATTGAAGATCAGGTAGGAAAGCTACCGCTCAACTTAGATTCAGGTCTAGGTTTCTTCGGCGGGAAGAGACGAAGAGGTAAGAGGAAAGTGAAGACGAAGTAATCCGTTACCTTCGGGGGTTCATATAAGAAGGGGCTCGTCCAGGCTAGCGGCGCCCCCTCGAAGGTCCCTCCCAGTCACAGTTTTAAAAATGGGACCGGGCCGGCCGGTCGGATCGAGAATCCGGTACCAGCCCGGTCCGGTTATAATGAACCCCAAACGCACATGAAATTTCAAAAATCTTATTGAACCCCCAAAAAGTGGTAATTGAACCGGTTGAATAAAAAAAATGAGAGGAACAAAACCCTAATACAGATCAAAAGTACCCAGTAATTCCTGCCGCAGATCTTCGTCATCGTTCAATGTTCATCAATCATCATCTCTATCGTCCTCATCATCGATTCATCATCATCATATCATCTCCATTTTCATTTTGCTATATTCTTTCATCAACGTTGATGTGGAGATACCTCACAGTCGTGACTCAAAAACTTCTGGGACATCAATCACAAACGCAGTGCATAATGTGTGAAGAGGATACCAATGAATTAGATCTGCCCCACTCTGTCAACATCGGGAAAATTTTGAGATAGTCTTCTGTAGCTTTTTCCAATTAAAGAAAAATTATCTGGACAAACAGTAGCAAAAGCAGCTCCAGGAGAATTATCATTCAGCAATATCCCAACAAATCTGCATGAAAATAACTGTTTACACGCATAAAAGGGAATTATAATTCTTCAGATGCGTGAACAAAATGACTGAAATGATATGTAGCTCAAGGAATTGAGCTTCTTAATGGAAAAGTCATAATTCACAGCTGATTCAGATAAGGAATTTACTGATCAAAATTGAATGATGATTATCCAAACCTCTTGTATGGTTGAATTGAATTATGTTCCTGAATACGCAGATCAAACAACCTGGGCAGAGCACTTGCAGCACATTTTCTGACACAAACCGATGGATCTCTGCCTCATTCTCCCACAGGTACAAGAACTATGGGTGGTGCAATTACATGAAGACGAAATACCAGCCATTGTTACTATGCACGCATTCCCTCCACAGAGGATCTGTAACCCCCAAGCCTTAGGAAACAATTAAGGGAAAGCAATGCTTCATTCAGACGCCTATAAAGCTCCAAGAAAATGAAAGCATGAGCAACCGGCACATGCGTTGCCCAAAATTGAAATGCGTAACCATCGTACATCAGAGTAAGCATACAATCGACACTCAGATTCATCAGTGGAATTGAATCCCTAGACATGACTAAGATGCAATAATTTCTTTAAGAGCAGTTGTTAGGTTATAAGAAAATACACACAGCCGCACATGTAAAATGCAATCAAGTGAACGACGTGTAATTGATTAATTGAGATGCCGACAGAATTAGAAGCACAAACCGTCGCAGATGAATAATCCAAGGCTTCGTTTCACATAGCACATACCTTTCGGCGTCATGCAGAAGGCATAAGTAGACAAGTTTCTCCACATCCAGGTTTGAAGACGCGACGTTCCGAACAACCTGCAGTTCCAACATCAAAGGGAAAGGAGTCGAAACGGTGGAATTCTGCTCCGGCACGAGTCAAAGTGTAAACTACGAGGAAATTGCACATCTTCCACAGATAAAGAGCTAAAAATCTAAATGGGAACTAACTGGGAAATGAACCTGTAGAGGGCAACAACCTGGGGGGAGGGAAATCTGGAGACGTCGAAGCGCCTGGGCTGGCAATCGCTTGAGAGCCTCGCTCTTCTTCGAATCCTTGCTGTGCCGTTCATGTTTAGGGCGGCCTAAAATTCAATCACTTCAGCCCGGCCCAGCCCCAAAATGCATGACAATAACCTCTCTTTTTTTTTTTTGCTATCAATTATTCCTTTTTTTGGCTAAAATTTCAACTGCACTTTATACATTAACGCAATTTTAAATGTTTTTATATTGATAATGTATGATATCATAATAATTGATTAATTTATCGAACTATATATTATAAAATTTAAAATTCATTATTAATTTTTAAATATCCCAAAATATCAATTTTCAGAATTTCAAAACTACCCTATCAATATCTTAATACTCTTTCTTAATGACCTGAACAACATATGGAATGATTTAATAATTCTTTTTTAATTTTTTTCTTTTTTATTTATTAAAAATTTGAAGGTCATCAACTCAATTCTCACGTAGCTTTCCATTTAATTTCTCGCGCTGACTGCGGTGTCTGTAAGCAATGCATTCACAGCCCAGCCGCTCCCCACCTCATTAACTGTCCATCTCCCTCCTTTTGCCACTCTCTCTCTCTCTCTCTCTCTCTCTCTCACATTCACTCAGATCTCGGACTTTCATGTCCACGGCGGACCCGCCGGCTGTATCCTCCGCCGGCGTCGGCCTTGGCTACGGCATAGCCATCGCCGTCAGCATCCTCGTCCTCGTCTCCACCATCATGCTCGCCTCCTACGCTTGCGTCCGCATCAAGGCCTCCGCCTTCCGCACTGTTCCCACTCCCGTCCGCGATGACACGGGTGCTACATCCGCAACCCGAGCGGATCTCCTGCGGGAGGTGGTGGTCCTGGGCCTCGAGGGGCCAGCCATCGAGTCGTTCCCAAAGATCGTGCTGGGAGAGAGCAAGCGGCTGCCGAGGCCCAACAACGGGCCATGCTCGATATGCTTGTCGGACTACAAGCCCCGGGACACGGTGCGGTGCGTCCCGGAGTGCAACCACTGCTTCCACGCTGAGTGCGTCGATGCATGGCTACGGATGAGCGGCACTTGTCCCATGTGCCGGAGCTCCCCGGCTCCGACGCCGGTCGCCACTCCCCTGTCGGAGCTTGTGCCCCTCGCATTCCACCGCAGGTGATGCTGAACGGTGCCTCATATTTCCATTTTCCACTCTTATGTTTCTCTTATCCCTTTCGGGTTTTCTTCACATAACTTGACATGTAGAGAGTTTTCGAGTAGAAGAGACTTGCAAGGGTTGAGTGATGAGATTTTTCCTTTCGAAGCATGCTATAGAGACGTTCAAATTTGAAGTAGTTAGATTTCATTATATTTATATATATATGTAATATATGAGATGAAATTAATCCGATTAAAATGGTAAAATCATTGAATGACCATAAAATTTCAAAATTTTATCTTAGGAAACAAATGGGATGAAGGTCTAAGCTCACTCACATGTTAAATTTTATGGGCTTAATAGTTTAACGAGATCTACTCTACCGATTGGCCTGACAGCCGAGCACGAGGCAAGTACTATGTTTGGGCACATGTACACAGACACCATTAGTTTATGGGATTGCAACTTCGATTGCTTTTTATGTTGTGATATGGTACCAAGTTGATCAAAAGGCTTTGTAACTATCATAGCCAATTAAGAGATCTGTGATATCTCCAAGGCCGGGTGTGAAGACATGTATATATATATATACACACTGAAACATTGAAGAGATCTGTTGGATTATATGTCTCTGATGGACAAACATTTACAAGAAAGTCAAACTCCTCGAGATCAACCCGACCATTAATACAATCTCTCGATATGAATAATTAAGTAAATACTCAAAAAAAAAAAAGAAGACAAGGGTTTCACTACTGTTGGCATCCTTCTCAATCGGAATAAAGAGGTGTTCTTGAGTCCCGTCATCATGTGCCCATGAAGTTAAATTTTGTCCTCTATTATTGCCCCTTTTTTAGGGGCCACGATGATGGTCCTCCCCGACTTCAGCACTATTTGCAACTTCACATTGCTTTCCATTTGCCAGGTCAAGCTAAAGTCCCTTACCCCATGTTGTACAGTCGATTTGTCGGAGAAATGAAGCTTCTCGTGACACCGTCTTGACTCCTCGCCATTTCAAGAAGACTCGGACTTGGAGAGGGATCTGACATGGGTTCAAAGATAATCAGAATCTCTCCATTGACTTTTATGACATCACCATTGTCTAACGTCGCCTTCTCCCTCCATTCTCATAGACCGATCATACGAATTGCCTATCCATCCGGGGATGGAACAGGACAGGAGAGAAGACAGTCGTTGACTCGAGCACGCTCATCGGGCTAAGCTGAACGGCAGAGAGATTTCGATCTATCCTCATGGGTCCCCTTAAACCAAATCATAGGCACCTGTATTCATTATTTAATTAAAAATTCCTCTATATTAAAAAAAAGAAGAAGGAAAAAGGTGAAACAGATAACGGGTTTAGAGGAAAGTGGAAAACAAAAAGAAATGGGAAGGGAGCCGGAGAAGTTCAAGAACAGTCCACTTGATGGAGTAAACAAAGGCAGAGCCAGATGGATCGATGGGAATAGAAAATTCGGTTGTTGGTAGTTGTGCGCCGACAAAACCCGCACTGAATAGGGCTTCGGATTATTTACAGTTTACTTAACTAATTGATTGATTAACTAATTCAAAGAGGATCGTGATCATGACCCATGAACAATTATCAACCATTCGATCTTGTCCATGTGAAAAAACAAGGCCATCAATACAATATATTACGGTCCCCTCCAATTTCATTGAGTGGGGAGGGGGACCAAACTGGGACTGTAGTGTGTCCAAGCTGACCCGAGACCCGTCACATTGCATCACATGGAGTCGCTCGTTCAACGCCGATGACAAAAGAATGAGACCTCTATCCATATTTTTTCTCAACGGCTGACCTCCTTTAGGTGGAATCGAATAGTACGCATCATTATGTATCTGAAATAGTTGGTACCTCGAGCAAGTACTGACTTTTGCGGCGCATCCTCCTTGTCGCACTGCGAAACCGAGGTGTAGTAAATAAAGCTCGCAGAAATGGGAGAATGGAGAAGGTGAATTCCAGTCACCTCTAGCCGATTCACATTTGTATCGGAGCGAAGATTCAAGTTGATCGATCTCCAACACTCACTTGCCAGTTCAAGCTCCATGAGAATCAATTCATTCGCAAGGAGTGAAGAGACGGGGAGTCAGTTCTTGCGGGCGTTTGGATTGTCCTCGAGGAGGACAACGTAGTTGATGGGGATTGCGGATCTCCCTTCGGTCCTTTCCACTGGAGAGTCCATAACGCCCGGGAGTGCCCAGGAGGTTGTTGGCATTCATGCTCAGGCAGAGAGGTTTCTTTGTTGTTGGGCTTGAACCGTAGATGGCCTCTTATTCAGTGGCAAGTTGTTCTTGTAGCCTCTTCTGTTCCTGCAAGAACCAGGTGGAATGCAAAGTTCGTGTTCAGCACTAGCTATCTGTGCAAAGCTCAGCCACTGAACATGCGTTCTTGAGAAAAGAGACATTAGTTGTTTCGTCTCGAGTACGTGAGCAATAGATCAAATGGAATGAATCGCTTGGTTCCATGGCAAAGACAATTCACATGCTGATATTATGAGGAGTAACCTGCAAATTCATGGGGAAGGGGGGCGGGGATAGAGTCATAGGCACATCTGCCATTTCCCATGAACTGTGGAAGCCCTGATCTCGAGATCACGATCTCTGATCACCACTACAGCACACACAGATAGAGAATGTCCTTTAGAAACTAGAAGACAGAGTAACGTATTTAGCACAGTTTCGGCGGGAACGTTTCTCCCATATTCATCGGCCCGCTTACCCTTTGGTATTTAATGGGCCTTCATTGGGCTCAACATGGGCCCACACAAGAAATTCCAAGCCCAAACCATTCTGAGTGAATCTGACTAACGGCGTAAACCTTCCCGTGTAAACGAAAAAATGCAGTGATACATACACGCCCATGTCCATGAAACGGCGCATTGACGGCGTTTAGAGGCCTCGTCATTGACCATTCCTGATATTCTCGGGAAACAGACAAAAAAATCCGAAACTGGAACGTTTGTCGGTTTTGCTCGCTTGTATTTATTATCGTTGTAGAACCGACGCCCTTCACGAGCTCCCGGTCCAATCGGAGATCTCCCCGCTCCATTTGATGTGAGAGAAGATGACTCCCTGCGCACAGCCGAGCACTCTCCCCCTGTTAGGGCTTCTGATCCAATCCAAGCTGCGGTCTAAGAGCTGCTACACCGGCCGGCAGCTGCTCCGGGACTACGCCGCTAGGGAGTTCAATGCGTTCCTCTGGATCTCCCTCATCGCGGTTACTCTTTTCCTCCTCACGAGAGTTGTTAGAGTGTTTAGATTGTGGTCTCAAGGGAGCAAAATCCCCGGGCCTCCGTGTCCTTCCTTCTATGGCCACTGCGAGCTTTTTCCCAGCGAAAATTTCGCCGGTGAGCCTGTCTCTTCCATTTCTGTCTTACGCGCGTAACTCACGATTCCATGTGTCTTTAGATTGGATCGGAACTCAAATCTATTTGAAGCGACCTTTTGGTCTTGGAGTACGAAAAGAAAGCTGTAATAAAAAGCTCGCGCTTGATTGAACTTGTTTGATCGATGAACGTAACTTAACTGCTCTTGCTTGTTGGTAGGAGTCTTCTGTTATTGGCAATTCAATTATGTTATCGCACTTCACTATTTGAAGAAAGCATATTCGTGTGTGTATTGTTTGCTTCATCGATAGGTTGGACTTGAATATCTAACCAAATTGGTCTCTTCAGATGTTTTATCAGATTTACATGAGAAGTATGGATCAATTATCAAGTTGTGGTTGGCCCCGTCTCAGCTTCTGGTGTCAGTTAAGGATCCGGAAGTTATAAAGGAGATTCTTTTTAAAGCTGAGGATAAGTTGCCTTTGACTGGTAGGGCCTACCGTTTAGCATTTGGTCGATCGAGTCTTTTCACATCCTCCTGTGACGAGGTACAGATTTTACCCTTTGTTTTCCCTGTATGATCTCTAAGACAAGTAATCATTTGTGTATCATCTTGAGGTGAAATCATATAGAATTGAGCATGAAAAAGCATTTTCTATTTGTTTGTTTCCAAGATCATGAGGCACTTTGGCATATCCTTTTCAGGATATGGAGAAAGATTAACGTAGGTGGGTTAGCGACTTCTTATTTTAGGATAGAACATTAAAATACCTTTTTTTATATATTAATTATGAGAAGTAGCAGATACTCATGATTGTCGATTACCAGGTAACTGCTGATATTGTCATTGTGTTGGTTTCTGAAAGATATGTCTCTGATCCTTTGTTATTGAAGAAAGTTAATTTTTTTTTTTACATATATAATTGTAGGCGCAGAATAGGAGAGAATTGCTGGCTGCAGAACTAAATAAAAGATTGCTCAAGAGAATCGGTGTTATCTCTCACACTGTTCTGGACTCTGTTAAGGATCAGATTAGTGCTGTTATGGCCAGAGGCAGTGCCAACAGTGAAAAGATATCACAACATATGGCTTTCACTACCTTGGGAGTTACACTATATGGAGAAACATTCTTGGCTTGGTCCAAGGCACCTGTATATGAGGAGCTCCTCATTTCAATTGCCAAGGATGCTTGTCTGTGGGCTTCGTATAACATTACTCCCTTTTGGAGGAGAGGATTTTGGGAGTACCAGAGTTTGTGCTCAAAGTTGAGGTGCTTAACTCAAGAAATTATCCAACTGTGCAGTAAAAACCAAGCACACTGTTGCAATATTAATCAGAAGCTCCCTGCTAATGAAACGACGCTTCATAGCTTGTCCCCTGATGAGATGCATAGCAGTCTTTGTTTAAGTGAGGAACTTTCTGCTAATATCATGGGTATCATGTTTCATGGTTACCTAACTACTGCTGGTCTACTTTGTAATGTCTTAGCAAGGCTTGTCAAGCATCCAGAATTACAAGATCAGGTGTGTATCATATTCCTTCTAGATCTTTAGATGCTTTCACTGTTAGAGATTGTATATTTATCTCCTGCTTTCATCTCAACATGGTGGTACTGTAGAAATCAACAGATGGGATTCCTGGTCCCAGGGACTCATGGCCATAGAGAGACAAGAATCTTGCTTAGGAATAATAAGGTCTTGTCCTAGAACTAGGTTGTGCAACGCTTATGAGGAATTATAATTAGCTTCCCTGAGAACTTATTTGGCATCTGTTGGGATTATATTATGTTAGTGATAATGCCTCATCTCTCATATTGAATCGATCTTCCTGTTATGCCTTTATCTTGCTACTCCATTAGATACCAGGAGAATTGTAATTGTTCTCTCATGGGGACTCAACCTCACAAAGGAGATAGCATACTGACATCTTTATGGTCTATGCAATTCAACAGATCTACTCAGAGATTGTCATGGCAAGAAAGGGACCAGTGGAGGAGGACAGAAAATTCGTTGATGACATGATCTTATTAACTGCTACTGTCTATGAATCTGCTCGTCTACTACCAGCCTGGCCTCTGCTGCAGAGATGCTCTCTTGAAAATGGTAAAAGTGCCTAGATCTTACTTGATTCCTAAAAGAAATCAGTTAATAAGTTCTGATAGATAAATGATTTACTGTCCATGTGAAAGGCGTTGAGAGTTTATAGTGGCAGGGGACAGGGAACCTGTCCATTATCTCCATCTTTGATTTATTGTAGAGGAAATCAGACTAAATATATTATATGCTTCAATTTTTCTACCATAGAATGTTTTGCCCTCGTAGATTTCTTTTGCTGGAAGGAAAACTTCATTGAATAACTGACATGTTGCTTTCTCTTTTGATGTGCTTGCATAGTTTTTTTCTTTTTAAGTCACTAAACTATGTCTCATGCAACCTTCAGATTTGCATCTCAAATCTGGTACTACAATACCAGCTGGAGCAGCATTGGTCGTGCCTGTTCGGTTGGTGCAGATGGACAGTTCCTGTTGGGGTAATGCTGCCACTGAGTTCAATCCATATCGCTTTTTATCAACAGTTCAGAAGGAATCTGATTCATCTGAACTTGCAGGTATCACTTTTCATTGGTTGCAAACTGTAGTCTTCCTGGGTTTGAGTACCATGCTTTCATTGATGTAATATACAAACTATGGCAAAGGCCTGCTTGTAATGTAATGTCTGTGAAATACAAAATCCATTTGTCATGGTCAACAGCCATGTGGTTGGTTGGATGTGTGTCTGTGTGATTCTTATTTCTTTTTCTGGACAGAATATTTACTTAACAAGCATTGGATGACACGTCTCAATCATTTTACTTATGTAGCTATTAGGACAGTGTCTCGAGCATGGTATGATTTTATCAATATTGGAGAATAAGTTAATATGCATGAAGTCTTTACTGACATAAAAAGGGTATTTTGAAGAATTAGCCTTTATCATGCCCCTGTAATACCTCTGGGTCTTGGTTAGTAAAGCAGCTTTAGATTTATGATCTATTTAACAATTATTTGAAGTAGAGCCCCAATCCAATGTTTGACTAACATGCCATGAATTTCTTGGCTACATTTTCGTTAGGTGGAACTGAGGAGGTCCACTTCAGACACAGGCCCTTTGTCCTGAAGGATCCAAATGCCAATCCTGCATTCCTTCCATTCGGCTCCGGTGCACGTGCCTGTGTTGGGCAAAAGTTTATCATTCATGGAGTTGTCTCACTGCTTGCATCATTACTTGAACAGTACGAGGTCAGACACATTCTTATCCACTCATTTCTTTTGCAATGTTCATCGATAGATGTGTGAATTATAGTTGTATTACATAAGCAACTACAACTTGTAAACCCCATACATAAAGACCTGTCCTTCAACAAAGCAACTTGCATGGATTGAAAGGAACATTACAAATTACAGGGGACCATCACACCACTATGGTTCTCTGCCACAAGCAACGGGCTTTTTAGATCAATTTCTAGGATGAAATTTTCTACAAAGATTCCATGACCATATTCGACTTTCTGTTTCTTTTGGAATCTAAGTATTTTGCATGCGGTTTGGCAGATAAGGCTGCAGCCTGGGTCTAAGATTGATCAGAAGCCCTCAACTAATAATTCCGTTCTTCAGCACCTTCCATGCCCAGAAATAGTGTTCGTAAAAAGGAGCAATTAGAGGAAATCACAGTATGAACGAGCTTTGGGTTACTCTCCGTCAAATCAAACGTAGAACCCGTGCGATTTTCCATCCTGTTTTTTTCCGTCAACGTCGTGGTGAAAGTTTCACAAGCTCCACTGCCTGACTTTTCTGGGTAAGTTAGATGAGTGAGCATTGATGGGCTCGTTTTTTCCTGTCCCGTGTTTTTGACTAGCTCAAGTGCGGAATGCCTGTGCCATGTTTTTCGAAGCACTTGAGAGGCGAATGTCATGGTGGAGCCTCGTGGCTTTCTTTCCCTTTCCAAATGTATCAAACAACAATGTATGTACCTCTTCTACTTTGTCCTTTTTACTCTCCTGAGTGAGAGTTCATGCTGTACTGTAGTGCTTTCAGGATGGTTTGTAAACACTTAAAATTGTGGAGCAGTGTCTGGTTTTCTATCCCTCTCTCTCTCTCTCTCTCTTGTGTAAGTTCTGCTGCTGCATCTCTTCCGGAGGGAAATCGAACCCTCAGAAATGAAAACGTCGGCTGAAGTTTCCTGTGTCACTTCCCAGTCTACAGCAACTACCGAGGCCTCGTTTTTCATGTCCCAGACGTGAATTCCTCGAGTTTGATTCGGGCAGTGCCAACGGGCAACCTGAAAATTTACATGTAATATAAACAAGGTGCCCAGTCAGTGCGATGTCATTGATTCTCTCTGGGTGCAGCTTAGGGATGCTCTTGACCTTGCCAACACAGAGTGGTTCAGTCCAATTCGGTACTGTACCCTTCACTATAATCATTATATAATTATTAGATTGAATTGTTTTAAATCGGTTTTAATAGTTTTTTAAATAATAAAAAAAGTTAATAAGTCGAATGTATATTGAACCAAAATTAAATAAAAATGGTATTAAAATACAAAAAGTTAAAAAAAATGTATATATAAAAAAGAAAAACATTAAAATTATAAAAAAATTATTAAAAATAAATTCAGCTAATTTATTTAAAATTAAGTTTAGTATAAAGTAGTAGAAAATATGATGTACAATGATAAAATAATTTATATCTAACTATTTTTAAGAATTTAAAAAATATTTATAATATATTCATATTTTATTTTAAATATATTGACAATATTTTAAACACATCTTTTGAAAAATATGGTTCGATAGTTTGAACCAATTAACTAAATTATTTAAATTTAATCACTAATCGCATTGTATAATATTAAAAAATCGTACTATATAAGAAACGATTGATTATGAATCGATTTTTAGATTTAGTTTCATTCGATTCATGATTTGATTTGATAGTGCGGTTCACGTGTGGTTCTCTTTGTGCAATCCTAGAACAGGTGGTTCATTGCGGGTTAACACTCAAAATCCAATGACTTTTTACTCTCGCTGCAAAACCGTGCCCCTGGATCATCAACAGCCATACAGCTAACCTCCTAAGCTAAAGCCCGCAAAAGGTCCACAGCATCCATTCGAACCTTTTGCGTACGAGGGAGGGCGAGGATTAGAATAATTTGAAATTGAGTGTAAGAAATAGAGAATTAAGAAAATTGAAGGACCGAAATGAAAACATTTTCAGCCGAGTTCTCGACATGAGACCATAGTTTTAAAAACCGGACCGGGCCGGCCGGTTCGACCGGGAACCGGCCACTCACCCGGTCCGGTTCCTTCAAAAAATCCAATTGCACATTAAAAGAGAAAAAATCCGATTGAACCGGCCGGTTCCCGGTCCGACCGGTGAACCCATGAGAAAACCGGTCGACTTAAAATTAAAATAAAAAACAAAAAACCTATTGTAATGTACCTATTTTATTTTACTAAACTTATATTTACATTTTATATTAAACTTTTGTTTAATATAATGGTTATATTAATGATTTTTGTTATAAATTATATTCAAATTATGATATTATGTAAATTTATTAGTAATATTATATTATTAATATTATTTATTAAATATGCGGTTCAACTCATTGAACCCCCGGTCCGACCCATGAACCCATACCTACACCGGTTCCCGGCCTGGTCCGATTTTAAAAACTATGCCTGAGACCGAGAGGTCGTAAACTAGAACAATACCATAAATAATAGAAATGTTTGTGTAATATACACTGTCGAAAATTCCAAAGAACCCATTTGATCAGACATTAAATCTCCTAATAGTGATGAGAATTATCTCACAGCCGGGTGAAGTATTGGGCGGGACAGGGAGGGGCAGCGGGGTTTGGGGGGGACAGAGAGCACAGGCCAGAGGCCACTGTAACCCATTCTTCCTTCTAGGTCTGCTTCTCTCAGGAAGATCCAAGAACTGAATCGGGGCCTCCCGGCTTTGCGTTCCGTCGCCAGCGGAAACCCGTGAGACGCGCTTTCCTGCTCAGGTAAGGAGGAGGCGAGGCGTCGTCCTTGACGCTGTCGCCGCAGCTCTTGCGCCCGAGTAGGCTCGTTTTCGCCATTCTCACCGTCGATTTTTCTCATTCTTCCTTGCCCATGCCTTTCCTTTATCGCTGGTGCTGGTCTTCACCGCTGTGTCACGTCTTGCATGGTGATTTCCGGTGGCTGACTGGGCTTTGTGGTTGGTTGTTTTTGCAGTGGCGCAGTTTGGTCGACGATTTTGAGGCTCAGACATGGTGAGTTGGGGTTTGCGAGTTAGTTTTCTTCTGATTGGTAGTTCATCAAAATTGAGCTCGATAATTTACTACGTTGAATGCTGTTGTAACAAAAATTTTTCCCTTTTCTTTTGTTTTCTGAATTGCAGTCGGATATCAGGAAATGGTTTATGAAGTCACATTACAAAGGCAATGTGAAACCTGCTCCAAGTGATTCAGAGAAACATTCCGCAGAGAAATCACAGATTGAAAAACCTGTCAGTCGTTTTAGCTCGCCCCTTTTTCTACTTAATATTGATAAATGCGCACCAAAGGACCAATTTTTTTTTTTAAAATTTGGAAACCATGTCTTTGTTGATTTTAACACGTTTTACTGTTAGTTCAGATGAGTTTTGTTGCTTCTGCGGCATCTAGGATTCTGGAAAAACTTGGCCGAGAAGAAGTCAAAACATTTATTTGAAAATTCTTGACCCCTTTATCTTTCTTTGAGATTAGAAGAATCGAGGAATTATAAGTTTGCTTGTGAATTTTTATTGTATTGCAGCTTACAGAGAGATTCCTTGTATTCTTGATGTCCCATTGTACCATTTTGCTGCTTCTGTCCACCTTTCTGGTTTTGTTAGAGGACCACGAAAATAACATTTGTGATCCTTGGGACTACCACTCAAACATATGTATGCATGATTGAACTCATTATCTATGAAAGACAACTAGTTGAAAAGAAATGGATATTGTCATTGTTGCAGGCACTAGCACAAGGAAATACTGATGGTTCGGCCAGGAGGAAAACAAGCAAGTATTTTAGCGATAAACAAAAGCCAAAAGATGAGAAAGAAACTGATCAAGTCGCTGCTAAAAGAAAATCTCAAATGGATGTTCCAGAAGCTCAGAAACCCTCACCATTGAAAAAACTTCATAGGACTGATGATGTGGATGATGATGACTTTGTGCCAGCCAGTGCTAAGGGTACCACTGTTGTCACCCCAAATAAGAAATTGAAGACCTCCTCTGGTAGGGGGATCCCAAAGAAATCTGTAGAAGTTGAAGAATCTGATGAAGAAGATGCCAAGGATTCTAAATCTCCTTTGAAACCTAGTGGAAGGGGACGAGGTGGTAGAGGTGCATCTGCACCAGCTGGTGGAAGAGGCAGAGGTAGTGGTGGGCGAGGTGGATTCATGAATTTTGGAGAGAGGAAAGATCCTCCACACAAAGGAGAGAAGGTTCAGCTGAGAGTGCTGTGTTTTTTTTATTCCCCTTTGCAGTTTCTTTTCAATTTATGTGTTTCTCTATTAATGATTAATCACTTACCATTCCAGGAAATGCCAGAAGGCGCTCCTGACTGTCTAGCGGGTTTGACTTTTGTAATTAGTGGAACACTTGACAGGTGCTTCGTGTGCTGGTTAATTGATTGATGTCAAAATTTGGATTTCATGTAGAAGGCTCAGAAAATTTCTTCTATGATTTGTTAAAAAATTGCCAGATCCTTTTCTTGTTTTACTATTGTTTTTTTATTTTTAGTTGAAATTATCTATTTAAGTATGTTATGCATGCCCAGTGCCTTTAGTTTCTTTGCAAATTGGAAACTTTTCCCTATTTGCCTTTTCAGCTTGGAGAGAGAAGAAGCAGAGGATCTGATAAAACGCCATGGTGGTCGTGTTACCGGATCCGTCAGCAAGAAAACGGTCATTCCATCCTCATTTCGCGCTTTTAGGGCCTAGGGATAATCATCAAAACTAACACTTAGACTGTTGTGTCTCTAATTTCAGAACTACCTTTTATGTGATGAAGATATTGAAGGCCGAAAGTCCAGTAAAGCAAAAGAACTGGGGTTTGTTTCCTCTTGTGATTCTATAATGCGTGCAAGCACTCACAATCACAGTGAATTTAGAATCATTTTTGCTGCTGCTGAATTGTTCATTACTTGTTTATTATGCAGTACTCCCTTTCTAACCGAGGATGGATTGTTAGATATGATTCGTGCATCAGTCCGTGCAGAAGCATCAGGCCCAGAGAAAACTAAGAACTCTGCTCAGAAAGTTCCTTCATCTGTGCCCAAGGGAAGTCCACGGAAAGTAGATGCTAAGAGTATGCCTTCCATATCTCTGTTGCTTTGGTTGTGTTGCTGTAAGACATCTCCTACACTCTAATTAGATGGAGATCATCTTTCTGATATTATCTCATTCTGCTTTCGTATCACCAGTCTATATGTTGTCATATGGCTAGCTGAATATTATTTTATCATCAAGAGAATGGGCGACAGGTTTCTGAGGTTTAATTTGGCTTTTCATGTTCTAATATCTGGATGTTGTTGGAGTGTGCTAAGATTTCTGAATCCTTGACAGCCACATCCGTGAGGAAAGATATTATAAGCACAATTTCAGTATTGAAAGGAGTGGTTTGGAGGCATTACCCAAGTTTCTAACAATCTTTTGAAGTTATTGGAATCTCAATTCCTGTGATTGTGGCATACATTACCTATGTGTGCGTGCAAGAAGTGTTTTCTAGTAGATGCATGGTTCATTCAATACATCTTCACCCTCTTTTATCAAAATCTTATCTGTTACAGAAGAAAGTAAAATCAATTCTGTGGCATCCAGTGCATCTTGCAAAGGTTTGAGCGCAGCCTCAAGACCTCCTTTGCCTAAAAGTCAAAGTGGTGCCACTTCCTTGATATGGACTGAAAAGTACAGACCAAAGGTTCCAAATGATATTATTGGGAATCAGTCCCTGGTATAAGAATCATTCACTGAACACTGTTAAATATGTATTAACATTTGAATTCTTCAGAACTTACCACAATCCTAATTTCTTTTCATATCTGTGAGCAGGTGACTCAGCTTCATAATTGGTTGGCACATTGGAATGAACAATTTCTTGATTCTGCTAAAAAGGGGAAGGGGAAAAAGCAAAATGACCCTAATGCTAAGAAATGTGTTTTATTAAGTGGATCTCCTGGTATAGGGAAAACCACAACAGCAAAAGTGGTTTGTAAGATGCTAGGTTTTGAGGCAGTTGAGGTGATTTGCTCTTCCATCCTTTTTGTCCTGCCAGAGGAATGGCACGTGGATTATTTGTTTGATGTATTCTATTGACTCAGTTTGTCATCTCTGTTTTGCTTTCCTTCCACATTTGTGGCATATCTTAGGTAAATGCTAGTGACAGCCGTGGAAAGGCAGATGGCAAGATTTCCAAAGGGATCAGTGGGAGCAATGCCAATTCCATAAAGGAACTTGTGAGCAATGAATCCTTGGGCATTAACATGGATTGGTTAGTTATGGTTGGATTTGGTCTTATTAAGTCCTCATTTACAGTTAATGATGAACTGGGGCTGCTAACTGGTTAAATTTTTAGGTCTAAGCATACAAAATCTGTGCTTATTATGGATGAGGTAGATGGGATGTCTGCTGGAGATAGAGGTGGAGTTGCAGATCTAATCGCTAGTATAAAAATTTCTAAGATTCCAATCATATGCATCTGCAATGATCGCTACAGTCAGAAGTTGAAAAGTCTTGTAAACTACTGCTTGCCTCTCAATTTTCGGAAGCCAACAAAGCAACAGGTTTCTGTTTTCCTTTCTCAGTTATGGATTTCCTAAGTTCCCTTCAGGTCAAACTAGCATATGGAGATTTTTGTGTAACCTGTGTTGCGTGTTGTAAAAGTTTTAACATTCTATACAGTTTCACCAATGATGAATGTTATTACATCTTTGATGATCACTCCCATTTCAGGTCAAATAAAGTTATTGTGTGGTTTTTAGGAGGATTTTCTTGTAGTTGTTAATACGATAGTATCCTTTGAACAAGATTGATGGTTTTCAAAACCAGCTAAAACTGAGTTGCTACAATAGGAAATAGTAGCTTGTCATAAGAATGTGTATGATTATCTAACATTTTTTTTTTGGTGTCATAACAGATGGCAAAACGATTGATGCAGATAGCTAATGCAGAGGGTCTCCAAGTTAATGAGGTAATATGCCCCACATTTGAGTCCATGTACTCTGGATTTTACTTTTACACAGATGAATGTAAGAAATAGATACTATAATCTCTTTTGCCACTTCTAATTCATTTTCCATGAACTGCAATTAAGTGTTACCGGGTTTTCATCGTGAATGACTAGATAAACCGAAAAGATACATTGCATTGATTTCAGACTGCACTTGAAGAACTCGCTGAAAGAGTCCACGGTGATATGCGCATTGCATTGAATCAACTGCAGTATATGAGCCTGTCAATGTCAGTCATTAGATATGATGACATTAAACAAAGGCTGCTGAGCAGTGCGAAGGATGAAGATATTTCACCATTCACAGCAATTGATAAGTATGGGCTGATCATTTGCTTTTCTGCCTCTAGTGATGTTGCTGTCAAAACTATACAACTTATCATGCCTGTCATTTGATTTTTTGCTGATCTTTCACCTGTCCTTCTCTTTTGTTTTTTTTTTTTTTAAAAATTAAGATCATTAAGTATAAGCTTCAAAGACTCTCATAGCAATTGGTTTTTTTAGTGTTTTATTGAAAATTCATTCCTCATAATGTTGATTATTTATTTCTGTCTGATGTTCTTCATGCCACTCCTAGGGAACTTGGACTTAATTAAATCTATGAGATTTATGATTCTATACAGATGAGATTGATTTTGGGAAGCACCATTCATCTTTTCTCTTTCTATTTTATAGGTTATTTGGCTTTAATGGAGGAAAGTTAAAAATGGATGAGCGCATCAACCTAAGTATGAGTGATCCTGATCTGGTCCCTCTCCTTATACAGGTTCATGTCCATCCCTTTTATGTTTATCACTTCTGCTTTCAACAGAAACTTAACACTTTACATAAAGATGGAAAATGCTCTTCTATAAACTACAGGAGAATCTTTTGGCGTATTAGACACTAAAGACTGCCCTATCAATTAATCAGCTCAAAACCTATCTCATAATTTCTTTGTGTATTTCCTACTCCATACTTTGCATGTAACAAGTAGTTGTCATCTCATTTTCATTCCTTTGATGTCTCATGTGTAAAATAGTAATTCAAATATTTCCATGTAATGCTCTGACTTTGTAGAAAGTTCTGACATGAAATTAATTGCATGGCAGGAAAATTACCTGAATTATAGGCCAACTGGAGCTAGCAAGGATGATAATGGACTGAAAAGGATGTCTTTGCTTGCCCGTGCTGCTGAATCTATAGCAGATGGCGACATTGTTAATGTGCAGATTCGTAGATACCGTCAGTGGCAGCTCTCTCAAACCAGTTGCCTATCATCCTGTATAATCCCGTATGTTTTCTGATATAACCTCAAATCAGTTAGAGGAATTCTTTTTGGGATTCTGGGTATCACCTTGTTGTTTCTTCTATATTTTCAGTGCTGCACTGTTGCATGGACAGAGGGAGATTCTTGAACAGGTAATGTTATTAGCATGCTTGCTACTATATTAACTTTTCCGGAGAAATTTAATTTACAATAGTTTAATAGCCTTTTTGCTCCTTTTTTACTCCCTCAACATAATAAACTAGTCTAATTATTGCAGGGGGAGCGTAATTTTAATAGATTTGGTGGTTGGTTGGGGAAGAATTCAATTCTAGGAAAAAATATGAGGCTCTTGGATAATCTGCACGACCATGTTCTTGCTTCTCGTGAATCTAATTCAGGGAGGTAATTGATCGGTTGTCGTACATATCTTGAGTTTTCTCATTTCCTTGTTTCTATGCCTTTGAATTGGATGTTATGGAAGTTTGTGGGCTGTATATTACTTTCCTCCTGACTATGCTCCATTACCACTGCAGGGAAACTCTGCGAGTTGAATATCTGAGTCTTCTTCTGAAAAGACTAACTGACCCCCTCAAAACCATGCCTAAGGTTGAAGAAGATGATTTCTATCTTTGCTTTTTACTGTGATGGGAATCTCAGGTTAGTCACTTGCTGATGTTGCTTGTGTTGTGTCAACCGCCAGGATCAAGCTGTTGCCCAAGTGGTGGAGTTCATGAATACGTACTCCATTAGTCAGGAAGACCTTGAGACTGTCATGGAGTTATCCAAGTTTAAGGTGAGATCACCTTGTTCGCAACCTGACAATCATAATAAAGGAATTGCTTGCATATCAAGAAACTTTAGGACAAGTAAAAGAATCACTTGGTGCTATAGTTGCTTCTACTCACAAGTAACTTTTTCTTTAGGGGCATCTGAATCCCCTGGAGGGTGTTCCACCAGCAACTAAAGCAGCGTTGACGAGAGCGTATAATGAGTCCAGCAAGTCCCACATGGTCCGAGCTGCTGATTTGGTGACACTTCCTGGGCCCAAGAAGGCTACTAAGAAGCGTGTTGCAGCAATGCTGGAACCATCTGATGGTGGATTAGGAGAGGAGAATGGAGAGGCATTGGCAGAAAGTGAAGAGGACTCTTCAGGGACCGAGGACCAAGGTAAACCTTAGCATCTGTTTGGCTCTTCTCAGCTTCCGAGGGTGAGTTGTCTTAATTCATTTAGGCCTCATGCCTATGGGCCTTCTCCAAGGAGTAAATGTTTTTGCCCCCACTCTGAGTATGGTTGAGAAACTGAAGGCAATTTCTTTAGTTCTTCTGTCACTGACGTCTGCATCTGGTTATCTGAAGATGCTGCTGATGGTGAGAAGCTGCAGATGGAGCTTGAAGGATTGAAATCTAAAGGTACAAGATATGACCTTGTACACTTTTAGACTATATTCACTTCAACTACCTTACAATTGATTTATTAAAATTTTCAAGTTTAGCTCGGGCAATTGTGCTCTATATACTCCCAGACACATCTTAAGAATAACCATTTTGTCAGCTGTCCAAGTGCAACTGGATCTGAAGGGCGATGAGAAGTCGGGCAGCAAGAGAAAGGCATCTGCAGGTAGAGGCAGTGGTGGTTCGGGATCTTCTGCAACTGCAAAGAGAGGCAGAGCTCAAAGTTCAGCTTCAGCTGGCAAGAGGAAGAGATGAAAAAGGCTCGAGTTTCTGCAGGTAGCAGGCGGCATTTTCCAATGTACATGAGCCTGCCTTTCTGGACATAATGGACAAATTTTCTCAGCATATTTCCTGGTTGCTAATTTTGACCGTCATGGGATACCCTTTTAACGGAATGGACTTCGCTGTTTGCCTGCAATTACCTTGTATGGCATATGTTGTCTGTAGTTTATGCCCAGCTTTTGCGGAATGTCTGTCTGGTACGATGGAATGATGAGGACTGAGGTGGATCATCGCTTTCAGAAGTCTTGTGGAATTGATTCTCTCGACCATAAACAACGTAGACACCCGAAGCTTATGTGCAAAATATTTGTGTATTTAGAGGTTAGAGTGGAAAGCGAAGGCCCACTGGGCCCGTGAATCAATTCTCGGGCCCACCTTCTAGGACAAGCTTAAGCAGTAAGTATTAATTTGAGTTTCCGGGTCTGATGCGCCTGGGTGCAGGTGAGCCCGACATGTGAATTGAGAATAATTTACACAAGATATTGACAAAATAACTATCACGTGCTACATCGATATCAGCAAACATAAACATGGATTTATGAAGTAATGTAAAAAAGAAAAAAATTAAAATTAATTTATCCTCAGGTGGATGGGGGCTCACATGAACCGGGAGTATGTATGAATCTCTTCCTCAGGGTCCGCCATGTTGACACGTGTATGCCACGGATCTCTCTTCATCTCGCGTCCTATACAAGCGCTCAAAGACACGATAGTCGGCACGGGAAATTTCCCAGAAGGATGATGATGGAGATTGCATGAAGGAGAAGCAAGCAGCAGTGAATGAAATCGAACGCAGCTCTCTTGTTCCCGGCGTCTCTTCTGCTGATAACAGCAATCCTCTTAGCCTCTGTAGTGCTTTCTACCTCGGGTGGAGACCTGGGTTTCTGCACCGGTCAGCAGTATCGGCAAGGAGGACTCGACCAAGACGGGATGGCCACGCTGGGAGGAGTCCACGAGCCTCGAGGTGCGGAGAACAGCGCCGCTGTCGAGGACCTCGCTCGCTACGCGGTCGATGAGCACAACAAGAAGGAGGTACCACCGTTTAATTGGTTCTGGTTCTGTTTCTGACATTTGATTTGATTTTTGGGATGTTGATGTATGATTGTAAGTTAATGAAGCTCGGAGTCGTTCTTCAATCTAGACTTAACGATTTCAATAATTTTTTTTCTGAGGTATTTGCTTGCAATGAGAAAAGAGAATTTTTCATGGTTCAGCTCTCTTTTGACGCGTGCTTGTTATGGCGGGTGCTCTCGATCCGTAATTGAAAGTTCTGTGGCAATTAGGGGTTAGATTCTGTATAGGAGTCTTTCACTTTGGCTCGGATCCTTTGGACTTGGTGATTTAACAATGGTACTTGTTCGCTTAATCATAATCAGATGTAATAAATTTGCCATTTTGTTAAGTAGGCTGATCACGCCCATGCTCAGAGACCATTGGAAGGTGGGGGAACTTGATTTTGCGTGATTCATCATGTCCCTCATTGTCTTTGACATCATCTATCTGGCTTTTGTGGTTCTGTTTTAGAAATTGTGACTGTGATTTGAAGCGTTTATTCTAATTGGAGCCTTCTGTTTGAAGAATGCGCTTCTTGAGTTTACAAGGGTGGTGAAGACGCAAGAACAGGTGGTTGCTGGGACCTTGCATCATCTCACCATTGAGGCCATGGATGCTGGGAAGAAGAAGCTCTATGAAGCGAAGGTGTGGGTGAAGCCGTGGCTGAACTTCAAAGAGTTGCAGGAATTCAAGCATGCTGGTGATGTTTCCTCGTTCACCACTTCAGATCTTGGTGCTTGGAGAGGTAATTGGCAGTGTTGGATAAACGCTTGCCAGACTTTCTTTTGTTATGAAGGCATTCTTGGTCGCCAAACATGCCATCAGCATTGGTGGGATCAAATTTCCAAAATCTGTTGGGGTTTTCTTTTTACATGGACGTCTTTTATGACGGCAATGCCATCACTGAATACAGGCATGTGGTTTTGCTTGATTCAGTATTTGGTTAGACATTGATTGTTGTGGGAAGAACTGTATCATTTTGGGATTTGTGGAGTTTGGTAGGGCATCACTGTCAACAAGATTTGAGAAAAACTGAGTAATACTAGGTTGGTTGTTTGAAGTGCCAAGTCACCAGGTGGAGGTACTTTGGCTGTAGATGAGACTTGGGGCTGACAATCCTGTCTGTGTCCTAGCTTTGTGTAGGAGTTCCTTTAATCAGAAAAACTGCAGTGCATAGATCTCTATGAAGGTTAAATGAGTTCCTGCTTTGTGATGGAGTATCTTTTAATCTGTTGAGCTGCTGAATTTTGTTGTTGTGAATCATTGTATCATGGTAATATCTTTCCATAGCTGATTTCTACTTGATTAAGAACAGGGGATCATGCTCCTGGTTGGAAAGAAGTGCCCGTGCATGACCCTCAGGTCCAGGATGCAGCCAATCATGCTGTAAAGACCATCCAGCAGAGGTCCAACTCACTCTTCCCTTATGAGCTGCACGAGATTGTACATGCAAAGGCTGAGGCCAGTATTCTATCTCTGATTGCTCGTTAACTTCATTTTGGTATCCTGTTCTACTTGTGTTGCTAGTGGTCTAGGTTATAGATGTGTTTTCCTTGCTTGATCTCGTGTAATCCCCTGACAAAGCCTTTCGTCAAGATGGGCTTTCAGAATCTGGCCGTACGTCCATCACCACCAGCTGATGAATATGAATAAAACTGAATTGTTGCAGGTGGTGGAGAATTCTGCAAAGTTTGACATGCTACTCAAAGTGAAGAGGGGAGAGAAGGAAGAGAAGTTCAAAGTGGAGGTGCACAAGAACCATGAGGGTGGTCTTCATCTGAATCAGATGGTCCCAGAGCAGTAGCAATTCCCGGAGTCTGTTAAGTATCTAAACTTTCTACCGCTTTTCAAACATTCGACGCTTTCCAGACATTGCTAGCACTTTGCCTTTCTGTATGCCTAATTGCTCTACGGACTTGCATCAGTGCTGTAGACAGAGAAATCTATGATGCTATAATGTCCTGTGCCGTCCATGTAAAAGATCACTTGCCATATTTGAAGAAAATGTCTCCAAGCTTATGTATTAGAATTGGTCTGTTTTATAATCCATCGTATGCAAGCCCCGCAAAGGATCAATGATGACTACTAAATTATGTAGTAAGAGGGAGCTTGGATGGTCATTTTGGCTTCAAGAGTGCAAGGCAGTTGACCGCTTCCCTTTAGGCAGGTTGCCATGCTTCTGGACTCGGGGCATCGGCCGTTGCAATGCATTTCGCATTCTGGTGCTTAAGATTACTCCTGAACCCTCGATTGCCTAATGAAATTTGAAGTTCTCAAATGTCGGTCGCTGGAGGGGCCACCAACAAGCCCAGTGGGAGGGATATGTGAGTAGTCACTATGGGAACACAAACCAAGCAACGACTGCAATTGCAATAAATTCTCAGACATCATCAGCTGGTCGCATTACGCCCAATTTCATTGCTAAAATTATTCCCACAGACAGAGACGTAGAAAAATCCGCGAGATCGCTTATTCTGAACATCTCACGCCCGAATGAAGGATGCTTTACAGCTCTGGGAGCTTGAATCCTTACAGCTTCTCTCGCTCTTGAGATCTGCAAAACATTATGAATTAAGACGGCAATAAACTCGGCTAAAACCGCCAAAAGTAATCAGTCAATGCGAGCACAACCAGACTGTTCATCGGTCGTGTGCTCGTTCAGTTCGTCGTAGTTGATACACATTTGAGACTCGTAGGGATCACGAGTTAACTAGCAAAGATCACCGGGGCTGTTGAGGCACGGAGTCATCACGCAGCCATAGTTGCAGTTGTCGACGGGCGATGCGTTGCCCTCGCCCCTTATGCAACAACGTCCATAGCACAAACTGAAACAGTTCGCTGCTTCTACGCGCGACGAATGACAATCGAGCCTGCATGCCAACTTGCACAACGTCTCGTTCTTCGCTTTGACGAACATCGGCATCGAGCAGGACGCCAGAAGGACCGTGAAGACGAGCACGATCACCGCCCTCGAATTAGCCCCCACCATGCTTTTCTCCTTGCCTCGCTTATCAGGATCGTCGAGTAGTTGTGAATTTTATGATCGATCGCTAGGTGAGAACATCACACCAGTGGCAGTTTATATCCTTCTGTCCATTTGGCATGTTTAATATTTGATTGTCTTGGAATCTAATTGATTTCAATTCATGTATTTATATGGTAGCTATTTATTGATGTGATAATTTTAATGCTGACTTATCAAAGTAATATGGTGAAATATGATACGATCCCATGACATATTCGTCACACATGAATCAATAAACGGCGGTTTGCATATCTTTAAAATGATGGTTGACCAGAGGAATTTAATGATGTAATACAATCACCTACAAAATAAGCAAGCTTTCCGGGCTTCTAATTTGATTTTCGCATTTATATGGTTTGCGATCTGCAGCCAGCTCGACTTGGGTCAAGAGAAGAACTGGAAGCAGCCAACTCGAAGGCAATGATCGCAGCTGTGTTCACAATTCACCTGGTGTCTGCTCTGATGCTACTAGTATCATGCGCTGTAGATCACGGGAGAGCAATGTTTCCCTTTACACAGCTCATGACGGACCAGTAATTCAAGCAATCGAGGCTTATTAGAGTCGAGCCAGTTCAGTTAAGTGTGAGATCTGAAGTTATGGTTGTCTTTCTGGACTCGAAAGAGAGCCCATGCGAGGCATATGGCTCTCGGGGTGATCGAGTTTTCATCACCAAACTTCCCGATTGCCCATGAAATTAGCATGTCACATATACCGATCACTGGATGCGCCAACGACCGCAAAGTGATATGAATAGTTACCAGGGGAAACAGAAATGCAAATTACTAATCGACCACTGCAATTGCCATGTGGTCTCAAGCATCAGCTGGCCACACGTAGTCCGTCTTTATTGCTGAAATTCTACCCACGGAAAGATGTAGAAAATCACGACACTCATTCTGATCATCATCTCATCATGCCCGAATGAAGGATGCTTTACAGCTCTGGGAGCATGAATCCGCACAGCTTCTCTTGCTCTTGAGATCTGCAAAATATGTATCAAGACGGTAAGCTTGGCTAAAACGGCAAAAATAATTAATCAACAGATGCAAGCACAACCAGACTGTTCATCGGTCGTATGCTCATTTAGTTTTAGTTCGTCCTAGTCTACACACATTTAAGACTCGTAGGAATCAGGAGTTAGTTAACCAGCGAAGATTACCGAGGCTGTCGACGCACGAAGTCATCACGCAGCCATAGTTGCAGATGTCGACGGGCGATGCCTTGGCCTTTTCACTCCGGCAATGGTCATAACATTGATCGAAACAGTGCACTGCTTCGAAGATCCCACCGCATTTGAGCTCGCAAATTGCCTTGCACCAAAGCTTACTCTTCGCATCGACCAACGTCGGCTTCGAGTAGGACGCTAGAACAACGATGAACACAAGCACGATCACAGCCCTCGAATTAGCAACCCCCATGACTTCTCCTTGGTCTCCCTTAAACTTCAGATCAGAATCGTCTAGGGTTCAATCCTACGATCGATCGCTCATATAGAAGACTATCCCCTTCCTGCCCGTTTCATTGAATTACATTTATAGGGCGTGCGTTTGTTTAGCAAATTTAATATTGCTTGCCTTGGACATTTAATGATTTCAGTTCGTAATCTGCAGGAGCAAGAAGGACAACGTATCTGGGTAGAGAAAAACACGACTGCCTTACCTAATGGTAAAGAGGATGCGCAAGAGATCTAGCAAATAAGCAAAAGACAATATCACAAGAATACTGAAAACTTGCCACAATTTGATTAGACAGGAAAGCAATCACGTGCCCTAGGATCATTTCCTGAAAACAGCTCGTCACCCCTAGCTATTTAAGCTAACAAAACGACACAACAATTTGTAAAGTTAAGCCATATTAGGTACGTAATTTACGTAATATTTTCACATATTATATATATATATATAAATAAAATATTTTGACTAAATATTTCTTGTATTTATTTTATGTTAGAGATATTAGGAGATGTATTAGAGACATGAATATATAATAGGTGAAAGATACTATGTATGAATATATTGTTATTGTATTGTCATTATAAATATTTATAATTGAATGAGTTGGGTTGTCCATTCTGACAACTTTACAAGAGGAAATGGAAGCAGCTAACTCGAAGGCAACGACTGCAGCTGCGTCCACAATTCATCCGGTGTCTACTAGACAACCAAAGTATGTCGATGCACAGCCTAGGATCTCTGATGCTAAATATCATGTGCTGCAGGTGTGAAAAGCTACTCGCCATTTCCCTGTACGCAGCTTATGACGGAGGAATTCAAGCAATCGGTGATTATTAGAGTCGTCGAGCCAGTTCAGTTAAGCGTGAGATCTGAAGCTATAGTCATGTCCTTCTGGACTCGAAATTGATCCTGGCTATGCAAGGCGTATATATCACTCTCTGGTGATCAAGTTTTCATTCCCAACCTTTCCGATTGCATATGAATAAATTCAATTTCTTCTACGGTTCCACTGCAATTTAAATCAGCTTCATACACCAAATATAAGGTCTCAAACGCCGCCAGTAATTGGAAGACGAGATGACAATTGCGATGGGCATATGATGAATACTTGATAGGGGAATGCAAACTGATCAACAACTGCAATTGCATATGTTCTCAAAAGTCAGCTGATGACATTGAAGCCCACTTTTACTGATGGAATTCTCTCAATGTGTAACAGATCGTCAGAACCAAGAGATCATAATGTACGACTTCGTTTTTTTTCAAAATTTTGCTGAATAACATAACGTATGACTGGCTCTGATCATCCCGGGAACGAAGCTTTACAGCTTTGTGAGCACGAATCTGCACAGATTCTCTTGCTCTCGTGATCTGCAAACCATATGGAGAAATATTTCAAAATGTAAGCTGATGAGATCATGATACAACTCCAATGGAGTACTTCAGTATCTTGAGAAATCGTCCATAACGGGTCACAACCAGATGGTAAATTCGGCTAAAACCATAGTGATAATAAATCAATGCAAGCAACCACAGCTGGATGGCTCATCTGTTGTGTGTTCTGTATCGTAGCGGTTGCACATTGTGAAGTTGTTGTAGGAATCACGAGTTAACCGGATATATAGTGGAACAAAGATTACCGGAGCTGTCTCGGCACGAATTCACCATGCAGCCAAAGTGGCAATGGTCAACATGCGATGCCTTTTTTCTTCGCTTTCACGCACTGGTCATAGCAATCTTGAAAACAAACGTCCCACTGGACGAGGCCGCCGCATTTTTGTTTGCATTCTGCCTTGCACAAATACTTACTTCTCACATCCATGGATGTCGGGGTCGAGGAGGACACTAGAAAACTACGAAAATGAGCGCGATCGCTGCCCTCGAGTTAGCACCCGCCATGTCTCTCCTTGTGTCCCTTAACTATAACATATCAGAATTGTCATGGGTTGTGTCGGTATGACAGCAGATGGGCAGGATGCCAATGGTAGTTTAACTTTATATAGACAGATTATTTCCTCTTTGAAAGGGCTGCAGAGAATTGCTGAATACACCACCACACGAAACATAATGGCGATAATTTCGTTATATAAGAATATATACATGCACTAATAAGGAAGGTGCAATATTACAGTATAACTAGACAAATATAGTACATAGTATAATAGGAAATTGGATCAATCTTATGCGCTATCACTCTTCATTAAATAAATTTGTTACAAAAATCAATGAAATCGTAAATCATGAATGCTCATTCTAGCATTTTTTTTCTCCAATCGAGATTCCTTATTACCTTCAAGATGAACATAAAAAAGTTCACTAGTTATTCTCCGTATTATTTCATTCAGCAATGTTCAACTCAAATTCTATCCCATTGTAGGTAAAGATGTGACATTGCATTTTTTTTGGCATATATATTAAGTATTTCTTCTCTTTTCCTCCATGAAATAGTGATTTCTGTATTAATTTGGAAGAAAAAGGAAAATAGAAGATGAATCTAGGTAAGAATGAAGAAAAAGGGACATTAAACCTTGCATAATAGTGATATATGCATTAGACATAGGATAAGATAGAATAATGATGATATGGTAAGGTATTCATGTCGGGATATATTATATAAGGTAAGGCAAGCTGTTGAAAACTTACCATAATTTGATCGAAACCATCAGACACCAAAGGAAACGCATGTCCATGATACCTTCTTCTTCTTTTTTTTTTTTTTCCTGAAACCGGCTAACTAATCAGGCTATATAAAGGCTTGTGTCTGCAGCTAGCTCGTCAAAAGTGTATAGTGGTAATAATAAAGAGATGGGAGCCGCCAATTACTCGAAGGCGAGGACCGCAGCCGCGGTCGCGATTCTTCTGGTGTCGTGCTCGATGCTGACGTGCGTCGATGCGGATCCTAAAAGCTCATGGTTGTGCAAGCTGTTGTGCGAAGTAAGATGCGGTGGCATCCCGACTGCAGCTGCTTGCATTCTGGAGTGCATGAATCGCTGCCTTCACGACAAGTCGCCGGCTAACAGTTGCAGCATCGGCTGTCTGATGACTTCGTGCCTCGACATCGATGGCGGTAAGATATTATAAACCTGCTCGATTCGGGATTTCTGCATCTTCTGAATGTGCAGCTACTGCGGGGGAATCGAGCAACTCAAACGCATCTGTTTCAATTCGGGGTTCTTATTTTATTTCTTGCATTATTTCTTTCTTTTTGCAGATCCGAAGAGTAAGAGAAGCTGTGCCAATTCGTGCTCCAACCACTGCGAAGCATCTTACGCTCAGGGCCAGAACGATCGGAAATGTGGTTGAATAATGGGATTACGACCTACTGTGACATGCATATGAATATGAATAACTCATGTGATCTGTGACAGCTCCCTTAAGTTTACAGTTTTTGGACTCGAACAAGATCTTTTTCTGAGATACTTACTATACATACCTTACCATCAGGGTCGTTCTCTCATGACTTCTTGCACGGGCAGCAACAGTTCCGATGATTATGACCCGACAAATTACTGGGTCGATAGTCCTGATCGACAGTTTCAATTGTGAAATCAGTTTATGTTTCTTGGGCACATTATTACACTTAATGATCGATCATTAATGCCATTGTCAATTGTCCTGAAAAAAGGATCTCGGGCGTTTCTTGTTCCGCGTATAATGCTGCTGCACCCAAAGAGATCCGCTTCTAAGCTCAATATATGACATGATAAACTCCAATTTTAGACTTGATAAAAAAGGAAAACCACATCAAATTACCTTAATAAATTAATAAAAGATATATTATTTTAAATAAAATATCGACACATACAGTTAAATATTACACATAATTTTAGATAGTACACATTCATTAAAAAAGGGAAACTTATTGAGTACTTGCCGTAATTTCACCGGAAATATTGTTATATGATAGAGCTGGCAATTTTGGGGCAGCACTGCACACCATTTCGGACTGCCAAAAATCTCCACTTGCACGCTAATATTTCGTGTTTCAGGAGATTTAGGTCAGGTATGAATAATACAAATAATTATTTTTAAAAAATAATTTTAAATAAATTATATTTTAAAATAACTTTTTTGTAATATGATCGATTTAATAAAATATTAAAATAATTATTAAAATATAATTATATATGTGTTAATTATTTTTTATTATAAAATTTATTCTCGTGCTTCCGGACATACACAATTTTTTTCAAACTGTGCTAACATAGCATAATCTCTCATCTGGCCTGAAAAGCCGACACATGCACTATTTTTTTGTGCCATGTTCGGGCGGTACTTTCAAGTCATATCAAAATTTAACGTGAAAGCATATTCAACGTGAAAGCACGAATAGTAAGCTGACAATACATAATAATTCAGGTTTAGGATTCGAAACTTTCGAGAGTCGGTATTTGGGATTTAATTGATGAGCCCCAACCTATAGAATACACTATCCGGTAGATTAATCGGTTATTACGGTACTGGATACTATCGATAGAAAAAAAAAGAAAGCAAGTAAGTGGCTGTGCAAGGTGTTCAGTGAGGTTCGATGCGGCGGCATCCCGGAGGCAGCCGCTTGTACCCTCCAGTGCAAAAGGTGTCGCTGGCCAACAGCTGCCGACATCGGCAGTGTGATGGCTCGGTGCCTCAACACGTCCGGTAAAAAACCATACTCGACAATGGGAGTGGTAGAATGGTTTGGCATTTATCATCCAAATGAGAGGACTCGAGTTCGAGTTCCACTTGCAGCGGGGAGCTCTTAACCCTTTAAATGGACTGACTCAGGACAATTCAGATTAGTTAGCTGAATAAAATCCAACCGGATACCGGCGGTTTATATAAAAAAAAAAAACCATACTCGACTACTATCCCGTTGAATTCGTTTCCTGCAGGGCTGTGGAGTGTGCATCGACTGTAGAATGGAGAGCTGCACGGGCGATGTGAAAAGCGTCTCCGTTTAATAATCTTTTCATCGGAAACTTGAAGACAAAATCCCAAAGCTTTCCGTTCGTGTGAGTTTCTCACGATGATGCCAAGAGTTTACAACTGTTCACTTGAGGGAATTTTTAATTTTCCAATTGTTTTTGAAAGAAAACCTTTAAAAAAAAATAGGGGGAAAAAACATATTTATCTATATGGAAGATTAACTTTTTGTACAAAGATTGAAAACATCCCTTTCTTGGTTCTCTATATTTTCATTAATCAGCTTATTATTTCATTTTTTATATTCTTATCTCTAACCATTCATTTTAACTTATATACAAATTCTCTTGCAATTACTTGAAATGATTATTTAATTTTTAATTTTTAAAATTTCATTTTATATGATGCAACGATTTTTTTCCCTAATTTAACACCTTACTGAACACATCTTGACACAGGAATTTGGAAAACATGACGCGTTGGGCTTCACATCACTTCTCTCGAACTCCCGATGAGAATCTGTAGTACCTTTCAGAATTTGAAGAATCCACTTGACCACCTCCCAGTTCTCCCTACTGCATTAGCATATGGAACTTGCGACATTTAGTCTTTCTCCTTCTCAGTCATCGGACTCAATTGCCTCGACAATATGAATTTGTTTGCAAGAGTTGTAGACTTGGATTTTTTCATTTCCATATTAAACCGACTCAGTATCTTCTCAGTAAACTTCCTTCGTGAAAGACTCAATTTTCCATTGGGCCTGTCCCTTGTGATCTCCATCCCGGGAGTCCTCTTGGCAGCCCCTAAGTCTTTCATCTTGAATTCTGAGCTTAATTGGCTCTTCACCTCCTTAATCTCTTCCATATTTGATCCCACCACTAACATGTCGTCCACATAGAGAAGGAGGTACATGGGAGTCCCGTCCGGCAACTTCTTGGAGTAGACACAACTGTCATAATTGGATTGAGAAAACCCCTTACCTGCCACAAAAGAGACAAATCTGCTGTACCATTGCCTTGGTGATTGCTTTAGTCCATACAACGACCTCTTTAACAACCACACATGGTTCTCCTTACCCGGAACTTCATAGCTCTTGGATTGTTGCATGTAAATCTTCTCCTCAAGGTCACCATGCAAAAAGGCGGTCTTCACATCTAGTTGCTCTGGCTCCAATTCCCTCGTAAGCAACTAATGAGAGAAAATTTTGAATAGATGTATGCTTTACTATCGATAAGAATACCTCATTGAAGTCCACGCCTCCTTCTTGACTATAGCCTTTAGCAACCAATCTTGCTTCGTATCAAGTACCAAAAGTGTCTTCCTTCTTCTTGAACACCACTTGCAACCAACAACTTTCTTCCCTTTAGGCAGCTGAACAAGTGTCCAAGCTTCGTTCTTTTGGAGTGATTTGATCTTTTCCTCCATCGCAGCTGTCCGCTTTGCCCCATCATGCGAAGATATTGCCTCTGTATAGTTTGCAGGCTCAGCAAACTCCACCTCTTCAGCCATAGCCAAATAGTAAGCGAAATCTGAGTAACCATATCTTGTCAGTGGTCTCATTTCCCTCCTAGCTCGATCTCTTGCAATAACATATGGTCGTTGCTCTCCTTGATGCTCTTGCTCTGATACATCGGAACCATCATGAACATGAGAGTCATTATCATGCATCTAGTTAAGTTGAATCACTCGGTCTTGCTGATCTAGAATTTGAAACTCTGCCTTCTTCATAATTGTCTCAACCTCCTTATTAGTCGGCTTGGGTGCTTGCTATTTTGCTCGTAGTATAGAGGACTCATCAAATGTCACATCCCTCAAAATGATGAACTTAGGTGCTTTTGGGTCCGCACACCACAAACGGTATCCCTTTACACCTAAAGCTACCCAAGAAAGATGCATTTCTTCGCTCTAGCTCAACTTTTCCATCATTGACATGTGCATAAGCAAGACATTCGAACACCCATAAGGTTGAGTAGTTGCCTAGTTTACCTGACCATACTTCTTGTGTCTTGCATTCAGTGGATATGTTTGGAGGGCGATTCACTAACCAGCAAGCAGTGTTAATGGCTTCTACCCAAAACTCCTTATCCAAACATGCGTGTGAGAGCATATATCGAGCCTTTTTTAGTATAGTTTGATTCACTCGTTTAACTAAACCATTTTGTTGTGGAGTATCAACAACCAGTTGATGTTGAACAATCCCTGCATCCTTGCAAAACTCATTAAATTCCTCATAGGAAAATTGTAAACCAGTATAAGTTCTTAGTCTCCCAATCTTCTTCCTATTCGGTTCTCAATAAGAGCCTTCCATTACTTGAATATGGTAAGCACCTTATTCTTTTCTTTCAAGAAATAGACCCAAACCTTTCTTGAAACATTATAAATGAATGAGAGCATGTAATGGAAGCCATTGCCTTTCGAAGACACATGAGATGGCCCCCACAAATCCAAATGGATGTAATCAAGTGTTCCCATGGTGTTATGAATGGTTGTGCTGAAACTGAGCTGCTTTTGCTTGCTGAACACGCAATCTTCACAAAATTCCGGCTTACTGGTACCTTGGCCATACAAGAGGACTCTCTTGCTCAATATAATCATCCCTTATTTGCTCATGTGTCCCAATCTCACATGCCACAGCTTCTTGATGTCCGACTCCGAGGTAGAACTAGCAATGTCAGCCAAGCCCATGATGGTAGAACCTTTCAAAAAATACAAGGTATCAACCTTTTTGCCTTCATCAATGTGAGAGCCCCTTTAGAAACCTTGAGGGCTCCACCTTCACTTTGGAACTTGCAACCAACATCTTCAAGAGCACCCAGGGAGATCAGGTTTTTTGTGAGATCCAAAATGTGGTTTACACCCATCAAAGCATGAATCACCTATCATGCATGCATCTTATCCTTAAGGTGCCAATACAATACCAGCAACCTTGAAACGATGATCATTGCCCAAAAGAACTCTTCCACTAGTTGGCTGACAAGTGGTAAACCACTCTTGGTCTTTTGTCATGTGCTGAGAAGCCCCAATATCCATAATCCAATTCTTTTTTCATCTCTCCTTTCCATCCACTACAAAAAGTACGCCTAAAGTCAGCAGATTAACGGCTGAATTAATGGTATGACTCAGATTCAGGGAAAATTTCTTAAGGAAAATGATTTTTCATTTTAAAGTTGAAACTTATCTTCTTCCTTGTGATTAGTATTCAACAATTACCACCGTCATTATTCTCAATAATTTGAGTAAATTGATGACTAATAATTGGAGATTAAATCATGGTCAACGATTGAAGACTTAAACGAGCAATGGTACAGGTAATCGTTGGAGTTGATCATCTTCTTCGATCCCACCCGCTGACATGCACTCTAAATAAGAAGGGTATTATGAATGGAGAGAACAGGGAGTACTTACTAATCAGAGATACACACACAGAGGGAGAAAAGGCACGGGTGATCGAGAAAGGATTCAAGTAGACTCACTGTGCCGACACAAGGACATAGCATACACCTCTAGAAGTTGTAATCCATCCGTGATACAGATACCGTAATCTTCGTCCTTTAAAACTACTTTGGGAAGGTTATCCCAAATTGATGGGTCGCATTTTCAAAATATCGTTTTTGTTTCCCCAATTTCACATTTCCTGATAAGTAATATTAAAAGTTATAATACCCTTAAAATGGAAAATGGAAATAATTGGTCTATATAAGGGACCTGCGATGTCGTCCCCAACCTGTCAGGCCACACACATTCCTATTAGATATAGTTCCGATTTGTGTGGATAGGGATAAGAGAGGATACATGGACAGCGCTAGCTCGAGAGTGATGATCGCGGTCATGCTCGCGGTTCTTCTTGTATCGTGCTCGATGCCGATGCACGTGGACGCGCAGGAGACTATTGGATGCTTTCTTAAGTGTGCATTTAAATGCGGCGGCCCCAACACGTCTTGTTACAAACGTTGCTGTAGGGATTGCAAGAACGGGGGCTAGTGAATCCTCAAGCCGATAGCTGCAAGACGGGCTGCGTGAAGACTTAATGCCTCGGGATCTCCAGTAAATCTTATTATTCCATGCTGCAATTCGCGCTTCCTACGGCTCTTAAATGCGTGTCAACTACAGTAAATTGACATCGTGCCTTCAAGCTGCTAATATTCAAGACAACCATGCATGTACTCTTTCTGACTCTGTATGATGATTCGAAGAATTTGGACTATAGTTTCACATCTTGACTGGCACTTTGAACACACTCTGCAGATCCCGCGAGGCAGAAAAGCTGTGCGGATTCATGCCCCCAAAGCTGCAAAACATCTCTTGCTCAGCCTTGAGATGGTCAAAATATATGTCTTATGCTATGGTATCTTGTTCCCGTACGTACCGATCTTCCCAGAGAGGATCTACGATAAAAGAATCCTTTACACATATTTTCTCGTGTTAAATGTCTATCCGAATTAATCGGATAATGGTTTATTTATGTTGCTTCAGCCGACCCGATTCTCTCAAACTCCATCACCCTCTCGTCGGTGTCAAGTTGGGTGTTCATACTTGCGCTATCAGATCTAATTTTCAGTAACTGCATGCGACTATTGATTTTAAAATCGAATGTAGAAATTGAGTTTGAACGTGCAAATCAAAATAATAAGAATATTGGATCCAAGAGATGAGATAAGAAATTCAGTAAAAATAGATAATAAGATTAGAGAAATTTATATAATACTTTAGTATTCACCTTAGTTTAAGGCAGTAATTGAACACCAAGCATCCCCTTATATCCGTGACCGGTCCCGATCTCTCTGTGGCATTGTCCATCTACAGTGGATGACATTCACAGACATCTTATGCGGCACAGTGCATTAACAGCCAACGGGATATTTATCCTGTAAATATTTAATGTATAATTCGTAACGAGTTCATTTACACACTTCAATTAAGGTTTTTTAAAAAAAACTAAAATCCAGGGACAGATTCGCTTCTTCAATCTCTGATTGATCGTCGGACTCTTTGATCCTCAGATAGGAATAGTCTGCTGATTCAGTGTTAGATTATCAATTGGTGTATTTGATGCGAATTCGTGCTCTTGCTTGTTGATTGTATCCATGGATCGTAGCACTCGAAATTCTGCACGTCTCTGGGCGATCTCCGTGTGAAGGACCGGGCAGGTGACGCATAACAATAGTTGGAGAAGGTCTCCACCAGGCGCAGGTGTGGTTGTGGCTGCGCCGCAGACGGACGAGACTGGAGGAGTCATTTGTCCTATGCATCAAGGCGACGAGTAGTCAACAAGATGTAAGCGATTTTTCGCTTCTTGTGAATTTTCTTCTAGAGCAGAAAGTGCCTTGTCCCAGCTTGGGTCCATGAAAGTCGTCTTCATACGCCAAATAAATAATTTATACGGAGAAGTGATGTAAAGAATTTGGCTACAAGAGCTTTGTGTTGCCTAATTCTTTGACATTAAGCAAGGGTAACACAATTTCGCGCTCCAGAAATCGAAAGTTAGAACTGAAGACGAATAGAAGAAGGGGGAGCAATGAGTCAAGAGAGAAGAATGATCACAGAAAAGAGAACGAATCAAATTGGCCCAACTCGATTCGGGAAAATTGTGGGGGATTCGATATTTTATTCTGAAGGTAAAATGGAACAGAAGATCGAAGGTTTTGGGCAAAGGAGGAAACTTGTACGACATGGCGGCCTCGAATGCAAATGGCTAGAACTGGGAGGTGAGAAGTTAATCACATTGTTTTCCCCTACAGATTATGGAACTTGCCAATGTACCGCTTTCTCAGTTCAGGAATCAGGAAGCCCCTAAGACTCCCTGGTCGTCCGTTCCCTTCCCAATCTTCACAGAAGGATCATGGACTCTTCACGGAATGGGTTTCCCTTCACATCAAAGATAAATAATTTCAGCAAAACGATAGTTGCAGCATATTCATGGTGATGACCGCGCGTTAGCAGTAGCTCTACTTTGGCAGTGACTTGATGTGTGGATTATGTAATTTGTTCCAGGAGAATGGAGATGGATAACACACATGTACAAGAGGAAAATGACTGCACTACCACTCGGAGGAGGAGCTGCTAACAGTAATCGTGAACACTAGTGGTCCATAGAATCTTCACTCGATGCTTCCCAAAAAAAAAAACCCATTTTCGAATGTTGGGACGATGCTCAATTCAATAAAAAAAGGAAGAAATTTGCACTTATCGGCAAGGGTGCCGGGTTTGAAAAGTGAGCAAGACAGCGATGGTGTGGTGGACACGTTAGGCTATAGCGGAGGTGCAGAAATCTGTCAACTGCAAAGGAAATATTTCACCTCAAAGGGCTTCAGTGGAAACCGATTACAGGGCCAAGGCCGATACAAGCAGTTGCGGAGGATCGACGACACCCCGTGTCTTTTCCAGATCAAAGTAAAGCCTTTCGAGCCCAAAAAAGTCTGAGATACCACAGGTCTCTTCCTGGAAGGAAGGGATTCTCATTCTACGAGAAGGCTCGAGCTGAATGATCGAGCAAGTGCTCCTCTGGACACAAACAAGCGAAAATACTTCCACTTTTACCAGCACATTTTTTTATTGTTATTGTTACTGCTGTCTATAGAATGTGTTGGCTGAATGGAGCAATTGCCGGGCTCATTTACTTTCACTAGTGATGAATATTAAAAGTACACTCTGTCTATAAAAACTTACATTACAACCAATAAATAAGAATTCAATACACTTACAACGACTGAATTGCCTCTAGAGGTTCTATGAATGTGGAAGAGTAATATTATATGTATTAATGACAAGACAAGATTGAGGGAGATTATACACACTATTCATTCGTAAGTTGCCAAACATGGACAGGACATTCTCCTAGAATTTTGTAATTCTTTCATGATAAAGATACCTTATTCTTCTCAAGCCACATAAATAAATTACTATATAAATAATTATTTGACAATCTTTTCTCTATAATCATAATGTTGTGGTAGTGGTAATGACTCTTACCAGTCAACTGTCTCTATACTCTTTTTTTTTTCCCTTCTCCCCTCTATCCATTCATTTTAGATATACATACCATATTTGCAATATAAAGAAATATAATATCCTTAAAAGGACAATGACAATAAAGTGGTCTATATAAAGGACCCATGACGCTCTTCCCTTCCAATCACACAGCACAATCCCCATATACAGCTCTGATCTGTGTGGGAAAGGGGTAAGAGAGAAGATATGGATAGTGCTAACTCGAAGACGCTGATCGCTGCAATGCTGGTGGTTCTTCTTCTATCGTGTTCTATGCCGACACACGTCACCGCGCTCAATAAGGTTTTGTGCAAGATACTCTGTGTACTTGATTGTGGCCCCAGTACAAATTGCATACTGCACTGCTTCAAAAATTGCAATGGACCCTCCACAGTTGCATCTCCAGCTGACAACTGCAACTTGGGTTGTGTGATGACCTCGTGCCTCCAAATCTCCGGTGAACTTTATCATCCTATCCCGTCAATTCATGATCCTTTTGCAACTCTTTTAATGTGCGTCAATTACAATAAACTAACACTTAAAGCAGTTTGATTATGTTTCCATCATTTCTCATCAACGCTTTCTATCTAAATTTATCACTTCAGTTATGATCTGAGATTGAGGATGTTAAAGATGTCAAGCTACTCTTTATAAAATTGTATCTTGATCTCAAGATTTTGAACTTACTCGACCCTGGTCTAACTCCAACACAAGTGAGTTCACATTTTCAATCTTTTCTCAATATATATATATATATATATATATTATTTTGCAGATTCGAAGAGTCGGAAGAACTGTGCAGATTCGTGCTCCCAAAGCTGTAAAGCATCTTACGTTCAGCCTTGAGATGCTCTATAATACGTCATTCACTATGACATATTGACAATGTCATCTGTGTTGGTCTAGATGATCTTAAGTGAAGAATAAAGGGGATTTAATATGTGTACTCTTGTCTCGAAGTCTTATCCGGATCATGGATAGCAACTTATTTTTATCCCCCTCTCTAATGTCAAGTTGCCAGTCTAGACTTGCACTGTCAGATCTAAATTTCAATAATTGCGACTACTCCCTTTATAAAAACAAATATAGGAGTTGAGTTTAGACGGGCAAATCGAAATAATGGTAAAAAAAAAAAGAGTCAGGAGATAAGATAAGACAAGCAAATAAAAATTCATAAAACAAGTAAAATTCTTATAATATGATATGATTACTTTTCAGTTTAATAAATAATTTGTATGTTATTTCTCCGTCAAAAATTCAGTTACCTGATTGTTGGATTTGATGGTATCTTGCTTCCGCAAATTCTCCAGTGTTCATGAATGTGACTGTCTTCATGCGCTTATGGAATTGTGACACGTGATTATAATGGAATCTCTTATCGGCACTATTCAGGATTTATGGGGTAATTATGTGCGCACAAACATAAACTAACATCAATGTTACTTGACCAAGTGTGGCACGTACCACGTCAACAAATAACAGCCAAGGAAACCATGTAACTCGATAGCCATCGTTACTACAAGATGGACGCTCTACTCCATTGTGCCATCGTAATGGCTAAATAGCCATTTGAGTAGAAAAAAAGTTCTTGACTTATGTCCCCACTCGTTGTAAGTTGAACCACCGACGGTAGAATTGCAAGTTACAGAGTAATCGAATTGCAAACCCGCTTCACTGTGGATTTAGTCATGTGATCGTGTAGACCCCAAGTCGCAGCATATCAAATTACAAGATGAACGTTCCACATCACCGTGCTATCACCATCACGGCGGCTAAGAGCCTCTTCATCGAAGACGGAAGGCGAGTTGAGACGAATCAAATTACAAGATGGTAGTCAAATTTGTAATGCAGTCATTATCGCTGTGAGGTACCACCACCGGCTTACCAGAGGCTGCCATCGGCAAGGGCATGCATACAAGTATATATATATTATATCCCTTAACAGGGACATTAGAGTTGGAAAGTTCGAGTCCTAAAAAGGAAAGACTTCTCGAGACGCCCTGAAGTCAAACGTCCATACGATCGATGATCTGAAACACGTTGGTTCCGGCTCTCATCACTACTCGAAATGGTCTAATGCTACCAACATAGGAAACTACAGTGGTGGGCAGTTACCATGAAAACGGTCTGACAACCTTACCCGCCTGGGGGAGTAGATTACGTTTATCTATGTTCATGGAGAGGTTATTAAGAATAAAGGGGGATTTAATATGTTCAGTGCTGCACTGTTGCATGGACAGAGGGAGATTCTTGAACAGGTAATGTTATTAGCATGCTTGCTACTATATTAAATTTTCCGGAGAAATTTAATTTACAATAGTTTAATAGCCTTTTTGCTCCTTTATTACTCTCTCAACATAATAAACTAGTCTAATTATTGCAGGGGGAGCGTAATTTTAATAGATTTGGTGGTCGGTTGGGGAAGAATTCAATTCTAGGAAAAAATATGAGGCTCTTGGATAATCTGCACGACCATGTTCTTGCTTCTCATGAATCTAACTCAGGGAGGTAATTGATCGTTTGTTGTACATATCTTGAGTTTTCTCATTTCCTTGTTTCTATGCCTTTGAATTGGATGTTATGGAAGTTTGTGGGCTGTATATTACTTTCCTCCTGACTATGCTCCATTACCACTGCAGGGAAAGTCTGCGAGTTGAATATCTGAGTCTTCTTCAGAAAAGACTAACTGACCCCCACAAAACCATGCCTAAGGTTGAAGAAGATGACTTCTATCTTTGCTTTTTACTGTGATAGGAATCTCAGGTTAGTCACTTGCTGATGTTGCTTGTGTTGTGTCAACCGCCAGGATGAAGCTGTTGCCCAAGTGGTGGAGTTCATGAATACGTACTCCATTAGTCAGGAAGACCTTGAGACTTTCATGGAGTTATCCAAGTTTAAGGTGAGATCACCTTGTTCGCAACCTGACAATCATAATAAAGGAATTGCTTGCATATCAAGAAAATTTAGGACAAGTAAAAGAATCACTTGGGGCTATAGTTGCTTCTACTCACAAGTAACTTTTTCTTTAGGGGCATCTGAATCCCCTGGAGGGTGTTCCACCAGCAACTAAAGCAGCGTTGACGAGAGCATATAATGAGTCCAGCAAGTCCCACATGGTCCGAGCTGCTGATTTGGTGACACTTCTTGGGCCCAAGAAGGCTACTAAGAAGCGTGTTGCAGCAATGCTGGAACCATCTGATGGTGGATTAGGAGAGGAGAATGGAGAGGCATTGGCAGAAAGTGAAGAGGACTCTTCAGGGACCAAGGACCAAGGTAAACCTTAGCATCTGTTTGGCTCTTCTCAGCTTCCGAGGGTGAGTTGTCTTAATTCATTTAGGCCTCATGCCTATGGGCCTTCTCCAAGGAGTAAATGTTTTTGCCCCCTCTCTGAGTATGGTTGAGAAACTGAAGGCAATTTCTTTAGTTCTTCTGTCACTGATGTCTGCATCTGGTTATCTGAAGATGCTGCTGATGGTGAGAAGCTGCAGATGGAGCTTGAAGGATTGAAATCTAAAGGTACAAGATGTGACCTTGTACACTTTTAGACTATATTCACTTCTACTACCTTACAATTGATTTATTAAAATTTTCAAGTTTAGCTCGGGCAATTGTGCTCTATATACTCCCAGACACATCTTAAGAATAATCATTTTGTCGGCTCTCCAAGTGCAACTGGATCTGAAGGGCGATGAGAAGTCGGGCAGCAAGAGAAAGGCATCTGCAGGTAGAGGCAGAGGTGGTTTGAGATCTTCTGCAACTGCAAAGAGAGGCAGAGCTCAAAGTTCAGCTTCAGCTGGCAAGAGGAAGAGATGAAAATGCTCGAGTTTCTGCAGGGAGCAGGCGGCATTTTCCGATGTACATGAGCCTGCCTTTGTCGACATCAAGGACAAATTTTCTCAGCATATTTCCTGGTTGCTAATTTTGACCGTCATGGGATATCCTTTTAACTGAATGGACTTAGCTGTTTGCCCGCAATCACCTTGTATGGCAAATGTTGTCTGTAGCTTATGCTCAGCTTTTGCGGAATGTCCGTCTGGTACGATGGAATGATGAGGACTGAGGTGGATCATCGCTTTCATAAACCCTAAACAAAGTAGACACCCGAAGCATATGTGCAAAATATTTGTGTATTTAGAGGTTAGAGGGGAAATCGAAGGCCCACTGGGCCCGCGAATCAATTCTCGGGCTCACCTTCTCCGACAGGCTTAAGCACTAAGTATTAATTTAAGTTTCCGGGAAGATACGCCTGGGTGCAGCTGAGCCTGCCATATGAATGAAGACTAATGGATCCCAGATATTGATAAAGTAATTATAACGTGTTACATCGATATCAGCAAACATAAACATGGATTTATGAAGTAATGTAAAAAATAAAAAAGAAAAAAGAAAAAATAATTTATCCATCGGTGGAAGGGGGCTCACATGAACCGGGAGTATGTATGAGTCCCATGCCTCAGGGCCCCCCGTGCTGACACGTGTATGCCACGGATCCCTCTGCATCTCGCGTCCCAGACAAGCGCTCAAAGACACGATAAAGCCTATCTGTCGGTACGGGAATTTCCCAGAAGGATGATGATGGTGATTACATGAAGGAGAAGCAGCATCAGTGAATGAAATCGAACGCAGCTCTCTTGTTCCCGGCGTCTCCTCTGCTGATAACAGCAATCCTCTTAGCCTCTGTAGTGCTTTCTACCTCGGGTGGAGACCTGGGTTTCTGCACCGGTCGGCAGTATCGGCAAGGAGGACTCGACCAAGACGGGATGACCACGCCGGGAGGAGTCCACGAGCCTTGAGGTGCGGAGAACAGCGCCGCTGTCGAGGACCTCGCTCGCTACGCGGTCGATGAGCACAACAAGAAGGAGGTACCACCGTTTAATTGGTTCTGGTTCTGGTTCTGTTTCTGTTTCTGACATTTGATTTGATTTTTGGGATGTTGATGTATGATTATAAGTTAATGACTCTCGGAGTCGTTCTTCAATCTAGACTTAACGATTTCAATAAAATTTTTTCTGAGGTATTTGCTTGCAATGAGAAATGAGAATTATTTATGGTTCAGCTCTCTTTTGACGCGTGCATATTATGGCCAGTGCTCTCGATCCGTAATTATAAGTTCTGTGGCAATTAGGGGTTAGATTCTGTATAGAAGTCTTTCACTTTGGCTCGGATTCTTTGGATTTGGTGATTTAACAATGGTACTTGTTCGCTTAATCATAATCAGATGGAATAAATTTGCTATTTTGTTAAGTAGGCTGATAACGCCCATGCTCAGAGACCATTGGAAGGTGGGGGAACTTGATTTTGCGTGATTCATTGTTCATCATGTCCCTCATTGTCTTTGACATCATCTATCTGGCTTTTGTGGTTCTGTTTTAGAAATTGTGACTATGATTTGAAGCGTTTAGTCTAATTGGAGCCTTCTGTTCGAAGAATGCGCTTCTTGAGTTTACATTGGTGGTGAAGGCGCAAGAACAGGTGGTTGCTGGGACCTTGCATCATCTTACCATTGAGGCCATGGATGCCGGGAAGAAGAAGCTCTATGAAGCAAAGGTGTGGGTGAAGCCGTGGCTGAACTTCAAAGAGTTGCAGGAATTCAAGCATGCTGGTGATGTTTCCTCGTTCACCACTTCAGATCTTGGTGCTTGGAGAGGTAATTGACAGTGTTGGATAAACGCTTGCCAGACTTTCTTTTGATATGAAGGCATTCTTAGTCGCCGAACATGCCATCAGCATTGGTTGGATCAACTTTCCAAAATCTGTTGGGTTTTCTTTTTACATGGACGCCTTTTATGACAGCAATGCCATCACTGAATACAGGCATGTGGTTTTGCTTGTTTCAGTATTTGGTTAGACATTGATTGTTGCAGGAAGAACTGTATCATTTTGGGATTTGTGGAGTTTGGTATGGCATCACTGTCAACAAGATTTGAGAAAAACTGAGTAATACTAGGCTGGTTGTTTGAAGTGCCAAGTCACCAGGTGGAGGTACTTTGGCTTTAGATGAGACTTGGGGCTGACGATCCTGTCTGTGTCCTAGCTTTGTGTAGGAGTTCCTTTAATCTGAAAGACTGCAGTGCATAGATCTCTATGAAGGTTAAATGAGTTCCTGCTTTGTGATGGAGTATCTTTTAATCTGTTGAGCTGCTGAATTTTTTTGTTGTGAATTATTGTATCATGGTAATATCTTTGCATAGCTGATTTCTACTTGATTAAGAACAGGGGATCATGCTCCTGGTTGGAAAGAAGTGCCCGTGCATTACCCTCAGGTCCAGGATGCAGCCAATCATGCTGTGAAGACCATCCAGCAGAGGTCCAACTCTCTCTTCCCTTATGAGCTGCATGAGATTGTACATGCAAAGGCTGAGGCTAGTATTCTATCTCTGATTGCTCGTTAATTTCTTTTTGGTATCCTATTCTACTTGTGTTGCTAGTGGTCTAGGTTATAGATGCGTTTTCCTTGCTTGATCTTGCGTAGTCCCCTGACATAGCCTTTCGTCAAGATGGGCTTTCAGAATCTGGTCATCCGTCCAGCACCACCAGCTGATGGATATGAATAAAACTGAATTGTTGCAGGTGGTGGAGAATTCTGCGAAGTTTGACATGCTACTCAAAGTGAAGAGGGGAGAGAAGGAAGAGAAGTTGAAAGTGGAGGTGCACAAGAACCATGAGGGTGGTCTTCATCTGAATCAGGTGGTCCCAGAGCAGTAGCAATTCCCGGAGTCTGTTAAGTATCTAAACTTTCGACCGCTTTTCAAACATTCGACCCTTTCCAGACATTGCTAGCACTTTGCCTTTCTGTATGCCTAATTGCTCTACGGACTTGCATCAGTGCTGTAGACAGAGAAATCTATGATGCTACAATGTCCTGTGCCGTCCATGTAAAAGATCACTTGCCATATTTCAAGAATATGTTTCCAAGCTTATGCATCAGAATTGGTCTGTTTTATAATCCATCGTATGCAAGCCCCGCAAAGGATCAATGATGACAACTAAATTATGTAGTAAGAGGGAGCTTGGACGGTCATGTGGGCTTCAAGAGTGCGAGGCTGTTGACCGCTTCCCTTTAGGCAGGTTGCCATGTTTCTGGACTGAGGGCATCGGCCGTTGCAACGCATTTCGCACTCTGGTGCTTAAGATTACTCCTGAACTCCTCGATTGCCTAATGGAATTTGAAGTTCTCAAATGTCGGTCGCTGGATGGGCCACCAACAAGCGCATAATGATGCTGCACCCGAAGAGGCCTGCTTCTAAGCTCAATATATGACATGATAAACTCCAATTTTAGACTTGAGAAAAAAAGGAAAAATACATCAAATTACCTTAATAAATTAATAAAAGATATATTATTTTAAATAAAATATCGACACATACAGTTAAATATTACACATAATTTTAGATATTATGCTTTCATTAGAAAAGGGAAACTTATTGAGTACTTGCCGTAATTTCACCGGAAATATTGTTATATGACGGAGCTGGCAATTTTGGGGCAGCACTGTACACTATTTCGGACGGGTCAAAAATCTACACTCATGCACTAATATTTCGTATTTCAGGATGTTCATGTGGGGTATAAATAATACAAATAATTATTTTTTAAAATAGTTTTAAATAAATTATATTTTAAAATAACTTTTTTATAATATAATAGATGATTAATATAAAATTTATATTAATTTATATAAAATATGAAAATAATTATTAAAATATAATTGTATATCTAATTATTTTTTATTATAAAATTATTCTCATGCTTTGGCCTTACACAAATTTTTTTCAAATTGTACTAACATAATATAACCTCTTATATGGCTTGAAAACACCAATACATGCATTATTTTTTTATGTCATATCTTAACGATAGTTTCGAGTGATATCAAATTTCATTACCTCTTGTCCATGACCAAAAAAAAAAGCATATTCAATGGATATTTCCAGAATTTGGAGGGGAGCCTCAGCGGCAACCCCAACACTAGTCGAACTTAAAATTAAATAAGCTGACAACACGTAATAATTCAGATTTATTGTTTGAAATTTTTGAAAGTTAATATTTGAGATTTGATTGGTGGATCTCATATTATACAATACATTATCTGATAAATTAGTCATTGTTACAATACTGAATATTATCGATAGAAAAAAAAGAAAGAAAAGAAAGCACGTACATGGTTGTGCAAGGTGTTCAATGAGGTTCAATCTGGCGGTATCCCGGAGGCAGCCGCTTGTACCCTCCGGTGCAAAAGTGTCGCCGGCCAACAACTGCCGACATCGGCCGTGTGATCGCTCGGTGCCTCAACACGTCCGGTAAAAACCATGCTCGACTACTGTCCCGTTGAATTCGTTTCCTGCAGGCCTGCGGAGTGTGCATCGACTGTAGAACGGAGAGCTGTACGGGCGATATGAAAAGCGTCTCCGTTCAACCATCTTTTCGTCGGAAACTTGAAGACAAAATCCCAAAGCTTTCCGTTCGTGCGGGTTTCTCACGATGATGCCAAGAGTTTACAACTGCTCACTTGAGGGAATTTTTAATTTTCCAATTTTTTTAAAGAAAACATTTTTAAAAAATAGGGAAAAACACATATTTATCTATATGGAAAATTAACTTTTTGTATAAAGATTGAAAACACCCCTTTTTTGGTTCTCTATATTTTCATTAATCGGCTTATTATCTCATTTTTTTTATATTCTTATTTCTAACCATTCTTTTTAATTTATATACAAATTATGTTGTAATTACTTGAAATGATTATTTCATTTTTAATTTTTAAAATTTCATTTTATATGATGCAACAATTTTTTTCCCTGATTTAACACCTTACTGAATACATCTCAAACACAGGAATTTGGAAAACATAGCTTGTCATCGATCGTCTGTTGTTGAGGCCGCCCAAAAAGTTGGAGTCAACATAACCCGTGAGCTTCGCATCACTTCTCTCGAACTCCTGATGAGAATCCATAGTACCTTTTGTTGGGAATCGATAACGCAGCGGAAACGTAAATTTCAAAAATTTATTCCCAAACCTAATGATCCCTTTGAAGTAATTCAGAATTCTAATTAGAACAGGTTTAGAATATATACCTAACAAAAATCGTGTTCAGTCTTTGTGTTTAAATCCGGATGTTGATGTCGTGTCTGAACGAACCCGGATCCACCAATCACGAACCTTTTGGAGTCGATCCTTTGAATAGGTGTGCACGTGCACACCTTCCACGATATCCACACTAGGTTCCCTTGTAGAGATTGAGAACGATTCTCACAAACGGTCACCACACGAATGCGTATTTTTTTTTCTTTCTCTCGGCAGTCACAAGAGGGTTGATTGATTTTTCTCTCACCCACTCCTCGTCAACCTCTTCATCGATCTCATCTCGGCCGAAGGGAGTTGGTTATCAAATCACATAAATCTTCAAAATCTTTCGTGATTTCAAAAAATCTTTCAGATATTACCGAGAGAATATCTATCGATCAGATTTCTAAAATCTAATCAAATATTTAATCGCATAATATTCTTATCCAATAAGACATGTGACCATTATGGGCTCAATACGTGCTAGCGAAATTTTAAAACCCAATTCGAAATTTAACATATTTAAATTTCGTTACGAGAAATTACCTATATTGTGTGTGACCCATTGGGCTCCACATCAAGTCGGCAGTGGGCTTAATCTCATTAAACCCTTTAATAAGATTAGCCAATTAACCCTTAATCATTTAGACCCACAAGTCAAGATTGACGTCTAGCAACGTATCATGACTACCCGAATGGTGAGGATCAATCAAAAGATCGAACACCCTTTGGTGATTAGTTCCCGTGCAATTACATCCTTCGGTTATACAATGTCTCGAATAGGTTATGATATAGATGTAATGTCAAATCCCAATATCTATTCATATGCATTACTATTCTCAAGTATTAGACTCAATCATGAAAAATACCGGAAACTCCTTTCCGATTTTTCATCCTACTCTGGCCAGAGATTTTCCAAGTCAATACTAAGTAGAACGCATAAGACATTCTCCCCTCTCATGAAGAGTAACCGATTCCTTATTGATTACTCACCACCTCCATAAGAGTCTCTTTGGGTCAAGAATACCCTGCACGTGTCTGTAAAAGTCACGTTAAGGGATAAGCCAAAACCTCAATTTAACAGTTACAAGGTGCTATGGTAATCTCAGGTCTGAGGACTATTTACACCTACTATCACCAGAGGAATTACCTATTGACATTTACACGAGTATTCATTAGGTTTTCCTCAAGCGAGTCAGTTCAGTGAACTTGTTCTACAACAAGCACCTACACTCTTATATTAGTGACTCTTCACAAGTAATAGTGAGATCATTTACCCTCTACCATAGAGCATATAACGAGTGTACTAGTTTTACCGGATCACCGATCCCCGACTCAGTGATCCTACAACTAGGAACAATTTTAGACTAGGACTTTCGAGATCTTAGGTCTCACTGGCATGATCTCATCATGACCCTAAAACCATTATCCTAATTTATGGGTTTCATCAAAATATGCAGCACATGATGAATAAAATGCCTCAATTATATTTTATGAATGTAAAATAACTCCAATTACATCATATGCGATTGGACTTAGGGCATTAATACTAATAATCTCCCACTTGCACTAAAGCCAATCGCCACGGTATCTAATACCCATACTCTCTAAGTGGCGGTCAAATTGTTGCTGCGACAATGGTTTAGTGAAAGGATCTGCAACGTTGTTCTTTGTGTCGACTCGCTCGACATTGATATCACCTCTTCCAACGATTTCTTGAACTAGGTGATATCGTCTTAGGATGTGCTTTGACTTATGGTGGGATCTTGGTTCCTTTGCCTGTGCAACTGCTCCGGTATTATCGCAATATAGAGGCACCGGGTTGGCTATTTGTGGAACAACTCCCAGTTCAATGATAAACTTCTTTATCCACACTCCTTCCTTTGTGGCTTCACTTGCAGCAATGTATTCTGCTTCAGTCACTGAATCAGCTACAGTGGGCTGTTTAGAACTCTTCCAACTTACGGCCCCACCATTCAAGGTAAACACGTACCCTGATACAGATTTATTGTCGTCCGGATCTGTTTGAAAACTGGAGTCTGTATATCCCTCTAGTTTCAAATCTAATCCACCATACACTAGAAAAACATCTCTAGTCTTTCTTAAGTACTTGAGAATGTTCTTTACTGCTTTCCAATGTTCTTCTCCTGGATCGGCCTGAAATCTGCTTGTAACTCCTAAAGCATAAGCCACATCAGGCCGAGTACAGAGCATGGCATACATGATGGACCCTACTGCAGAAGCATAAGGAATCCCATTCATTCTTTGTCTCTCCTTAGATGTTTTTGGTGACATCTTCTTGGAAAGAGAAATGCCATGACTCATAGGCAAGTATCCACGCTTACTGCCTTGCATGTTAAACCTCTTTAACACAATATCAATGTATCTAGATTGGGATAAACCAAGCAACCTATTAGATCTATCTCTATAGATCTTTATTCCCAATATATAGGATGCTTCTCCCAAATCCTTCATGGAGAAGTTCTTAGAGAGCCAAACTTTGACTGACTGTAACATTGGCACGTCATTCCCGATAAGCAATATGTCATCTACATATAGCACGAGAAAAACGATAGCACTCCCACTAACCTTTTTGTAAACACAAGGTTCATCCTCATTTTTTATGAAGTCAAACCTTTTGACTGTCTCATCAAAGTGGATGTTCCAGCTCCTTGAAGCTTGCTTTAACCCATAAATGGATTTTTGCAGCTTGCATACTTTGTTTGGTGCAATAGAAGAGACAAATCCCTCCGGTTGTGTCATATAGACGTCTTCCTCAAGGTTTCCATTAAGGAAAGCAGTCTTGACGTCCATTTGCCATATCTCATAGTCATAGTATGCAGCTATAGCAAGCAAAATCCTGATGGACTTGAGCATCACTACTGGTGAAAAGGTCTCATCATAATCAACACCATGTTTTTGTTTGAAACCTTTTGCAACCAATCTGGCTTTATATGTTTCAACATTGCCATCTGCTCCAATCTTTCTTTTAAAGACCCATTTGCACCCAATGGGAGCTATTCCCTCCGGGGCATCCATCAAAGTCCATACTTTGTTGGAGTACATAGATTCCATCTCGGATTTCATGGCAATTTGCCATTTTTCATTGTCAACACCTTTGACAGCTTCCTCATAATTCTGTGGATCATCAACATCCATAACACTTGAATCTTGATCATTCTCAATGGCCAGATTTAGTTTTTGAGGTGCTTTACGCACTCTCATAGTTCTCCGAGGAGATAGAGGTGGTATTGGTGAGTTAACTGACTTTATATTAACCTGTTCCATCGATTGATGCAAGGTTGGTTGTGGGTTAAGAACTTCATTAAGTTCTACATTTCTTCCACTCCCACTATCCTGGATAAACTCTTTCTCCAAGAAAGTAGCATGCCTACTGACAAATACCTTTTGTTCAGTGCTAGAGTAAAAGTAGTACCCCAAATTTTCTTTAGGGTATCCCACAAATCTACATTTTTCTGATCTTGCACCAAGTTTGTCTGGATCTTGTATTTTCACATAAGCTGGGCAACCCCAAATCTTTAAATGCTTAAGACTCGGTTTCTTACCCTTCCATATCTCATATGGAGTGCTAGATACAGACTTAGTGGGAACTTTATTTAAAAGGTAGATGGCGGTTTCAAGAGAATGTCCCCAAAATGATATGGGGAGATCAGTGAAGCACAACATGGATCGCATCATATCTAATAGAGTGCGATTTCTCCTCTCAGCTATCCCATTGTGTTGAGGTGTTCCAGGAGGAGTCCATTCAGAAACTATTCCGTTCCTTTTGAGATAATCTAGAAACTCCTTAGTTAGGTATTCGCCACCTCGATCTGATCGAATGGCCTTAATACACTTTCCAGTTTGTTTCTCAACTTCAGCTCGATATTCCTTGAATCTATCAAAGGCCTCGGATTTGTATTTCATTAAATACATATATCCAAACCTAGACATATCATCTGTGAATGTTATAAAGTAAGAATATCCTCCTCTAGCTTGAGTTGTCATTGGTCCACAAACATCAGTGTGGACCAACTCTAACAACTCTGATGACCTTTCTCCATGTCCAGTAAATGGAGCCTTAGTCATTTTTCCTTTGAGACAGGATTCACAAGTTGGTAGTGATTCATAATCGTATGGGTCAAAATACCCATTCTTATACAACTTATTAATTCTATTCTCATTAACGTGACCAAGTCTTAAATGCCAGAGATAAGTGAAGTTCAAATCATCCCTTTTCCTTTTCTTAACTTGTTCAACATGAAGTATATTGTCAGTAACTTCTAAAACTATTAAGCCATTGACAACCTTTCCAGTTCCGTATAATTCTCCTGAATGAGATATAGAGCAACCATTGCCCCTTAAATTTATTTCATAACCTTGTTCAAGCAACAAAGGAACAGAAATAATATTTCTAATTAAAACTGGAACATAATAACAATTATTAAGCTCAATAGTTTTGCCTGAAGGCAAATGTAAACAAAAGGTTCCTACTGCTAAAGCTGCAACTCTTGCACCATTTCCGACTCGTAAGTCGTACTCCCCTTTGTCCAGCTTTCTACTTCTTCTCAATCCCTGCAACATATTGCAGATATGAGTACCACATCCAGTATCCAATACCCATGAAGTAGAATTAATTAATGACATATTAACCTCAATGACAAATGCACCTGAAGAATTGGCTTCAGAAGCCTTCTTTTGCTTCACTTCTGCAAGATATAACTTGCAGTTCCTTTTCCAATGACCATCCTTCCCACAATGGAAGCAAGTGCCCTTCTCAGAAACTTTCTCCTTTCCTTTCTTCTTGATATTTCCTTTAGGTTTCATAGCATTGTAAGAAGATTTTCCCTTTTTAGGGGTCTTCTTCACCTTATTAGAGGTGCCTCCCACTAACAAGACTTGACCCTTATCCTTCACAAGGTGGGTCTCTGCAGTCTTCAGCATATTAAGGAGCTTAGGTAATGATATATCCAGCTTGTTCATGTGGAAGTTTACTATGAACTGTGAATAAGCACTTGGCAGAGATTGGAGAACTAAGTCTTGACTCAATTCTCCATCCATAGTGAAGCCCAGATTCCCCAACTGCTCAATCAAATTGATTAGTTTTAGGACGTGCGCCTCTACAGAAGTGCCTTCTGCCATCCTAGCTTGGAAGAGTTGCTTAGATATCTCATATCTAGCAGTTCTACTCTCTTCACCATACAACTCCTTGAGATGTAGAAGAATAGACTTAGCATCCATTTTCTCATGTTGTCTTTGGAGCTCGTTGCTCATGGATGCTAGCATGATACACTGTACGAGAGTGCTATCATCTTGCCACTTTCGATAAGCGGCCTTCTCTTCCTCGGTAGCACTTTCTGCCACCAGTGCAGGATTAGGAGAATCAAGAATGTAGGAGATTTTCTCCTGTATGAGGACGATCCTCAAGTTTCTCAACCAGTCCACGTAGTTTGGTCCAGTGAGCTTGTTAGCATCGAGTATGCTACGTAACGACAGTGACATGATAGCAGATGAATCTACAATTAAAGAACAACATGCTTGAGCAGATATTCATAAAATATGATGCATGATAATCGAGGTCTTTTGATTGAATCATATCTCCCACTAAATTTGGCGAGTTCCATTGCCCTCCTCATGGAAAACGGGAGACCCTGTTGGAAGGTCTCCTAGTGGAAATAATGGAATCCCATTTATCCTATCCAAGACCTCGCGTGTAACACGACAAATCTTGAATAAGTCCACAGGTAGATAACTCTTACCAATTATATCTTATGTAACTTCCATTTATTTTTGCCTCTAAGGTTAATACAGCCTTGTGTGTACACAACAAACTATAAAACCCCATTTAAGTTAAACCCATCATTCGTATACTCACACGAAAAAGAAAATACCCTTGAGTGTAACTCAACAAGGCAGTAACGTTTAAGTATGTAGTACAATATATATCGCATATATTTAATGAGGTAGCATCGTGCCAACTCGTGCAAAACGGGCCTTGTGTGTGCACAACAAACCCGCCACACAAACTAACACACTCTGTATCTCATAATGATGGAAGGCATGACTGGCATTCTTAATACCGTAGCCATTTCGACTTAATATTTTTCGGAGGGTCTTTATGCAATTATTATAACACCATATAACATAATAAAAGCATATAAAATAACAAGGATGATTATGGACATTCCTAAACGTGAATCACCCGAGCCATAGGGTGTCACTAAAATCATCCTAGTATATCTAAAGCCCATCAACATGGGTCTACTTTGGGAAGTGTGTAGCACCGTCAAGCCTTCATCTCCATGGACTCGACCACAATAATTCTCCCTAAGCCTAATGCTAATGTAGAACTATTCTAACATTACATAATGTTGCCAAGAAACCCCAATCAGCAGTTGGGGGGAGGTACATTGGGAGGGAGAGAAGAAATACAACCCATAGAAAATTTTAGGTAAGGCAGGGGTACGCAGGCCCTATTTAACCAAAATAAAACAGACATGCATTCATCACATGAACTAGTCCATAACCATCCTTTCATTCATATCACATAAGCATAAGGAAATTTAAACGATGTTATCAAGAATGCAATCTCATCCGGAAAAATCTTGTGATCAACAATTGACGGATCAATCAATAAGGAACTATTCCATTGTTTCACATCATCACAGGTAATACCCGAGAGAGAAAAAAAAGATATTTTTAATCAAATTTAAAAACATGTGTATATCTGATATATACCAATATGCAACACTTGCATATTATAAGATTGAAACCTTAACATTATATCACAATATTAATCAGACGATCGAACGATTCGACATTGCAATGAGAATAACACCAGAATTCAGAATTACAATCAAAGATGGCTCTGATACCACTGTTGGGAATCGATAACGCAGCGGAAACGTAAATTTCAAAAATTTATTCCCAAACCCAATGATCCCTTTGAAGTAATTCAGAATTCTAATTAGAACAGGTTTAGAATATATACCTAACAAAAACCATGTTCAGTCTTTGTGTTTAAATCCGGATGTTGATGTCGTGTCTGAACGAACCCGGATCCACCAATCACGAACCTTTTGGAGTCGATCCTTTGAATAGGTGTGCACGTGCACACCCTCCACGATATCCACACTAGGTTTTCTCGTAGAGATTGAGAACGATTCTCACAAACGGTCACCACACGAATGCGTTTTTTTTTTTCTTTCTCTCGACAGTCACAAGAGGGTTGATTGATTTTTCTCTCACCCACTCCTCGTCAACCTCTTCATCGATCTCATCTCGGCCGAAGGGAGTTGGTTATCAAATCACATAAATCTTCAAAATCTTTCGTGATTTCAAAAAATCTTTCAGATATTACCGAGAGAATATCTATCGATCAGATTTCTAAAATCTAATCGAATATTTAATCGCATAATATTCTTATCCAATAAGACATGTGACCATTATGGGCTCAATACGTGCTAGCGAAATTCTAAAACCCAATTTGAAATTTAACATATTTAAATTTCGTTACGAGAAATTACCTATATTGTGTGTGACCCATTGGGCTCCACATCAAGTCGGCAGTGGGCTTAATCTCATTAAACCCTTTAATAAGATTAGCCAATTAACCCTTAATCATTTAGACCCACAAGTCAAGATTGACGTCTAGCAACGTATCATGACTACCCGAATGGTGAGGATCAATCAAAAGATCGAACACCCTTTGGTGATTAGTTCCCGTGCAATTACATCCTTCGGTTATACAATGTCTCGAATAGGTTATGATATAGATGTAATGTCAAATCCCAATATCTATTCATATGCATTACTATTCTCAAGTATTAGACTCAATCATGAAAAATACCGGAAACTCCTTTCCGATTTTTCATCCTACTCTGGCCAGAGATTTTCCAAGTCAATACTAAGTAGAACGCATAAGACATTCTCCCCTCTCATGAAGAGTAACCGATTCCTTATTGATTACTCACCACCTCCATAAGAGTCTCTTTGGGTCAAGAATACCCTGCACGTGTCTGTAAAAGTCACGTTAAGGGATAAGCCAAAACCTCAATTTAACAGTTACAAGGTGCTATGGTAATCTCAGGTCTGAGGACTATTTACACCTACTATCACCAGAGGAATTACCTATTGACATTTACACGAGTATTCATTAGGTTTTCCTCAAGCGAGTCAGTTCAGTGAACTTGTTCTACAACAAGCACCTACACTCTTATATTAGTGACTCTTCACAAGTAATAGTGAGATCATTTACCCTCTACCATAGAGCATATAACGAGTGTACTAGTTTTACCGGATCACCGATCCCCGACTCAGTGATCCTACAACTAGGAACAATTTTAGACTAGGACTTTCGAGATCTTAGGTCTCACTGGCATGATCTCATCATGACCCTAAAACCATTATCCTAATTTATGGGTTTCATCAAAATATGCAGCACATGATGAATAAAATGCCTCAATTATATTTTATGAATGTAAAATAACTCCAATTACATCATATGCGATTGGACTTAGGGCATTAATACTAACACCTTTCAGAATTTGAAGGATCCACTTGACCACCTCCCATTTCTCCCCACTGCATTAGCATATGGAACTTGCGAATTGTTGAATACTAACCACAAGGAAATTTGTCAGCTGCAAAGGAAATATTTCACCTCAAGGCCTTCAATGGAAACCGATTACAAGGCCAAGGCCGATGCAAGCAGCGTTGGAGGATCGACGACACCCCATGTCTTTTCCAGGTCAAAGTAAAGCCTTTGGAGCCCAAAAAAGTCTGAGATTGGGAAGAAGGGATTCTCATTCTACGAGAAGGCTCGAGCTGATTGAACGAGCAAGTGCTCCTCTGGACACAAACAAGCGAAAATGCTTCCACTTTTACCAGCACATATTTTTTTATTGTTATTGTTACTGCTGTCTATAGAACGTGTTGGCTGAATGGAGCAATTACTTGACTCATTTACTTTCACCAGTGATGAATAGTAAAAGTACACTGTCTATAAAAATTTACATTACAACCAATAAATAAGAGTTGAGTGCAGTTACAACGGCTGAGTTGCCTCTAGAGGTTCTATGAATGTGGAAGAGTAATATTATATGTATTAATGACAAGACAAGATTGAGGGAGATTATACACACTATTCATTCTTAAGTTGCCAAACATGGACAGGACATTCTCCTAGAATTTTGTAATTCTTTCATGATAAGGATATCTTATTCTTCTCAGGCCACATAAATAAATTACTATATAAAGAATTATTTGACAATCTTTTCTCTATAATCATAATGTTGTGGTAGTGGTAATGACTCTTACCAGTCAACCGTCTCTATACTCTTTTTTTTTCCCCTCTCCCCTCTATCCATTCATTTTAGATATATATACCATATTTGTAATGTAAAGAAATATAATATCCTTAAAAGGAAAATGACAATAAAGTGGTCTATATAAAGGACCCATGATGCTCTTCCCTTCCAATCACACAACACAATCCCCATATATAGCTCTGATCTGCGTGGCAAAGGGGGTAAGAAAGAAGATATGGATAGTGCTAACTCGAAGACGATGATCGCTGCAATGCTGGCGGTTCTTCTTCTATCGTGTTCTATGCCGACACGCGTCACCGCGCTCAATAAGGTTTTGTGCAAGATACTCTGCGTGCTTGATTGTGGCCCCAGTATAAGTTGCATACAGGTCTGCTTCAAAAATTGCAATGGACCCTCGACAGTTGCATCTCCAGATGACAACTGCAACATGGGTTGTGTGATGAACTCGTGCCTCCAAATCTCCGGTAAACTTTATCATCCTATCTCGTCAATTAGTGATCCTTTTGCAACTCTTTTAATGTGCGTCAATTACAATAAACTAACATTTAAAGCGGTCTGATTATGCTTTTGTCATTTCCCATCAACACTTTCTATCTAAATTAATCACTTCAGTTATGATCTGAGATTGAGGATGTTAAAGATGTCAAGCTACTCTTTATAAAATCGTATCTTAATCTCAAGATTTTGAACTTACTCGACTACCCTGGTCTAACTCCAACACAAGTGAGTTCACATTTTCAATCTTTTCTCAATATATATATATTATTTTGCAGATTCGAAGAGTCGGAAGAACTGTGCAGATTCGTGCTCCCAAAGCTGTAAAGCATCTCACGTTCAGCCTTGAGATGCTCTATAATACGTCATTCGCTATGACATATTGACTATGTCATCTGTGTTGGTTGAGATGATCTTAAGTGAAGAATAAAGGGGATTTAATATGTGTACTCTTGTCTCGAAGTCTTATCCGGATCACGGATAGCAACTTATTTTTATCCCCCTCTCTAATGTCAAGTTGCCAGTCTAGACTTGCATTGTCGGATCTAAATTTCAATAATTGCGACTACTCCCTTTATAGAAACAAATATAGGAGTTGAGTTCAGACGGGCAAATCAAAATAATGGTAAAAAAAAAAAAAGAGTCAGGAGATAAGATAAGAAAAGTAAGTAAAAATTGGTAAAACAAGTAAAATTATTATAATATGATATGATTACTCTTCAGTTCAAAGAGGTAGTTTGTACGTTACCTCTCTCTCAAAAATTCAATTAACTGACTGTTGGATCTGATAGTATCTTGCTTTCACAAATTCTCCGATGATTATGAATGTGACTGTTTTCACGTGCTTATTGAATTGTGACACGTGATTATAATGGAATCTCTTATTGGTACTATTCAGATCTATAGTGTAATTATGTGCGCACAAACGCAAACTACTACTTGACCGATTGTGGCACTTACCATGTAAACAAATAACAGCCATGGAAACCATGTAACTCGATTTGTGAAAATTATATGAAAACAATATTTGATCTTTTGATTTGAAATTGAAACGTTGGGGTAAAATAGAACCGAAAATCCGAGGTCCTGAATGGTGGTAACTTGTAAAATTTTGTGGCTCCAAACGCAAATGAAAGACACTGGGAGACAAAGGTGTAATACGGGTGGTTTGGTTCGATTCCGAGCTAATTTAAAAAAGGTTTGAAACTGTCTGACCCAATTACGATTCATAATGGATTCGTCTAGTTATAGGCCATGGTCAAGTAGTCACAAACCGGCCTGGAATTGGGCCTAAGCGAGTCGGTTCATGATTCAGGCCAGTTCGAACAATGAATCACGACCATTTTCTTTTATTTTTTTTAAAAAATTGTTTTAAAATAAATAAAAATATTAAATTTACTTATATTTTTATATTTTACTTATAATTCTAAACTATAAATTTGTTATTTATTTCATTTACATAAATGAAATATTATATATATTTTTTTATCAAAATGGGGGATTTGAGCGCTGCAATTCTTGCTAGATTACCAAGAACATGTATGACGACCTTACTTCCTGCTGGATTGAAAAGGACACGTAGGACTGACTCGCAGGTCGGCAGTTGTCCTCGGCAACCTGAAACGCAGTCATGTGAAATAGGCTGCAAATCGCGACTAATCGAAACTACAAGATGGACGCTCTACTCCATTGTGCCATCGTTATGGCTAAAGAGCCGTTTGAGTAGAAAAGAACTTCTTGACTTTTGTCCCCACTCGTTGTAACTTGAACCATCTGACGGTAGAATTGCAAGTTGCAGAGTAATCAAATTGCAAACCCGCTTCACTGTGGATTTAGTCATGTGATCATGATTGTTGGGATTAATGCTCTAAACCCAATTACAATTGATATACGTTTATTAATGAAATAAAATTAAGACATTATTATTCATTATATGCTGCTATATTCTGTGATGAAACCCATAAACTATGATAATGATTCTAAGGTTATGATGAGATCATGCCAGTAAGACTTAAAATCCACAAGTTTTAGTTTAAAATATTCCTAGTTATAGGATCACTGAACAAGGGATTAGTGATCTGGTAAAATTAGTACACTTGTTACATACTCTAATGTAGAGGGTAACTGATCTCACAGTTACTTGTGAAGAGTCACTAATGTAAGAGTGTAGGTACTCATTATGGAATGAGTTTACTGAACTGATCTGCTTAAGAATTAACCTAATGGATCTTTAAATAAATGTCAATAGGTTATTCATTAGGTGATAGTAGGTGTAAATGATCCTTAGACTTGAGATTATCATAATATCTTGTAAAAGTTAAGTTGTGTTTTGGTTTATTCCTTTACATAGTTCTCTGAACCATGAGTAGGATATTCTGGACCCAACAAGACTCTTATGGAGATGGTGTATAATCAATAAAGGATCGGTTACTTCTCATGAGAGGAGAGAATGTTTTATGTATTCTATTAAGTATTGACTCAGAAAATCTCTGGTCAGAGTATGATGAAATATCGGAAACTGCTATCAGAAAGCAGTTTCCGATATTTCATTGTTGAGTTAATTACTAGAGAATTGATGTGCATATGAATAAAAATTAGGGTTTGACATTTTATCCATACCTTAATTTATTCGGGATATTGTATAACTAAAGGATTGAATTACATGAAAACTAATCACCAAAGGGTGTTCGATTCTTTGATTGAAATCTTCACTATCCGAGTGGTCATGATATGTTGTTAGATGTTAATCTTGACTTGTGAACTTAATTGATTAAGAGTTAATCGATAATCTTATTAAAAGGTTTAATAAAATAAATTAATTCACTATCGGCTTAGTGTAGAGCCCAATGGGTCACACACAATACAAGTCATTTCTTGTAACCAAAATTTAATTGATTAAATTTTGTGTTGGACAGTTAATTTCACTAGCACGGAATTGTCCATATCGGTTATGTACCTTATTAAATAAGGTTGTTTCGGAATTAACTGTAAAATTAAATTTATAGAAATTTAATTATACTTTCGGTTATATATGCATGCTAAATTATCGAATGAGATTCGATTAAATAAATACATGTACATGAGTAGTACATATCATGTAGACCAACGGTTGGTCCATTCTCAACGGCATAATATTAAAAATAGCATAATGTATGCCTATAGTGAAAAAGTACATCTTGAGCCGATTCAGTGAAAGAAGGGCGCATCTCTTCGGTGAAAGAAGGGCGCGTCTCTTCGGTGAAAGAAGGGCACATCTCTTCGATGAAAGAGGGGTACGTCTCTTCGGTGAAGGAGGGGCACGTCTCTTCGGTGAAGGAGGGGCACGTCTCTTCGGTGAAGGAGGGGCACGTCTCTTCGGTGAAGGAGGGGCTCGTCTCTTCGGTGAAGGAGGGACACCTCTCTTCGGTAAAATAATTCTAAAAGGTGAAAATGTTTCACCCACCAAAGGATATATAGAAAAACCGAAGGGCATCATGGGTGTGAGTTTGACAAAGAGAAAAAGAATTTTGTCATTTGAGAGAAGAAAAGAGTGCTACCCAAAATACTATATCCAAGAGTGATTAAAGAAGATAAGTTCTACTAAGTGCTATAAACAAGTCTTTTATGCCGAAACAAAAAGGCGACCGATTGTTGGGAAAAGTTCCCAACGCTTACGAGAAAAACTTGGTGTGGATACCGTGGAGGGCGTACACGTGTGCGTCTAGTCAGAGAATCGACTCTTGAAGTCATTCGTGAAGGCGTTGTGGGTTATCGCCGAATTGAGAATTCAAATACAAGGACCGATTCGAAGTCTTTGTAGGTATGTATATTCTCTACTTGTTTCTTCGTATTTGAATTTCAAATTGCATCAAAGGGATACTAAGCTCGGGAATATAATTTAATTGAAATTGAAATGCACACTTCTGCCGCGTATTGATTCCCAACAGTGTAGACCCCAAGTCGCAGCATATCAAATTACAAGATGAACGTTCCACATCACCGTGCTATCATCGTCACGGCGGCCAAGAGCCTCTTCAATTGAAACATTCAACTATGTCAAGAAGAGTAGGGGTGTGAAAAGGATTTCATCTAAGACGGAAGGCGAGTTGCGACTAATCAAATTACAATATGGTAGTTCAAATTCGTAATGCAGTCATTATCGCTATGAGGTACCACCACCGGCTTACCAGAGGCTGACATCGGCAAGTGCATGCATATATACTTGTATGCACATATTATATCCCTTAACAGAGACATTAGAGTTGGAAAGTTCGAGTCCTAAAAAGGAAAGACTTCTCGAGACGCCCTGAAGTCAAACGTCCATACGATCGATGATCTGAAACACGTTGGTTCCGGCTCTCATCACTGCTCGAAATGGTCTAATGCTACCAACATAGGAAACTACATTGGTGGGCAGTTACCATGAAAACGGTCTGACAACCTTACCCGCCTGGGGAAGTAGATTACGTTTGTCTATGTTCATGGAGAGGTTATTAAGAATAAAGGGGGATTTAATATGTTCAGTGCTGCACTGTTGCATGGACAGAGGGAGATTCTTGAACAGGTAATGTTATTAGCATGCTTGCTACTATATTAAATTTTCCGGAGAAATTTAATTTACAATAGTTTAGTAGCCTTTTTGCTCCTTTTTTACTCTCTCAACATAATAAACTAGTCTAATTATTGCAGGGGAGCGTAATTTTAATAGATTTGGTGGTTGGTTGGGGAAGAATTCAATTCTAGGAAAAAATATGAGGCTCTTGGATAATTACTAGAGAATTGAGATACATATGGATAAGAATTAGGATTTGATATTTTATTCATACCTTAATTTATTCGAGACATTGTATAATTGAAGGATTTAATTACACGAAAACTTATAACCAAAGGGTGTTCGATCCTTTGATTGAAATCTTCACTATCTGGGTGGTCATGATATGTTGCTAAACGTCAATTTTGACTTGTGAACTTAATTGATTAAGAGTTAATCAATAATCTAATTAAAAAATTTAATAAGATAAATTAATTCACTACCGACTTAGTGTGGAGCCCAATGAGTCACACATAATATAAGTCATTTCTCGTAACCAAAATTTAATTGTTTAAATTTTGTGTTTGACAGTTAATTTCCGCTAGCACGAAATTGCCCATATCGGTTATGTGCCTTATTAGATAAGGTTGTTTCGGAATTAATTGTAAAATTAGATTTATATAAATTTAATAATACTCTTGGTTATATAAGTATACTAAATTATCGAATGAGATTCGATTAAATAAATACATGTTTATGTGTATGCACATGAGTAGTACATGTCATGTAGACCAACGGTTAGTCTATTCTCAATGGCATAATATTGAAAATGACATAACGTATGCCAATTGTGATTGTGAAAGAGCACATCTTGAGCCCATTCAGTGTGCCTCTCTTCGATGAAAGAGGGGTGCCTCTCTTCGATGAAAGAGGGGTGCCTCTCTTCGATGAAAGAGGGGTGCCTCTCTTCAGTGAAAGAGGGGCAAAGGTGTGTGGAAGAAAGAATTCTAAAAGGTGAGAACGTTTCGTCCACCAAGCAGGACAAAAGTCCCATTTCGTGTTATATATATAGGAAAAACCGAAGGGTGTCATGGGTGTGTGTGAGTCTGACAAGGAGAAAAAGAATTTTGCCGATTGAGAGAAGAAAATAGTGCCACCCAAAAATACCATATCCGAGAGTAATTGAAAAAAATATTTTCTACTAAGTGTTGTAAACAATCATTTGAATTCGAAACTAAAAAGGCGACCGATTGTTGGGAACAGTTCCCAACACTTACGAGAAAAACTTGGTGCAGAGATCGTGGAGGGCCTACACGTGTGCGTCTAGTCAGATGATCGACTCTCGAAACCATTTGTGAAGGCGCTATGGGACATCGCCAAATTGAGGATTCAAACACAAGAACCGATTCGGAGTCTTTGTAAGTATATATATTCCCTACTTGTTTCTTCGTATTCGAATTTTAAATTGTATCAAGGGGATACTAGGTTTGGGAATATAATTTAATTGAAATTAAAATGTACGCTTCCGCCACATTTTGATTCTCAACAAGGCATTGGCAGAAAGTGAAGAGGACTCTTATGGGACCGAGGACCAAGGTAAACCTTAGCATCTGTTTAGCTCTTCTTAGCTTCCGAGGGTGAGTTGTCTTAATTCATTTAGGCATCATGCCCATGGGCCTTCTCCAAGGAGTAAATGTTTTTTGCCCCCACTCTGAGTGTGGTTGAGAAACTGAAGGCAATTTCTTTAGTTCTTCTGTCACTGATGTCTGCATCTGGTTATCAGAAGATGCTGCTGATGGTGAGAAGCTGTAGATGGAGTTTGAAGGATTGAAATCTAAAGGTACAAGATATTGTTGGGAATCAAAACGTGGCGGAAGTGTGCATTTCAATTTCAATTAAATTATATTATCGAATCTAATATCCGCTTGATGTAATTTAAAATTCAAATATGAAGAAACAAGTAGAAAATATATATACCTACAAAGACTCCGAATTGGTCCTTGTATTTGAATCCTCAATTATGCGATGTCCCACAGTGTCTTCACGAATGGTTTCGAGAGTCGATCATTTGACTAGACGCACACATGTGTGCCCTCTACAGTATCCACACCAAGTTTTTCTCGTAAGTGTTGGGAACTGTTCCCAACAATCGGTCGCCTTTTCAGTTTCAAATTCAAAGGTTTGTTTACAACACTTAGTAGAAAATATTTTCTTTAATCACTCTTAGATATGGTATTTTTGGATGGCGCTATTTTCTTCTCTCAATCGGCAAAATTCTTTTTCTCCTTGTCAGACTCACACACACTCATGACGCCCTTCAGTTTTTCCTATATATATAACACAAAATAGGACTTTTATCCCGCTTGGTGGACGAAACATTCTCACCTTTTAGAATTCTTTCTCCCACACACTTTTGCCCCTCTTTCATTGAAGAGAGCCACACCGAATCGGCTCAAGATATGCTCTTTCACAATCACAATTGGCATACATTATGCTATTTTCAATATTATGCCGTTCATAATAGACCAACCGTTGGTCTACATGACATGTACTACTCATGTACATACCTATAAACATGTATTTATTTAATCGAATCTCATTCGATAATTTAGTATACATATATAACCGAGAGTATTATTAAATTTATATAAATATAATTTTATAGTTAATTCTGAAACAACCTTATATAATAAGGCGCGTAACTGATATAAGCAATTTTGTGTTAGTGGAAATTAACTACCCAACACATAATTTAAATAATTAAATTTTGGTTATGAGAAATGACTTGTATTGTGTGTGACCCATTGTGCTCCACACTAAGCCGGTAGTGAATTAATTTATCTTATTAAATCTTTTAATAAGATTATTGATTAACTCTTAATCAATTAAGTTTACAAGTCAATATTGACGTATAGCAACATATCATGACCATTCGGATAATGAAGATTTCAATTAAAGGATCAAACACCCTTTGTTGATAAGTTTTCGTGTAATTAAATCATTCAGTTATACAATGTTCCGGATAAATTAAGGTATAGATAAAATGTCAAACCTTAATTCTTATCTATATATATCTCAATTCTCTAGTAATTAACTCAACAATAAAATACTAGAAACTGTTTTCTGACATTTCATCCTACTATGCTTAGAGATTTTCTAAGTCAATATTAAATAGAATACATAGGGCATTCTCTCATCTCATGAGAAGTAACCAATCCTTTATTGATTACACACCATATCCATAAGAGTCTTGTTGGGTCTAAAATATCCTACACATGGTTCAAAGAACTATATAAAGGAATAAACCAAAACACAATTTAACTATTACAAGATCGTATGATAATCTCAAGTCTAAGGGTTATTTACACTTACTATCACCTAAGAAATAATCTATTGATATTTATTTAAAGATCTATTAGGTTAATCCTTTAAGCGGATCAGTTCAGTAAACTCATTTCATAATGAGTATCTACACTTTTACATTAGTGACTTTTCACAAGTAATTGTGATATCAGTTATCCGCTACCTTAGAGTATCTAATAAGTGTACTAGTTTTATCAGACCACTTATCCCCTATTCAATGATCCTATAACAAATAACATTTTAAATTAAAACTTGTGGATTTTAAGTCTCACTGACATAATCTCATCATGACCTTAAGATCATTATCATAGTTTATGGGTTTTATCATAGAATATAGCAGCATATGATAAATAATAATATCTTGATTTTATTTCATGAATAAAATTACATCAATTGTGATTGGATTTAGAGTATTAATCCCAACAGATATGACCTTGTACACTTTTAGACTATATTCACTTCTACTACCTTACAATTGATTTATTAAAATTTTCAAGTTTAGCTCGGGCAATTGTGCTCTATATACTCCCAGACACATCTTAAGAATAATCATTTTGTCGGCTGTCCAAGTGCAACTGGATCTGAAGGGCGATGAGAAGTCGGGCAGCAAGGGAAAGGCATCTGCAGGTAGAGGCAGAGGTGGTTTGAGATCTTCTGCAACTGCAAAGAGAGGCAGAGCTCAAAGTTCAGCTTCAGCTGGCAAGAGGAAGAGATGAAAATGCTCGAGTTTCTGCGGGGAGCAGGCGGCATTTTACGATGTACATGAGCCTGCCTTTGTCGACATCAAGGACAAATTTTCTCAGCATATTTTCCTGGTTGCTAATTTTGACCGTCATGGGATATCCTTTTAACTGAATGGACTTCGCTGTTTGCGCGCAATCACCTTGTATGGCACATGTTGTCTGTAGCTTATGCTCAGCTTTTGCGGAATGTCCGTCTGGTACGATGGAATGATGAGGATTGAGGTGGATCATCGCTTTCAGAAGTCTTGTGGAATTGATTCTCTCGACCCTAAACAAAGTAGACACCCGAAGCTTATGTGCAAAATATTTGTGTATTTAGAGGTTAGAGGGGAAAGCGAAGGCCAACTGGGCCCGCGAATCAATTCTCGGGCTCACCTTCTCCGACAAGCTTAAGCACTAAGTATTAATTTAAGTTTCCGGGCAGTTACGCCTGGGTGCAGGTGAGCCTGCCGTATGAAGGGAGACTAATGGATCCCAGATATTGATGAAGTAATTATAACGTGTTACATCGATATCAGCAAACATAAACATGGATTTATGAAGTAACGTAAAAACCATGCTCGACTACTGTCCCGTTGAATTCGTCTCCTGCAGGCCTGCGGAGTGTGCATCGACTGTAGAATGGAGAGCTGTACGGGCGACATGAAAAGCGTCTCCGTTCAACCATCTTTTCGTCGGAAACTTGAAGACAAAATCCCAAAGCTTTCCTTTCGTGCGGGCTTCTCACGATGATGCCAAGAGTCTACAACTGCTCACTTGAGGGAATTTTTAATTTTCCAATTTTTTAAAAGAAAACATTTTTAAAAAATAGGGAAAAACACATATTTATCTATATGGAAATTAACTTTTTGTATAAAGATTGAAAGCTCATCCCTTTTTGGTTCTCTATATTTTCATTAATCAGCTTATTATTTCATTTTTTTATATTCTTATTTCTAACCATTCTTTTTAATTTATATACAAATCATGTTGTAATTACTTGAAATGATTATTTCATTTTTAATTTTTAAAATTTCATTTTATATGATGCAACAATTTTTTTTCCCTGATTTAACACCTTACTGAATACATCTCAAACACAGGAATTTGGAAAACATAGCTTGTCATCGATCGTCTGTTGTTGAGGCCGCCCAAAAAGTTGGAGTCAACATAACCCGTGAGCTTCGCTTCACTTCTCTCGAACTCCTGATGAGAATCCATAGTACCTTTCAGAATTTGAAGGATCCACTTGACCACCTCCCAGTTCTCCCCACTGCATTAGCATATGGAACTTGCGAATTGTTGAATACTAATCACAAGGAAATCTGTCAGCTGCAAAGGAAATATTTCACCTCGAGGCCTTCAATGGAAACCGATTACAAGGCCAAGGCCGATGCAAGCAGCGTTGGAGGATCGACGACACCCCATGTCTTTTCCAGATCAAAGTAAAGCCTTTGGAGCCAAAAAGTCTGAGACTGGAAGGAAGGGATTCTCAATTCTACGAGAAGGCTCGAGCTGATTGAACGAGCAAGTGCTCCTCTGGACACAAACAAGCGAAAATACTTCCACTTTTACCAGCACATATTTTTTTTTATGTTATTGTTACTGCTGTCTATAGAACGTGTTGGCTGAATGGAGCAATTACTTGACTCATTTACTTTCACCAGTGATGAATAGTAAAAGTACACTCTGTCTATAAAATTTACATTACAACCAATAAATAAGAGTTGAGTGCAGTTACAACGGCTGAATTGGCCTCTAGAGGTTCTATGAATGTGGAAGAGTAATATTATATGTATTAATGACAAGACAACATTGAGGGAGATTATACACACTATTCATTCTTAAGTTGCCAAACATGGACAGACATTCTCTCCCTAGAATTTTGTAATTCTTTCATGATAAAGATACCTTATTCTTCTCAGGCCACATACAATATTTGACAATTTTCTGCGCTCGGATAATCATATGTACCTGTGGTAGTGGTAAGTGACTCTATACCACGTCAAACTTCTCTATACTTTTTTTTCCCCTTTTTTTTCCCCTGTTCTCCCCTCTATCTTCCATTCATTTTAGTTCTTATATAACCATATTTGTAATAAAGAAATATAACTATCCTTAAAGGAAAAAAGGCAATAAAGTGGTCTATATAAAGGACCATGATGCTCTTCCCGTTCCAATCACACAACACAATCCCATATATAGCTCTGATCTGTGTGTAGCAAGGGGTAAGAAAGAAGATATGGATCTAGTGCCTAACTCGAAGACGAATTGATCGCTGCAATGCTGCGGTTCTTCTTCTATCTTTTCTATGCCGACGCGCGTCACCGCGCTCAATAAGGTTTTGTGCAAATACCTGCGTACTTGATTGTGGCCCCATGTATTAAGTTGCATACAGCTCTGCTTCAAAATGCAATGGACCTTGACAGTTGCATCCCCAGCTGACAACTGCAACATGGGTTGTGTGATGAACTCGTGCCTCCAATCTCCTGGTAAACTTTAGCATCTATCTCGTCATTAGTGATCTTTTGCAACTCTTTTAATAGTGCGTCTTATTACAATAAACTACATTTAAAGCGGTGGACTGATTTATGCTTTTGTCTTCTCATCAACACTTTCTATCTAAATTAATCACTTCATTATGATCTGAGATGAGATTTTAAAGATGTCAAGCTACTCTTTATAAAAATCGTTCTAATCTCAAGATTTTGAACTTACTCGACCCTAGTAACTACTCCAACACAAGTGAGTTCACATTTTCAATCTTTTCTCAATTTAATATATATATATATATATTATTTGCAGATTCGAAGAGTCGGAAGAATTGTGCATTCTCAAACTGTAAAGCATCTCAAGTCAGCCTTGAAGATGCTCTATAATACGTCATTCGCTATGACATATTGACATGTTCATCTGTGTTGTTGAGATATTTTAAGTGAGAATAAAACGGATTTAATATGTTGTACTCTTGTCTCGAAGTCTTATCCGGATCATGGATAACAACTTATTTTTATCCCCCTCTCTAATGTCAAGTTGCCTGTCTAGACTTGCACTGTCGATCTAATTTCATAATGGCGACTACTCCCTTTATAGAAACAAAGTATTAGGGTTGAGTTTATACAGGCAAATCGAAATAATGGTAAAAAAAAAAAAGAGTCATGGAGAAGCTAGAAAAGCAAGTAAAAATTCGAAAAACAAGTGAATTTCTTATAATATGTGATTACTCTTCAGTCAAGAGGTAGTTGTACGTTACCTCTTCCCTCAAATTTTCAGTTAACTAACTGTTGGATTGATAGTATCTTGCTTTCACAAAATTCCGCTGTTATGAATGTGACTGTCTTCCTGCGCTTATCGAATTGTGCAACGTGATTATAACGGAATCATCTTATCCGTACTATTCCAGATTCTATAGTGTTAAATTATGTCGCACAAACAAAGCAACGTACTACTGACCAATTGTGGCATTTTACCATGTCAACATAATAACAGCCATGGAAAACCATGTAACATCGAGGGTTTGTGAAATTATCCTCTCTGAAAACAAATTTGATCTTTTGATTGAATTGAACTTGGGGTAAATAGAACCGAAAATCCAAGGTCCTGAATGGTTTAACTCGTGTAAAATTTTTGGCTCAAATGCAAATGAATGACATTGGGAGACAGAGGTTGTAATACGGGTGTTTGTTCGATTCGGGCGAGCCAATTTAAAACAGGTTTGAAACTGATCTGACCCAATTACGAGCTTTCAGAATGGGATCTCTATTATAGGCCATGGTCAAGAAACCACAAACCAGCCTGGAATTGGACCTTAGCGAGTCGGTTCGATTTAGGCCAGTATCGACAGTGAATCACGTCATTTTTTTTACCTTTTTTTAATATTTAATAATATCTAAAAAATCTTAAATTTCGAACTTATATATTGCGTTTATATATTTACTATTATAATGCTAACCTATACGCGAATTTTGTTACTCCCGTTATTTCATTACGTGATAATGAAATATTTTTTTTTTTCAAAATGGGGATCTTAGCGCTGCCAATTCTTGCAGGCGAATTACAAGAACAGGTATGACGACCTTACTTCCTGCTGGGATTGAAAAGGAACACGTAGGACTGACTCGCAGGTCGGCAGTGTCCTCGGCACCTGAACGCATTCATGTGCAATAGGCTGGCAAATCGCGACTAATCGAAACTACAAGATGGACGCTTACTCCATTGTGCCATCTTTATGGCTAAGAGCCGTTTGAGTAGAAAGAAGTTCTACTTTTGTCCCACTCGTTGTAACTTGAACCATCTGACGGTAGAATTGCAAGTTGCAGAGTAATCAAATTCAAACCGCTTCATGTGGATTTAGTCATGTGATCGTGTAGACCCCAAGTCGCAGGCATATCAATTACAGCATGAACGTTCCACATCACCGTGCTATCATCGTCACGGCGGCCAAGAGGCCCTTCAATTGAAATTCAACTATGTCAAGAAGAGTAGGGGTGTGAAAAGGGGTTTCATCTAAGACGGAAGGCGAGTTGCGACTAGTCAAATTACAATATGGTAGTTCAAATTTGTAATGCCAGTCATAACGCTATGAGGTATCCACCACCGGCTTACCAGAGGCTGACATCGGCAAGTGCATGCAATAATCACGTTGTATGCATTATTATATCCCTTAAACAGACATTAGAGTTGGAAAGTTCGAGTCCTAAAAAGGAAAGACTTCTCAAGACGCCCTGAAGTCAAACGTCCATACGATCGATGATCTGAAACACGTTGGCTCCAGCTCTCATCACTGCTCGAATCGTCATGCTACCAACATAGGAACTACATTATTGGCAGTTACCATGAAAACGGTTCTGACAACCTTACCCACCTGGGGAGTATGATGACGTTTATCTATGTTCATGAGAGGTTATAAGAATAAAGGGATTTAATATTACATTTTTCTGTAAAACATTTATCTAAATCACTGGAGTGTCAATGAGAAAATTGGATCTAGAAGTATCTCCGGGGGTGGAAAAGTACAAGTTTTAGGGAGCGAAGTGGTGTAAATGAGAAAATGTAGGGCGCAAAACATAAATTTTGACTTTCCTCTCCATCTCATTCGTCGCTCCTTTCCTCTGCCCTCCACCCTTGGCCTCGCAGGCTCGCGCGCCGTTGAATGTGAAAAGTCGCAGAATTCAGGTCTTTGTCATCGTCGTCCTCTTCTTCTTTCAATGGGAAAATTTCTATCTTCCAGCTCACTGCTTGTCATTCCAAAATGACTCTTCGGCACTTCGGAGGCCTGATTCTCACTCCCTTCACTGTCCACTACTCGTGAATACCTGCGGAATGCCATTAGAACGCCTATCCGCCGCAAAAGGGTCCAAATCAGGAAATGACAACAGGAACCCCGATGCTGTCTCTTATGCCACTCAAGCAGAGCATTCATATGAGGCGGAGAGCGTTAAGTGAAGGGAGGGAAATGGAACAAAGCCATCATAAGGGAAAACTGATGTTCTATTCACACCTCAATGGTAACAACAACTTTTCCTTTATTACAGAATGTTTAGTTGGTTGTTGGTCTAATGACTTAGCAACCTGATTCATGTTATTAAAAATGTCCTGATTTAATGGTTTTACATTGCCCCGGTACTCTCCTTGTTCCATCATACCCTTTGTCGTAAAAATACCTTCCCATTTTCTGGAACCTTGTCCCAAGGTTGAGTTCTGGAAAGCAGGCTTGGAGTCGTACAAATATTCCCATGTAGCGTCCTCCACGGTGACCGATCTGGACTCAGTGAGATTGGTTGTTGCCACTATGCCTCGTTTGACCATATTCTACGTCAAGTACTGCACTGGGAGTTGGACACTCATCTATGGAAAAACGGTCTGGATGTCGCTGACCTGATGTGGGAAGGTCTTGGGCCTCTCTTCAGCGACACATGGAAAACACGGATGGAGTTTAGCTGCTGGGGGTAGCATTGTAGGCTACAGGCCCTACCTTCTGTGATAAGGAAAGCCTGTAATACTTGGCAATAGTTTATTGGGTCGCCAGTCCCGTAAGTTAGTGTTGGCGATAGGCTGTAGCTTGAGGTATACCCAATCACCTTCCCGTGAAACTCGTCCCTTCGGTGTTTGTCGCTTGGCCTTCATTCGTGTGCTATGCCCGTTGTAACTGGTGCCTTAAGTCCGCTATGATGCCTGCCTTTGGCTGAGTGTTGGTCAACTGCCTCTATGAGGAGTCACCAGATATGTAGGAATATGCGCACAGAGTGGAGGCCTCCCATACAAAGCTTCAAATGGCGTCGATGGATAGCTGGTAGGTGGGACGTATCCATTATACCACTCAGCTAGAGAGCACTTAATTGCCACTATGATGGGTGTTGGCTAGTAGTGCAGTCGTGATAACCACCAAGCAGTGGTTGACACTTCAGTTTGTCTGTCAGTTGCGGGTGATAGGTGACAACATCTTGAGGAAGTCCCTAAATGCGAAATAACTCCTTGCCAGAAATTACTAAGGAAAAGGGGTCGCAATCACTGACAATGCTATTTGGGATGCATGAGCTTAAAGACACCATCCACAAAGACCCGAGCTACCTGAGCTGCGTGTAGGGATGGTAAGTCTTTAGGAAATGACTGTACTTGTTAGACGATCGAAGACCACTATATGGAGAACTCCCTTCAGAATTGGCAATCCATCGATGAGTCCAGGCTGACATCTGGAAGACCTACTCTGTAATGGATAGAGGCTATATGAGGCCCGCTGGAAGACTTGTCTCCGGTATATGCTATAAGCAAATTCTACAGTCTCTGACATAGGGCTGTACATATCTCTGCATTCCCTTCCAATAAAATTGAGACCGGAGCCTCTACAGGGTAGCATGGACCCCGAATGCCTCCACGGGAGTGTTCATAAGCTTGATGAGCTGCCGCTTGTAGTTCTGGATTAGCTCAACTACCAAGCGACCCTTACGATAATTGGCCATCTTGCCATGAGAATTGGCGATGCTCCTGCTCCCTTCCTCTAGTTGGATCAATAAGGTACCTCATGCCAGTCTGCCTGCATGAGCTCTAATGTGGTCATATAGGTCAGTCTGGATTGTAAATAGAGCCAAGAGTTGCAGGTCACTCCAAAACCCGAGACAACCATCTGCTGACGATGTTGTCCTTCCCCTTTCAGTATTTGATCTCGTAGTATATAGCCAGCAATTTGGTGAGCAAGCATTTGCAATGGGGTGTGAGCCTTTGTTCCAGTAGTGCTTGAGACTTTGACATGTCGATGCGGATGATGAAGGGCTGCAGCCGTAGGTAGTGTCCCCACTTCTTGACTGCTAAGAGCACGGCCAACAGCTCCTTCTCATATGTGGATGAGGCTTTCTGGCGGTCTGCGAACACCTTGCTAATGTATGCAATTGGATGCCTTGCTGGGACAAAACGGCCCCCATGCCTGACCTGAAGCATCTTTCAACTTCAAAAGTCAGGTTGGGAATCAAGTAAAGCTAGCACTGGAGTAGTCATCAAGGTTGCCTTGAGTTGTTCAAAGGCCGCCGCAGCTTCCCCAGTCCAGTCAAAGGAGTTCTTCCTCAATAGTTCTGTCAGTGGCTTGTTGATGGTACCGTAATTTCGAACAAAACGTCGATAGTACACAAGCCAATCCTAGGAACCCACGGAGCTGTCTTGCCATTCTCTGGGGTAGCCAACTCCATTATTGCCTGCACCTTTTGGGGTTGGGTGCTACCCTCTGCCGGAGATGAAATGCCCCAGGTATTCCACCTGGTAACTCCAAAGACACCACTTTGACTGCCTGGCTACAGCTGGTGATCGCATCACAGCTGAAAGGCAGTCCTCAGGTGTTGCCCCATGCTGCTCCAGACTCCTGCTATAAACCAAGATGTCATCAAAGAACACTAATATAATCGAAGAAGGGTTTTTGAAGATAGCATTCATCAAGCCCTAGAAGGTAGCGGTGCATGTGAGCCGAATGGCATTACTAAAAGTATTTGTAATGGCCCATGAGTTTGGAAGGTTGTTTGTTGTACGTCTTCTTCCATCATCCTGCTCTGATGGTAACCTGCCCGAGTCTAGTTGGAGAACATTACTGCCCCATGTAGCTCATCCAACAAGTCCTCGATGACAGGTATCGTAAATTCGTCCTTGATGGTACCCTCATTCAAACGCGGTATCATGCACAATTCCCATGAGCATCTTTCTTTTCGGTTCCCCGGGAAGAGTATAGGCTGTGTATGTATTACCCAACAGTAGCTCTACCTGCTCCGTTAATCTTTTTGCTTGTATATCCTATAATTAGACAGTTAGGTCTTGATCTAGCGTGGGTTGTTCCTGAGGTGAGATCCGGTTCATGCCCTTCAGGCAGTAGCTGTGAGTCAGCAAATCCTTGACTCTGGTGATATCTGAGTCAAAGGACTACACTTCTGTTCATTGAAACTTCACGCAGTCCTTTAGCATCCGAGGTTGTCTGCCACTAAGGGTCCCATCGTTTTCATCGCCACGTCCCAGCTTCAACCCCTCTGTTAGCCTAGGCGAGTTACTCCTTTGGCAATTCGCTCCTGATTACAAATCACCAATTCCCAGGGTCCATAACCTTGCACCGTAGTCATTGTACTTTCAGATGATGAATCGACTTGCTCGCTACTCTTGGCCCTGTTGCCAACAGTTCTTGAGACGATATTCAAAGCACTAACTCGGTATATGCTATCACGTACGCTTGGCTCAGGTGCGTGCATTAATTCCCACTGAGCTCTCGTTGAGGATTGTGTGCTGCTGAGTCTCCCGGAATTTAGTCATGTCGAGCACCCAGCCGGTTTTTCATGTTGGTAGCTGGACTCCCATCTGTGTGTGATAGAACTTCGGCCCCTGATCTTAACTCACATCCCTTCTCCTCTCTCTATTACCGAATAAACACTTGCCTCTGCGTGCATTTCCTGGCGGTTTCTCTACAAAAGCAGGCTCCTCGTCTTTCTTTTTACCCCGTTGGTCTTTACCGTCTATTTTCTCCCTTGTTTTTTTTGTAGTTGTGCAACTGATGGTTGTAGCAGCTTTTGGTGGTTGTCGTAGTGCTCCCAGGAGTTGTGACCCTTTGACAGCTCCACGTTCTATCTTGTTGCTCGTTCTGCCTCTTTTGTCTCCCTATCGCTGCGGACTTCAGTGGGGCTGGCAATACCTCTTGCGCTTGGCTTAGCTATAGCTCCATGGTGTTGACCTCACTCTACATGGTGGCTGTATCCTCTTAGCCCCTTAGGAACAACTTATTCACTTCCCTGACACTCATCTTGTCATTATCCATCCAAATGATGTACTATTCATCAGCTGCCTCCTGTGTTTGTTTAGATTGGCCCAAGTCTTCATACCTTCAGGAAACGGGCTAGCTGTCACTATTCCCCCATTCACTCGACCCCTCTGTTCCTATTCTGTAATTGTCCCTGGGGCTTGCTCTTCTATGTAGGCCCAGTCGAGTTTCCAATCCGATTGCATCGAACTCGAAAAATTGTTGGCACTTGTATAGCCATCCGTCGAAATTGGCTCCATTGAAGCAGGGAAACTCCACCTTCCCCACCCAGCTTTGTAGGAAAGTGGGCTTCGGAACTATGGCTCCAATGAGGCCCCAGACCTCCAGCTTCTCAGGCCCTGTCCGGTTTAGACCACCGTGCTGCGTTTTGGGGTTTCGGAGGAGACTTACATCTCATCGAACCGTTTCTCCATCTTCTCAAACCTTGCTTGCATTTCCTCCATACGTTGGTCACGCTCTCGTAGCAGAGCTTCAAACTTCCTGCTCTTCTGGGCTGCCTGTGTTTCAGTCATCTAGCCGCAGGTCCAAGGCTCATCCGGCTCTGATACAATGAAGGATTGCACTCAAGTAGTAGATCATATGAGGGAAGAGCGTTAGAAAGGGGAAATGGAACAAAAGCCTCAGAAGGAAAAACTGATTGTTCATTCACACCCTCAACGTGGCAACACTCTCCTTTATACAATGTTTAGTTGATTGTTGGTTAATGACCTTAACAACCCTGATTCATGCTATTTACAGAATAGTCCTGATTTAATGGGTTTTTACATTGCCCCCCTGTACTCTCCTTATCTGTTCCATCTACCTGTCGTAACATCCTCAGATTGATGAAATCTTATGGCTTCGAGGACGCCCATCTAGCCTCTTTAATCACCCGCCGCCCCAGGTTCCTCCTTTGCCGCCACAGACCACCTTGAAGCCTAAAATCAACTTCCTTATCGAGACTGGGTACCGCGGATCACTCCTCCATGAGCTCATCGTGAGGAATCCTGACGTCCTGAGCTGGGGAGTGAAGACTTACCTCCAACCCATATTCCATTTACTCAGGACGTACATCCCAAACTTCGAGAAGCTCAATTCCACGATTAGACGCACGGGGCGGATTCTTAGTTCCCGGCACGCCCTAAAGCCAAACATCGAGTTTCTCTCGCGCGAGGGTGTGACACATGATTGGCTCTCCAAGTTCATAACATGTCAGCCCAGGGCAGCCCTTCAGAGTCACAAAAGGGTGGTTAGAGTAGTGGAGAAAGTTAAGCAAATTGGGCTCGAGCCTGAATCCACTATGTTCGTCTATGCGGTGCGGGTTATGCTTAGAATGACTGATGCAAAGTGGGACCATAAAGTCGAGCTCTTGAAGAGCCTGGGGTGGTCCGAGGAGGATGTTCTTCAGCATTTCGGCAGGAGCCATCTTGCCTCTCCGTATCCAAGGACAAGATTCTTAGAGTGATGGACTTCTACTTGAACAACATGAAGATGGACCTAGAGATGATAGGCAGGTATCCCAAGTTTCTAAGTTTTGGATTAACTAGGCTGCACAAGAGGCACAGGGTTCTGGAATTCCTCATATCAAAAGGTTTGCTTAAGAGGGATAAGTCGAATGGCTGGCTACTTGCTCTGTCCGACGAGAATTTCTTGAGGAGGTGTATAGTTAAGAACTTGGGCGAAGTCCCTGACTTGATGGAGATTTATAGAGGTTCATCCGACAATGACAGTGGAACGAAGAAGAAGAATCAGGAAAAGAGCGTCTGACTGCGGAGATGTAAGTTGTTTGTTTATAGTTTCCCAGAAATTGTGATTAATGATGCACTTTGGGATAGATAGGGTCTGCTTAGTTATTTTCCTCCCTCATGGAATCACACTTGCTCGGTAACTTTTTCTTCTTTATTTTTTCGTTACTTTTTTGCTGTCTGAGATTGTTCGCTGCTCTTTTGATGGATATTGTAATCTAAGCATAAGGAGATGATGGCATCATATATTCGAAATTGAAGTAATTGTTTTGATGTTCGATGTTCAATGTTCTTGCTGGTTGAGCATGAGTTTACTGTATAGATGTGCCTTGCAATTGGATGCTGAAGAAACATTTGCTCATCTATTCTCTCCCCTCTGTCAATGAATTCTCAGCGATAATCTTCCAGTCATGACCATTACAATGCAAGGACAACAGGATGAAGTGAAGGTTGCCAGTTATTTTGGTTATATATATATATATATATATATGAAAGGATCACAGGTGTTCAACTTGGTTTAGGAAGAATTCGATCAAGAAAAGTTTCATTCTAAATAATGCCGCTCTTGAGGGGAATCATTTAATCATGTTTTGGCTCCTATCACACAGCATTTCGGGGATTTGGTGATGGAGGAGTTGGTTCTCAGGAGAAGTTATGTAATGCAGTTCCACAAAACCAGTTTCTTACCAAGGGGAGAAGTCAAGAACTCCTTCAAAGGGATCGAAAATGCCATACATTCCTGCTGTGCATTGCATGAGCGATTCGGCTTTATGCCATCGAGTAAGCTGTTGTTCATATTCCTGCATTCACTTATTTTACGATTTTCTCTTTACATTTCATACTCGAAGTTTGTGTTCATTTTTTTCCCCAGCCGGAAAGAATAGTTCTTTGCTCTTATTTGCACCGGCGATTTCCTGTGCAGTGGAACATGTTATTTCATTGAGCAACGGAATTTTGAGCGTCTCCAGAAAGCTCATTGGTACAGTTTGCTTGCCCAAATCGTGGACTCGGGCCTTTTTTATGAACCGTGACAATTAACCTTCAAAATTAAATATCACCAGCCAATAATTCGTATCATACCATACAATCCCAGAAATATAATCTTGATCCGTGTGGGTGCAGGACAAGAGAGAAGATATGGACAGTGCCAACTCTAAGGTGATGATCGCAGCAATGCTCGCAGCTCTTCTTGCATCGTGCTTACCCCCGATGCAAGTCGACGCACGCAGTATGATTATGGGCTTAGATGCATTGTGCAACTTTTTTGTGTCGGCAATCTGGATTGCCATGATGCATGCCTTAAAAAGAATGCGAACCCCCCTGCGGCACCCTCGTCTCCACTTGACAACCACAACCTTGACTGTTTGACGAATTTGTAATTGTGCCTTAAAACTCTCATGCGTGCGTCAATTACCATAAACTAGCATGTAGCCAGCTTGCTGATGCATCCATCCATCATTTCTCATCGTCAGTTCTGTCCAAATTAATAATTTAACTTATGACGTGAGGATGATGATGCTGAAGATGTCAAAGTACTCCTTCTGAAAACTGTACCTTCATCTCAGGATCCTCGACATAATCCCCCATCTCACTCCAGCGCAGGTGAGTTCACATTTCAAATGATTTTCAATATCTTGTTACAGAGCTGAAGAGTCGAAAAGGCTCTGCAGATTCCTGCTCCCAAAGCTGTAGAGCATCTCATTTTGAGCCTTGAGATGCCCCTAGAATAAGTCATATAATGACATCTCAATTATGTTTACCCATGTTCATGGAGAGGCTCTTGAGAATAAAGGGGGATTTAATATGTATATTTTTCCTGTCGAGAAATCATCCGAACCATGGATAATAACAGTTTAACTTTGTTCTTTCGACCGACATAGTCCTCTCAAACTCCATCCCACTCTCTCCGGTGTCAAGTTGCATTTCTAGACTTGCATTATCAAAGTCAATTTCCTACATTTGCAACTATTAACTATACAGAAACGAGTACAGAAATTGAGTTCAACCGGGTAAATCGAAATAATACTAAAGAAATATCGCAAGGGAAGAGACAAGGATTTTAGTAAAAATTAATGAAATTAATACTTTGATCTGAAAATTGGAATGCTTGGTAAAATAGAACCGAAAAATCAAAGGTTTTCGGACAAGATGGCAACTCGTAAAAGTCATGCGACTCCAAACCGTAAGCATAATTTTTAAAACCGAACCAGACCGATATAGGCATGGGTTCATGGATACATGAGTCAGATCAGGAGTTCAATGGGTTGAACAGCATATTTAATAAATAATATTACTAATAAATTTACACAATATCATAATTTTAATATTATTATAATAAAAATAATTAAATATAACTATTATATTAATTAAAAGTTTAGTATAAAATATAAATATAAATATGGTAAAATAAAATGGGTACATTATAAAAATTTTTTAAAATTTTAAGTCAGCCAATTTTTTCACCGATTCAATTGGGTTCATCTGTCGGACTGGGAACCGGCCGGTTCAATTAAAATTGACCTCTTTGAATGTGTAATTGGATCTCTTTATAAGAACCGAACCTGTGAATAGCCGGTTTGCTGTTGAACTGGTCAATCCGGTCCGCTTATTAAAACTATGACCATAAGTGAATAGAACCGGGGGTTCGAAAGTTAATTGCCCACCTATCCCTGTAGATTATGTGAATTGCAAAACTACTACCCCTCCTTAATTTCAGCGTCATCCACGCACTTCATCATCTGATATCTGCTAACTCATATTCAATTACTTCCAATATTTACGTGTGTTTTGTGTAACGCCACTTATCTTTAATGAAAACGTTCGCTCTTCTGCTCGGTCTCGATCTTTCCATCGCATCATCCATTTATAATGGACGATACCTGTGAATATGCATGCTGTATATATACATACTACTATGCATGGAATCATTTTCTCTATCCCCTCCGTCGCAATCAATCCTCCCAAAAAAAAAAAGGGACATTCTGCCAGAGGCGTTCAACGGGCCGGGATGGCCCGGAAGCGACCCGAAACTGGACCATCCAAGCCCTGAACCAGCCCACACCACCCCTAACCCAGCATATCACCGCTCTTGTTGGGTTAAGAAGTGGTTACGAGTCGGGTCAGAAATGTAGGCTAGTTGAACTATAACTAGCCTCGATTGTTACTCTGCTGAACTAACCTGGAACCGTTGCAAAACTAACCCAAACTGCTCAAATCTTGCAATCAGTGGTTAGATTTTATCAAATCAATTTAAAATTTAAAAAATAAAAATATATGTATATTCATTTTAAAATAATTTGAAAAAAATGAATGGTTCAATGGTTAAACCGGTCCGAACCGTGAACTAATTCTCTTATAAACAGTTCTAAACCAGTTCATATACGTATAAATTATGGCCCATAACTGGACCGGCCCATTACTTAACCAGGCTAGACGATTTCAATCCCATTTTGAACCGGCACGAACCGGCCATTTTAACAACTCTACATTTGGCATCCTATTACGAGAATTAGCGGGGAATGGCGAGTATATCCCAACCACTTCCGCTCTCTATATATGAAACAGAGAGCCTTCCTCCTCCCTCTCCGTGGAAATTCACCAACCAGCTTTCTTTAGCGTTAGATTGGCAAAGTAGATGAATGGCACTCAAAGAAATCGATGGGTTTTAATCCTGTGAGAGAGTACACGAGTATACAACCATGTTCATAGGTGATCAGGATTCCGTGCAAATCGTGACAAGAGGAATAACTTTAAGGTGCAATTTGATATACGTGCCACCTTTGGGGGGTGGAAATTGGTCTAGAAGTTCCCCAGGGGTGGGAAGTAGAAAGTTTAGGGAGCGGGGTGGTCCAAGTGAGAACTTGTAGGGTGCAAAACATAAATTCCACTTTCCTCTCCTTCGTATTCGTCGTCCTTTCCTCCTCCCTCCGTCCCTCGGCCATCGCAGGCGCGCGGCGCCGTTGAATTGAAAAGCTGCGGAATTTACGGTCTCTGCCGTCGTCGTCGTCGTCTTCTTCTTCTTTCAATGGGGAATTTTCTATCTTCCAGCTCACAACTTGTCATTCCAAAACGACTCTTCAGCGCTTCGGAGGCCTCTTCATCGCTTCCCTTCACTGCCCACTACCTCGTGAATACCTGCGGAATGCCATTAGAATCGGCCATATCCGCAGCAAAAAGGGTCCAGATCCGGGAAAACAACACCAGGAACGCCGATGCTGTCCTCAGATTGATGAAATCTTATGGCTTCGAGGACACCCACCTGGCCTCTTTAATCGCCCACCGCCCCAGGCTCCTCCTTTGCCGGCCACAGACCACCTTGAAGCCTAAAATCAACTTCCTTGTCGAGACTGGGTACCGCGGATCGCTCCTCCACGAGCTCATCGGGAGGAATCCTGACGTCCTGAGCTGGGGAGTGAAGACTTACCTCCAACCCATCTTCGATTTACTCAGGACGTACATCCCAAACTTCGAGAAGCTCAATTCCACGATTAGACGCACGGGGTGGATTCTGAGTTCCCGGCACGCCCTAAAGCCAAACATCGAGTTTCTCTCGCGCGAGGGTGTGACACATGATCGGCTCTCCAAGTTCATAACGTGTCATCCCAGGGCAGCCCTTCAGAGTCACAAAAGGGTGGTTAGAGTAGTGGAGAAAGTTAAGCAGATGGGGCTCGAGCCTGAATCCACTATGTTCGTCCATGCGGTGCGGGTTATGCTTAGCATGACTGATGCAAAGTGGAACCATAAAGTCGAGCTCTTGAAGAGCCTGGGGTGGTCCGAGGAGGATGTTCTTTCAGCATTTCGGCAGGAGCCGTCTTGCCTCTCCGTATCCGAGGACAAGATTCTTAGAGTGATGGATTTCTACTTGAACACCATGAAGATGGACCTAGAGATGATAGGCAGGTATCCCAAGTTTCTAAGTTTTGGATTAACTAGGCTGCACCGGAGGCACAGGGTTCTGGAATTCCTAATATCAAAAGGTTTGCTTAAGAAGGATAAGTTGAATGGCTGGCTACTTTCTCTGTCTGAGGAGAATTTCTTGAGGAGGTGCATAGTTAAGAACTTGGGCGAAGTCCCTGACTTGATGGAGATTTATAGAGGTTCATCCGACAAAGACAATGGAAAGAAGAAGAAGAAGAAGCAGGAAAAGAGCGTCTGATTGCGGAGACGTAAGTATTTGTTTATAGTTTGCCAGAAACTGTAATTAACGATGCACTTTGGGATAGATAGGGCCTGCTTAGTTATTTTCCTCCCTCACGGAATCAACTTTCCGAGGTCACTTTTTTCTTTTTTTTCGTTACTTTGTTGCTGTCTGAGATTATTCGCAGCTCTTTTCATGGATGATGTAATCTAAGCACAAGGAGATGATGGCATCACATATTCGAAATTGAATTAATTGTTTTGATGTTTGATGTTCTTGCCGGTTGAGTATGAGTTTACTGTACAGATGTGTCTTGCAATTGGATGCTGAAGAAACATTTGCTCATCTATTGTCTCCTCTCTGTCAATGAATTCTTCAGCGATAACCTTACGGTCATGACCATTACAATGCAAGGACAACAGGATGAAGTGAAGGTTGCGAGTTATCAAGAAAAGTTTCATTCTAAATAGTTCAAATCCGTTCATATGCACATTGAAATTATCCTGAAAAGAGAAAAGAAGCTGCTCTTGAGGGGAATCATTTAATCATGTTTTGGCTCCTATCACACAGCATTTCGGGGATTTGGTGATGGAGGAGTTGGTTCTCAGGAGAAGTTGTGTAATGCAGTTCCACAAAACCAGTTTCCTGGCGAGGGAAGAAGTCAAAAACTCCTTCAAAGGCATCGAAAATGCCATACATTCCTGCTGTGCGTTGCATGAGCGATTCGGCCTTATGCCATTGAGTTAGCTGTTGCTTATATCCCTGCATCCACTTACTATACGATATTCTCTATCTATTTCATACACGGAGGTTGTGTTCATGTTTTCCCCAGCCGGAAAGAATAGTTCTTTGCTCTTATTTGCACCGGCAATTTCCCGTGCGGTGTAACATGTTCTTTCATTCAGCCACGGAATTTTGAGCGTCTCCAGACAGTTCATTGGTACAGTTTGCTTGCCCAAATCATGGACTTGGGCCAGTTTTATGAACCGTGACAATTAACCTTTAAAATTAAACATGACCAGCCAATAAGATATCTACTGAGATGAAACAGAAAAAAACAAACAAACAAACAAACAAAATTATAAAGATGCCTTGCTCTTCTCAACCTACATGGGGAAGGTTTGCCCAGATTCTGTGGATAGAATTTCTGAAATACATGGATTTCTTTCATTGCATATGTTGTAACATGGGAAACTACATTGGGTGCTAATTACTATATAAATAGATTATGTGACAACCTTATCCCTATAATCATATGTTGTGGGAGTGGTAATGATTATTGTTGGTGGACTGCCTCTTGCCTTCTCTTTTTCCCTTCTCCCCTTAATCCATTCCTCTTAGATTTGCATTCCATATTTGTAATATAAAGAAATATATTATCCTTAAAAGGAAAATGGAACTAAATGGTCTATATAAAGGACCAATGATGCTCCTCCCTCCCCAACACAACACACAATCCCATTATCTAGCTCTGATCTGTGTGGGTAAGGGATAAGAGAGAAGAGAAGACATGGACAGTGCTAACTCGAGGATGATGATCGCTGCAATGATGGCGGTTCTTCTTGTGTCGTGTTCTATGCCGACGCACGTCACCGCGCTCAACAAGAAATTGTGCAAGGCACTTTGTATAGCTGATTGTGGCCCCAGTACACTCTGCTTGCAAAACTGCTTCAAGAATTGCAATCCCCCCAAGACAGCTGCATCTCCAGCTGATAACTGCAACATGGGCTGTCTGATGAACTCATGCTTCGAAATCTCTGGTAAACTTTTATCATTCTATCTCGTCAATTCGTGATCCTTGCAACTCTTTTAAGATTTTGAACTTACTCGATCCCGGTTCACATTTTCAATGATTTTTCCATATTTTTTTTCTTTTTTTGCAGATTCGGAGAGTCGGAAGAACTGTGCAGATTCGTGCTCCCAAAGCTGTAAAGCATCTTATGTTCAGCCTTGAGATGCTCTAAATAAGTCATACACTATGACATATCAGCTATGTTATCTGTGTTGATAGAGATGATCCTAAGATTAATAAAGGGGATTCAATATGTGCGCTCCCGTGTCAAAGCTTTATCCCGACGGCCATGAATAACAATTTAGTGTTGTCCCTCTCTCTAATGTCGAGCTGCCGGTCTCGACTTGCATTGTCAGATCTAAATTTCAATAATTGCAACTATTCCCTTTATAGAAACAAATATAGAAGTTGAGTTCGGACGGACAAGCCGAAATAATTGTTAAAAAAAAAAAGGACTTAAGAGATGAGATAATAAAAGCAAGTAAGAATTCATAAGATAGGTGAAATTTTTATAATACGATATGGTTTATGCTTAATTTTGGATAGTTATCCATTAATCATCCCTTAAAAAATCAACTCATTGATTGTTGGATTTGATGGTAACTCGCTGTAACAATTCTTCGACTGATTTCCTGTGCTCTTCGAACTGCTGCGACGTGTGATTATAATACAATCTCCTATCCATACCATTCACGATTTATAGTGTAATTATGTGTGCATAAACATAAACTAACATCAATGCTACTTGGCCAATTGTGGCATGGAGTATGTGTTGTGTCGACGAACCACAGTCGAGTAAAGGGTATAACTCGGTTTGTGAGAATTATATATTATAAAAAGAATACAATAATTGATCTTTTGATTTGAAAATGAAAAGTTGGGGTAAAATTGAACCGAAAATCCAAGGTTTTGGATAGTGGCAACTTGTAAAGTTATTTGGCTCCAAACGCAAATGAATGAAACTGGGAGGTGGAAAGTTAATTGATCCGTCATCCCTATAGGTTATGTAAATTGCAAAGATACCCCCTCTCAATACAAGGAGTAACTGGGAATCCGGGATCGCATTCTCCCTCTTCTCCTCCGTCTCGATCTCTCTGTCTGCACTCACTATCCATTTGTAATGGACGACACTTACGAACATTTTCTATTACACTGTACGGCATTGATCCCCAACATCTCAATTTGCGTCAAAGACTAGCTGTTCTCGAGAGAGTTCCTTCTCATCTCTATCTCGTCAAACAAGAAACAGGCTGACGATAATGCTGAATGTATTTCCTCTGCAGCAAAGACCAAGACAGAAAGGGAACTTTCTTACACCGTAACTTTAAGCTATAATTCGGAAGGAGTTGAGCCTCTCTATCCTTGTGTTTTTTCTGCATGAAATCATCTTTAGGTTGATTTCCACAAAGATGTGCAAGCCGGAGCTACTCCAAAGGAAGTTGCTGTCAAAGCTGCTGTAACTTTCACGGCCACATGGGTAATAGTCGAAGAGTGACTAAATCTGTATTTCCTTCCACGAGATTTTAGAGCACTAACTTTTAGTATATACAAAAGTGGGTTTCTGTTTTCTTGTTAGGCATAAGATGAAGCAGCAGGCGTACATCAATGAAAGCCAGTCGATCCACGGAGACAACATAGGAAGACAGATACAGATCAGCTTGAAGATCTGAATGAAGGATTTAAGGGAAATGCTTTTGTTCAGTACGTCCAATGAGCAGTTGGAATAGGGACAACCTCTCATTTTCAGAGCTCCAAATCTGAACAGGAGGACTCTCACAGAAAAACGTCATATCAGAAAAATGGTTTCGCTTCTTTGTAACGAGGTGTGCTAGATGGGATCAATGTTTCTGTTCACAGAATCAAACCCACAAGCTTTGAAAGAGAAAATGAATTAGATTACAAACTCAGCAAACTAACCAGAGCACGACAGGAAAATTTGGTCTTTCTGTTAGGAGTTTGCCTGGAAGGAGGCCACAGACTACTTGGTTATGAGCATGTTTGTAATGGTTCAGTGGAGCAACATCTATCAGGTTTGAACATAAGATTGACATTCCAAGCTGAAGAACATGATTTTCCCGAAACCTCTAATCTTTGGAAACATGTTCAGGCTCTTGTGTTCAATTGTGCGTGTTCAAAATCTCCATTCATAATGAATCATTCTTAATTGAAATTCTTAATAATGCAGTGAATCATCATAGACCTCAGAGTTGGGACAGGAGGATGAGAATCGCAATTGGAGATGCCAGAGGCTCAAAGTATCTGCATGAAAACAAAGTCATCCACTGGAACCTGAATCTTGACCATGTCTTTACAACTCATGATTTATGAGCCACTGGCACAAACTCTCCATATTTGCAGCAAAAATCTTTATCTAGTGCTGCCTTGCGCACATATTGATCTCCAAAGCTATGGCTGTCACATTTTTTTATTAGCCCAAAATTAGCTAGGAGAGTCTGGCCTTCCATTAGTTGAACACAGTGGCTATAATATCTCGTCCGAAACATAATTCAGAAATCTTGAATACTTAACCCCAGAATATGTGGAATTTGGCAAAATTACAGCCAAGACAGACTGTTATTGCTTTGGAATTGTATTGTTGCAGCTGATCACGGGTTTAAAGACAACAGACCCAATACTAGGGGGGAAGAGTCTTGTGGCCTGGGAAAGATCCCTTGTGTACAAAAGGCTTGTTTCAACCTGAGTTTCCTGAATGTGGGTCTATGAACTCTTGCGGGCAAGGCCTCTGTTAAAGGACAAAATCTACCCTGACTTACTTGATCGGAGGATAGGAGACTCCTGTAATGTCCACCAGCTGTTTTGGACGATCAGAATAGCAGAAAAATGTCCCTGCAAGAATCCTCATAGAAGGATGACTATGGACAAGGGTTTGTCCTGAAAACCTCTGATAGGAAACAAATTGTTATATGTTGAGGCTAGATGTTCTCATCTGGTCGCAAGTCTTTCACTTCAATATTCCTGTTTTCCGTTAGTACTCCGGGCCTATTCCCTTTCGTTCAATTGTAGTAAAAAGAGAGGACGCAGCTGAATTTTTTATTTCAATAAATCATGTTAGCGGCAATAATTTCTCAATAACAAAGTAAAGTCATATGACAATACATAAAACATTTACGATAAAATTGTAAATGTAGTAAAAAAAATTAATAGAAATAAAAAACCAATTAAAGTTGAAACCTGTGGCAGTTATAGTGTTCTTAAGATAAATTTAACCCCTCTTGGGTGTGTTGAGGTGGCTTGGTCGATTGTTTCCTAGGATACAACAATAATATGACTCTAGGACAGCGCCGAACCTTGAGCTGAGAGGAGAACCAATAGATGACAAAACATCGAGACGGAAAACTATGCTCGAAAACCAGAGAAAATCTTACTTTTTGTTGAACAATGTACTCAATATATAAGAAAAAGATAGGGGTAATGGCTTAGCATACTAATAGGCACAAATAATCTTTAATTATCGGATTAAAAGTATGTTACCATTAATCTATCCATTAATAGTTCATCATTAATCCGAACATTAAGAATGAATTCGAAAAATCATTCATAAATAACCTTTAATTATTATATTAAGAGTATGTTATCATTAATTGGCAATTAATGGCAGATTCATCATTAAGAATGATTCAAAGAATTCAAATATTCAAAATAATTCAATGAAACCGAAAAATAATTGTATGAGAACAATTTCTCATTTCAAATAAATACTTTTAGTCAACAAATCATTCTAGACACAATTTCTCATAATATTCTCAAGAGAGACTTCTTCTAATTTTCCTCAAGGACTTCAACATGTTTTCATTTTGATTGCTCCTTTGTCGTGAGTGCAGGTGGGTGACACGTTAAGCTGCATGATGACAGGCAACACTGTCCCTGTTATCAAGACCTTCGCCCCCAGCACTGTCGGCATCACCTGGCAGCAGCATCATGGGATCCTCAGGATCAGTACGTGATGACAGAAGCTCGAGTACTCAGGAGTGGACACCGTGGGTGCTTAGCATGGGCAACGTGAATAGAGAGCTTCCTTTTTCAACTCTCATGCAAGAAGCGTCTTCTTCAACGTCAGTCCCAAGCAGGAAGGAATTTGACGGGAAACCTGTTCTACCGGAGCAGAGAGTGTTGGAATTTATCATAATCCAAATTACCTCAAGATCATACGTGTTGAAATCAAAGAGAATGTTTAAACATAAACGGAAGCGTACCTGAATCCATAGGTAAGGCTCGTGTGATTGACCGGATATGGATCTTCTAGGACTATACGAAAAATCTTTCAGAGGATGTGGGATTCACTCTGACTCTCGTTGACTAATGGGATATCAAAAGAGCCAATAATATCATATGTCCCAGGGACCATAACCGCAAATTGCACATAAGTGCCTTCAGTTTATTAATTTCTAATTTCACCCATCATAGAAATCAGAAATCACTTTATGGTTTCTGCATATTGATCCCTACACCTTACAGATTGTCTGTTCAACCCTATTTTATAAACTTAATTAGATCACTTAATTGGGTTGACCGATTGGATAGCAGAGACACATGATCAATAATATATTGTTGGACCATATATTGTCAAATTAAAATTCAACAATCTCCCACTTGGGCCAACAAATATATCCCATATGTCATGTATCACCAAAATACTTTATTGAGCTCAAAAATGCTATCCATATCAACAATCTCAACAATCTCGTCCATTGAATGTATCAACATAGAACCAAAGCGTTCTTCATCCCATTTATTGTGACTAGAACCATCAATGATCACGTATGTCAACACACCCAACGACATAGATCAAGTGCAGGTATGCAGCATGGAAATTACATGTAATGTGATCTAAACATGGCTATTTCCAACTGGTCCTCCTCAAACTTTATGGAGATCAACTTTAAGTCATAAGCTAGATTCAGAGTGCAAATGAACTGAAAACTTTATTTCTGTAGAAAATAATTCAAAATAGTCATCATGAACAAATATAGTCATTGTACAAACTCCCACTACACCTCAGCATCATAGTATGATATTACACCCATATGAGCAGTGTGCTCATGAAAGACCATGGGTGATAAAGCCTTAGTGAGCGGATCCGCAATCATGGAAGTTGTACCAATATGTTCAATAGACAACTGAGTACTCTGAATCCTATCTTTAACAACCAGGAACTTGATGTCAATGTGCTTTGACTTCGAAGAGCTCCTGTTGTTATGGGAATACATTACTGCTGACTTATTGTCACAGAATATCTTTAGTGGTCTTTCTATTCCATCAACAATTCGCAGTCTTGTGACAAAATTCCGCAGCCATATCCCATGATTAGATGCCTCGTAGCAAGCTACGAATTCTGCCTCCATAGTTGAAGCGGCTACAAGTGTCTGCTTAGCACTTTTCCAGGAGACAGCTCCTCCAGCCAACAGATAAACATATCCTGATGTAGATCTGCGACTGTCTTGGCATCCGGCAAAATCAGAATCAGAATATCCAACGATCTCCAACTGATCTGATTTCGTATATGTGAGCATGTAATGTTTTGTCCTTTGTAAATACCGCAAAACCCGTTTGACTGCTTTCCAGTGTTCCTTACCAGGATCATTCAAATATCTGCCTAACATCCCAACAATGTACGCAATGTCCGGCCGCGTACAGACTTGAGCATACATTAAACTCCCAACAGCAGATGCATAGGGAATATTATGCATTTCCTTACGCTCAAATTCATTTTGGGGCATTGATTAAGACTGAATTTATCTGCCTTAGAAACAGGGGTATCAAGAGGCTTGCAATCCTTCATGCCAAATCTAGTTAGCACCTTTTCAATATAGCTCTTTTGCGATAATCCAAGAATTCCTCGAGAGCGATCTCGATGAATTTGGATCCCTAAGACAAAAGAGGCGTCCCCAAGATCTTTCATCTCAAACTTCTGTGATAGAAATCTCTTGGTTTCGTGCAATAAGCCTATATCGTTACATGCAAGTAATATGTCATCGACATATAAAACCAAAAATATATATTTACTCCCACTGAACTTATGGTATATACATTCATCAACTGCATTTATCTCAAAACCAAATGAGAGAATAATTTGATGAAATTTGTAATACCATTGTCGAGATGCTTGCTTTAGCCCATAGATGGATCTCTTTAACTTGCAAACCATTTTCTTTGGGTCACCAACCACAAAGTTTTCTGGTTGCACCATATAAATCGTCTCATCAATGTCACCATTGAGAAATGCCGTCTTTACATCCATCTGATGTAGCTCGAGGTTGTAATGAGTTACAAGTGCCATAATGACCCTCAAAGAGTCTTTTGTATAAACCGGAGAGAAGGTCTCTTTATAATCAACGCCTTCCTTTTGTGTGAATCCCTTAGCAACAAGACGAGCCTTATATCTTTCCACATTGCCCACAGAATCCCTCTTGGTTTTAAATATCCATTTGCAACCAATGGGTTTCGCACCATTTGGCAAAGGGACAAGATCCCAAACGTCATTGTCCTTCATGGAATTCATCTCTTCATTCATAGCGTCTATCCACTTTGGAGAATTAGTGCTCTGCATGGCATGACAGAAGTTGATCGGATCATCTTCCATCATTCCAATGTCAACTTCATTCTCCTGGAGGAATACAATATAATCATCCGAAATTGCATTTCTCCTCTCTCTAGTGGATCGTCTTAATGGCACATGTTCTTGAGGTTGTTGAGTTTGTTCTTCTGGATCAACCTCTTGAGGTTGCAAAGGAAGTTGTATGACATCGTCATGTTGCTCCTGATTAGAAGCAATGACTGTAGGAAGAGAAATTGATTTCTCTTCAAAAACAATGTCTCTAGCCTTATCTCCCCCCACAAACTCAACTTCCTCAAAGAATTGGGCATTTGCCATCTCAAGAATTAATCTAGTAGTGGGATCATAAAATTTGTAACCCCTGGATTTTTCAGAGTAACCAACAAAATAACAAGTGACCGTTCTTGATTCCAGTTTCTTTTCACTTGGCCTATAAGGCCTAGCTTCAGCTGGACATCCCCATATACGAAAATGCTTAATACTGGGCTTTTTCCCAGTCCATAATTCATAAGGGGTTTTGGACACTGTTTTGGTTGGTACTCTATTGAGTATGTAGGCTGCGGTCTTTAATGCCTCTCCCCAGAGTGATTCTGGTAAAGTAGAATGACTAATCATACTCCTTACCATATCCTTGAGTGTTCTATTTCGTCTTTCAGCAACACCATTCACGTTAGGACTTCCTGGCATGGTGTACTGAGGGACGATTCCACATTCCTCTAGGAATTTGGCAAAAGGTCCTTGACGCTGTTCACCTGATCCGTCATATCTACCGTAATATTCACCACCACGATCAAATCTGACGGCTTTAACTTTCTTGCCAAGTTGAGTTTCAACTTCAGCTTTAAAGTTCTTAAATGCATCTAGGGCCTGAGATTTCTCACTAAGAAGGTACAAGTACCCATATCGAGAATAATCGTCTATGAACGTGATAAAGTATTGTTGACCATTCCGGGTAGCCGTATGGAATGGTCCACAAATATCAGTATGAATAAGTTCTAAGACGTTTAACTTTCGATCGGCACCTAATCTCCTAATGTTTGTTCGTTTCCCCTTGACACACTCAACACAGACCTCATAGTCTGTAAAATCAAGAGAATTAAGAATTCCATCTGACACAAGCCTTTCAATTCGTTGTTTCGAAATATGACCTAAACGCTTGTGCCATAACTTCGCAGAACTCTCATTAGTTAATTTTCGCTTTGTACCGCGTGAATCCGCATGCAAGGTTTCTCCATATGAAGCAATTGAATTAAGCAAATAAAGGTTATCATGAAGGGATAAAGAACCGGTAGCAATCACATTTGAATTAAGGAGAAGTTGAAATTGAGAATTCCCAAAAGAGCAATAATAACCGAATTTGTCCAATTGGGAAATAGAAACCAAATTCCGTCTAAAAGACGGCACAACATAAGTCTCCTCCAAATCCAAATAATATCCAGTCTTTAACAATAACCTAAATTTGCCTATTGCTTCAACCATAACTGACTTGCCATCGCCCACATAGATGAATCTTTCAGCATCATTTGGCTTTCGGCAATTCAGGCAACCCTGCATAGACACACTTATGTGAGTAGTAGCACCAGAATCTAACCACCAAGTGTGTGCAGGTACAGAGGTCAAATTAACCTCAGAACAAACCAAAGCGTGAGATGTACCTTTCTTTGCACGCCATGCGTGATATTTGGTACAATCCTTCTTTAAGTGTCCATCTTTCTTGCAAAAGAAACAAGTAGTAACTTGATCTTGTTGCTTTTGCTTCTTAACCTTATCTGGAACACTCGCAGCTTCCTTACTCATGGGCCTTTTCTTGCCTTTGCCCTTATTTTTACTCTTAGAGGTCAATGCCATGTGAGCACTTTCTGCCTTTTCATGCTTCAATCTCTCTTCCTCTTGCACACAGTGAGAAATGAGCTCATTGAGACTCCATTTCTCCTTTTGACAGTTATAACTAACTTGAAACTGACTGTATTGTGCAGGCAGAGAGATCAAAACTAAATGCACAAGCAAGTCTTCGGACAGCTCTAATTTAAGTGCCTTTAGTTTTGAAGCAATGTTAGACATCTCCATGATGTACGAACGAATGTTCCTATTACCAGTGTACCTCATTGAGATAAGCTTTGCTAAAAGCGTGCTTGTCTCAGCCTTTTCATTTTTCTCAAAACGCTTTTTTATGGCATCTAGGAATGATTTGGCATCTTCCTCATCAGAGGTATCGCCCCTAAAGGTCTCTGGAATTGCACGCTTCATGATCATAAGACTCAACCTATTTGAACGATCCCACCGCTCAAAATCCCGTTTAGCCTCAACGGAACTGTTAACTGTAAGAGCAGGTGGTCGTTCAGTCCGAAGGGCCAAGTCCAGATCCATGCAACCGAGAACTATCATAATGTTCTCTTTCCAGACTTTAAAATTTGTGCCAGTTAGCACAGGGATTGAATTAATAGTGGCAGAAATCGATGTAGCAGAAGTATTAGCTGAACAAAGAACAAATAACAAATGGGAAATATATTAGCTCACATGTGCATGAATAGTGAATGAAATAACAGTCTATCCCATCATGAGATACCAAGCACAACATTGATATTTCATCTTTGGACAAAATAATCAACTTGTAAGCGGTACTCTCGATGCAGTAATCAAACACTGACAATCAATCCGGTCAAACAATGAGCCTTCCTTTGGGCCGACTCATGTTCACATGGAAAACCCAACGATTATCACGCATTTATTACCGCAGGCATATTTGAAACTCGGCCAAACAGTGTCCTTCCTTTGGGCTGATCCACTGCCCGCATGAAATTTCAAACATGCAAACATCTTATACATTCTTGAATAAATCAATCTACACAGGAGAGCTCACTTTGGCGAGATGCTGCTTCAATTAACTCATTCTTGAATATTAGACATAAAAAAATGCCATTATTTCATTCAACATCCAAAAATCGAGTTTAAAAGCCTAAATCAAACTTAATTGGTAGTGATTTAACTTTTGATGGACTAAAATAGGCTTAAACCCGCTAAATCAGACCCTAAGTGGTATAAACCAGGTTGTAGTAGGTCTGAACCATTCTGAATTGGTCTTAATTTTACTATAATTTTCTTGAATTAGTTCAAATCGGAGTAAAATTGGTAAAGAAATCAACTAAACATGAGGGAACCATTCAAACCAGTCCTGAATCAGTCTCGAACCAGCCCAATTTCAATCCAAACAGTGTGAGCCAGCCCAATTTGCATCGGACCGGTCCCAAACCGGCCCAATTTGTACCCAAACCGTATGGACCGGCCCAATTTGCATCGGACCGGTCCCAAACCGGCCCAATTTGTACCCAAACCATATGGACCGGCCCAATTTGCATCGGACCGGTCCCAAACCGGCAATTTCTATCCAAACCGTACGGACAGGCCAAATTTGCATCGGGCCGGTCCAAATTGGACCGAACCGGCCCGACATGCAGACCGGTTACTGTTCATCTTCTTCGCCGAAACCCTAATGCCGCCGCACGATTTCATCCGTTTCAACCGAATCCCGCGATCTTAGCCACTAAATATCGCTAACGGATGATCACCGAGGACGTCGGCCGTCGAGATCGGCAACCGCTCCTTCACGTCTCCGGCCATGTGGGCTGCCGCCTCGACCCACAGACAACTGTCGACCGGCGATTGGCCGCAGCCACGGCCCACAGACAACTATCTACCGCCCCGGTTCGGCGATTGGCCGCAGCCTCGGCCCGCAGACGACGCCCCGTCCCTCCTCCTGCGACACGAGCCGCCGATTTCAGCCGCTGCATTCGGCCACGGTATGGCGACTCTAACGGAGGTTGGACCGAGGAGCTTCGTCGATTGGCCGGGAGGGGAATATACGGTAGCCGGCGGGTGGTGGCGGTGAAGCCTCGGCCGGCTGGTGGCATGGAGGCCCCACCCTGCAGCCAACCAGCGGCTGGTTGGTGGCGGTGAAGCCCGCCAGAACACCACCGACGGAAATTTTTTTTTTTTTTTTCACTATAAACAGTGATCCGAAAATTTCCAAATCAGTCAATCACATCAAACTAAAATTCTCAATGATCCAAACACGCAAAAGCTCTGATACCAATTGTTGGAATTTATCATAATCCAAATTACCTCAAGATCATACGTGTTGAAATCAAAGAGAATGTTTAAACATAAACGGAAGCGTACCTGAATCCATAGGTAAGGCTCGTGTGATTGACCGGATATGGATCTTCTAGGACTATACGAAAAATCTTTCAGAGGATGTGGGATTCACTCTGACTCTCGTTGACTAATGGGATATCAAAAGAGCCGATAATATCATATGTCCCAGGGACCATAACCGCAAATTGCACATAAGTGCCTTCAGTTTATTAATTTCTAATTTCACCCATCATAGAAATCAGAAATCACTTTATGGTTTCTGCATATTGATCCCTACACCTTACAGATTGTCTGTTCAACCCTATTTTATAAACTTAATTAGATCACTTAATTGGGTTGACCGATTGGATAGCAGAGACACATGATCAATAATATATTGTTGGACCATATATTGTCAAATTAAAATTCAACAGAGAGCTCATTGAGGAATGCTCCAGAGAAGTTGTCTATCGGGATACTCTCAGTTGTTTCAATTGTTACATAGTTCCCGTTTCGTTCAATCTCGTTTATGGAGTGTCATTGCTATGTCAGAGAGGAGATGTGAATATATCCTTCCATTTGACAAAACACCAGAGGAAAACAGGGGAGAAGATGTTCTTGATTAATACATTTTACATCCCTTATCGTGTTTCTCAAGAATTGTGTAGCCGTTCCTCTCGACAAGAGTTACCAGATCAACTCCACATGACAAAGTAAGCTGCATATCAGTTTTAGGCAAGAAGCACGAATAAGACAACGATAGAAACATAGAGATAGGGTGGCTTTGTCACTGAGAGAAATTAAAATCAGTTCTGAAGCATGAAGAAACACCCAAGGCTCGTGTGGCTATGTCTGAACAAAATTTCTTCGAAGCTCTACGTAGTAATATGTTCCTCGGGGAACTGGCCATCCTTTTACTCAAACATAATGCCAAGTCTTACATTTGGCATTGAGACCTCCTAATAAGATGATTGCGGAAGTTGATAGTAGTGAAGTAGTCAATCCATCAGAAGCTATGATGGTTTTGGTGACTGAGGTGCTTCTGCAGAAGCAAGGCAAAGGGCCGTCAGGTCTCTTTCTTATCCTCCTCAGACTTCTCCCATAATCAAAGGAAAAAGTACGTAATAATCTCACAAATTACGACCAATCAGCACTTTCTTCAATTTGCAAACGAGCAGCATGAAATGACAAAGAGCACGCTCTCGAGTGCCGATCAGAATAACCCACAAGGGATCAGTCAGTACAAGCTGGATCAGACTGCGTATATCTATAGTCCAAATCACTCCCTGCACTATCTTGAACATCTATAAACAGAGATTTTCCAGGGAGCAACCACTCACATTCAAAAACAGTTCAGAGTCCAGCATTCCACACAGTTCAATCAATAGGCGAACTAAGGCGTCCGTCGGACCCTGTCTGTAATGGTGTTCTTTTGTGCGAGTCTCAGTCGGATAATGGACGCGTCCCTCCTCTACAACTTCCGCATCATTCTTTTATTCAGTTGATGATATTTTATCGTCAGGATGGATAAAGTTTATCATTGTCGTCATCATCACGGGAGAATGGATAAGTGTTGAAAGAAAAGTTTATCATTATTAAGTTTTTAATGTTTTATTTTTAATTTTTTTCTTGTTATTATCATACTTGAACAAATTCAATATCAAAAAATTGAATCACAACACAGAATAAGAATTCAGTACGACAATGCCAATACTTGCACTCAATATAGAGATTTTGTGGCCTATATCGTTGGTAGAATCGTAACTTGTACCTATCAGATCATATAGTAAGTAATTGAATAATAAAATTTTTTATTAAGATAGTATTTATTTTGAGATAAATTTTATAATATTTATATATTATTGAAAATTTTATATTACGGTAATAGAGTTTGTTATTATTTGAGATTAAATAAGATAAAATTTGACTGAACTTAAAAAATAATCAACTTTATAATTATTATTTTCTATATTTACTTACTAACCTTTATAATTAAACACAATAATCTTATCTCACAGCAACTAATCAAGGAAGGTTTTCATGTGGGTAAAAATTTTTCATAATATTAATTTTCTCCTAAATTTATCAATATTTTAAAAAAATCCGTCTCGTTTGATTGAAAAGAAAAAAACTGGGTCAATACAATTTCTCAATAAAACAGCATATTAAGGTGGGAAAACGTTTTCCCACCCTACAAAGCGACAGAAACAGGGCGCCAAAGGCGCCGGGGATGAAATGGAAAACTCTTTTGCCCTTTTTTCATTTTCTACTTTATAGGCCAAAGGAGAGAGAGGCGCTGTGCTGAACTTAGTCCCGAGTGAGACACAGAGAGAAAGGGGCCTTTTCTTGTCTCCGAGCATAGCAAAGCCTACAGATTCTCTCTTCCTTGTCCTCCCTGCTGTGCTCCTCCACAGCCCTAGTTGCACCTTGCTGAAGCGCCAAAGGAAAGGTAACTCTTTTCTTCTCCCGTTTCTGCGGCCTGGGAGTCGTCGTGTTTTTGGCGTTCTAGGTTTTGTTAGGCTTCGTTCTGGATTCTGGGTTTTAGGAGGATGGTGTTTTTGGCCTAAACTTTTGCTGAGAACCAGTTGATCTGGAGTTCTGTCAAGAGCTTTATTTCAAGAGCTTGTGTCTTCAGTTCTCCTGAGGAAAGTTTAGCTTTTTTTATTCCAAAGTAATTCTGTGGCTGAAGGGTACCTATTTCAGCGCTTGGAACAGTGCTCATTTAGGGAATTTGCCTGCTCACTGAGTTTCTTTCTCTTCGGCTGAAAGTAAAGGAAAGAACACGGGGTTTGAGGTTGATTTAAGGTGATAATATCTGGGGACTAAGGGTTTGAGAATCTGAGATTGAGGGTTGTGCATTCTGCTGTTAAAAGGATTGATCCAATGCAAGGGAATTCAGGATTGAATTCTGTTCCTCCCCCTGGATCCATTGACAAGACTATGGTTTTGGATGTAAAGCCTCTCAGGTGCCTGAAGCCCATATTCCCATCCCCCGATCAGGGCCCGAGCTTTGTCCAAACTCCATCTAGAGGTCCCTATTCTTCAGGGTATTCCCCGTTTTACCCCTTTGTGTCCCCACCACCAGCTTCTCAGCCTCCAGCTGCTCCAACTCCCCTTCGGTCCTTTAGGACGCCCAATGGAGATATTGAGTCCTCCATAAATGCATCAGGGGGTTTGGAGAGTCAGAAACGGTCTGGACGCTCCCTGAGATACACTCAGAGGTCTACCGGCAGAGAGAAGAGGAGCCGGGGGTCTGAATCAATACCTGTTAATCACACTTTCGTATCTCCAATCAGTTCAGCACAGCAACAAGATGGTAACAGAGAAGTGGTTGATTTCATCATGATGGGCTTTGATGGGCTGCGGAGGCGGCTCAGCCAATTGGAAGATGCGGGGATGACTGCAAGCGGGCTAGCCAAGCGGGCAGACCTAAAAGCTGGCAACATGTTGATGACCAAAGGGTTCCGAACGAACATGAGGAGGAGAGTTGGGATTATTCCTGGAGTTGAAGTTGGTGATATCTTCTACTTCCGCATGGAGCTTTGTGTGGTGGGGTTGCATGCTCCATCCATGGCTGGCATTGACTATTTAAATCTCAGGGGAGACTCTAATGAAGATCCTGTTGCTTTAAGTATTGTCTCATCGGGATATTATGATGATGATGATGGAGATGAGAATATCTTGATTTATAGTGGCCATGGTGGGGGAGGGAATGTGGTGGACAAGCAGATCTCTGATCAGAAGCTTGAAAGGGGCAACCTTGCCCTTGAGAGAAGTGTGCGCCGAGGAAATGAAGTCAGAGTCATCCGTGGAATAAGAGATGGGGTCACTATAAACTCAAAGGTCTACATGTACGATGGGGTGTATACAGTTCAGGAATCATGGGTGCAGAAGGGGAAATCTAATGCTAATATCTTCAAGTACAAGTTGGTTAGAACTCCAGGGCAGCCTCCAGCTTTTGGCATGTGGAAGTCGATTGAAAAATGGAAAGAAGGGGTCTCAACTCGTGCTGGTCTTGTACTTCCTGACCTCACTTCAGGGGCTGAGGGCACACCTGTAACTCTCGTGAATGATGTTGACAGTGAGAAGGGGCCCGGTTATTTCACTTATTTCCCTTCTCTTAGGTATTTTAAGCCCTACAATATGCAGGGGTCTTGTAGTTGCAAATGCCAAAGTGCATGCAATTCTGGTGACCTCAACTGCTCCTGCAATCAGACAAATAAAGGAGACTTCCCTTACACTGGAAACGGGATCCTCGTAAGTAGGAAACGAATGCTGTATGAGTGTGGGCCATCCTGTCAGTGCTTCCCTGGCTGCAAGAACCGGGTGTCACAGACTGGTTTGAAGCTCCGCCTCGAGGTGTTCAAGACCAAGAACCGAGGCTGGGGCCTTCGTTCTTGGGATCCTATCCGTGCAGGCACTTTTATATGTGAGTATGCAGGTGAAGTCATAGATAAAGCTAGGCTAAAGCAGAAGCTGGAAGAAGGGGATAATGATGAATATATCTTTGATACAAATAGAATTTATGAGCCTTTCAAGTGGAATGAGCCCGGGATGATTGAGAGAGAGGGCTCTGATGATCCATCAGAGGAGGAGGTCTACAACATCCCATCACCCTTACTTATTTCTGCCAAGAGCTTTGGGAATGTTGCTCGATTTATGAACCACAGCTGTTATCCCAATGTGTTTTGGCAACCTGTTATTTATGAAGACAACAATCAATCATATCTCCATATTGCCTTTTTCACCATGAGGCACATTCCCCCACTGACAGAGTTGACTTATGACTATGGAGTTGTGCCAGATGAAGGTGACGTCGGCAGTAATTTCAGGAAGAGGAAATGTTTGTGTGGATCTCCAAAGTGCCGAGGTTTCTTTGGTTTGTAGTTTGCTGGGTTGGTTGTGGAAAATAATGGTACTAGCAAGTTGTTATTTAACTGCAAGGTGAGGAATCTCTTACTTCTTACTAGTTTATGTTGTCCCCCTATTATACAAGATGGAAGTTCTTTTCTTTCAGATGCAACTAAGGAAGACAAAACCTTTCAACTATGTAATCAAGAACTAAATGTGGTTTTAGTGTTTAGAAATATAATCTCCTGAGTATGCTGATGGTCATGGAAAAGTAAGTCATATAATTCTTTAATGTCCATATTTTTGCCCAAGAACTAAATGTGGGAAAAGATCCACTTTTAATTGAACTAACATGCAAATGTTTTATTTTTGCAGAAATTAGTCACTTTTTCATTTTGTATCTCGGAAACGATGGAAAACTATATGTTGTTTTGAGACATGAAATGCCTTCTCCTGCTGAATTTAATATTTCATTGAAGAGCTACAATTTGTTGAAACTCTCTTCTCCATTCAAAAGCACTAAAATACTGAACTTTTCTGATCCTGTTTTGATCTCATTTGTGGACATGCTCATGCTTTTATTTATGAGTGA